>OX439127.1:13574615-13982156 GCA_949318235.1 Ecdyonurus torrentis | reverse complement strand
AGATTTTAATCCAAACACATTTTAATTTCTTTTTATATAAGTTGATATTTATTAAGGAACGAAAAAAAAAAATATTTAAAAAAATACATTATACCTATTTTTCGTAAATAAATTATAGCTATATCCTCCCACTTAAAAAAAAATATACTATTGCCAATGTAACTATTTAAAATTTATGAATATTCTATTTTCCTATATAATATATTAGGAATCTTGAACGGAGCAATAGACAACTTGCATGTCATTTTTGTATATACACCAAAATTATTGATTTTTTCTAAAGAACTTTTTAAGACTATAAAAAAATGACATGCAATGTGTGTATTATATAGTCTCATGTAAGTGTAAGGCGTTCGTACTGTACACATAAGTATATAAATAAAGATTTAAGTCAACGATGCTTCAAATATGTAGCAAATAATAAGAATAAAACTGAATAAATAACTTTAAAAAAATGTATTTCAACAACTTACACTTAAAACACAGTTTAACACACACATAAAATTAATGTTTGAATAATCACATAAAATGTAACTTTTAAGTAAAAATTATAACTTTTAGATAGATAATGATACATTTACGTTTGATAGTAGATTGAAGATTAAGGTGCTGATTTCTTTTCTTGGCAAGAATTTTTCCACGTTTTTTTTTTTTTTTTTGGCCTATTATTTTTGGCAGCTAGCCGTTGTTGCATAATCTTTCTCCGCCCGTATTACATACGTTTTCTTGCTGCTCGCACGGGGTGTCTGTATGTGACGGGGGCATTTCAGTGCAAGAAACTGTGAAAAGATGAGAACAGTTTCATTATCATCTTATTTAGAATAAGTCACTTAAAAAAATAGTAATAATACTAATAAAAATATTGACAATTGGAGCTCAATAAAACCTCAACATTTTTTTATGCTATTAGATTGTAACTAAAATACTAAGAACTGTATAGTTTAATATGAGAACAATTCAGTGCAATATATTGCATTGAAATTCACCTTTAATATATTTTAGTACCAAAACTTGCGTAAAAAGGCTACAAAAATGTATTAATTTATAAAATTAAAGTTATTATACGATACCTTTCAAATATTTTATCTCCGATAGAAGTCCAATCACTTTATCATTGATTGCCTCTAATTTTTGCACAACATCGTCAAATTTATCACAACTTTTATTTGATCCAGGATTTTCTTCAGAATTATTTGCAACATCTAAAATTTCTTCTTCTGAGACTGAAGTTTCAGTTGTTTTCTTATCAGGCACGTTTGTGGCCAAATCTGCATCATTATTTTCAGAATTTTCCATATCGTCTAATTTTGTTCCAACATCTTCAGATTCTGTTTCTTCTGGTAAACATGTATTAATTTCAGTCTCAGTTTCTGAAGACGAATCTTCATTTTTATCCCTGTTAGATGTATCATCTGGTAGAACAGTTTCTTCAGAAATTTCCTCTGATGTTTCAGAAGTATCTATTTCTTGATTATCATCAGTATTGGGTACTTCACTTTCTCCAAATGGAGGACATCCACAGAAGGATAATGAGGAATTGATAAACAAAAACATAATCGTTAAAACAAAAAAATACTTCATTTTGATGCTGCTTTTATTTTTGTTTCCTGTCTGAAAATAATTCATTCAAACTTGTTTATAATTTCAGCATTGTTGACGAAATTTATTTAAACTTTCGTAACTGTCATGAACTGCGAATTTTGAATAGCCGAAGTACAATTAAGTTTTTCATTGTTGCCATTTGTCAACAACTTTTGCCAACCGCCAAAATTTTTTTTTTAAAGTATTTTCTAAAACGACTTTTAAAAAAAAAATCGGCCACTGGAAAAAAATTTCCCGTGAGTGCAAACTCGTCAGAACGATTTCAAGAATTAAAAAAAAAAAAAAAAAAAAAAAAAACATGAACCGTCTTTCGGCGCAATAGACCACTTGCAATTAACGAACTTTTTAAAATATATAATTTAAAATATTCTTAATGCATTTCTTATGGAATTTTTTTTTTTCACTTTTTGAAACAATTAAAAACATTTCATTGCAAGTGGTCTATTGCCACCGTCTCACTTGAAGTAAAATTTGAATTTCAAAAATTATTTTAAATATGAAGGAGCTTTTTTTAGGAAGTTTTATATACAGCAATATTATTTATATTTCCTAAAGAATTTTTTAAGATCATTAAAAAATGGCATGCAAGTTGTCTAATAGAAAGATGTTCAAGAGCATAATAATAATGGCTGTCATTTGACTGATGCACTTTAACAAGGAAAATCATGGTATTGAATCATAATGTTGAGGAGTGTAAAAAGAGTTCTTCATGCACACTTGCCGTTGCAAAGTATAATAATTTTAAACACATTATGAAGTAAAAGTAGAATCTCGCTACAAAGTGAGAGTTTTAAATGAAATTACTTTTGCGTACACACGATTATATTTTACCAATTAAATAAAGCGCGTATTTTTCTCATTGCAAATTTAGCAAAAAATTTTGAATAGCATAAAACATATAATCACAATCGTGTTTTCGTATGTAACAGTACATAAAAGTAGTTTTAATCTCAATAAAAATCATTCGTATACTGCGTACTTACACACTATGCGTGATATAAAATTGAATTGGACGCTTTGCATTTACTTTACTTAAAGGTTTATTTAAAGGCAGTAGAGTCAATTTTTATATCACAGATTTGTGTACTGGGTACACACGATTGTGATAATATATTTCATCATTAAAAAAAACTGGCGCTTAATTTACATACAATATTTTCCTCATGACAAAACCAAGCACTGAATTTAAATATATGGTATATTATCACAATTGTGTGTATACTGCACATTATTATTATATAAAATATACAATTATGTCTGCATATTTTAATATTGATCAAAACAAGATAAAAACGACTTCAAATATAACTATCGAGTAATGTTCAGGATTTATTATATTTTTCTTTTTTTTTAACGATACTAAACAGATTTTAAATTTATTCTGAAATAGAGCATGAATAAATCATTTATATCCTTATTTTATTGGAGTAATAATATTATTATAATATTTATTAAGAAATAATGGGTTCTCTTTTGGTATTTGTGATTATATTATATAAACTTAAGTTTTTTTATTCGAGAGAGAATAACAATGAAGTTCTTGAAAAGAAGAAGTTAGGGTTTACTAACTGATTTAAATTGCAAGGATATAAATAAGCAGGTGAATGCATATAGCGAGAAAGACAGAGACTTTCAAATCAGGAAAAAGCAGTTGAACATATATTTATATATAACCAATCTAAACATATTTTTATGTAAAAAAAAGCAAAATAAAATATTGTATGTACATATTTGTAATGTTATGTGCAAAATTCTGTGCATTAATAGTTACTTGTATAGGCAGAATGTTGTGTACTTGCATAAATGTAATACTTGGCATTGTCGAGTTGCCTATAATTCTCGTCTAACAGGGTCGCTATTAGATCTAAATCTACTAGATTGCCAAATAGTGACTGTGAATATATTGTGCCTAGAATCAACGCCAACTATTATAAAGCGATATCTTCCTTACTGGATACGTTGGTCTCTATAATAAGTTAAACTGTGATGTTAAAGAAATGTCAGTGTCTATGTTTCTAAAACATGTATTACCATTTTTATTTATATGTTTTCTCTCTATTTTTATATCAATTTATGGATAATGAACACAATGGGCTTTGTCATTTTAATTATCCTTTTGAGCAATTGTTTGTGACGAGCATTTATGCATGTAAAATTTTCTTGCTCAATAAAATCTATAAATATTGTCACATATTGCTACTTATATGACTTAATCATATGTTTCGCATGGGTGACGACTGCCCGCCAGTTCAGCCACTGTCTTTTCGAAGACAATCCCGCTTGCTCACCGCTGCCTCACCGGTATAACATCAGGCCAGCGGCTCGGCTTTGCCGCTGTACTATTACACACTTGATTATTGTTATCACTTTTTACTATAAAAGGACATACCTGCAATGTAACAATGAGAAGGGAGACAGAGAGTGAACTTAACTACAACTTCAATCTCATTCGATTGTTACATCTGCACGTATGTAAGTATTGTAAACTTATTATATACCTCTTTTGATCTTTTAAATAATTATAATGTAGAACTATTCATATTAATTATTCAATTAATAAACCAAATTACTCTTATTTCTAAATAATGTGGTTGTAAAATAATTCTTTCGATCCCTAACATTGTCCACCCCCAGGACACATGTTACAATATTATTATTCTGTAACTATAATGTGTCTAGCTATACAAGACTTTTTTTTTTTATCATTATTATTAGTTTCTTCAAGCAAATCTTTTTTTTTTTTTTTTTGGTATATGTTAATACCTTACATAGTCAACTTCATTACCTTGTAAACTGATAAAAGCAGCGTATAATAGTTTTCATGCATAATAATAGGATAAAATAACCTTAATGCTTGAAAATAGTTTTTAAGTCTGTGCTATAGGGAATCCCGGGGTAAATGTGAGTCCATGGAGTACTGTACAATGAAAAACTTAGCTTATTGATGTACAAATTTGAGTTTAGAACTTTTTACTGCTGGATAAGGTTTATTTATAGTACGCCTATATAATTTTTTAAAGAAAAAAAAATATTTATTAATAAAAAATAAATACATACGTAAGTCCCACCACGACGATGAAGTCTTATCGGTGAGTGCTTATTTTATTATTGAATTATCGAATGTGGAAAATGTGCTCCTCATAAGACCACTCAAAAAAAAAAAAAAAGTAGACGGACCAGGGCAATGTGATATAATATGTAATTATATGCATGTAATCATGCATATATGGTTATGGTTTAATGTATATACATTATGAATTGTAAATATTGTTAAACTTGATGTAATGAATGTCCGTTACTGAATGCGGCGTGCCTCATTTGTTTAAAATAATAATAAAAACTTAAAAATGAGCCCTCGACTTTGATATAGTTTTTTTTTTTTTTTTTTTTTTACTTTTTTTACTTTTAATATCATGCAGATATATATACATATCCTTTAAATTGCAAATGGTAAATATCAACCTGGAACAGGTATTAATATACTACAATGTCATCTAATCTAGGTAATTCACATCTTTATTATAGTATGTTTTACCTTCATTAGGTATTATTGTAGTATAACAGTACCTGTTCCAGGGTAATATTTACTTATTATAATTTACAGGATGTACGTACGTACCATGTATTAGTAGTAATTGTTTTCCATGTGGAGATTCTACACATTTTGAAGAGGAACTTGTCACTGAAAAACAACAACAACAGTATTACACGTTTTCTGGTCAATTTACACTACAGAACTTATAATCACCCAATGTAATTTTTGTTCTTTGAACCAAGGTGGGATTATCAACAATTCTTCTACATCACTTGGTAAAAAAATCATGAACACAATTTTAAAAATATAAAATATAATTGTTCAGAGTTGTAGGGACATTATAATATTTTCCAGAGTACAATTTTCACATTTTGGAGGGGAAAATATAAGTGTTCCATTCATACCAATACTTATTTTGCATACACAGTTCCACTGTGGGAAAAAAAAGGCTATAAGTTATGGCATCATTTACCGCATGTTCTGAGTAATAAGGGGCAAAGAAAAAAAGATCAACGTCCCCCTGCCTATTTTAATTTTCATTGTTTGGACATAAAAAAGGGCATGTTAAAGTCATAGACCACATAAAACAACTAGTGCTTTTTAATGAATAAATATGAAATGGGATCTGCAAAACTGATGACAATTTTTACCAGAATAATGTAGTCCCACGAGAGAGTGTATGCAATTTGCGAGACTATTCATATTTCTGACTTCAGAAACATGCAAAATTTGTAAAAAATGTTGTGCGGGTTGCATAAATTGAAATTTTCTTATCACTGCTACGGAGCTACAGTTGGGTTTTGAGACAAACTAAAGTTATTTAATGTAAGTCCCATCAAGTGTTTATGATATAAATGCTTATATTATGTTTTCTTCTGGTCTATTCTTTTAAGGAGAACAATATTTGCTTCAGAAGTATTAAAAAGTTTCAATGGTATTAGAAAATATCGGTGTAGGTATAAAGAGCTTTCCACTGTGCTCCGGCTTTCCTTATAATAATCTACTTACAGAGCAATTCCGAACTTAAACGAATAATGTTGCTTTAAATATTATGCAAAAAGAAATAACAATTGGTAATCACTGAGCCACGATGGGATAGGATTACAATATAAGTAGCTCATAAGTAATTAGAAAGTTAAGGCAAGTTATGCCTTACACAGCATTTAAAAATAAGTAGCATACAGGAAAATATTAAATAATAAATTACCGTTTCAAATAGAAATTATGAAACAATAACAAGTCCCATTTAATTCACTCTTTTATTTAATTATTTTTTGAAACTTAAATATTTTATTTAAAGTAGTTGAATATTTATCTACTATTATACTATCTGACACCATAACTTTTAAATTTCATTTTTACTCAAATTTAATGGCCAATGTTTTGTAAACTATTTAAGAATTTCATTCCAAGTTTTAAATATATATGCAAAATTCTATTGGTTGAATTTCCAAGTATTAATTACTTAATAAGTATGTTTACTATTTACTATTACATTAAGGCACAACAAAAGTTTCTCAAAATTATCATTTTACTTTGAGATTTAATCTTATTTGGGTGAAAAACAATTTTATTTTACTACTTCATGCTGAAATATTTCATCAATATTTTATCTTTATCACAATATAGTTTCCTTGCTTTTTACTTTGAAAACCATTGTTTGAACTTTGATTGTCTGCGTATTTGTTTCGCAATCAATAAATTACTGTTATATATATAATACAATAAACACTGACAAAATAAATGTGTCGTAACATTTCTTTGTCAACAATGTTAATCAAAATGTTAAAATCACGCCAAAGTATTGTAGACCTGAGTTTTATAGAAATGTTCCATTTATATCATCTTTACCACGTAAATAATAAAGTACCTAATGAAATGCTTGTCTAAAATAGTTTCTCATTGTTTTCATAGTGTAAAGGATTTTTAAGGATACTGAACCAACATTGTGTCTGTTATGATTATTTTATCAGTTTTTTATTCGATATGTTTTTATACCCTGCATTCATGCTACATTATTGAACACTTTATTCCGTTATTTGCACGATAATATAAATATACTACTTGCCATCGTATATATATATATATATTTTTTTTTAAAACGTGTTATGACATATTGGACGATTTCTATGGACGCAATTCAAGATCTGGAAATAAAGTTATTTTTTTAACTATTAAAGTACTCACATACATTACTTAACTTAAGGCGTAGAATACCTTGAACAAAAAAATTGTCTAATATTCTAATACATACCTATATATAAACTTTAATATGGCCGGAGTCATTGATTTCTAATTTATTTTCCATTTACAAAATAAAAGCTGCGGGTTTGTGACGTCACAGCTCACTAGTCCACCTCGCGGAAACAGGCGATCTGTGACGTCACAAACCCGCAGCTGTAATTTTGTGAATAGAAAATAAATTAGAAATCAATGATTCCGACAAATCAAATATTTAGGTATGTTAGGATATTATACATGTTTTTTGTTCAAGGTGTTCTACGCTTTTACTATGAAAAAATAAAAAAATTACTATTTATTTATTGGGGGGTGGAGAAGGGGGGAGAGGTTAAATGTAAGGTTGGGCTAGACAATTTGTCTGGTTTATTTTTGTTCAGTTGTATTTTTATAAATATTTTTGATACCAAGGATTACAGGCCACTAAGTTTTGATAAACTGGTAACATTTGTGCTATTTTTTTCTTCTTAGCTATCTATACAATTTATTTTATATGTTATTATATATTTCAATATAAAGTATCACATGAATAGCATCAAACGGTAAATATTTTATATTAAATAAATAAATGCAAACAAAATATTGATTTGATTTCCAATACTTCATGTATTATGACATTTTGTATCACAGTAATGCTCATTTGATGCATTGAATAAATTCTGTATGTAGTTATAATGTTATTACATTATATATTGATGTTATAATTATTGGAATATCACTGAAATATCTCGATATATAGAAAGAATATTTTGGAATGCAAATTTAATCTTTTTATTTTTTTTTAACTATCCTTTCCTGTGTGCGTTCGTGGATACGTGTGTAGGTTATCCACACCACACACAATAATATACTTCCGCGTAGGTAGCACTGGCTTGAAAACAAATCCCTCCCTCCCACCCTCCTCTCTCTCTCTCTCTCTCTCTCTCTCTCTCTCTCTCTCTCTCTCTCTCTCTCTCTCTCTCTCTCTCTCTCTCTGTCTCTGTCTCTCTCCTCTCTCTCTCTCTCTCTCTCTCTCTCTCTCTCTCTCTCTCTCTCTCTCTCTCTCTCTCTCTCTGTCTCTCTCTCTCTCTCTATCTCTCTCTCTCTCTCTCTCTCCTCTTTCTCTCTCTCTTCCTCTCTCTCTTCAGCTTGATTGATATCACTCGATGAAAATATCACTATATATTATTTCAAATCCACTTCACTAAATTAGTATCTAGATTGAATTGAATACTTATGGTATTGAAGCACTCATTATACAGTCTTGCATTGTATCAAATTGAACGATTGAATTATTGATTGATTTAATGATTTTAATTTTTTTTTAACAAATAATTTAATCTTCCAAGTTCCTGGTAAGATAAGGTTAATTTTTTTTTCTTTTTTTTTTTTTTTTTACTTTTATTTTATTGTGTCATTTTGTTTTCAAAATATAAGCTGCGTCAAACATGTGGCTAACTGTGATATGTAACTGTCTTATAAATGAGAGTTCCGCAATTATTACGTAGTATAAAAAGAATCACGTTTTAGTTGAATTAAAAATAGTTAATTCAGCTTAAAATTTTAAATTATTTCCATGGAGTTTTCACAAATAGAAACCATCGTCAAATTATGCTATCAAATAATTTGATTTACTAATAAGGCAGTTAATGAATTATTCAGTTAACATCGTTGATGTAGAAAAAGTAAATATTGTGGTTATCGACTTCGATGTAATTCTATGAAGCTATTTCTCATTTGACAAACATAAAGTGTTGACAAAAAATGTACATAAATCTGCGGCTAGGGTGTTCAGTGTGATCCGCAGGTAATGTCCAGTTCAGTTCAGCGCCGCTACAGAAAAACCAGATCTACATTTTCTTTCTTGTGACCAATTCTGGAGCGTCCATGAAGTCTACAGCGTTTTTAAATGCAAATAAAAGCATGAAGAACTTTCAAAACGTATACTTTTTATACATCAAATTAAAACCCTGTATTTAGCATTATTAAAAATGTAAATTTCCAAAAAAAAAAAATTTGATCTGGTGGTTGTGTCACAAGATGCAAATGAACAAATGGTGCGCTTTTTGCACTTTTTCATTCACAATTTCGCACATATTTCAGTTTTTTTTTCTTTTTTTTTTTCCTTCTTCTTTCTGTCTTCACGAGTACGAACTCTTGAATTAATTAAAAATAGAAACTTTATCATCAATTTTCCTGAAGGTTTCTCCAAATTGACATTGTTGGCAGTGCTGTAAATTCAACGTCTGATGGTTGATATATATATTATATATATATATATATATATATATATATATATATATATATATATATGTATATATATATATATATATATATTATATATATATATATATATATCTTACACGCAGTGCAACGAGTTAATAAGTAGCACGTTTACTCAACTGTTAAATTTACTTGACTGACCAACAATTTGTTCTGTCTGTGGAGAAAACTTCAGGAAAATTGATAATAAAGAATAAAGTTTCTCTTTTCAGTAAACTCAAGATTTCATACTACTGAAAAAAAAATTATATGAAGTGAAAAGAAATGCGGCCAAAATAGTGAATGAAAAAGTGCAAAAAGCGCACTTTTTGTTCATTTGCGTCTTGTGACACAACAACTCAATCGATTTTTTTAAAGTTGATATTTTTAAAACTGTTAGATACAGAGCTTTAATTTGATGTACAAAAATAATACGTTTTCAATGTTCTTCATGCTTTTATTTGCATTTAGAAACGCTAAAGACTTTATGGACACCCTGTACCCGAAATGAAATCATAAAATTTCACAACAATAGAAAGAAAAGCAACGCTGTATGCCCATTCTCCTGGTCTGTATTTCAGCGCTCCGGTCCCCTCTATATAGTAACTAAATAGGTAGTAAGGTCACCGCATTCTTCTTATGTAGGGGGTGCAGGGGAGGTGAAAATTAAATTTTGTAGGCCTATGATTGGCGTAGAGAGAAAACTGCTTTTGCGCAGATGCCCGAAGTCACTTCGACAGCCAATCTTAGCGGCGCATTACAACGTCTCAGAAAATCATTAATTAATAATATTAATCAATTGAGGAGGATATTCATAGATTTAAAAACAATGGCTGATTTGTTTAGACATGCCGTGATATGATTTTTATTTTTTGACAGTACGTACTAGTTGCGCTATGATTTATTGAAAAGACCCCTTTTAACATGGGTTTAGATAGGAAGGTGTGAAGCAAAAAACCGCTTTTGGTTAATCGACTGTACTACCTTTTTAGTTACTATAGTCCCCTCATACCTGTAATTTTTAATATCAAACACATCCTGTCTTATTTCTTGACCAAGTCGACCACGTTCAAGTAAACAACCAAAAACTTGCGCTCTACTCTAATACATAATATTTACTAATGTTACAATTTTGTGCAACATTTTGATGTTATAAAATCGGGCAGTCTTGCTTTTCATGATCTAGCAAGGTTATTTGTTAAGGTATTGAAATTTCATGTTTGAGATTGTATACTTCACACCAAAAATTGTTACAAAAAAAAAAAAAAAAAAAAAAAAAACTGAGCGCAACTAAAAATATCAAGTAACTTGCATAATATTTATAGTTTTTTTTAATAGCTATTCTTATAAGTGTCACATTTAAAACATTATAAAGACTTTGATAATATTTCAACTGCATTATTTAGTTTTTTTTTTTTTTTTTTTTTTTTATATATATAAGTTCTCAAACTCTTTATTTATTTTTAGAATAATACTCAGATAGAAAGAAAAAAGTATTAACAAAATATTATTTAACATAACAACATGCATCATATCTGTTGAGCAATTTTACCTAACAGGTAAGGAGAAGTAGAGGAGAAGAATTTTATTTTTCTTATTTATCGCTATGTTGCCGGTTTTCCTATTTTCCCATAAGGATAATGTATTGAAATTTTATGATTTGATTTCGGTACATCAAAAATGTAGTTTCCTCATTGTATCTATAACATTGATCGCACTAGGAGAATTAATCGTGTTTTTCTGAGATATTGGTGTTAAAAATAAAATACTAATTTAGGCAAACTAAACTGTTAAATACTGCGCAGAGAAGCTCGTATTCATTCTCTATCCTCGAGGTGTGTTTTAGCTATTTTCTTTTTAAATTATTGAGCAATACTGTATAATGCACCCTCTGTTTTGTAATCCTTTAACTACAATGCCCCTTCGAGAATAAATCGTTCTCTTTTACTGTCGTCGCATCAATCTTGTGCATTTTAATTTCAGCATGTATAGATTTCTCATTCTTTTATCTAAAGATAGAAAAAAAAAAAAGATATTGTTAATATGACTTTTCCTGTGTCCAGGAACATATCAATGCATGCCTTATTAAGGCCATTCAATATAAAGTATTATTGGAGGTTCACCTTGGACCTAGAACTGCCATAATAAACCACGATGGAAAAATAGATCGCGTCGTAAGTGTTTTATTCACGGGGTTATGAATCCAGCATTACATAATGTGTACTGTACTCCAAACGTACGTAAAAATTTAAATTTCATTTTATATATCTTTTTTTTTCTAATTTATTTATTTTTTTACGTTCAGTGACTTTTGTCTGTTGTTTAATAAAAAATTAAAAAAAAAAACAAAAACAAAAACAAAAACAAAAACTTTTTTTAGCATTATGATGCAATATCAAAACTTGTTCTTGACTTTATTTTGTACCAAAAGTCTACTTACAAATACAGTAATTTTGATAATAAAGCTAACTAAATATTTTTGAAACGTATTATAATTCAAAATATGAAAATACAAAACAAATTCGTAAAACAAACGTATTATTAATAAATAACTATTTCAAACAAAAAATAATATAAAAAAAACAGAAAGAAATATTATTTTATCATATTACGACAGAATAATGATAAATTAAAATTTGTAAATGAATATTCCATTAAATATTTGTGTTAAATTGAGAGGTCTGATTTTGCTAAATAGAAGTTATCATTATTAAAAATATCTAGTGCGTTATTTTTTTTTTCCCGTAATATGACGTATAACATAAAATATGCTTTATTTTTCTTTTAGTCTTTTGTGTAATCTCTTATTGAAATTCAAATTAGCAGGCGTGTATTGAATAAATAATAATGTTCATGTTATATTATATACACCTTACTCATAGAGCACAATTTTATTGAGCTTATCAAATTCTTGTTATAGAAATTAATATACAAAAAGTATTAATTTAAAAATTAATTTATCAACTCAACCTTTTTTCATTGCTTTATATCTTATAACAATTCTTATTTAAATGATATTAAAATGAAGAATGTAATATCTTTATTGAATTTTAATTTAAGAATTTTCATCAGTATAATATATATAAGAAAAATGAACTATATTGAATAACTTTGAACAATATGTATACAGATCAATAAAAATTATTTGCCATAATATATAAAGAAATTGACGTCATAAAAATTCAATGCATAAAATAATGAATAAGATTGTATACAATAGCAATATAAGTAAAATATATAGAAATTTTACTTCACTACACAATCATAATAAACTTCTAAAACTTGTAAGTTTTATAATTTAACTTTAAAGGCATAGAACAACTTGAACAAAAAAGTTGCGTAATATCCTAACAAACCTGATAATCAACCTTGATTTGGTCGGAGTCATTGATTTCTAATTTATTATCCATTCACAAAATGCCGCTGCCGGTCACTGACGTCACAGCTCGCCTGGTCCACGTGCAAGTAAACCGGGCGAGCTGTGACGTCAGTGACCGGCAGTGGCATTTTGTGAATGGAAATTAAATTAGAAATCAATGACTCCGGCCAAATCAACGTTGATTTTCAGGTTTGTTAGGATCTTACGCAACTTTTTTGTTCAAGGTGTTCTACGCCTTTAACTATTATAAAATAGAACCTTACTTAAAATCACTGCACAATAAATTTATATTTTATTATGAAAGTTGTTCTATAGTATTGAATAGATTAGAATAATTAGTTCAAGTGACACTTGGAGAGAGAATTTAAATATTTTACGGGCGGTTGGCGTTGACAGCTTTTCTGTATTATTATACCCATAGTCACCTCCTTTAACGTATGGGGTTAGATAATCCTATTTTCACTTACGCCTCTTCAAACTGTCCGCCTCATCTTCTCTCATGAAATATAAATGAAATGTAAGTATCTTGATTATGTGGTAAAACCATATAATATAAGAGATAAAATAAACAAAGACCCTCTTCCAATGTCAACGTCAAAGTGATTTAATGACGTATGTATACGTACAATATACATACTGTATATACGTATTTCTCTTCAGTAATAATGTAAAGATTTTCAAATCTCTTAATGGATTTATATAGTACTTGTTATTTATTAATAAAATTTATTTTTCTTTTAGAACTTAAATTACTTTTAAAATATTTAAATTAAAATATTTATTGCTATAGAACTTTTAAGTTACTTACGTTTATTTTTATTAATGCATGTAATTTAAGGTACTATTTTAGAGTAGCATTTTTGTCATAAAAATAAATTTTATATAATATATGCTTATATAATAAGCTTTATAATAAACCAAGGAACAATTCTTCATACTGCAAAAAGTTTCGGCTCAAATAAAATCTTCCGCAAATTAGCGGCAAAGTCAATTTTTTTTCTTTTTTTTTTTGGGGGGGGGGGAGGGGGTACGCCCCCTTTAGCATGTACAGGATACAACACTTCAAGCTCACGGTGTTCAAAAATGATAACTTGGGTCAAGTTGCCATAATTTTTTTCTCTGCAAATTCTTTCTAGAAAAATCTGAAATATCATTTTTCATTAAAAGTCAACACGAAGAACAAGCTAGTATTGTTTTTAACCGCTGAAAAAATTCAGCGGGAGGGAAATCAGGAATTCAGCTTAAGATGGGAAATCAGGTACTACGGGATTTGACTATAAAAAGTTGTAAAGAAAGAAAAATCTGAAATTTGGCAAAGTGATACATTAGGATAAGTTATATTAAAAAATGTAAAAATTTTGGTATGGGTCACCGAACTAGATTTTAAATCATGATTTTTCGAAGTTTTAGATCCATAAGAGACCATGTTTATTTCAATAATTATTTTTTCCTTTATCTGATGGTCACGGGTTATGAAAATTTACTTTCAAATGAAATCATAAAGTCTCAAAGTCTTCTTATTAGACTTTGAGATAAAGGCCATCTGAATACAACCCCTTAGATTCATTAGCATAGGGAGCGGGGCATTTTTCAACACTTTGACGCTCTGTTGTGACGAGAGTTTTTTAGATAGAATTTTTTTGATTTCATTTTTGGGTATAGCAGCCTAATAATTCAAAATAATAACAATACACTGCTACCCTAAAGTAGTACCTTAAAATAACAAAACATTTCTTCTACTTTGCTGAATGTTGATACAGAACCAAGTTTGATAATAGTAATTTATATGTGCAATAAGACACGTGAACGTAATTCACAATCACCCAAATATATTTTGTATCTTAATATTTTGTAATTTTTACGTTCTTTAATGTCATGTGTATGACAATATGATAATGATTTCATGGGACCACAGAATTGATTTGATACAAAAATGATTCGACATGGAATTAATTCGAAATAATAAAGGTGGTGGGGATGCGGTAGTAGAGGTGACGACAGTGATGGGGCAATTGGGCAGTGATGGGGCAATTTGAGTATTATTTGGCAACAACACTAATTAAATATAAAATTATTTATATTTTAATTGAAAGGTGAATAAAGGAAATGATTTGGTAAAATTTTATAAATATTTTTAGGAGTGCAATTGATTAAACAAAGATTTGATTCGAAAAGGAATTGAATCGACAGAATTTTATAAATATTTTCAAAGTGAAACTGATTAGAAATAAAGAATATGTATAAAAGCGCCAACACTATTTGAATGGTAAATTATTTTTATCATTATTATTTATAATACTGTATATTTTTTACTTTATTCAGACATATTTGTGTTTTTGTGTATTGATTATTTCACACGTACTGTAAAGCATTCTTACGTTAGCTTATATTTGAACTGTAATTGAAGATAAGCTGATGTTCTGGTAATTCTACGAAAGATGAAAATTCATTGTAACTCCACAAAGTAGCAGGTGACAACTGACTGAATACACAGCTCATTGCCTGGCTTGTTAGAAGTTGTACAGTAAAATATAATTCATAAAAAATACGAACTAAATAATCACAATAAATATTTAATACATAATAGTCATTTTGAAACCTTAAAAATTAAAAAAAAAAAAAAAAAAAAAAAACGGAAAACGGAAAACCTGCTGCATTGAGACTGAATGGGCATGAGAATTTTAATTACACAGTTTCAGGATTTTTAGACCTCTCCTTACAGTTTTAATTAACAATTTAACGTATAGATTAAGTTATATTTTAGTTCTCAAACTAATACTGTACATAAAGATAGATTTTAGATAATTAACCTTTATATTTACCGTCCATTTATGTATAGTATCAATTTGCTCATCGTAGTATAGACATAATGTGTGTTTCATATTAACTTTATACGCGGCTGCAGTTTTAAATTAATTAATAAACTCATGTTTATTATTTAATACCAATATTTAATTAATATCTAAATATTAAACTTCATAATATTTGTTAGCAATATAATTAATAATTATTATCCTAGCAACGATCATACTAAAAGTTTTGATGCGGTAAGCTATACTCGTTTTATTCCAATTATATGCGCACGGAGTTAGAGTTGGCATAGCAGTGGTTTAGGGGCGCTGTAAACAAACCTTAATAAGACTAACAAGCAAAGGTAAGAGGTAGTCAACAACAAGAGGCAATGCACTCTAACTTTTTTTTTTTTTTTTTTTTTTTTGCGTGGTTTTAATAAAAACTCATTTTAAGGGAGTAGGTGACCAGTTGATATCTGACAAACTGAACGATCGTGAAATATAAAACTAACATAGTTAAGATGAAATGTGACTTAAAAGTTTTGTAAGTCCACATTAAAGTAACACGTAAATGTAAAAATTCAAACTTTAGCACCAACTTTTTAAATCAAATTAGAAACGTTATTAAATATAAAAAATATTAATATTATTTTTCCAAACACTTTTTTTAATTCATTCAAATTTATTTAAAAATGATAGTATTTGTTTTGTTCGATATAAATAATGTTGAAAGAATTATTGCGAAAATAAAGTTCCTCATTTTAGTATTTGCTCTCCAAGTAGGTCACTCTCTACGTTAAATAAATTTATTTGAATTGGTATAATACTAAATATTATTAAGTCTGGATATCCATTAACTGCGCAGGTTTTTACTGATGTTTCGTTACTCAAATTCATGATATTAAATTCATTCATTCATATATTATATAATATGATATACATGTATTTTCGTAATGTAATATTACATAAACAATATTTTAATATATTCTACTTTTTTGTCTTATATATTTAATATTTTGCATATTCATCAAAACTCAAAACAATAATACATACATTTTAGTTAGCTGCATTGTAACCCTTTTTTTTTTTTTTTTTTTTTTGCTTGCCATTTTGTCTTATCGTGCTATACACCAATCCCAGTCCCAGTCAAGACATTGTCTTATCGACAGGTAAGGACTTTCCAATTAATGGAAAAGCACACACGGGCCGGCCACGGCCTAAGTACACAGCCCGGCATTCGCCATGACAGCCTAGAGAAACCGTGGAAACATCTAGGCAGGCTGGTCAGTGCAATCACATCAATCATGCACCTCCCGAATACTGTGCGTCGTCATGGAATGTATGTAAACATACATCGTGCAACGTGTTGTACTCTCACACTTCACGTACGCACCCAGCAGTGGCTCGAACCTATACCCGGTGAGGAGTATAGAGTAGCTGCCTTCACCACTCGGCCATACCAGCTCGGTATAATTAAAAGTTTTTAACAATGTCCTTTTTTTTATTACAATTATTAGTTTAACTGATGTAAATACTCAATAGAATGCCATTTGTAAACATAGACATATTTAGAATCCACCACCCATCAACAACTGCTCTTGTATTATTATATATCATACTGTATGTATATATATATAATTTTTTTTTTTTAGCTAGATAATTTTATAGTATTCAAATACAAAAGGAAATATAATTGTTACGATGTAATTGTTATGATGTTAATGTTTTAAAACCATTAAAACTTTTTACTTCTAATATAAACAAAATTAGATCTTATACCTACATAGTGTACTATAGATGGTCTCATAATCTAGGAGAGAGAGAAGGGAGGGGGGGGGGGGGAGTTATAAAGCCGAGATAAAATATAGTAATTTTTGTTACACAAAATATCTTATAAAAATAAGACATTTTATTGACCTGGCAGTTCATAATAACATTGGTTGTAACAAGAAGAGTTGGTCTTATCGCTCTTTATAATTATAATTAATAATAAGACCATAATAAATTGAGGTCTGTTTTATTTAAATTAAAAAAATGTTAAATCCCATGTAGATGAAAAACAATAAGAACTTTATATTTTTCTTTTGTATACATTCTCATATTTTGTATGGATTATTATCCTATGGGTTTACTAAATCAAATAAATTATGGTACTTGAAAAAAATAAAACTAAGAATTATTAAAAAAATGTAAAAAATTTGATAATGATAGTGATTATTTTGAGCACTTTCAGTATTTTACCTATTGAAGAAAATAAAAAATTATTGTTTCTTAGTGAAAATTACGTTGAAAATAGTCATGGTGAGCCAAGAGTTCATATATAACACAAGAGTGGCCGAACCTAATCCTATGTATGTTCCTAAAATTTTAAATAGATTTACAGAAAGAACGAAAAAAATTATTTTGCCTGGTTTATGGAATCAAATTCCTTCTTATTTAAAAAAAACTAAATTCTAAAACTCAAGTTAAAAAACAACTAAAACTTTTTTTATTAAACAATATATAATCTCAAATATAAAATTAATACTGTTGGTTGTGAGAAAGTATTTAAAAATGTATTATATAAAATTTGTAAATTGGGTGTAGAAAGAAAAATCAATAATTTTTTGTTTAAGTAATTGTATAAAAGCATAAAATGATATTTTTGATATTTTTGAAATAATGTGAATATGTGTGTTGTATATTGTAATTATATATATATATATATAAATATAAATATAAATATATATATATATATATATATATATATATATATATATATATATATATATATATATATATATATATAATACAGTTGGAATTATAGAATTTGGCAACAAAGCATAAGCCGCTCCAATGAAGTGGCTGCCCGATAATTGCATTTCTTCGCCTTCTTGCAGCTTGCTTTGCGTAACAAGTAAAATGCGTGTGTGTTATAAAGGGTGGGGTCCACTTTTTCTCCTTATTTCCTCTCTCTACTCGTGTCGCATGCCTCTCTTTGTGTGCTTCTGTTTACTCAAAATGCGGAAAAGGAAATGCCGGAAGAGGAAACCACGTGATGGTAAAAGTGGGAGAAAACTTGATGCCAGCAGTAAGCTAACCTTGAGCTACCTCCCACTTTTACCATCACGTGGTTTCTTCTTCCGGTACTTCCTTTTCCGCATTTTGAGTAAGCATAAGCAATCATTGTTTACTCAAAATGCGGAAAAGGAAGTGATCGGAAAAGGAAACCACGTGACGGTAAAAGTGGGAGAAAAGTTGGTGCCAGCAGCAAGCTAGGCCTGAGCTACCTCCCACTTTTACCGGCACGTGGTTTCCTTTTCCGGCACTTCCTTTAACGCATTTTGTGTAAACATAAGCAGTCTTTGTCTCTCAATGTTGTCGCTTCCTTTCCAGCAAACATAATTATACAAGTTGAAATATTTCTCGGCTGCATAATATCACCCGATTCTCTCTCTCTCTCTCTCTCTCTCTCTCTCTCTCTCTCTCTCTCTCTCTCTCTCTCTCTCTCTCTCTCTCTCTCTCTCTCTCTCTCTCTCTCTCTCTCTCTCTGCTTCTTTGTTGACGTCTACTGTCTACAAAAAAGTTACTCGTTTCTACTTACCTTTTTTAATGCTATGCAAACTTTCCCAATTATTATTATTAGTGACCGGATTTTTAGGTGAAAATGGTGGCTGTGCCTGCAAAAATTGTAAGTTATTTACCTGCATCACAACCTACTGTGAGTTTACATAAATATTATTTCTAAACTTCTAGCAGTGAAGTACCAATTTTTTATAAACACACAGTAGATTGTGAAGCAAAAAGCCTAACTATGAAACTTGCAGGCGTAATTGTAATTTTCATCAAAAAATCCTGTTTCTAATTATTATTATGAATTTTGTTATCCCTAATTAATTATTTCTACTTATTTAAAATGTATACAATAGCATGTCAAAACCTATACGACATAACAATTAAATAAAATTACGTAACATTAGTACAATTTATTTTATTTTTATTTTTTTTTACAAAAAAACATTGTAAATATTGTAACATATAAAGTTTTGATTATAATTTGATTATAAATAAATATCTACATAAATAACTGCATTAATAAATGAAAAAATTAGATGATAAAAATATCAATAATTTGTTAAATATTTATTTTATTTGTCACAGAGTTGTTAAAACAATTATAGTCATTTGGGCAAACAGAAGAAGTAAGAAAACAGTGGCTGTTTTTTTAGAGCGTGTGTGTTAGGCCGATCGAGAGAGAGAGAATGTCAGGTGATATTATGCTGTATGCTGGTGAGAAAATGTTTGCTTAAAAGGAAACATCAAAACAATAGAGGGAGAGAGAGAGAGAGAGAGAGAGGCATGTGACACGAGCAAGAACGAAAAGAAACGGATAAGGAGAAAATGTGGACCCCCACCATTATAACACACACGCATTGATTGTTTATTACTGCATCTGTTTACTCAAAATGCGGAAAAAGAAGTGACCGGAAGAGGAAACCACGTGATGGTAAAAGTGGGAGGTAGCTCAAGGTTAGCTTGCTGCTGGCATCGTGTTTTCTCCCACTTTTACCACCGTGGTTTCCTTTTCCGGCACTTCCTTTTCCGCATTTTGAGTAAACATGAGCAGTCTATGTTTACTTAAAATGCGGAAAAGGCAGTGCCGGAAGAGGAAACCACGTGACGGTAAAAGTGGGAGGTGGCTCAGGCCTAGCTTGCTGCTGGCACCAACTTTTCTCCCACTTTTACCGTCATGTGGTTTCCTCTTCCGGGCACTTCCTTTTCCGCATTTTAAATGAACATAAGCAATCATTTTGCTTCTTACGCAAAGCAAGCTGCAAGTGGCGGAGAAATGCAATTATCGGTCAGCCACTTGATTGGAGCGGCTTATTGCTTTATTGCCAAATTCATTCATTCCAACTGTATATATGTATATATATATATTATATATATTTTAAATATATATTGTAATATATTTACAATATTTTTTGAACGGACCGATAAGACTATGTCTTGGTTGGATTGTGTACCTTGTGATTTATATATAAAAAAAATATTACATAGAATAAATGTTATATTGTGCAGCAGTATTTAATTATGTTTTCCAATTTAGCATTAATTATGCTAGAATTACATAATTGTAGCATAAATTATGTAATCTATTCTTTCCGTGAAGTTGACAAATATTTTATGTCAGATGTTATAAATTAGTCTTATACTGTAATTTTAAATTATCATCGATTCAAAATATCTTCGTATCGTATGTTTTCCAAAAACAAAATAGAGACGCTTTATTTTTTTCACGTCTTTTCAAATTACTTTAACGTACTGAAAACATAATGCGCAGTAGTTGCGTTTCCACAGTATAGTTTGTAGGTTGACTGCACCATTGACACTAATGTATTGTAGCCTTAACTTGTTTTTGTTATAACGTAAATAATATAGTTGACAATTTCAACTTTCAGCTATTATTATAAAGTTTTGTATCATCTATCCAAGTCCACGATGTGTTGCTTTACCTTCACGCTTTGCTTTAAGCTTTGACGTCACATTATATTATTAGATAGTTCAGTATGTTCTAATATTACGTGATGATTTTATATAAGAATTATTAAGATATTATTGTTTTAATTAAATTAATCGCATAGCGATAGAAATTGACGTTATATTAATAGCAATAACTAATTATACATAAAAAAAGAGTTAAACTCATGAAATATCAGCTGCAAAAACGGATTTTGCCGATATAGCTTTTATGTCTTTTGTTGGCACACAATTCTATTTTGCAGTTTTGCATTTTTATGCAGTAAATATTAATTTTGAAAAGTTCCCAAATTTATCTGTAGAAATATAATTCTTGCTGTTAAGCTACTAAATAAACGACTTCATAATTATTATTCTTTTATTCTTTTTTCAGTATAAGTGAAAATAAAAATGCCTCTTTTTTTTAAATATATTTTTATACGAAAATATATAATATACGTGTATATATATATATATATATATATATATATATATATATATATATATATATATATATATATATATATATATATATATATATATATATATATATATATATATATATATATATATATTCGTATAAAATATTATAATATGCTGCTGTGTTTATATTACTAAAAAAATAATATAATGAAGAGTGTATAACATTTAATAAAATTAATTAACTATTATAGAAAAAAAATAGCACTTAAAGAGCTTAAAATAATAGGCATTGCCTTCATTAAAAAAAAGAAAAGAAAAGAAAAGAAAAAAAAAAAGCTTATTTTGTTTATTTTTATTTCTCTTCAAATGTTATACACTAAAAGAGCAAACTTTTTGTTGTAAAAATGTATGGAGAGTACACACAACTTTTATCACCATAGCATGAGCTGGTTTTTGAGAAAACATTGATCTTTTATCAGAGATAATTTAAAAATATTCACTAATTGCGCTCTATTAGATATTCAACAGCAAAAAGTTACCTTTACTCACAAAATAGCTCGTAATAAATACTCGAGACGGAAACATGTATGTGATAAAAATAATGTCCACGTACGTACAGTACCACATATAAACAAATTTGATGAATAATAATAATGTAGTTTAACACTTCTCATCTATACTAACAACATAAAAAACTCTACTGACTGCATGCAAGGACATTAAACAATTATTGCAATAGTTCGTTCTATAAACTACACACAACTCTTGAGCCAGCTTCAAAAAAAAATTTCCTTTGTTAAACACATCTGATCATGACGTCATTACCTGTTTAATACGTTTATAAAATATAATATGGTGGATCATTGTTATTTCTTCGTTTAGAACAATGGACCTGATAATAATGAACGAAACTTTACAAAAAAAAAGTAACATACTCAACATGTGACTCACTTTTATCGGCTCAAAAAACAAGATCATGTGTCTTATTTTGTTGGGCAGCCAATCACTGCAAAGTGGAAACTACGCACACAAAAATATTGAGCCAGTTTCGATATTTTTTCTTTGTTAAGAACACCTGATCATATGACGTCCTTACCTGTTTATGACGTTTATATGTATGGTTGATAATTTTTATTTCTTCGTATAGACCTTTAGACCTGATAAGAATGAACGAAACTTCACAAAAAAAAGTTCCATGCTCAATTTCGACTCATATATTTATCGGCTCAAAAAACAAGATCAAACAATAAATGTGTCTATTTTTTTGGGGCATCCAATATCATTAGCTCGTTCTGAAAAGTAAAGTGAATCTTAATAACAGTGATTGGCTGACCAACAAAATAAGACACATTCATTGGTTGATCTTGTTTTTTTGAGCTGATAAAAGTGAGTCACATATTGAGACTGGAACTTTTTTTGGGGAAGTATCTTTCATTCTTATCAAGTTCAAAGTTCTAAAAGAAGAAATAACAATGATCGTCCATATGTATAAAACGTAGAGTAAACAGGTAATGACGTCATAACCAGCTGTTTTTAACAAAGGAACATTTTCAATTCTGGTTCAATATATAACTTTACAGAACAAACTTATGTAATTATTTGTTTAATTTTCTTGCTTTCTGTTACCTTTTTTTTTTTTTTTTTTTTTTTTTTTTTTTTTTGCCTATTTGAATGACAAGAAAGTTATGTAATAGTTTAATAATATCTTATCCTTACAGTAATGTAGCCGTATTGCAAATTGATTTATATATTAAGAACAAACAAAAGGTCATTATTTTTTATTCTAACAGAGAAGAGCGTTTAAAAAATAAATTCTAAAAAATATATATCTGGAAAACATAATAAGAAATGCTGGATACTTTTTCCCCTTTATCAATATTGATATCTGTAGAAAGTGTATAGGCTTGGGTCTAAATATAATAATATAATTTGTGTAATACTTTGTTTAAAAAAATTATGATTTGAATGTTTTAAAGTATCACATTTAGGTGTACGTGACAGGTTCGGCCACACAGGGTCTTTCCTGTGAGGCTTGGTTTAATTTGATATTGATTTGATGGTATAGTGTTTCATTTTACACATATATATATGGCTTACAGATACAACAAATTTATTGTTTAATAAAATATGTAATTGTACCTTACAATATATATATATATATATATATATATATATATATATATATATATATATATATATATATATATATATATATATATATATATATATATATATATATATATATAATATTTTATTCGGCCAGTAATAAAAGTCAAAGGCACAATATCTTCAGATCATAAGTTCCAACTACCATATCGAATTTGGAATAACTTTAATAGTTATTGTGTTAAAGTTACCCCTCTTAGGAAAAAAATCAGGGCATATCAAACGGAGGAGATAAAAATCAAGGCGGGAAATCAGCTACTGTGGGATTTGACTAAAAAATTATAAAGAAAGAAAAATCAGAAATTTTGCCCAGTGAAACATTAGGATAAGGCAACTTAAAAAATGTAACAAAAACAATAACTTGGGGCTCACCATGCTAGATTTTTAATTATGATTTTTTGAAGTTTTAGTCCCATAAGATCCCATATTAATTTCAATGGTTATTTTCTCTCTTATCTGATGGTCGCGGGTGCTAAAATTTTTATCATAGGTAGCTGTTACTATTAAATTTTAAATGGCATCATAATGTTTGCAAGTTTACTGTTTAGATTTTTAGATACAAGCCATCTAAATACAGCCCTTAACAAATTAATCATTGAACGTTCAATGTGTGGCATATGATTTAAAGTTTCGCCCCCTCGCCTTCCTCCCTAATATTTGATTTCAGTAGACTACAATTTTTCATTGTTATCGTTAATTTTTTTTATGAAACGTATAGCAGAAAGGTATACAGCTTTATAATATAATATTCCATATCGATGTTGCAGCGAAAATTATGTGTATCTCATTTTTTTAGCAACGTGAAGCAAAATATGTATCGTGTTTTTTGTCACGTGAAGTAAAATATGTATTTATTTTTCTGTCTCGGCAAGCAAAATGTGTAACTCGTTTCCGAACGTAATGTAAATGGCGCTCCGAGTTTCACATTTTTGCCTACGGTGGCAAAAAACGAGATACACATTTTTGCTGCACGCGAAGAAAAAAAAAAAAGAAAAAAAAGAAAAAAAAAAAAGAAAAGAAAAGAAAAGAAAAGAAAGAAAGAAAAAAGATATACACATATTTTCTGCTACAACATCGATATACATAGGCACTAAAACTTGCCTCTAGGTGGTACAATAATATTGCATTTTATTATTTACACATATTTAATTATTTATTTAACAAACAAAATATTTAATGCTATTTATTTTTCCTAGCCATCAGAAATGTCCACCATAGTTTTAGGTTTTGCGGGCACTTTTTGAAATGGTATTGATCACAAGCACTCTTAAAAAGTTCACAGTCACAATTTGTAGATTGACATAACTTGATGTTTGACGTTAATTTTACATGATATATTTTATTTAAATACCATATGATATGATATTGTTGTTTATAGTATTACAAGAAAACTGTTAATGAAAAAATATACACTAAAATGATAAGCGAAATTCGATTGATGTAAGTAAATTATTTTGTATTAACACATTCGATATTTACAGCTGTAGCTTGAAAGTAATAATGAGAACACATCATAAAACACATGTTTGACTCGTTATTTTGTTATCAATACGATAAGATGGTTCAGTTTGATATATCGTGCATATACAGATAGTAAAACAGATGCACGTTGAAGTACAGTTAGTATTACTTTACACTCAAAGTGCTTAAAACACGTCGCAAAAATAACAAATAAAATATCTGTCACAAAATGAGTGAAAATAATAATAAAGTGCTTCGTAATCGCAATGAACGACGTTTTACCTCAGTAACAAAAAGACTTAGTAGTATATTTCCAGGGATATTAAAAGTGAATCGTGGTTTTAATTTAAAACAAGATGAAGCAAAAGATTCTATTACAGCGTTACCATCTGCAAATTCACAGCACGATTCTCCCAACGTTTCAATAAACAGAAGACATTCATTTATTAGAAGTCGAAGCGTAATTTTACCCCAGTTTAGATCATCCAGTTTATATGATATATTTCAATATAGTAATTCTTCAATTGATTTAACTGACTACAGTTTAAATGAAAAGGAAGAGGTTTGTATAATATTATGCTTTTATATTCTTTAGAATTGAAAAGGAAATATGATATAATTTGATGAAATATGAAAAGTAAAGATATGTCAGAAATATTTGTAGGCAGGACAAGGTGAACATTATCTTATCTCCTTTGTGAGAAACATCAGTAATATCTAAAATTGCATTCAATAAGCTGAAATAGTTTTCTATTAATAATATAAAGCCGAATCTTGACTTAAGCACGTACGAGATGATAACTGTGATGAGTAACAACATTCTCATGCCATCCATACTGATACTTTATCTTAAAAGGGGCATTTCTAAAGAATTTGACCAACACAGTTTCGTATTATTATTATTATTATATATCGTGCATTTTATATTACAATCATCAACGTTATTGACTAATTTAGAATCACAGTTAGTATTCCACATTTAATTTATTCGATTAGAAGTTTAATAAAAAAAATATATTAAAATTTTTAATTAAATAGCTAATATAATATTAAATATTGAAAGCTTTGTTTGTAGATTTATAAAAAGAAATCGAGATAAAAGTAAAATATTTCAGTTCAACAGTTGATGTTGTGGAAATGTCATTGTGAAAACGCATTGAACTTGTTTGACTGAAAATTATAAAGTTTACATTTTATGTTCTTCAATCCACATATTTGAAACCTTTATTTGTAAAAAAAAAAAAAAAAAAAAAAAAAAAAAAAAAAAAAAGGTTCTTATACCAAACAATAATGATTTTGCTCAGTTCATCTATTTTCTCAAAGGCGAAGCTGACAAAAAGGAAATTATGTTGAAATGAGGACGACAGCTCCTACTTATTTGCTTGTGTTGCTGAAAACTCATGTATTTTCTTTCTACTTCTTCCGAACTCATTTATCTCAAAATATTTAAACGTATTTCGATGTATATTCAAAACGGTTATAGACAGAAAACATTTGACGTCAAACACAGATCGAAAATGATCATAATTTGTCAACAGAAAATCTTTTGAGTCCATTTACTTAAGTTACGTCTTAACTTGATTAATTTTATGGACACGTGTTTGAAATTTTAACATCAGTTAAGTTATATGTAAAACCTCAAATCTATCTTCTTTCAAAAGGCTTCAAAGCATTTTCATAAATATATTTTTATACAAAAGCTTGAAATATTTTCTTAGAAATGGAAGTAACCTACCCTCCCAAAAATTTATTTTATTTGTACATTATCACATGTTCATCTTTTACATTATACTTTATTATCTTTTTGACAAAATCTAGAATTAAAATCGATAATAGTTAAAAATATATATTGCAAAAGAGGCTTAACTAAAATAATTATGACACAGAATAAAAATTAAATAAATAATGATAATAATAAGGTGAATTAAAATTTCTTAATATATTAGTAAGGGAAAATTGTGATTGATTTAGATACATATTATTCTACGTTTGCTTTTATAAACAAAAACAGTAATGTAATGTTACTTTTTATATATATATATATATATATATATATATATATATATATATATCAATGACTCACTGGCAGCTCTTATATAGTAACAGTAATAATTACGTCACAAGGCAGGGTCTTATTAATTAAAATATTAACTATATAACAAAATTTATTCAACTTTAATGATAAAAATTAAATGATAATATAATAATAGTGTATAGATTTGAAATATATAGCTAAACATACGCAATTTTACATATTATAAATGATATTTCATCATAAATAAATAAATATAAATAAATAAATAAAGATGTTTATTTAGTTTTCACTAATTCAGATACATCAATATTACATTTTTTAGCACATTTAGTATTTCTGTTTTAAGATTAATTTTAAATAATAAATATATCAATTAATAATAATATATATTACATTTGCCCACATAAATAGTCACATTCTGTTATATATTTTATTTTTTAATATATTCTTAAATAAATTTATATTAATATCTATAATTTTTATATTATGTAGAAAATTCATATTAATTTATATTAAAGTAAAGTGTTGTTTAATGATTTATATGGATACTTGATTTTTAAGTACTCAATACAATTGATTTTAAATATATGCAAGCTATTTTCATTTATTATACCAATGGGAAGATCATTAAATAACTTTAAGCCATTTACAAAAATGGATTTTTGATTACCAGCGTTATTTTGAGAATCAAAATGAAAGTTATTCACATTTCTTGTATCATTGTTCATAAAATTTTGTATGTAGTGTATACCTGTTTTCTTTAACAAAAACAATAATAATAATTGTAATGAAATTAAATAGAGAATTATTGTTATTATATTATATTTTTATAATCATATGGGTATACTGCAAGGTTTATATATAAACCTTGGGTATACTGTATATGAAAATATCATAATATTTTACCATAAATTATATAACGTTTTTCCCCATATAATTCTTAGTTAATTTAGGTATTGGTACGTTTTTAAATTTTTTTATTCTTTATAACAACCAAATTCTGTTCATTTCTGTTGATTAAAATTTGAAATTTTAGCTTATGTATACATTATCACAACCACTTACAAAATATCTTACTCATATTGACTGCACTCTCCGGCAAGTTTAATATTAAAATAATAATAATTTGTGTAATAAGTTACTGATTGTAAAGCCTTGACTTTATTGTCTAATTTTAATGTAGTATAACAATAGTACCTAATATCATAGTATGCATTGAAACGGGACGAAACATATTTATAGAGTGCTATAATAGAAAAATAAATATATTAAATGATATCCTTTAGGTGTGAGTCACGGTTGACATAAATAAATAGTTGCATAAATAATCATACTTTATATTATCGAGTTCTTGAAAGTTTTAATCTACCGTTACAATTGCAAAACATGTAAACATATTTAAATTTAATTGAATGAAATGGTCAATGTTAAAGTTTGATGACACAGATTTCACAAGAAAGGTAGAAGGTAATTTGAATGATGTATAATATGGTTTTATTTACTTGCATCAGGACAGCACTTTTGAAAAGGTCAATAAATTATACTTATAGCATAAGTACACATAAAATAATAGAACACATAATAGAATTGTATTTGGTTCCTGTTTTTACTTTACTACCAATGTATTTCCTTTTGTATCTTTGATGTTTTTTATTGTTTTTTTAGCTGTTCCCATCTTATATTAATAAAAACCTGAAAGAGAAAACAATCAAAACCAACTTTTGTTAAATAGCGAAAACTAACAGTTTTAATATACTAGGCATGTATTTATCTATAATTGAACATGCTGACAAAGCGCAAGATCAGTCAGTTAATCAGTATAATTAAGAAATATAATTACCGATAATTAACATTAGAAAAATGTGATAGGTTTCAATTATAGCTGTAATATAGTGCTTTGATAGTAAACTTAAATTACTTTATTAAAGAAGACCAGAACTAACTTGTTAAGTTGGAATAACACGACTTTAGAAATTTACAAAATTCTTAGTAAAATATTTTTAAAATCATTCAAGCACGTTAAATTCAATATTATTAGGTATTCAAATCATCCAAACAATTTTAATATGATTTGAAACAAATACACAATAAGATTTATTTTCACATGGATTTCAAATATGTATACATACAATAATTTAGTTTATGAGTGAGCATACAAGTGTTAATTTTTATAAATAATCCCTTGCTATTTTTAATAAAATACTCTGTTATGTCTCTAAATTATACCCTGCAGATAATTGAATAAGTGGAAACATTTATGATGCCATATAATACCATAAATATTTTACCTAAATTGAAAATTATATAAATTATACTTTGCGATTTATAATAATTATGCTATAGACGAAAGCTGCTTTCTTTGATGTTTTGTTTCTTCTACTCTGCAACTGCATAAACCATATTGCATTGAAAGCTAAATAACAGTATCCAATAGTGTATTCATTAACAGTATTGACTTTTATATTTTCAAACATCTGTATTATAATTCCATGATCTGTGTGTTTTTTACAGCACAAATAATTCTTTCAAACAAACTTTCTAATTATTATGAGTTGATATCAAATTTCGTTATATCAAACGTTAAATAATGTGTTAATTAATTTATTTATTTTTATTATTATTTTCATTTCTGGCTTTTAGTGTTAATTTGAGGATTTTGAATTTTAGTCAAAAAAACAAGGTGAAAAAAGTACTGAAAGCTGAATCTTTAAAGAGTGAATCAAAATTACAATTTTGTTCCCCGTATTGAAAATATCAACAAATTATAACTCTAATTTTTATATCTTTTTCACCTTGTTCCTTTGCTGGCGCTCGTTTACATTTTAAATACTTGTTGAGTTGTGCCTTTTACTTCAGGTGATCTGCGACATAAATTTTTCATAGATTTTGGAGGGAGCAATTTAAAATAATATTAATAACTTAATTTAACATTATTAACCCTATAACGAGCAAAAAAATTAATATATAAAATGACCTTTGTCAGTGATTTAGTTGTTTATTGAAAAGTTTGTAAGTTCACATAATATTTTGTGCTGGAATTGATTGTAATATACATGTTATTTTATAACGTATTTACCAAGCATTCCGGAATACAAGCTTAAACCAGTAACTGTTTTAATTAAAAATTGCTCATGGTAGTTGTAAACAATATATAAATATAATCACGGCGAGTTTTAGATGAAACTGTATTGTATTATTCTCATACGATATATTTATTCATATACTTTAGAGGCATGTAAAATATTTCTATAATAAAAAGTTTCTAGCTTGTGTCAAAGTTATGCCATTTATTTCATATACTATATAATATGAATTGTATATTAAAGTTAATCTACAGTCCTCATTTCGGTATAATAATTTCAAGTATCCAAAAAAACTTTTAATTGTTATATATATATAAAAACTTTCCTTCTTTCACTTCTCACTCTGTACGTGTAAGTTATTTAATACAGAATTCCTAAAATAATAATGTAATAATATTATTATAGTTAATGGTTAACAGTTTTAAATAAGTCAATTTACACTTAAAAGGATGGGGATGAGACAGAGGTAAAATAATTGTTGTTGTTTTTCTTTTTTTTTTTTTTTTTTAATTTATTTACATCACTGAATTTAATTATTTAATTGAAAATCTTTGGACCTTCCAGTCTAGATTGTTAGACTGACAACTTAACATTTATATTTAATTTTTAAATACTTAGCTATCTGTTTTGATAACAACACCAAAATGAAATATTTTTAAGTGAGGAAAGTTTGTTAATCCCCCCCCCCCCCCCCACGATGCAAATTTCTTGTAACTTTTGCCCGCTTTTGGTTCAATAAAAAAAAAATTCTAAATAAAAAGTTTGTGGAAATGTTGTAACTTGCACCTTGTAAATGTATATACTTGCATCTGACCCATCTACGTAGCGGTCTAAAAACATTGATATCTTGTTATTGTGGTTTTACACCGGACAACGGTAACGTTTTTAATCAACCCTCGCACATCAGTGCACAACAAAACTACTTGGGAAAATTTAATGCAATGATAATGTGCTGATGAAAACATACATACACACCCTATACATTAGTACATTTATTTTATTCATTATTTTTACTGGAAAATACGTAGCTCTAGATAATAATTTTAGGTAATTTTCTTTACTCAAAGAAAGTGATCCATCTCTCACATGCACGGGTAATATTTCAGACAGTAAGCTCTATAGGAAATATTTGAAACATGAAACTAATATACTTTTTTTTTTAAAAAAAAAATACTGATAAATATGAATTAATGAATTACAAATTTCGTATTCGAGTAGATTTTTATCATTAACGGAGGGATTTTTAAACTGAGTTATCGTTCTTTACATTTCCCATATTGAGCCTCAAATAACGTGAAATCTTATTTTCTAGAGAATGTATTTCAGATTATTGAATTTAGCAACTAATATTAAAAGTGTACTACCAATACAAATAACTCAATCCAATCAAACATTTAATGGATCATCTTCCCTTTATAGCTATAATATAAAACGGTTCCCTTGCACCAAATACGGATTCTAGGTTACCTTATACTGATTTAAAACAAATCTGCTTATTTTCTACTTTTTATATTTCAAAGGAAGAAAAATTTATACCCTCCATTTGTGTACTTTTAAAGTAAAATCATGTAAAGAAATTTTTTTTTATTTATTTCTTTCATCCTAAACTATATTAAACTACAAAGTAATAAATAATCAATAATAAAACTCCCCAAGAAATAAAGAGAAAACGGTAAATATATTATTATCATTGTAAGCCTAAGTAAATCCATGAGTGCTTTGAAGTATTTACACATGTATTTTACTTATGTATAAATAGCTTTTACTGAAAAAAAATTAACCATTAATATTTGAGATATATTTCAAAATAATAAATTTTGCCTTCAGATTAAAGTAACTAAATATTTGGGTTTTATCACATCACCGTTATTATCGTTCTCATTTTGAGGCAAAAGAGTTTTCAGAACTTCAATGAAATTATTAACTGCTTAATAAGTTTGAGAGTTTCCAACAGTGCTACTACAATAATGATAGTTATTTTGCAATTTTTAGTTAAGAAGAAAACTGTTTATACCATATGTTTATTTTTATAAATACTGTAAATTGTTATGGTGTCATTTCTAAACCTTTTGAGACTTTTTGTCTGTAAAATGTTTTCTATTATATTTTCAGGATATAGATATAACTAACAACAACATCAACCCCTTCAAGGATCGAAGAGTTGAAGAGGAGACTGATTTAAATTCTCTATATCTACGTCGTAGACTAAGCAGTGTCTCATCTTCCACTTCAACATCATCCTTGCACCGGCATCGACGCTCATCTCACAGATTCAGCCTCTACGATACCAGTAAGTAAAAATATAACAGAAAACATTATGCAATTCTTTCAAAAAAAAATTTAAAATATTAGCAAAATGGCTCAACTGATAGCATTTAAGGAATACAAAGTAAATGAAATATGGTTAAGCTAATTAACAGGGAATTTACTGATGTTTTTTCATTGTGCTATATCTTTTTAACAAAATAGTGAAAAATTACATGCTGTGCAGTACATACAACAGTTATAAAACGTGGTCTATATAAACTTTTGAACTGTTTTCATCAGGTATTCGTAATGTGAATATTATTGTATAAACATAAAAAAAGTATATGGCTTATCAAGAACAAAAATCTTTATCATCTTCATATATTAGAAAATCACATCTTACACAGTAAAAAAAAAAAATACAAAACAAAAATAAATATTGGTCTACATATACATGACGATTCAATGCTTCAATTTATCAATGCAATTTATCGCTAATTCATCGCTAATTGTGAAAAACACGTTTTTTTTTTTTTTTTTTTTTTTTGCGATTTTTTAGAAAACTACTGCATGAATTCTGAAAAATTTTCATTTATGATATTATAATAATGTTTGAGCATTGTCACTAATCGTCCATAAAAAGCCTAACGACGAAATATACGTAATATGCTATGTATTTTCTAATCGTTGTCTAGGATAAGTAGCCTCATCGTAATTGAAAGTATAGCAAGTTATATAAAACAATGTTATAATTGTTATTAATTGTTATAATATCAATGGTGAAGCGAACATTATGTGTGTCTCGTTTATTGTCACAGTTGTAAGCAAAATGTGTAAGTCGTTTCTGAACGTAATGTAGATGGCGCTTGCATTACATTATACTAGAGACCCTTAACAGAGAAGAGACAACCTCATGTTTTAGGCAGACCCGCATTACATTTGTTTTGAAAAACCCGCTAATAGTACCCACACTTTTGAGCGTTCTGATTGGACACCCAAACAATTTCTCGAATCTGTCCAATCAGAATGCTAGAAAGTGTGGGTACTTTTAGCGGGTCTTTTAAAACGAATGTAATGCGGGTCTGCCTAAAACATGAGGTTGTCGCTTCTCATGAGGTTGTCGCTTCTCTGTTAAGGGTCTCTAATTATACTGCTTACCGTGACAAAAAACAAAATACACATTTTGCTTCCACTGACAAAAAATATATATTATATATATATATATATATATATATATATTAATTAAAAAAAAAATCCAATATTGTTTGTTACAGCATTGATATTTTATAATAGAGTTATGTTAAAACTTAAAAACTGTCACGTTTATATAACAGAGTGATTATATTTTGCTACTTATCAAAGCTAAAAACTAACTTCACAACATGTTACCTTTAAAAACAGTAATTACTTTTTGTATTGAATGTATAAAAGAAGTAAATAATTGAAATATCCATCAATTTTAAAATTTCTTTCCATTTTCCTGGAGCTGACGTATTTTTTTTTTCCAATTCGCATATAGCACACTGTAGTATTAACATATTGTGGTGTAGACCCCTTTTGTTTACTTTTGAAGCTTTGTATTAAAACGTTTTTTTTTTATTACTTTTTTATATATTGAGTTAATGGAAAAAAAAAAAAAAAAAAAACATATTATGAGTACGTGTGTGTCAAGCACTGAGAGACATTTGAGCGATATTTATGTGAGACCTGTTTGCTCAACGCACACTTGGCGGTCACTGTTTTTCAAAGCACAAAGAGCTCGCCATAGGACGCGTAATGTACTGTATGGTACACAACACACATCACATACATTATGAAATAATATTCATAATTTTTTAGACATTAAAATATAATATAATAATAAAGATTTTATTGAGCAAATAAAATACAATACAAACATTATATATAGCTCGTCATAGCATAGCCGGTCCAACTTTTTTGATATATATATATATATATATATATATATATATATATATATATATATATATATATATATATAGCACACACATGTAAAACATTTTATTACTTTGCAAAAATGTTTATTCAGTAATTCTTAACAATAGCTTTAATATTTATTAAAATTTACTGATGTACATATTCAAGGAGGAACGACATTAGTGTGAAATTTGGAAAATTTAACAAGTAAAATTTATATTTTTAATCCTTACTATACTCTTGACTTTTATAATTGTATTTATTTATTTATTTATTTTTTTGCATTTTATTATATTTATCATTTTATTGATATTATGATGGTATTATTTCATTACATAATGTGTCCGAGAAGTCTTACCAAATATTATAGAATATTATGTATAAATTTAAAGACTGGATTCAAAGTGATAATAAAATTTTTATATAATATATATTATTATACTAAAAAAATAAATATAAAAGTGACAAAAAAAGTAAGTTAAAGAATACGAAAAAAAAAAAAAAAAAAAAGGCAAAAAAGGCAGTGAAAAAAAGCAGGGAAAAAATTTTAAAAGTGTTATAACATGAACAGAGAGAAAGAGAAAGAGAGAGAGAGAGAGAGAGAGAAAGCTTTTTTAATGAAGACTGGACCTATATTATTTTAAGCTCTTGAAGTGCTAAAAAAATTCTTTAATATATTATTAATTTAATTAAATGATATAAACTTGACTTTAATCTTTATCATTTTTTTTAGTATAATATAAATAATACAACCGTATATTATATAATATTTTGTAAAATAAGAAACTAGTCTAGTATCACTTACATTATTGAAAATACCAAAGACCAAGCGCGTGTGATTCGAGCGATATCTAGTGGTCAGAGCGCGCAACAAACGGACCTACCTTTCCGAACACCGATAAGAATGCGTGTATTTTTACTCAAGTTCTATAATTTCTCGTTATGCTATTTTCAACACAATCGCCTCAATTTTTTTTTAACTATCATACATTAGAACATATAAATTTTTATACAAAAAATTATCTATAGCCTACAAAATCTAAAAGTATTTGTTAACAAATTTTCATGAAACCGATATAGTTTTTCCTCACTGTATCACTAACTCTGCTTGTATTTTTAAATTTGAATAACAAGCTCAGGAATTTTCTTTCAATTATCTTTTATTGTTATAAATACAAATGAGAAATGACCAATACAAGGTTTAAGATTGTTGTCTGTTAAATTTGTGCGGTTGCATACAAATATAATTATGCATTTAAATACATTTTACATACAGAATAATATGCTAAAAGAACGCAAATAATAATAATTGGTACTGGATTTTTCTCACCGTCACCTTGAATCAAGTAGGATTCCGGTGTTGTTGTTAAAAGAGAGAAAAAAACAACAACATAATATAATAATATTAATTTAAAAAAATTAATAATAATAATAATAAAAGCGAAACAAAAACGATCACTCTTTTGCACTGTGTTAAATGTTTTATTTATTTTGGAACTATAGAAAGTATAATGTTTTGGGATTAATTGGAGAGAAATTTTTATAAAAAAGTCAAAAGCATAGTAATAATACAGGTGTAGGTCATTCGGCCCAGAGTCGTAGAGTCGTCCGGTTGCGTGCGGTTCCAGTGCCCGGGGTCGCGCCCGTCCGGCCCTGCATAAGCTCGCACCGCGCTCACGAGAAGACGTCGCCTTCTAGTAAAATAGTCACAATGTTTTGGGTGATGAATGATGATAGAGTATGTGCATCTTGGCTTCAGTATGAGCCCGGTGCACGACTTAACCCCCCACATCTTCGAATGTGGAGCTAAAAAACTCAATAAAATAAATTATACATATAAAAAAATTAATTAAAACAATTTTCTTATTAAAAAAAAAATTTAAATGGGTGAAAACTGAAAGAAAAAAAAAAAAAAAAGTTAAAAAGTTAAAAAAGCGAAGGAAAAAAAATTAGGTTCACGTCAAACATATTAGAATGCCATGATTTGCGCACTTTTAATGATAAAAATAACCTATCTACGATATTTTAAATAAGGTTATACGTATATAACAGATTAAAAAGTCAAAAGTTTGAAATCCGGTCTCTTTAAGTTTCATTAAATAATATACTGCTTGCAAATGACCATTTCATTCTTGATTAATTGTAGGCATAATATTACTATACTCATAATAAAATTAATTTAATAAATTTTACATCGCATTTTTTATGAAAAAGTATAGTGAAAATTACTGCCATTCATAATTCATATCACATTCTGATGGTATTTTATATTTTTAAAATTTGATTTGATTTATAACCTTAAAATTGTAACAACATTTTTATTTAGAAAATTAGGACGTAGTGGTGAAAATTGCAAATTAGAAAAGGGTTAATTTATGTTTAGAAAATATACGTACACATATATACACATCATATAATAGCGTTTACACACATAATGATACTCGTCCTTTATTTTAAATATTGATTTGTTGTTTTGAACAATATAGTTCAAACTCAAGTTTGTTTAAGAAACTCTTTAAATCTTGAAGAGCTGTCGGCAAAGAGCGATTGCTAGACAAGTAGTGTGGTAGAGAGAAAACAAAACATTTAGCACGATTTGTGGAAATGTGATCACAACACTCTGGTTTATATCAAATACATCACGAAGAAATGTATTGAATAAAATGATACAATAAACATTATATGTGAATGATTTAGACAATTCACTCATCTAGAATCTAGACTAAATAAGGATACAATTTATAATACAATATTGTCAAAGTAAAAGGAAAAAAAAAAAAGTAGCATTAAATGTTGAGGATTTTTTTTTTTCCAAATATGTTTTAACCACAATCGCATTAAAAAATTGTGTATAAAAAGTTGTTTCTTTTCTAGCAATAATCTGTTTTGTAAATAACATAACATTTCACCCCTTGACAGAAATAGCATTGCTATGACTTTATATATGTGTTGTGCTCACTTGTCTCTTGACTAGCGAGCTTCGTTGTTATGTGGTTTTGCATAGAGCGAAATAAGTTATGAAATGAGATGCAAGAGAGAGAGAGAGAGAGAGAGAGAGAGAGAGGAAATATGAAGCATTCAGTCATTCCTTTACATAAAGTTTTCTAAAGTTAAGAATGAGAAGTTAAAAGGAATAAAAAAAATATGAGATTCATGATAAAATGTAAGTTTAGTAAAAGAAAACGAACAGAGATAACAAAAATAAAAAAGCAAGTAATTTTTGTCAATGTAATTACCTTCTTTATGAATGAAAGTTGCAAAAGTTATTTTCTTTTATGAAAGTTACGAAAAATAATTGTTTAATTCATTTGACTAAAAATACTACGGATAATAAATAATGAATAAATGTTCCGCCTTCTTTGCATGTATTTTAAAACACAATAAAAATAATAATAGAAGTTTCATTGAAAAGACTTTTCAGTACCTTGACATAATCAAAAGCACAATAGTTAAAATAATGATCTATTACTGTTGGGCTGCCTTTTGTATTATGTAGTTATTGATCCAATTTGAATGAGTGACAACTTTTATATATTATAAAGCAATCATTAATAATATTTTAGTAACAAATTTAAAAGTTGTTTTAATATAATGCACTGTTTTTTTTTTTTTTCTTTTTTTTTTTATTATTATTCTTACGTTTTGTTTTGTTGTCAGCTATTTGTGTACTACAATTTAATGATTTTTTTAAACTAATAGTTAAATGTATTTTGGTTATAATAATGTATAACAAAAAAATGTATCGTGTTAGTGAATATAATTTTTGTCAGTATAATATATATACAAAATTGTAGAAGATAATATAAGATTTTGATTTAAACAACTCGCCAACTTGAGTAATCCTATATTATTAATTCTTTTTATTATAATTTAGCTAAACATAAGAAATATTGCAAAATTAAGAGTCTTCTATAAATTATTCGATTTCCTATTCATGTAATATAAGTCATTATTTTATTTCCGCTACATCAATTGAAAATTAACAATGCTCAAACATTTTAGATCTAAGCGTTAGTTTTCTTTATGATGTAATATAATATGTGTGTATATAGGATACACTCTTTTCCATATGTCGTGTGACTACTTTGATGGCTCGCTGTAAGGTACCCAATTAAGGTAGAACAACAAAACTTGGTATACATAGAGTTTAAATAGCTTTAAATTAGGGGATAATTTTAATTTTACCCTAATTTAATTTTTAAGGGTAGAAAAAGTACCCTGAACCCAGAAGTCACTTTTTCAGGGTGGGCAAACCCTTGTTAAAGTAAAAATGGAAAAATAAAAAACAAAAATGTTTTCCAAAATAAACCAAATTTTGGTGAAGGGGGTAAAAAAATATAGTGAAACTAATGGTAATTATTTAAATTAGCCCCTAACTTAAAGCTATTTAAACTCTATGTATACTAAGTTTTGTTGTTCTACCTTAATTGGGTACTTTACAGCGAGCCATCAAAGTAGTCACACGACATATGGAAAAGAGTGTATTTATATCAGTATACCAGCACTGCACTAATTGAATTATATAAACTTACCTACAAACTTATAACAGAATAAATATTTTTGCTTAAAACGACAATATGCATGTATAAAATAATTTTTTACAGAATTAGTTTTATAAATTTGAGCGTTTAACAAAATGTGAAATTGCCTCAGGAAATAAAACCAGGAGTTGCGGTTTCAGAGAGAGAAAGAGAGAGACAGAGAGAGAGAGAGAGAGAGAGAGAGAGAGAGAGAGAGAGAGAGAGAGAGAGAGAGAGAGAACGTCGAGGCACCTCCTTCCTCTTTCTATGATAACACTGAAATATATTATGCATGTCTTGAACTGACAATAAAAAAAGAAGAAGAAGAAGAATAACTGGAAAAAGAATAAGACGTTTAATGCGAAGCTAACTTTCATTTATTTTTAGTACATATATGTGTATTTTCTAATAATGTCGGCCTGTGTTAAAAGATAGTGAATTAAATATGTAAAAACATATGTTATCATAATAATAATGTGCGCAAAAGAAATATGCATAATTATCGGAGATCAATCGTATTTTGATAAGAAAAACAAGAAATCCTTGAAGAATTGTGTATTCATATTCATACGTAAAGAAATAGATTATTATTTAAGTTTCGTGTCTCTTACATTATGTGTGTGTGTTTAAAAAAGAATTGAGTATAAAATATTTTAACTCTTAAAATCTCTTTACAGAGATCTTTCTTTCATTTATATAGTATGACAATCTTTTTCATGCAAAGTAATTAAATAATTTTACAATAATTTAATTTTTTTAATCTTTTTTGTTTCAATAATGTACTGTACATTATTTTTTAATCAAATGCCTTTTTGTTAGTTTTTGTATAGACATTATTACTAAAGCACTTGTGTGATTGTTTTTTGTATTATCGTTAAGTGCTATTTAATATTGGCTTTGAAATAATAATATTTGGTTCACTCTATTCTTAATGTAAAATAGTTTACAGTACTATTAAAAAAATTACATCAATATTTTAAAATACACTTGTCGTAAATAGTTTTTTTTTTCATTTATGAATTTATTGGGTGAACAAGGCAAAATGTAGAGATTTTTTTAACATTGTTGTTTTCTTTGATTGATAGAGAAATATCATATTTTATGATAAATAATTCAAAATATATGATAATCAAGCTTTTAAACACAAAGTTAAAAATAGAAATAAATTAGATTTGATGTAATTCAAACTATTATTGGTTCGATACTGATCTAAATATTGTTCAATATAATATAATTGTTAGAAAAAATAACTGCTTTAATTACTAGAAATGACGTAATGAGGAATAATATTTTTATTTAGAACACATGTTTTGTATCCCTGTTATCGATTTGTCCTTGAATATGATTCACAATTTTTGTTTCCTATTTAAATATCAATCTTATCAAAATTATCCAAGTAACCAGGGCTATTAAGTTAAATAAGTTCACTATTTTAATATAACAATGCAAGACAGTGAATTAACTTTTTCACAAAAAAAAAACTAAATAAATTAATTGAAATTTTATTATAAATTTACAATAAAATTTAAAAACTTCTTAGATTTATTTTTTTCAATGAAAGTGCTATTTCAAAATGAAATTCTACTGAAGTGAGATAATAAGTGTATTCAAGCAAGATGGCTTGGGAACTATTTGTGAACGCCTTTGTGCCGCAGAAACGTCGTTCTCTCAGTTCATACAATATAAAAGCTACTTGTCTTGGTAAGTTGCGGTTGAAATCTTTTAAACTTGGATGTAAATAAAATTGAAAGAGATATAATAACTCTTATCTATTTCTTTCAAATACCAAAATATAATTTCTTATATTCATTTTTATTAAATACATCTTTGAACTTCTATTCCTACCTGGTTAAAGTCAATGGCATTAACTTAAGTTTAAATAATAATAAAAATAATATCATTATGCTATATAGCATGAAATAAATATTGGTGAAATCTAAAAGCCAAAATAAACAGTCTTTATAAGCTATAATTTAGAAATAGGGTGAAATAATGTAGTATAATATAAATTCAATCTTGCGAAAACAAAGTGGTATAAAGACTAGATGTTTAGAAATAGTAGTCACTAAACATTTTATTCATTGTCTCTCAATATTCATGTTTGCTACATCGAGCACTATGATACCAAAAAACGTTATGCAAACTTCTACCCCTACTATAGTGCAAGAGTGCTGTCTACTATTAATCTGGGTATTCTGGGTACTTGCAGGTTACAGAGCTTACACTTATGTTTAGGTAGTAACCGCATAATATAATGATACTCATCATATTTGCATCGACATACTAGCCTTTATCAGTTGCAATGTTTAGTGAAAATATATATGTATGTTTTGGTTTCCCATTGTATAAGTACATTCTAAACAGTTTTGCATTGCAATTAAATGCTTAATTCCTGACATGAGAGTAAGTACGGAATACGTATATACACGTAATGTAATACCTATCATGGATCAAAAATAGTAAAAAGTAGGTTATTGAGAAGCATTTCACTGATTTTGCCCTAGTAAAAAGCTACCCATGTATAAATACATAATATTATATAATTCATGACATATATATCAAAGATTTCTTCAATCACTGAAATTAATGACAAAGATCATTTAAACAGTTATTGTTAAATAATTTATTTCGGAAACTGTGTTACTATTCTTATACACTAAGAGTACTTAAACCTATGAGCTTGCCAGTTATACATACATTTTTATTTGACAGCAAAAATGTTAATGCTCTGGAATTCCTTTTCTTAATGGAACTTATCGGTTTAGCGCGCGGGGGAATGCGGGGAAAGCTAAGGGTCCCCTAATTTAACATTACGCTTATAAGGAAAAACACGTTTGTTTGTTTGTTTGTTTGTTTTTTGCGATTTTTGAGAAAACTACTCCACCGATTGCGGAGAAATTTAAATGAGAAATACTAGACACACTTTTACTTGTTTTAAGCCATAGAAAGTTTTAAAGAATTTTTTAAACCGATAACCTCCAGTTATAATAAATGCGTATAATTTTTATAATACTGCCTAGTAGGCACATGGTGTAGTCAGAGGGCTACAAACTCTATCAATACAAAGAAGAGCAAATAATAAGAAGAAGCATTTAAAAAAAAACTATAAGCAATAAATTCATTTTCTGAATGACCAGTGTGAATCAAAACAAACATCAATGTCGTCAATTTTAGATCTTAGCTCAAAATAGGATTCTAAAGTAAATAACGTCCTTTTATGAATAATAATATTTTAACTTGATTTTTAAATAACCATTTTAAATATATAATAAAGGTTATAATAAATTTTGGAACTAATGTATTATGTACTCTTATCATTGCTTTGAATTGTGCTTAGGTTAATGAGATTTGATTGTTCTTACGGGTTTATTGATACTATGTATATAATTAATGTATAGGCACCAGAATCTTAACATTTCAACGTAGCACAATATAAATATATAGGGAGAACACCGAAACAGTCATGATTTTTTATTGGTAAAAATGTTCGCACCAAGAGTATTTCAATCTCTCTTATAATATTTCTAATTGCCTTTTTTTGTATTTTAGAAATAGTGTCTAAATCTATATCTTTAGTACCCCAAAATTAGTATAATCTTAATGAATTAAAAACTATAGTATAAACGGAGCATACTATAAATATACTAGTATACTATAGTATACCCCGTATACGGAGAATACTATTTAGTATAAACGGAGCAAGCTTGCGAGTTTACTGAATACAATTCAGCTGTTAAAAAACATTAATTGAAATACCTGCACATAAAAAAACAAGGTAAAAGTTGAAAAGAAATATTTATGTGTTAATAAGAATAAATAAAATATCTTAACTTATAAATATTTTAATTATTCAACCATCATTATATGAAATCTTCTTTCATCTTATATATAAGTTTCACTAGAATGTGATAACTGATAAGTTTGTCTGTCATTTCATTGTTCAAATTTTTCATTTAATGAAGTTGTCTGAACAACAAAGTTTTGGCGATGATATGAATTTATTATTTAATATTATTCGAGTTCTTAAGCAAAAGCATGTCTATAACTGTTCGTAAAATAATAAATACGTCATTCAAAATTTTATCAGATATAAATTAAATAAAAATTAATTACATTGTCAAATATTTTCCGTTAGACAGTTACTTGTCAATAATTAAATGAAATTCTTATGTTGTATTATTTTTAATCCACTTAAAAAACATTAATAGGTTTATCAACATTATTAGTATATAGTTAAAATGTTAAAATAATGAATATATATATATATATATATATATATATATATATATATATATATATATATATATATATATATATATATATATATATATATATATATATATATATATATTCTAAATATTGTGGTGTTTAATTAATTTGTACGGGTTATGCTGTACAACATGCTTTTTACCATAAATTTACATATTACACAACATTTTGAAGTTAAACTTTTAATAAATTCCTGCGCTGTTAAGTACTTTGCAGTGGAGCCTTATTCAGAGGTGGTGAAAATTAACTGCTATAAAGAATATTAAATTATATTTCAGCCAACATCATCCACTTACTTTTTTTTTCTGTTAACTTCATATTATATTATTTAAATTTTTGTTTGAAATGTATGAACAAAATTTAAAATCAAAACATTATAATATAGATAGTTTTAAATACAAAAAAGAGGACAAGAAAATAAATAATAATTACATAATTAATTATTAATAACTAGCACCATAATTCAAGCCTTGTTTATTTTTATTTGCATTTGAAGGAGTAAGATGGTTTATTTTTTGTACTTAAATCATGTATTAATATATTTTTATTCATATGAAGCAGAAGTATATAATGCTATAAAAGTTGACGTAAAATATCACCTTTTTTTTAAGGATAATATTTTTTTAATAAGTTAATATTGCTATAATATTATAACAAATATTTAAATATAATATGGATATTTTTTCAGCTGAGGAACCTCCAGACGAACCAGTTTTACGACAACCGTAAGTAAAATACTATATCTATATATTTCATACCAGAAACAATGAGATCGATAATATACAACAAATATTTTTGCTAAACTTTTGTTGTAAGTGAAATACCTAAAATATTTGACAGACTTGGAATTATATATAACTCTCCATAGCTCCGAAATTTTTTTTTTCGTGATATTTAATAATAATAATGGCAGCAATAATCGCAATGTGATGGCTGAGGGAAACCAAGCCCATAATAATAAAAATAAAAATTATATTTTTTTTATTGAGCTTTGTATCAGTGTAATTTTTATAGGTACATTTATAGGTAATTTACAATGAGTCACTCACCATTGTTAGCCAGAAAATTCCAATAAATAAGCCAATATAATAACATTTTCTGATAGTTTTAAGTAGTTACTGTAAAATGTAAAATTAGTGAAAAAAAAAAGTGAAAATTTATTAATAATTTGAAAATACCCTAAACATAAAATTATATATTATATAATATGAAATGCTGCAGCTTATTTTAATGAATCCGCGCGTGAATTTGGGTCGGACCCGATGATAATACAGCTGTAATGATGATATGCAAAGTGCTTATGTGTAAATCACTAAAATATAAAATTGTGTATATGGAGAAGCGTAAATTTGATCCAAACGCAATGGCCAGTTACTGAAATTACTGAGTGCGTAAATTAGATTGATTTTTCTTCACTTATTTACCGCATACATTATCTAATCTGTTTACTCATAAGCAAATCACTTAGACATAGACGGAAGGGAAAAGTTAAACAGGCTTTTGCGCTTGAATAATTATGCCAGTTTTAAAACTAATTAAGTCTTATAACGCATGAAAGGATGTTCCGGATGAAAGGATGTTCAGGTTAAAAGTGGAAAACTAGGATTGAGAGGGAAGCAGCTGTGGCCTAAAAATAAGGAACTGCCCCGGTATTCACCTGGAATGACGAAGGGAAACCACAGAAACCTTCGCTTAGGGCAACCGACAAGAGATTCTCAAATTTAATACAGCAACTCCGAACTTAAAAAAAAAAAAAATCCAAAGCTTTTGAAATTCCACTCACCTCCTGAATTATGAGTAAAGTAACCCAGTATAGCTGCAGATAAAACACACAGTCACATAAAACGTCCTTGTCCTTTCAGACAGCGTATGATCATATTTAGTTAGGAGTGCTCTTGTTGCTCAATCTAAACAAGTTAAAAACAACAAAAACACAAAGTATCCAAATGCATTAGGATCAAATTTACGATGATTCAAGCATAAATTATGCATCTCGGTGATTTATGTACGGGTCCAACGTGTTCAGAAGCGTGTGATGTATACTTGATTATTCATAATTTATAATCTAAAATACGCAAACACTCTCTCTCTCTCTCTCTCTCTCTCTCTCTCTCTCTCTCTCTCTCTCTCTCTCTCTCTCTCTCTCTCTCTCTCTCTCTCTCTCTCTCACACACACACATACACACACATACACACACACACACACACACACACACACACACACACACACACACACACACACACACACACACACACACACACACACACACACACACACACACACACACACACACACACATTTTTCCAGAAAATATATTAATTTTATTCATAACTAATAAGTTTTCAATGTTAAATTAATTTCTGATAGAATGCAAAAATGATATTTCTTTTTACTATTTTTGTTTGACAGTTCAAAGTTGCTGCAATTTGTTTTAATTAGTGCTTATTAAAATTTAATAAGAATGAAATTCTAATATTAATTAAATTATAAAATATATTATAAAGAATCAATAACAGACGTAAGACAGTGTTTATGGGTGCAAATTGTAAATAAAAATAATATTAATAAAGGAAAGGAAAAAAAATGAGCATTTAAATTAATTCTTAGGCGCTAAACTTAATCATTGTCACATATAATAATTTTGCACATACGAGGTGCATGCTAGAGTAATTGAAATTTCCATAACCTCTTAGTAAAAAGTGGTAACAGAGATATAAAAATAGTTCTGTTACTAAACTTCTCATCTATATCTCACTATAACACAGTAAAATTTAGTTCGTACAAAGTTAAGAAATACTTAACTTTACCCTAACTTTTTCCTAACTTTTTGAACCAAAATAAATGTCAAAATAATAATTTATGAGAGTGTCTATATGGATGATCCAACAATTTTATCCAATACCAGAATATTTACCTAAGATCAGAGATAAAAAATTAAATGAAATTATAGCTTATACCATATTGAATACATTTTGTTTTGACATGAAAGTGAGATATATAATCAAGTTTGTATACGTTTTAAAATTTTAAATTTAATACAGTAGCAATCTATACAAGAGCTTCGGTTTAAGTAATAAAATGTGTTCAAATTTTATGTCAATTTTAATTTACTTTGTTTTAACATAAAAGTGAGAGAGATAATAAGATTTCCAGACATTTTAAAAATCTTATATTTTATTTTCACTCCTATTTCATGTCTTTGATGATAAAACGGTGTCATGTAATGAAAAAAATTTGCACTTAATTTACATTTCAGTGGAAATAAAAAAGAAAGAAAGAAAAAAAAAACTCAATTTAATATGTTAAGTTAATTTTAATCTAGTTTATTTATTTCATTTTATTGTAAATAAAAATTACGAAATATGACATTTTCCGCTGATGGAAAGGATATCAATTTTTCTGATATCGATACACGGTAATTTAAAAAGATTTCATACTAATATGATAACTGATATAACAAATTTCACTACATTAAATGTTAAATTTATTAAAAATTAAACATAACAATTAAGTATAGCGTCATGCGTGGGTCCTTTATTTTCATTTATATATTATTATTTATAGGAATAAAACAGTTTTATTTTGATTTACGTGAATTCATTGCACTTTACATAATAATAGGCATTGCTAACACATTTATTGGCAAAGCTCTCTCTCTCTCTCTCTCTCTCTCTCTCTCTCTCTCTCTCTCTCTCTCTCTCTCTGTCTGTCTTCTTCGTTTTTTTTTGTTCCTTTTTTGTTTTGTAATATGCATTATTAATTTTTTATCTTGTAATATAATAATTTATTTTATGGCTATATTACAGGTAAAAGTATTAAAAACATAACTACGCACGCATAAATAGCGCATACATTATTTTTATAGGCGGTGGTTACAGAAAAGTTTAGACACAAATTGTTTGTTTATTCAGTCTCTTAAATCCCAGACTCTCTGTTTTAAAAAAGGTTGATAAAGTTTTATTTTTATTATTATTTTGAAGGATAACACTGCATACAGCTTATATGTATGTGTGTGTGTGTGTGTATATATATATATATATATATATATATATATATATATATATATATATATATATATATATATATATATATATATATATATATATATATATATATATATATATATTAACAAGTTGAGTCTTAAGTTTAATGACTGTAAACTTTAGGTTTTCGTAACATGATGTAGTATTTTACAAACTTGTATTATATGATAAAGTAACAGAAGGGAGAGGAGATTTTATTATAAATCACCCATTATGTAATTTACTATGTAACTTTTTTTTTTAATATTATTATATATAATAAGGATAGAACAAAACAAAAAAACAACTTATAAATACTTTTATGACACTCACATTTTATTTAACTAGAATTTAGAGGATGACTCTGAAAGTTAGGATTTAAGAGATAAAGAAAGACTCGGAGAGAAACATGTTGAAACTTAAATGTATATAAATAAGTTGACGCAAAAATTATTTCGCAAAACACAACTTTTTTTAGGCAATGCCATTTTTGCTATGCCATTTTTGTTTTTAAGACTTTAAAAAATAGCATGGAAGTTTGTCTATTGAATTCAACGTAAAAATTTTATCCATTAACTTTTTTTTTTTGTCAGAATTTTTAAAGCACTGTAAAAATAAATCAATTTTAAAACTTTTGTTTTTAAATTTACCCTCTGACGTCATCAAATAAAGGAACTAAACTCACTGTTTGTTTACCCTCGTGGTTGTATCGTTTTTTGTATACATATCAACCATAGGATAACAAATGATAAGTGCACACGAATAGAATATGCTTATTATTAAAAAGTTCAAAAAATATTTTAAAATACTTTAAATAAAAACTTAAAAAAGAATAAAAAAAAATGCTAGTTTAAAATTTAAATATGAAAGTCATAACTTTTTTTTTTAAACCTCACGAGTCTCACCAATTACTCAATTAATGTCAGAGTATTATAGTATTGTTGATGGAGTATAATATCAAATTAAATATGTCAGTCATGTGAAACATTAACAAAAAAAATTTAAACCAAAAAATGTACCTTCATACTTATTTTGAGTTTACACAAATATTTTTGGAGGTATAGGAAAATCAGCAAATTTTTAAGAAAAATGCATCGTCAAACATCATCATTGCTAAAACTCTAGAGGTATAAACCTATAGTGTGCAGGCACTTTTATGATTCATAATTTCAATATATTTTTATTATTTAATTATGCCATTTATGTAAACAGTTGCTAAGCAATAAGTATGAATAACAATCGTAATAAGTATAGCCTAGTTTATTAACTTAATGTTATACTGTAAACTACCTTTGTCTAATTTATAAATTAATAAAATTTGATCTTCATTTAGATCAAAATAATAAAGAGAAACATACAACGTGGGACATAATTTAATTTTTTGTAACAAAAAGTATTCATCCATTTGCAACCATCCAGCTGCACTTAGTTCCTGCATTATTAAGTGAACTTGTACAGCAAAGATTTCAATAGTTAAATCATAATTTTATCTTGATACAAAATAACAAAAACTAGTTTCAACGTTTCTTGAAAAGTGATGACACTGATGACGTAATTGACACCAAAATTTTAATTCCGACAAATAATTACCTTTGCTATTATTTGTGCACATTATATTTTTACATTATAATCTTGATAATTATTTTTAACATAGGTACTGAAAAGGTTTTAAAGAAACTACTTATATGAAAATGTAAGTATAGTTCCTACAAATATCAATAGATGACTCGCAACTTGGTTTCAAATTATAGAGACTCTTGTTTCAAATAAATAATGGTTACCCTTAAAATATAATTAATATTTTTATTTCTGAGGGCAATAATATGAGTTATATGAGAGTAATAAGGTAAAATAAATTACAGGTATTATAGAACATCGTAATCAGATAATTGAGAGACGAACTTACGCTTAGTGCGCAACGCTCGTTATTATGCTATTTTAAGGATTTTTTTTCAAACATAATAAAAAAAAAAGGAGTTTATCAAAATACAACCCATAAAAAAAAATCTTCGTACCTTTAATATGTAAAGAACATATCGCTTATATGAAGGTGTAATGATTAATATAATAAGTATATTCTGATCTTCATGCAACAGTCATTGTATTTCAACAACATATTGTAAACCTTTGTTTTAATTAATATTGTTTGTGGTGGTATGTTAAAACTAAGCGGAAAACTAATTAAATATATAGTCATTTTTGTAGAAAGTTATTATGAAGTATTGGCTTTGTGTTAGTGATATATGGGTTATAGTATTCTATGTAATTCAATTAATTGAACAAAAAAGTTCCATGTGGGTTGTATTGTATACAAGACAAACTAGGGTTTCTATTTATAATAACGTCATTGTAATGTAATCAGGACACGAATAAAAATCAATAAAAATTAATTTCATAAGGAAATGCAAGAAATGAACAACAATATTAAAAGAAATAAAAGAAAAATCACGTAATCACTGTTATAAATTGATGTTTGCTACTAGCTAATATTATTGTTATTTATTTATAGTGCACACGAGTGTTAATAATTTATTAACAAGTAAACTAACAATAAGTCACTACACAATTCAGTCCATACATAGAAATTTATAACTTTTTTTTTTTTTTTTTTTTTTTTTTGCAAGCTTGTGATTGTACATTGTTTGGTGACATTTAGTGCTGTACATTAAGTTGAAGGCTGCTCTTCTGGTAACTGTAAAAAAGTAAATGACTAAACTTAGGAGTATAAAATGCGCAAAGTAGAAAAAAGTAAAGGGGAAAAAATGCTTTTATATTTTTAAATATAAAACAGAAGAAAAAAAAAAAAAAAAAAAAGTAAGCGGGTTATAGAATGTTGAAAAATATAGAGTTTTAATATGAAATATAACGTTAAAAAAAAGTATATATTTTAGTGGCAGTGGAGATAAAACTACTGGTGAAAAATTGTTTTTTAACTTTTGCAGTTGCTGTGTTGATGCATCGATAAAAAATTAACGACTGGTTGTTTTTATTTATATACCTCTTTACTCTGTTGCAAACTTTTCAGCTTTTTAATATTGAATTTTGTTTGTTGAAAGTTAAAAGAGGAAGAGCAAAACTTTGTAATGTTTGATATTTCATAATAATAAATAAAAATTCTGATGGAATATGTGTGTGAACGGCATTGCTAATTTATAGGATTTTTCTATTAATAAAAAAAAAATAATAATAATAATAATAATAAATAGAGATGATAAATTTTTAATGTAGCGTTATAAATCTCACAAATAATTATAATGACAATAATTCCTATGTTTTTTTTGGAAACATTACAGTTTTCATTTAGTTTTGTGTTTGCTTGCTAATACTCTGCTTATTTAGTACTGTAAGAGTAGATTATTATTGAATAAAATATCATGATAACTGAATTTAAGTTTTATCTTCTACAACACTAATTTTTTAACTATTTCAACAGTGAGGTAGTGAGACGGGAATGTTAAATTAAGTATTTAAAAATTGTTAATATCTACAGTTGAACACTTTATAAATTTTGCTTTTTACGTGCATATGTAACATCAGTAAATAAAGATAAATACTTTTTTACGACATATAAGAATATCTCTTATCTATGCAGCATCAATTGCATGCAATTAAGGATTGTTCTATTTATTTATGTTTAATATTTTAAGAAAAATCTAAATTCTGAATCAATGTTTAATTAAAATAATATTCTATAAACTACCTAGGTTAATAAAGGTTCTTTGTATACTAAAACTAATGAAATATTATCACAGATATGAGAGAATGACACAAGATTTAGTATTTAATCACTCTGCCATGAATGAATATTAACAATTCAAGCATAAATAAGTTTCAATTATTTCACTTATTGATTTCTTATTGCCTTGCACAACTTGCATGCAGTCGTCGATAAATATCTCTTTAAGCTTTACAGTATTATCTCTCCCATACTTATGCATCAACTTCCAAAATGTTTTCTGGAAGCTTTATTTTCAAAGTTAAATTAATTTAATTAGACAAATCGTTGAAACTGGTCTTTGCTTAATTTCAGTTAAACACGCAAACAAATACGAAAGTAATTTAATAAAAAAAAAAAAAAAAAAACGCATTATTTCTAAAATATATTAATTTAAAATTGACGCAGAAAAAAAATAAAGAAGAAGTAGAAATAACAGAAAAACTGTAAATATATAATTTATTACCTATTGTCAGCAGGATTTATCACAATCTAATTACTGTCATTTTTGTGTGGGGGCGTTTGAAGTTTATTTTTAGACACGCCTTTAAAAGGAATAATTTTATTGATGGCAGTCTTTAAAACAGATCAAATAATAATAATAAAGAAAAAAATTGCACGGAAGAAACTGATGGAGTAAAATTTATTATATATATATATATATATATAATATATATATATATATATATATATATATATATATATATATATATATATATATATATATATATATATGTATATGTATATATATATATATATATATATATATATATATATATATATATATATATATATATATATATATATATATATATATATGTATAAAGTAAGCTCTAGTGATTTTTACTCCGCGTGCAACAAGGAAAATTTAAATAGAAATCTATAATACTGCACAGTAAAATAAAATACAGTGACATCGATTTACGTCAACCATAACCTTGCTTCATAAATTCAAATATATTGCTTTTTTATTATCAACTTTCAAAATTTCTTCTCACATTTTACACGAACTTTTCGTATACAGGTATAGGTCTATAGATTTTAAGTTACAATTTAAACCTTGAAATATACTGTATATATATATATATATAAATTAATTACACAATATATTAATTAAAGGCGTAAAACACCTTGAACAAAAAACTTGACTTATTATTTAACATAACTAAATATAAACGTTAATTTGGCCGGAGTCATTGATTTCTAATTTATTTTCCATTTACAAAAAGTCAGATGCGGGTTTATGACGGCACATCTTGCTTGTTTCCGCGCGCGGGGACCAGTGAGCTGTGACGTCATAAACCCGCATCTGATATTTTGTGAATGGAAAATAAATTAGAAATCAATGACTCCAGCCAAATAACCGTTGATATGTAAATATGTTAGGTTATTAGGCAAGTTTTTTGTTCAAGGTGTTCTACGCCTTTAAGTATTATTCTCTTCATAGGACCTATTAAATTTCTTATGATACCTTCCCTTGTTAGATTTTACCCAAACGTGTAAGTTTTTCTTTTATTATCATGTATTGATTATGAACTATGCCAACATGTTATAAATGTATACTTTGTGTACCTAAGACCATTATTAAATATTTAAGAAAAGTAACAGGGAATGAAATCACGCACCAGAATAAAAATAAAACTTTTAGGCTAAAAATATACTGTTGTGCACATGATTTTATTGCTACCTTTACTTTTAGCAGTAAAGAAAATTTGAATATACAGTATATTATAATATATTATATATATATTTATTGCGTTTTTATATGTATAAAATAAAGCAATGGCCAAATATTTTTAAATAAAACTTCTCAAGAAAGTTATAAAATAATACCTCTATAACAATACGGTAGTTCCGCAAAAAGTTACTACAGTTCCTAAAGTAGGGAGTTTCAAAAAAAAAAAAAAAAAATCTTATATAACAGTATTTTTTTTTAAACATTAAGAAGAAATAGTACTCTTTCTAAAATCATACTGTGAATTGAAGAGATTTTACTTTCTCCTCATTGAATTGAGTACCATAATTAAATATCCAAAATAAAAATAATATTGGGATTTTTTATTATTATTTTTTGAAGTAGTCATTAAAATTATAAAAAAAGCAAATTATTATCCACTGAATGCAATCTTTTTTGCAGTATTTACCATATATTTTAGCACAATTCAACAAGTAATTCTGAAATTATTTATTATTATTTTAGTTCTTATGTTCATATTTATAAATGAATGTATGAGCGTTTATATATTTAATTTATCAATATAAACATGTCAGTATTATCTATACAGCTGAAACTTCTATCTAACTCTTATCTTTTAGTTCATAATATAGCAAACATACATACATTGTTATCTGCAAAATTTTAAAGTGTTTTGTGTCTCTCATTCTGTCTGTCCAATTTCCTTTCTTGGCTGCTCTTGTGCTCTCTTTATTTTATTTTTTATATAATCGAATGTTAGTCGCAAAGTATATAGGAAACTTAATTATAGAATAAGGTCGATAATTGACGTCAAATATTAAGTTGTTTTTTTTTAACATTTTTTTTTAACTTCCATAAGAACCTATATATAAGTTTTGTTTTTCCAATAACATTGATTTGTAAGAGTTATATACAGTATAAACTTGAAAGTATAGATGAATCGATTGCTTCTTTCATCCATTCGCAACTTTTCCTCGTAATGAGCAGAACGACATCAGTAACTTAATTAATTTATTTATTTTAATTGTTATTTAGACATCCAGTACTTCTTCATGTTATATAATATGTCTCTACAATACTCAGTTTTTAACATTGTTTGTTTTGGTAAAGGCAATAAATACATACAACAACAACAACAACAAAAGAAAATATAAAAATGATTTTCATTTTTTTAACATTAGTATTATAATCAGATTGACGTATAAGGAACACTGTTATAGCATAGTGCACACACACACACACATATATATATATATATATATATATATATATATATATATATATATATATATAAACGCTATGGTTACAATAATTACAATTACAAACAGTAGTCCTGGACGCTAGTCCTGGACACTAGTCCTGGAAATGGAAAATCTGTCAAAGTTTAATATTTTCTTGTGTAGCTTAAATTAACTATTGCAGGTAAGAAAAATAAACAAAAAAATGAAAATTTCATTGATTTGTTTGTTTGTTTGTTTTTAACTAATTCCACTACTACTTCTACTACTACTACTTATATTAATTTTCAGCTTTTATTTGTTTTGTACAAAAATATGTTCCCCGTGCAGTAGATAACCATTTTATCGTTTTTCTGGAAAACAGGGAACGGGTTTGCAAATAAATTTATTGATGCGTAATATCTTTTAGATGATTTTGGTTCATTTATAATAAATTTTAAAAGCTCAGAGTACTTATAGCCACATTGATGTTAGCTTTGTACGCTGATCATTTAACTGTATGATTCGGATTGTGTTGTACCGGCGTTGTATTAATGGGAAAAGGTGCTCAAGCGATTTGATGAAAAAAAAATGGTGATGAAGACTTAAACAAACTACGTGTATAGTTAAATAAAAGCTAAAATTTGGAAATATAAAAGATTCAAATCAATATTATATAAATTTACTTGTTCTCAGCAACAGACAAGATCCATAAGCACAGAACATAAATATTCTATAAATAACACATAAAATACAAACAGAATATTTGCAATATTGTACAACTTAAGAAAAAAGTAAAATACATTATCGGGTGTTATAGAGGCATGCTGTACTTAAAATTAGAAGTGACGAATTGACGAATTGTTAAGAATAACTCTGAACTCAGTATTATTGAAGTTGTGGGAGTAAATGTCAATACGACAATGAGAAGGCTTAGAAATTACTAACAAGTAAGTGCTTGTTGGAGCAGAAGTATTCAGTGACACGAATACTGGTGCATCAGCCATATTTATATCATGCAAACATTCATTAATACTTGGAAGTGAATGTACAAATTTGCTTAATAATTTTATTTACTTAAAAAGTAATGCATATTTATAATTTTTACATATATTATTTATATTTTTTAAAAACATCACATACTGTATTTGCAAATTGAAACAAATTGAGGCAAACCAAAAACTGATTCAATAAACTTAATTTGTTCCTTACATACAAACTGCCACGAATAACATGATGTGTATTTATTTGTCTTTCTTGTTACATCTTAATTTGCTTACATCTTTTTAAAAAAAATAGGAATAAATATAAAAATGATTAAAGAAATATAATATTAATATATGAATTAAAACAATAAAATCGTCATTATTTATAAGGGTGTATTTATTTAAATTTCTTACATCTTCTTTATACGTATTTTCCAAGGTCTAAAAAGCTGTACCTTAGTTAGTTTACCTAGATGTACTTTAATACGTAAGATTGGTCTTGAATTAATTGTTGATACATACAACTTATTATTGTCATAATTATTGTCATTATGGTATTATTGTTTTTGCCTTCTTATTAAGAGTTCTTAACACGACTAAGTCAAATTTGCAACGTAATTGATTAATAAAATTTAATTGCTTACAGTTGAAAATGAATTTTAAAACATTTGTCATAGATATGATGCGGTAGAACATTATATTATATTAAATTATTATCATTATTTATTTAGATTATAATATAATGCTAAATTATTTGTTTTACAAGTTTACTTTGATAGAAAATATAACACAATTTTAAAATTTAAAGCAAAAAGTAGTTTGTAATTGACTTTGTAGAGTCACATTTACTGTCTTGAGTCATGATGTCTGGTTATCTCTTATAAAATATATGTGTGTGTATATAATATATATATATATTATTTATATAATTTTATTTTTTTTTGTAAACAAGCATTTAAGATTAGTAACTTCAAAATAAAATTACATTTTAAGTGAACATAATAAATTAAGATAAAACTAAGCTGTAAAAAATGTATAAAAGAAAATCTGTTTTTAACATTGTAAATTGAAAAATAAATAGGTGATTAAGCAGCTCGTTGAGGTTTCTTGTAATGAAGCGTCTCATTCAGTCTGATTCACGAAATTCTACTTGGAGTGAACAGATGTTACCTGAAAAATTATGTTCTATTAGTTTAATGAAATAAACAATAACAAAAACTAGATAGCAAGCAAAATGAATACATCACCCAAAACCAAAACTGACTACAGTAAGAAGTCAAATTGTTTGACCAATTCACGCATTGGTCAAAAGATTTACAAAGTTCTAAAAAAAAAAAGTTTTTTATTCTGCTTTGCTGATTTCTAGAGATTTATATATTGGAAATTTGAAAACAAAATTAAACTTTGTTGCTACTTCATTTTGATTACTGATAGTGAGGCTTAATTAGTTTTTTTTTTTTTTTTTTTTTTTTTTTTTAATTATTGATCAAAAAAATTGTTTACAATTTACAAGCCAAGGTATTAACCTTATCTGCTTGTTTACGTAAGTTGCGTCCTAAAGTAAGAAAATAAGTTATCAACTCTGAACTGACTCCGAGCTAATTTTTCCGATTATATGAAATCGAACAATTACAAGGACATCACAAGATTTGAACGATTGCAATTGTTATATTTTTTTTATTTATTTAGGTTGGGATAACTTGTGCAATAACCTTACAGTACAGACCCAAAAAATTAGATTAAAAAAGAAAAGTAAATAATTATATATAATAAATAAAATAAAGTGAAATAAAATGAAATGACATGTTAGCAGTAGCAAAAACTATTATTTATTTAATTTGAATGCCAATAACATATTAAAATAAATTACTAATATTTATTATACTCATGCACTATTACTAATTAACAGAAAATAATTAGTGAAATGATCATGCAAGAAATATAAGCAATAAAATATCTGCTGAGGAAGGAACAAAAATAACATCTCATATAGAAATAAAATGCAGAGCAAACAGTTTTTACAGCAACGCGAGTTCTATTTTTATTTAAAGCCATAGACCACATAAAACAACATGTGTTTTTTAATGAATAAACACGAAATGGGATCTTCAAAACTAATGAAAATTGTTTCCATAATGATTACAATGTAGCCCCACGAGACAGTGTGAAAAAACTGTAAAGTATGTAATTTGCGTGAAAATTGATGTTTATGAAGTCAGAAACATGCAATTTCAATTTCAATTTCAAAGGGTTTTATTGTTTAAATTCATACATAATACATATTGTAAGGCACAAGTAATTAAACCATCGGCCGTCTCAACCCTATATTATAAAAATAGAAGAAAATAAAGACAAAAATGTAGGAAATACAATTAAAACACAGAATATACATAATTATGTTTTTTTTTTTTTTTTTTTTTTCTTTCTTTAGTATGATTCATTAGTATGAAAATGTTGTGCGGGTTGCATAAATCGAATTTTCTGATCACTGCTACGGGGCTACTGTTGGGTTTTGAGACAAACTAAGTGTTTTGTGATATAAATGCTTATGTATTTCTCTGGTATATTCCTTTAATCATTACACGGATACAATTCTCTTATAAAAATTCTTATAAATCATGGAAATTACCCTATAATTACAACCACATTAAAAAAATGTTGGGACTTAAAATTATTGCAGTAAGGTATTGGTTCAAAGAATATCACTGTGATAGTGAGTACGGTATAATTAATATTTTATAAGTTGTGTAATAATTACCAAATAATCCATTTTCAATATGCAACATAAATAATAATAATATAACAAAGTAAACTTTGATACATTTATTTCATTTTAAATACGACTTATATAAAACTTATATTCTAGCCTCATAGCCAATTATATGGACTATTTATAGCAGGGACCGGAACCGGAAATGGTTCCGGTTCTTGGAACCGCCAAGAACCGTTTTAAGGAACCGGTTCTTAAAAGCGGTTCTTAAGAACCGATTCTTAGAACCGGTTCTCAAAAGCGGCTCTTGAGAACCGGTTCCTAAAACCGGTTTCTAAGAACCGCTCCGGAGAACCGGTTCTTAGGAACCGGTTCCTAAGAACCGCTTTTAAGAACAAGGGTTCCGGTCCCTGATTTATAGTTCCGTAGCAACAACAACCATTTGAATTTAGCCTTTTTTCCAAATAAATTTATTTCTGAAAGAAAGCTTTAGCTGCTAAAGGGATTGACCGAAAGGTGGGCAAAATGGTCACACCGGGTTTTGATAACTGATTATAACCACTTCGTCTTTGGTAACATTTTTTTACTTTTACAGAATTGGGGTTAATTTAGATTTTCGTAACATAATTAACTTATGTAAATTAGACACAAAGATTTTGCATGCGTATACTTCTACGTATATTAATTTCAAATATAAAATAATGTTGGCAATACATTCAAAGAAGGAGCAAGAAATAATTTGATGGCGTATAGAACATTATTCCTGTTCTACATACTATTATTATATATTACTATTATTCTATTCTCTATTTGTACATGTAATTATATGACGTAATTTTATCAGAGACAACGGCAAATTGCATAAATAAATATAAAATGTAACAAATAAAATGTAAAGTGACAAGCTTCATTTTTGCATAATATATGCATATACCACCCCTTTCCCTCCCAATCCACCACGAGATGCGCCCATTAGTGAGATGAGAAAAAGTTACAGATTTTCCCCATCCTCGTTGATTCAAGCAGTTCAGTATCACCAACACCACGTCGTTTCTCGTCATCGTTGCTGTTTGCCCGGTTCTCTCTCTCTCTCTCTCGCTCCTCTCTCATTTTGCCCGTTCAAGCAGCGTACATGCCTGTTTGCCGTCATCACACTTTTCATATACTGAAATGTCACACTTTGCTAGATTGTATGACGTATGGGGCGAAGGGGTGCAGGAGAAGTGGAGAGTAACTTTCCAACCAGTAACGGGTATAAGTTGGGCAATCACGTGGAACTTAAATGTTTCATACGCTTTCGTAAATTTAAAAATATTGAAAAGGCATGGAAATACGTTTTAATAAATTGTCATATATATGTACATGTACACTGAGAAAGAGAAAAGCTACATCTGAATCCCGAATTTTGGTTGATTATTAATAAACAATAAATATATATATCTATATTACTTTTCGAGGTAGTGCACTTATCTAATATTGTAGACATTAAGAGGGATCGAGATGGAAATTAAAGTAAAGTCATTCCTTGGTTGTATAATCTTCAGTGTGAAACATTTGCGGAAAAATAGCTCATATAAGAAACTAAAAAGTAATGATTGAAATTTTCTGATGAAAAAGAAGAAAAAAATAGCAATAAAAAACATTGTGGTTTAATTTACCGCTAAAAATGTTATGAATTATTGTACTGTTCAGTCTGATCTTTATAACATTAGAAATATTAAATATACGGAAGTAGAGTATCAAATAACCAGTAAAAATTCAATACGATACGCCAAATGGTTTATTGAAAATATTCGCTGAGTGAAAAATACAGCACGAGAGGAAATTACGAAAGAGAGAGAGAGAGAGAGAGAGAGAGAGAGAGAGAGAGAGAGAGAGAGAGAGAGAGAGAGAGAGAGAGAGAGAGAGAGAGAGAGAGAGAGAGAGAGAGAGAGAGAGAGAGAGAGAGAGAGAGAGAGAGAGAGAGAGAGAGAGAGAGAGAGAGAGAGAGAGAGAGAGAGAGAGAGAGAGAGAGAGAGAGAGAACGAAAATGCTAGTACAAGAGTAAAGGGGGATATAAAAGGATAATAATGACAACTATGCTGAGAAAGCATTATTTTGATTTGATTGTAAAGATTGTAAGTTCAAAGCAAGTTCTATCCTCAAAAAATTCACATAAAAACAAGACACTATTTATTATTTTATAAGACTTTTTATTTTCTGTATTGTATAATTTTTTATTAATACAACATTGGATAGTAGTAAATAAAAAATAATATAATATAGCTCATTAAAATAAAATCCAAATCCAAATATTAATTACATATAATAATTCATGCGCTTTTATTTTAATTCCTATGAATTATATTGCAATTGTTCTTTCAATTGAAGATCCTTTATTCAATAATATAATGTATTAAACTTCTTTTGAATACTATAGAGTCTGAAAAGTAACACGATTAAACTAAATTTATTATCTTATGAATACAGTTCATTGCTTTTTAATATGTCTACGAATTGTAAATTGTACTTAGTCAAATGAAAATTACTTTCACATTAATTACATTATACAATTTGCAAGTGTATTTAACATTGAGAACATTTTATGTGTATATAGAAGAGAAGTTTACTATTGACCAGTTAAGATTCCCAGAGGAAAGAGAAATACATGTATACACCATTACCAAAATAAGAAGACAGGTTATTACAACCGGATGTACCCCCTTTTAATGGATTCTAATCAAGTTATAGAAATAAAATTTAACACGTATTAACTTCAATATTATATTGATCACTTGTAAAATTTTGGTGTTGATGTGGGGAAAATGGTTTCAGAAAAAAGTGTTGTATCCGGTTGAAATAACCTCTCTTCTTATTTTGGTAATGGTATATAGTACATTTTATATAGTATATATATATATATCCATGGTATAATATAATATATATATATATATATATATATATATATATATATATATATATATATATATATATATATATATATATATATATATATATATTATATTATATATAACTGATTTAAATTCAATTCTGTCATATACATATATATATATACCGTTTTATATTATATTTAGCATATAGTTGAACATTATAATGTGTAATACAATTCTTGCTTGAAGTAGTTCAAATTAATTATAGAAAGTTTGAGGTATTGCTTTCCCTTGCAGTTTGTCCTTTTTATTTTTGTATATTATGCAAATTATTACGTTAATTGTAAATGCACCTTCTAGGGTTTCCATTTGAATACCATACTATTAATATATAGCTTATTACATGAAATTCATATATTAGCATTAAAAATTATGGTTATTAGTGTTAATTAAATTGTTCAGTGGTTTTATTTTTTAGTTATATAGTTTAACAATATGGGGAAAAAATCAAAGAGAAAATATCGCAATAAACCACTTGGAATAAACGAACTATTTAAATTAAATTTAATAAACATTCTTAATGCATTTCTCATAGAAAAATCATTACAACAATTAAAAAAAAACAAAAAAAAAACGTTCATTGTAAGTGGTCCATTGCGATGAAATGTGTTTTCACACATATCACATGACATGTTACACGCAGCAATAAGTCGCTGGTTTCAAGAATATCTTATTATTATTATTTGATTTTATAACTCCACACTCGATGATGTGGTGGGGGGGGGGGGGGGCTATTGCGTGCACCGCGGGCCTATACTGAACCAAGATGCACGCACCCTGTCACTATCCAAATCTTCGTGACTATTTTGCTAGGAGGCGAGGTGATGGCTATTTAGATTCGTATGTCTATCGGTCCAGGACAATGCCCTCTTTTAGAATATGAAATAACATTGGGGGGGGGGGGGGTAATTTGCTTTACGTATAAACTGAGTCACAAAATTATTAAATGGAAAAGAAAACAAACGTTGAAAGCATATTTTGTTAAGAACAATAAGAGAAAAATCCCTATTCTCATCTCAATAACAACTAAAAACTATACATTCAATATTTGAATTTTAACATGTGTTTTTATTTACTGTAATTTTTCAATTCTTCAATAAACATGAATGTTAAAAATAGTAACACGTACTGTACAACAGTTGGAACTATTTATGGTAAAAGTTTACTGTTGTAAAAGGTTTTTTGTTTTTGTAAATTATATTTTATAAATTTTCAAACTTTTATGTGCTAACACAATATATTACTGTATTGCAGAAAAATTTGAAACATAAATTTTCCTTTTTGTAGTGTACTTTACTCAACTGTATGATGCAATAAGAACACTATAATATGTATGTATGCATGTATATGTACAAGTATATATATATATATATATATATATATATATATATATATATATATATATATATATATATATATATATATATATATATATATATATATATACACATACATATACATACATACATATACACACACTCTACAACAGCAACAAATAAAGTCATAACTATTATTAGAGATTCAAATATATGTCTTACTTCAACGGTGATGTCATTTTAACTGACTTAGTATGGTATGGTAATCTGAAATGTAACCGTATTGTGTACATAAATTTCTATCGCTATGTAATTTTTCTTTGTAATGACAAAAATAATAATAAATATTACTTTGAAAGGTGCACTGTAATTTTATATGAGAACTAAACATTTATGCATGAAAATTCAATGATGGTTGATGTAATCTATATAGGGTGTATGCGCATGACGTCATATTTAATGCGCTTGGAAGCTATACTGGAGTAGTGAATAACATTGATCAGCATAGGAAAAACTTCATTTTAGGCAAATGTCTTTGGAAAATCGGTTAATTTTTTTTGTTATTGTTATTTTTCTCACATACTTGAGATACTAATTTAACATATTTACAGCATCAATGCTCTCAAAAATAATGCATAGTGTTTTTAAACTGGCAAAATGAGTTATTTTCCTATGCCGCCCATGTTATTGAGTGATCCAACATGGCGTTGACTTTTGAATGCATAGACCCTATGCATAAAAATTGTGTTAACAGACTTTCAAATCTATTATGGTAGAACCACGTTACTGTATATCGTTATTGATTGTCTATGTTTACTCAAAAAGCGGAAAAGGAAGTGCCGGAAGAGGAAACCATGTGACGGTAAAAGTGGGAGGTAGCTCAGGCCTAGCTTGCTGCTGACACCAACTTTTCTCCCACTTTTACCGTCACGTGGTTTCCTCTTCCGGCCACTTCCTTTTCCGCATTTTGAGTAAACATAAGCGGTCATTATATGTCATACTTACATAAGCGTGGATTTGAGCTTGTCGAAAAATTAATTTTCTATTTGATTTTTTCATTTACAGTACAAGATAATGCAATACAATAATATATACTGCCTAAAGAATGTGTAATTTTTAAACTCACAGAGATTATGGAAATTTATCAAATATTATGAAAGAAATTTGATTTAGTTTTATTAATTCAATCTCTATTAAGAATTACATATTGAAAATGTTTAATTTATACATTAAATAACTTTTTTTTTTATTAAATCATATTATTTTACACATAAGATTTTATAAAAGAATACACTTTAATTGAAAGTAATATAACATTATATTTTGCTTATAAAAGGAGCATTATCATTTTTGATATGAATTTAAATAGTACATTTGCATAATGGTTTTTACATACATTACGTCATTAAGCAAAAAAATCTTACTTTTTTTTATCTCTTTTATTGGAACACTATGTTGATCTAACATCAGTTTACTCATATCTATTATATTCAGTTTTATCCCAAACTATAAGCAATTACACTTTATAAAATTCCGTTATGAATATTTAAGTATAAACTTGGGGGTGAATGAAAGTAAGGAAATGTTTGCAAAACGTTGGGTTATTTATAAGAAATAATTAAATTCATAAGCAAATGAATTATTTATGTGATGTAAAACAATGTTGTTGTTGTTGTTGTTGTTGTTGTTGTTGTTGTTGTTGTTGTTGTTGCTGCTGTTGTTGTTGTTGTTTCTTAAATAAATAATTTCTCTTGCATTATATTTTATTACACGTGCAGTACATATAACACCAATAAAACATTCAAGTCTCAAGAGTCTAGATATTTGTTTTAGCAATGTTAACGAAAACTGTACGTTTATATTAGGTCTTTTACTTTTAACTTATACGTCTGTATTTGGAATGTTTTCAGCGATCGTCTCGCTCCTCCCCCGGAGAGATACCGACACTCGGGAACATTTGAAAGTCGTGCTGAAGTTCGAGATCTAACGTCTCCAGATGTGGCAAGGTCTCGTCAAGTATGTAATATGACATGTTGACCGTCTTCGTTCGTATTTATATACCTTTTTTCTTCTTCTTCTTCTTCTTCTTCTTCTTCTTCTTTTGCACGTCTTTTGCTTTTGTATAAGTTTTATAAGTGGCAAAAGTATTCGAGTAAACATTTTAGTGTCGGTAAAAAAAAACTTACTGAACGTACATCACATTCGTACACATATGGTATATTATAGGTAGTTTTATTAAACTTTATATAAAACTCAAAGCATTATTTACATAAAAGAGCTTTTTAGTATTGCATACAAAACTAGTTATAGAAGAACTAGGTTAATGCCGAGTCACGAAGCAAATTTTCTTTTTTCATAGCGTGTTCATGATTAATTTGATATAAGCTTGAAATTTTGTTACATTCAAACGTAATATTACTATTTTGTTGCAAATTGCTAACAATTGCAAGCACATATTTTAAGAAAGTAACTTTGAAATTTTGTTTATTTTTGGAAGACTATGGAATAAACTACTGGATGGAAAAATTTGATATCATAGAATCTATTAGTATCTAAATAAAGTGTAGAGTAATCATCATTACATTGTTTTATCAATTATATTTATATGAGGTTGTAAAACTTTTAACATGTGACTTGTCTGCACGTTAAAAATGTATCAAAAGTAAAAATAGAATACTGATTTTTTTTTCTTTTCAATGTGGATCAAGCTATGATTCTAGCTTTAGTTTAGAGATAAGATACTAAAGGTGTGAGATGCACGAGTTTTGGCAGCCAGTCAAAGTTTCGTGCTTGCTCGCTCGAGCGATAGAACTTGAGCAAACGAAACAGAGAGAAGGAGAGAGATTGAGAGGGAGCACAGCTAGCCAACTTGCAAGATCGCGAGTAGTCTCTCTCTCTCTCTCTCTCTCTCTCTCTCTCTCTCTCTCTATCTCTGCCCCTCTTTTGTTATCGTGTTGTCTTCAATCACGCTAGTAGTGAATAATTGTATCGTTACGAATAGTTTGCCTCGTGTAAACATCTTGCCTGCGTAGTTATGTTACTAGCGATGCACGCGTGTCCGACAAATTGCATAATTTTAAGGGGCCTTAAGAATTTTTTTTTTTTTTTCCGTTTTCAAAATATTATAATAATACGTAAATACGTATACATATTTTAAAAAGAAAATTTAAGTCCACGTTTTATCACTAATTACTAATTAATATTATTTGCATTTCTACTATTAGCAATACAACCATGAAGCAAACTAATTAAATGCGGAAATAGTTTTATTTTATTTTCCTACATTTCTCTTTTTTTTTTTCTCCTCGACGCAATTATATAGCAAATAAGGAATTTAATATTCTCTAATCATACATAATAAACAATTTCTGGACGGAAATTCTTAATGGAAATCGTTAATAAAGAAATGGAGAAAAATAGCATAGGAATGAAAATTCACCACTCTCTCCACAGAAGAGACATAGATTGATTGTCTTAATTCGGCTAGCTTAACTTGTAGCCAGTGTGACTGCGTATTTGATATCTATTGGCGTTTTTCTTTTGAGTGGAGGGTAACCTTGCTTGCTTATTGTGTTCTCCACTTCTTTTGGGGTGGTATAGCGTGCAGGGTGCTACTGCTTGAGAGGTTTAGTGCTTGCTAAGGCGCTGGTGGTAAAACGCGAGGATGGTAATGGTTATTTGCCGGTAGCGACTGAAGCGCCTCGCTGCGCTTATAACAGACAACGAATTCGAGTGATATAACCCCTATAGAACGAAGCTACGAGGAGTCAGGCCACAGTATCGTGCCGACCGCTTCGAGACAAACGTGTTTTTTTTGTTTCTAAAGAGCACCACAACTTACGATAGTCATAGCAAAAAATAGTACACCATGCGGTATTAGAGGAACAATACATCCAGTTTATTGACTTTTATTTTACTTTGCAGTTTACTCAATAACAGTAAAGTATTTCTTAAAAAATGAAAATGTAATGCAAGGAAAGTTTTTTAAAATCTAAACCTGAAAATGTAGGGTTTTTTTCATTTAGTTTTTATTTTTGATTATATAAAGTGCCAAAAGTGGAACCTAAGGTAACACAACAACGGGGCGGTGGAGGTACTGAAAATGTTGGCTCTGGAGGAAGCCATGATTGGAGACGTGTTTTTGGTTCCTTAAGACGTAAAAAACCTCCACCACCTCCTCGGACAGTACATTCAACCTCCCCTGTACCTTTAGCGAAACAAAGTAGTGTTAGTACAAAAGATGAACGACTGGCTTCATCATGGGGAGAAAAAGGTGGCCAGTCACCAGCCCGAGAGCTTCATGGATATGTAAACCTTGCGTATGGTACAACACCTACCTCAGTGTCATGCGGCAACATCAGGGTTCAAGAAGGAAACGTTGCCGCTGGAGGGCCAACCTCAGAGGGCGGCGAACAAAACACTCGCATGCAGGAAGATTTTTTACGAGCAACTATGCAAATATTTCTCGTTGTATCACCCCCAATGGGAGGACGCATGCAGGTAGATATTTTAATATGCAATTTCTTTGCAGTTTCTAGTACCCGACTCGGAGCAATAATAAAAAAAAAGTCTTACACTTACATTATAATATATATATATATATATATATATATATATATATATATATATATATATATATATATATATATATATATATATATATATATATATATACACACACATATATATATATATATATATATATATATATATATATATATATATATACACACACACATATATATAAACATACATACATACAGTACATACATATATAATATATCAATGTTATATAGTAATTATTACTTGATTTAAATTTGATAAGATTGAAAAAGTAAATTTTAAAACTACTGACAAAAAGTAAAACGCATAACTATTTGAAAGTCACAGCTACCAAGCTGGTTTGGCTGTGTGATTAGGGTAGCTGACTCGTAACTAAATGTAGAGTATTTTTATATAAACAGGTAATCCAAAGAGAAGGACCGCTCTCAAAACAGGAAAAACTCATGAAGTCATTTTGTGTATTTTTAATCAGTTTTAATATTTAATGTTTATTTCTTATTCCTTATATATTGGTTGATTCAAATCTTTGTTTTTTGTTATTTATCCATGTAATTAAAATATTTTACGATACAAAAAAATTGTAATTAAAGAAATGTTTGATGTTTATTTTTCATTAGTCAGTCAGGGAACAAATTTTTAAAAAAAGAGCGATAATAAGTAATAATAAATGCTATTTTTACATCACCTCTTATTTAAATTTGATAATCTCCAAATTCTAGAGTATAACACTAAAATGCGAGCACTGTATTGAAGTTTCTTACAATACCATGCGACCGAAGTCCACTATTCAATTACGCGAGAGCCGTAAACTTACTCGATTTACATTAGCTCTTATGGTTCTAAAAAATCACAAGCATCAAACAATCGATAAACGTAATTTACCGGAAGTGTATTTTCCCACTTTGGATTACCTATCTATAGATATATCTCAACTCAATGCTCCTGGCGAGAGTAGGTTCAAGCCACTGCTGGGTGCATCCGTGAAGTATGAGAGCACAACATGTTGCATGATGCGTGCCTGCACGCATTCAACGACGCACAGCATTCGGGAGGTACAGTACATGATAGCAAGCCTTACTAGACGTTTCCACGGTTTCTCTAGGCTGCCATGGCGAATACCGGGCTGTGTTTTTAGGCTGTAACCGACCCATATTTGATATTATTGAATCTGTAGATATGACTACAGTATATTAAGTTAACGGAAGTATAGTATGGATGCGTAGCATGATAATACAATATAGTTAAAATAATATGCGTTGTACTGCGTGCGTATCTCAAAAACTATTTATTTGGAGAGAACAGTTTTTTTTTCTTTTTACAATACCGACTGCAAGTTTGATAGCTCTACAATCTACTCACTACTCGGAGCATTGCTTGTAGCTACAACTGGAAATAAAATATTAAGCAAACTCACGGTACGTTATGGTGCAGGCTAAAGAATTTATGATTTTTGCAGGTGCAATCGCTATTTTCCCTACCAAGCCGGCCTCTCTTCGTATATTACATTCTTAACTCTCTCTCTCTCTCTCTCTCTCTCTCTCTCTCTCTCTCTCTCTCTCTCTCTCTCTCTCTCTCTCTCTCTCTCTCTCTCTCTCTCTCTCTATCCTCTACCATAAATACGTAAAAAAAAAAATGTTTCAAATACATCCATAACTTGTACTCATTATGATGGTTGTTTATTTTTAAACACACACATATAGGAAATATCATACATAGCATAGCATAATTGCAAATTTTCTAAAACGTTACAAGTTGCTTTGCCAGATAAAATCAACATGCATATAAGGAGTATACGTAGTAACACTCACAACACAATATACAATAAAATTTAAATTTTATGTTATTTTAATGCTTATAAAAGCACATTTTATTTTTAAACAAAACTGATGAAAACAAAGACTCATCAATTAACTCTAATTCGAATATCAATAAATTTATTTACTAAATTTACCTCAACTACCAGCTTTGATTTTTTTTTTTTTTAATTCATTAAATTATATAATACTTTTATTATCAGTGAACAATTTGTTTAGTAAAATCAAACAAAAACATGTGTTTTAATACACACACACACACATACACACACTACACACAATACACACACATACACACACACACACACTACATATACATACAATAATAATAATAATGTAAATAATGTTTCTTTGCGATTTTGTATTTTACTATATCAATCACTAGTCTGCTTTTCAATATAAATTAGATCTACAGAGGTTTTTTAACACCAAACTTTCTTTACACAAAAAAATATATATATATCCATGTTTTGTGTGTGTATACGGGCTGTCAGTTTTTTCAAATGTTCTCGCTAGGAAGGCAGGGCATTTATGTTGTCGCCCTAGTTTACGTAAGTCAGTGTTAAACAATATTACTCCTATAATATATCAAGCTTCAAGGTGGATAGCTGGATTATAAAGACACGCTACGTAGTAACATATAATACAGTTATAAAATTTATATACATGCATTATAATGATATAGTTATATGAAAATATAAAAAGATTTGAAATTAATTCAGTATTTTTTTATATATTTATATATAACTTTTATACTTCATAGATCTAAATAACACATTTGATATAATTTTTATGAAGACGTTATATATATATATATATATATATATATATACATACACACACACACACACACACACACACACATTAATTTAGCTATATTATTTATTGATTTTGTAACACAAGGTCTTAAAAATTGGACTAGTATATGACTTTTAGTACTAGTTACCACATTTAGCACGGAATGAGAAATATCTTATTGATTCGTGCTTAAAAAAATAGAAAATTGTTTTGCTGTTTTGTATATTTTTAAGAAGAAGGAAAAGAAAACTTTACTTTTTTTAAGTATAAATTCCTATATTGTACAAACTCTACCCATAATTTAGGCATTCGTTATCCTAAAAGTTTATATTTAATGGAGAGGCCAAGTCCGCTTTACATTTTGTTTAATTAAAAAGTTAGTTAACTATATATTAACACGGAGTTAATATGCAATTGTTTTATAATAACATCAGTTCTTATTTTAAAATTATTGAAAACTTACGAAGTGAATTTTTTTCCTCAGTTAAAATAAAGCATATGGGTTTCAATGAAACAAAGATTTGCTAATGAGATGAAATCCAAATTTTAATTGATTTTTTTAATTAAGTAACCAATTTAAATAAAATCAAACAAAATGGTTAACATCATGATTACTTTGGACCATTACGCTGTCACTGACGCATCAAATAGAAACATCATTGTTCAAAGACTGGGCATATTATATATTATAATATATATATATATATATTATGCAGTATACTAAAGTCAGTATTTTCAAAAGTTTGATAAAATAAAATACTGTTGCAAGTAATTGTGTAACACGCATTATGGTCTAACACATTTTTTTTTATAGATTTTTGCATAATTATTTATTAGTGCGTTTAATTAACAATGGTCATATAGAACCACACTTTTCACGTCTTGACAGAAGAAAAGGTATAATACTGTAATTTTAACGTGTAGATTACAATTAGAATTCAATTCAATTTATTTCTCCATTTGAAAAATTAACAATAGCATAATGTAATGTGTATACGGTCAATTACTGTCATCTTTGGTTTGTCGTAATATTTTCCAGTGCAGAACAAGCGATATTTGTACGTTTTGCGTATATAATGAAATAAAGACGTTCATACACTTTTAACAGTTTATTACAACTTATATAAGAAATAGTACAGTACTAACCCAGGCAGTTCATAGTAACAATTGATGCTTCAACAAGCGTTAGTATCTACGTGTGGTATATATAAAGCATCAATCTCATTAAAAATTAATACTATTTATTTTTAATTGGCCAAAAATAACATTCTCCTTATTCTGGTTAAACATAGAGATAAAATGTAGGCTCAATGCAATTAGTAAAAACACATACAATGCTTAATATGTATGGCAAAGGAAAAGTCGTGTTCAAAGTGTAAAAAAAAAAATAAACAAAAAAAATAAACAAACTAAAAAAAAAAAAAAAAAAACTTGTATTTTTTATAAAAATTAAACGGAAGATGGAAGAACAATTATTATTGCTATTTCAAGTCTTCGGTTTGAAATAACAATAAGATAATTACCAAATTCATTGTTCGGCTGTTTGAATAACTCGTACAAAGTTTATGAAAAAAACTCTACTTTTCTTATACACACACACACACACACAATTTTACTTTATAACTCAAATAACCTTTAAATCAATTTCATAAATATGAAATGTAAATAAAATAACATTTTCCTTGTGATTTTTATCAAGGTATCATGTTCATCACATTATAACAAAATATTGAAAAATGTATAGAATATCAAATTCTGCTAGAATAAACGAGAAAACTCTTCAAAAATATCTTTTTATTTTTATTAATTGAAAATAAAATACACATGAAATATATACTTACAATACGTACAATATACCACCATAAATTTGATTAAAAACAAAAATAATGTAAAAATGATTTTACTTAAATGTTTATGCACTACGTATAATGATAAAGCAATGCTTGCTTGAGGCGTATTATATACAGGGAAAGTATACGATGAAAACCAATTTCTTTTACAACGTTACCATATACTCAAGAAATGATATTATGGACTTTTATGAAACATCAAATCAGGGGGAAAAATGTTATACATTTTAACATTGAATTGAAGTTGAATCAGCACATATGTAAGTACGATCATCACCATCATCTTTTATACAAAAGGAAAAGCGAAGAGAAGAAAATCTTTTCTTAAAGCTTCATACTTGTAAGATATACATTTCAAGTTATATCCACTTTCACGCAGCAAGCACAAAACGTTGTACAATACAATATGGCTTGTAGATAGAGCTGCTTGCTTTCTAAAAGATATGTTCTCCCTTGTATTTTTAAAGATATTTACCTTAAAAACATATCATCTTTCTTATAAATTTACCAAAGGGCGCAAGCTCGTTGATTTTAATGATTTTTACATCAAGGGCGCATATACCCTTCTTTATAGGTTAATGATTTCAATAGTATTGTCTAAAAGTATTACATATAGTTTTTTTTCTGTCACTCTCTTTGAATGCGTTGATATTGCTAAACAAATTAATGAGTAAAAATAGCATTTAATGATATCAATTAAACTGAAGTAAAAATTTGAACCTTATTAATATTTAAAGATATGACTGTTTTACACAATCGTATTTTTATTTTTTATTACCGTGCATTAAAATTATGACATTATATTACCATTTTAATTTAGTTTGTTAATAAAATTTAGATTTATTTATGCAAATTGCAGAGTATACTGCATGTGTCCTGACAGTTTATGTTTGTGATTATTAAATAATAATAATAACATAAAAGTTAAACAAGCTTATTATACAATTTAAATTAAAATGAATTAGCAAACAGTGTCGCAATACTTAAAAATCATAGTTATGGAAGTATAAAACAATTTGATTTGATATATAAACGTGCAGTAAATTTTCTATATATGACCGGATATCACCTTACGATTTATGGTTTCAATCTCTAATCTTTCATCCATATTCTTACCATGGCACATTTTTCACGACAAAAGATCATCCCTTTCTATACGAACCTAGAGAGAGAGAGAGAGAGAGAGAGAGAGTATTATAGAAGGGGCCTGAAAACACTATATAAATTTATTTTCACTCTTGATACCCCAGTGGACACACACACACGTATATAGAAAGGTTAGAAAGAAAATTGAAGTTGTGTGCGTTGCGTATGCATATAATACTGTAGAAGGCATTATGCCAATAAAAAAAAATAAAAAAAAATAAAAAAAACTTTTTCTGTTGCAGTAAATCTTGTAAAACAATATAGTTTCAGTATAATAAAGAAGAGTAAGCAATAGAGAGTTATATGCGTTTTCTTTCTTTGGATGCTTGTGCACAGCAGTTGGTATAGATACTCTACTCAATGAAGAGAGCTGAGAGAGAGAGAGAGAGAGAGAGAGAGAGAGAGAGAGCGAATAATTTAAACGTGAGTTTTGCAAACACAATCCATATAATATATATATTATATATATATATATATCTATATATATATATATATATATATATATATATATATATATATATATATATATATATATATATATATATATATATATATATATATATATATATATATATATATATATATATATATATATATATATATATATATATATATATATATATATATATATATATATATATATATATATATATATATATATATATATATATATATATATATATATATATACACACACACACACACACACACACATACATATATACTTTGTATTATAATACATGGAATCTCATATACGAGGAGAGAGAACATGACGTCAATTTCCACCCAACAATAATGTAGCAGCCAATAGCAATAATTGTAAATTACTAATACTATATTCGGTACTAAATATACCATGCTAGACTTAATAAGTATAACCGCAACACAAGTTATAATAATAACATTATATAATAAAAATAATTTTATTTTTATAGAAACAATTGTTTTGGTATATATATATATATATTATATATATATATATATATATATATATATATATATATATATATATATATATATATATATATATATATATATATATATATATATATATATATATATATATATATATATATATATAATATATATATATATATAATGTATATTTTTAAAACATTGATTTTATTTACACTACTTGTTGGTAATTATATAAAATATAATATTATATAACTAGTTTTTTTTTTTTTTTTTTTTTTGTAATAGTCATCATGAAGTAAAATGTTTTAAATAAATAAGTGCTTATAAAATATCTAATACTTTTCAAATTAAATTATTATAAACATGTACATAATATAGCAAAAAGTTAATTAAAATGTTTAATAAAACTTTATAATAATTTCTGTTTTGAAATTATGAGTTTTTAAGTTACCAGTGTCACAACTTATTTATTTTTATAAATTTAATATTAAAATTTGTTCATGAATAATCAAAATAATTTTGATATTAGTTTTACTCTAAATTCATTATAATATAGTCTTTTTATTTTTCTTTCTATATGGTTTAATTACAGTATAAAATTAATACTATAAAATTTATAGCTTTATAATTTGTTTGATAAATTAAGGTTGTATTATGATGATACCAGTCTTGGGTTCGATACCCAAAATTTCTATAACGATAACGATACTATATTTTAGCCTCACACTATAACTATAACGATATCGATACTTTTTATTTTTTGAAAACTATAACGATACTATAACTATAACGATAATTTCATGATAACGATACTATATTTTCCAAATTTTTAATAACATCATTTTTTTTATAGAATTTTTTATAGAATAGTAATAAAATGATAAAATTGCACTGATAAGTTGTACTGTACGTTTTAGATTTTATATCACATATGAATAACTTTGCAACTTTATAATAGATAAATACAAAATCGGTGTGGAGAGACAATATGTTATGACTTAAAAATTACTTCTAATATGAAACTCAAAATTTTAATAATGTGAGATCGTGAAAAATTTTATAGAAGAGGGAGAAAAGTTGCCCCGTACTCTGCCCAGTATTTCCCCTAATTTTCAAGAAATTTACTTTATAATGTTTTTAGGAAATATTTTATTGTACAATAATTACAAATAAATCTAATAGCAAATCCAGTTAGAAATCAGCACTTATACTATATACAATAGTGTATTCAAAAAATTTACTTTAAACTCAGACAATATAACACAAATACTTTGGACATTGTCTTGTAGCTGAATGTCAATCAACTTGGCGCCGCGGCAAATTTCATTGATTTGAACAATGTAGTTCTCATTATTGAAAAAAAGGGGGGGGGGGGAGAAATACTATAAAAGCAATTGAAAAATGAAAAAAAATTTTTTTTTTTTTTTTTTTTTAATATACATTTCAGCATAGATTATAAAAATGTAACTGTATTTGTTTTATATTTTATATAAAGTGGTTCCTAGAAAATCTATTTTTAGTACTTTCCAAACAATATGTTTATGAAAGACAGTTTTGTGCGTTTTGTCTACTGACTGTCTGTGAGCAGGTGTGATATTGGTCTGTACCTGCTATTCATAATCATACTCTGTATCTGGTTTTTCTCTTTTTCTTTTTTTTTTTTTTTTTTTTAGCCTTTTTGCTTTTTTGAGTGAATAAATTTTTAAAAGTATCGTTATCGAATTGGACGATAATCGTAGAAATAAATGTTAATCTATAACTATAACGATAGTTTTTGCAAAAGTGTTAATCTATACTATATCTATAACGAACTATAGTTATAGTTATCTTATAGTTATCGTGTTTTCGATAATCGACCCCAAGACTGGATGATACACACTATATTTTAAAGACATTCAAAGTGTAAATAATTTACTAACATTGTTAATTTAATTTTTAATTATTTTACATTTTTAGCGTGAATATATACATAATGAAGTATTAAGTACCATTTAACATAAACTCATTTATTAAACTTATATTGATATAATATATTTCTTTTTCAAATGATGCGATTAAATGCATGCATTTTATATATATATATAGAACTATAATCAATATTCATTTATTATTAACAAACAACGTGCTAATAATTTATATCATTAAATTTATGGCTTTTGCGATGTTAACAACGTGGAAGTTATTGCATGACTTTTAAACTTGTGTTTCTGTATGGTTATGCAGAAAACATACACATTATAATATGACCATAAAACTAAAAATTCTTTTTATAGCTATGAAATTACAAAGTATGCACATTTTAAATTTAATATTTGCACATATAAACTGAACATAAAGTTTTGTATTCAAATGACGTTATGTTTATTTGTAACGATTATAGATAATACTGTAAAGAGGCTACACTATATAATATATATAACGTTATATTGTTTTTGCGTCTGTTTTGTTTGCACTTTAGAGAACGATTGCAAATGGAAAACTGTCGTAATAATATTCAAACAAAGTTTATTTTTCTTTTATAAAAATTTGTCTTTAGTTTCAAATAAGAAAAATACGTTAAAATAAAAATCTGAAAAGAACAAAATTCAATGTCAAATAATATTTAAAATATTCCATACAGATTATTTTGAATAAAAATATAGTGTGTTAATTTGTTTAAATATGGTCTTCTAAAGTATAATTGAACTCAAACTTTGACCTACTTATTTCATCTCTTGCAAAGTCGTCTGTTTTTATTCTCTGAATTTTCTCATGTACGTGTTCAAAGCTGTAAATTAAAAAAATTAAAAATTCATGAGGCAAAGAGGTAATAAAAAAATAATGTTAATTTGCTGCTGAGCTTTATAATATAGCCAGGGTTGTGATACGGGAAAAAATTGATGTGGGCGTCCGCCGCATATATGAGATGTCCTATTTTTACTCTTTGCATCACAGTATACTAAAAAGATATTATACTTATTTCAAACTGATAAACGTTTAAAAATTGATTTCAAATTACTTAAGAAACAATTAATTCAACCAGTTAAAAAAAAATGACTTAAAAATGTTATGAGTTTTTGAAAGAGTTTTTATCCATTAATGCAAATCAGCCTTCAAATTAAAATATTGATCGCAGCAAGCGTTTCTACTATTGTAAATGTTATCAAAATTTACTGAGATGTAGTTGCTTGTAACTCGTACTAAGGAAAGAAAAAAAAATACTAATAACTAAAAATAACTTTTTCATAGCATGGTAAACCTAGAAGCCTGAGGAGCATTAATTCTGTGTATTACATAAAATATACATTATGCAAACTTATTCGCAGTTTCACGGGAAAAAATCTCTCAAAGCACGTGAAATATAATATGTTTGCTTTTTATTTATTATTTTTATTTATTGGGCTAATTTTCCCATGGTAGTAGAGAGGGAGAGAAACGAAAAACATGAAAATTTTGATTAAGTATTTATACGATGAAAATAGTTTGATCTACACCGAGTAATAATTACATAATAAATAAAAAGCTATATAGGGGAAGAATATTGTAATTAGTATTTGCACGTATTGTGAACAGGATAAAGCACGTTTTACATTACACTATCTAGCTGAATCAGTATGTAGTATCATTTTTGAATAAATTAAATGTTTATATATAAAATAATTTTATTCACACAGCACCTTATTAAAAATACGTTTATTATCGGTGCTATATACATTAAATTATATTAGAATATAGATTTTTAAAAAATGTTAACTTTTTTTTTAATGTTTAGAACGACTTTTCACAATTTTAATGTATGAAAAACCATAAGAGGCGTCAGATTTAATGAAAAGCACTTCACTGGGGTAAATTATAACACAACATTAAACTGAATTGATTTTACCATCAACTGCATACGTTACATTATCATTTTTTTTTTTTTTTTTTTTTTTGCGTCATATTTTTTATTTAACTATTTAATATAGTAAATGTCATACAATAATATAAAATATTATTTTTATATCCAATTTATTTGAGCATAGAAAAAACAGTAATACATTTATAAAACAGTAGGAAATTTACTATAATACACTTACGAACCTTCCTGGAAAATCTCATTAAAAAATAAAACAGTAATAAAGGTGCAAGTTAAAGAAACTTTTATTATATAAATAAATAACATTAAAAGAAAATCTAGCATGAAACTCTGATTCATATCTCGTTATTTTCATTAAAGTTAAAATGCAATATTTAAGTAGTTCTGGACTCTGTAAGTGCAATATCAACTTTCATCATGCAATATAAATATTCTATAAAACTTGGCAAGTAGAAAATAGAATCTATAATGAAAAATAATTTAAGTGCAGTATCGTAAGTAACTTCTCCTTCTTCTCTTCCTCTTCCTCTTCCTCCTTTTTTTTTTTTTTTTTTTTTTTTTCCTCTCTCTCTCTCTCTCTCTTGATTTCTTTCTCCGGTTTGTTCTTTTTCTCCCGTTTTATTGGTACTACGTGCACTACTGCTATCTAAAGGTACGTACATAATTATACTGTAAGGGACTTCTATATACCGTGCTTTCAAACACACTACTTTAGATAATCTTATTATTATTGAATTGATTATAACAAGTTTGTTAAAATCACCAGAGGGTCTTCTTAAACTTTCAACATTACAGCTGAAATTATTAGCTTCTTAACTTGACCTCTGACAAAATTTTAAATACAAGGCTTGCAGTCAAATCTAAATTTAGACTATGTTTTACAGTTATATAATATTATTTAAGTTTCAGTACACCCATCTAAAATATATTTAAGTCATCGTCTACTTTATATACGTAAAAAAAGTAATTTACTCTTTAATTCAGTAGAACTGTTTTAATATGATGCTATTTTTATATCTTTTCTCTACTTTTTTTTTATACGTAGCGCTTTATATATAGGCATATCTATTATTTACAATGAAGCAATTTTTGTAAGTGACAATGTATAGTTAAATTTCTAACTCCACACTTTCAAGATTTTAGGTTGAAAAATAAACGTCTTTCTTTAACAATGTACGTAATTATTATTGATACTACATGAGATTCTTTTATAAATTAAGTAGCTTCATAATTAGCATAATAACACGATTGTACTGTATATTAGGAAGTTTTTTTCTTATAAATATCTTATTACTCTAGAATTGTTTAATACAATTGTATTTATAATAAGACATTTATGCGTGACATTCTTTGATTAGGAAGACTAACATAATACACTGAGGTAGGCAGCATTATATAAACAATCCATCATATTATGGAGTGGTGATTTCGTCTAAAATATAGGATAGTTTGTAACTATTTAATTATAAAAATTCTGATATTCAGTTAGAAACCATATCATTCAGGTCATATCAGGTCAGTATATCGTAGAATGGAAATGTATAAAAACGGTCCGTTTTGCATTTGTTGAAACATATATAACTAATTACCATTAGAGATAACACTGATTAGTGATTTCAATATTATTAAAAAGAAATTAAAATTGTTCTTATTAAACAATTCATTTTACAGCTTACAAGAATTTTTATGATTTTTAAATGATATTGTATACGTATATATAATAATAATAATATTTTGTTGACAAAGTCAGGGCCCTAGAGTGAGCCCATAGCTATGTTTTTATTGTTTTAAATATTAATATAAATATGAAAGTAAAAGAGCATCAAGTTTGTGCATGTTATAGTATGTAAGTGTTTTGACTTTTCTGTCTGTTAATTAACCTTTACGAATACAATGTATATTGTATAAGATTGAAGAAAAGAGAGAAATAAAGAAATTTGAAATTCGTTCGAGATTTATAAATAAATGTTTAAAGCAGGGGATAATATTAAAATAATCCGTGTCAAAGCTATTCATTCCCATTCAGTAAATTACTGTGTTTATAAAGAAGTAGTAAGCTTGTGGTCGCCACCACTTGGTGGGCTCCTATAGGATATAATTCTCATCGTCACCCTACAACATGATCTGTCTTTTTATTCACATTTTAATTGCAATTCGCCTACGTGTATGAATTAAAAATTTTAATAACCTTTTCTTTTTTATATTAGTTTATTTCTTTAAGTTTTAAAATGTTGTTTATTAACTCATTAAACTTTTGTAAATTATTAAAATGTAATGATTTATTATTATTATTTAATATTCAGTAAAGAAATTTGATAATATACTTGAATATATAAAATATAAAAGTAAAATTATTTCTTAAAATCAAAGCATTATGTGGGATTGGCTGTTATATCTATTAACGGGTATTATAGTATTGTTCAGTCTTGGGGTGTTCGTGTGCAACGTTGAACATTTTTCGAACAGCACACGAACTCGCACAGTTCGTGAGTGAGTTCGTTTGCATTTTTTGAGAAGTTTGTGTTCGACGAACACACTTTTGACTGCGCAGTGTTCGAAATTTCGAACATTATATCGAACACTATTGCAATTAAATTTTAGGTGTTAAAATTTTTAAATTAACTGATAATTGGTGTGTCTGTAAAATAAAAGGAATTTTAACCATTTTCATTAATTTTATACATAAAAATATATTATAAACATAAAAAATAAAACAAAATTTTTTGGTTATTTTTAAACTATTTTTTTTAAACATTATATTCGAACACTTTCGAACATATTAATCGAACAGTTCGTGATGTGTTTGAATTTGCAAAAAGTTCGAAATGTTCATATTCGGATCGTGTTCGAAAGAATTTAAAGTGTTCGTGATCGGTTTGAGTTCGTCTGAAATGGTGTTTGACTCCAACACTGGTATTGTTAAAATACACAATATAATAAAGTAAGGTAATTATATATTTTACTATTTTAATTCAGTTTGTGCTTATCTCATAAAAAATAACATTGCAAATTTAACAAGGCTATTGAATAGTAGAATATATTATCATAATGGTGTTTACATAATATAACCAAAGTAAACACTATAAATAATAAAAAATAAATATTAATAATAAATAAATAATATCTTTATTGCAAAATAAAGATAGGCAAAAGGTACAGTCAGGGCAACAAGCCCTATCTCTGAACCAATACATTCAAGACAGCATAATTTGCAGAGTGGTTAACATTTTATATTAGAATGGATAATAAAAAATAATAATAATGAATAAAGATACGTAAATAATTACCATAGGAGTACCGTAAATGAAAAAAGTACTGTAGTTTATATTAAAGGTACCACAAATATGAATATCATTAAATTAATGTATTAAACTTGTAATAATATATATATATATATATATATATATATATATATTAAGAGTAATTATAGTTCCAAAATAATAATAATACTACACAAGAAAAAAAATCAATCTAGCTGTATAGGACAATCTAAAAAAAATTGATATAAATATACAACAATTAATAATACCATACAAGATTATAGATAACAAATAAAGTAATTAAGCATTTCATTTATATATATATAATTTTATATATATATATATAAATATTGAAAAATGCAAATTAATTATGTAATACATTTAATAACAGCAGATTTGAAATTTTTGTACGAATTTAAGCAACAAATATCTTTCGGGAGCTTGTTCCATAGTCTAGCTCCAAATAAGGAAAAACAAGCTGTTTTTATTCTATAGGTATTTTCAAATAAAATTGATAAGAACGAGTGGAACGAGAGTGGACAGAACTCATAAGAGCGAATAGATTTTTGACATATTGAGGAAGATAACTACGAATGACTTTATACTTTATACATATAAGAGACCATGTGTTAAGTTCTCTACGCGCGCCAATCCATAACCAATTGAATTGGTCGTAATATTTAGAAACATGATCGTACTTTCTCAAATTGAATATATATCTGGCACATGCATTTAATATTTTATTTAATTTTCCCTCTAGTTCTAAGTTAGCATCACAGTATACAATATCACAATAATCAAGATGAGGAAAAGTGAGACTGGAGACTTATTTTATACGAGTATCAGTAGGGGTGCTACGTCTAAACTTATACAATTGTTAGAGAGATGAGAAAACTTTTTTTAGAGACTGCCGTAATTTGATGGCCCCAAGACAATGTATTGTCCATGAATATACCCAAATTTTTAACACAATCTGAGAACACTATCAGTTGATCCAAGTATTATTATTACAATCGTGTATACATGTAATCAATGTAAACATCATCAGTTGATCCAAGTATTATCACAATCGTGTTTACATACATGGCAATTGAAAACTATTAAAAACAATTTAAAAAAATGCAAATTAGAATACTAGAAGTTTTGAAAAAAGGATCAAAATTAAATAATTATAGTGAGAATTTTAAATATTTTAATGTATTGCCAATTGAAGAGATTTTTAAATGTGTTTTCATTTGTGCGAATTATTTTGAAACAGTGCATGGTACACATAGAGTTCATATTTATAATACAAGAATTGCCGAAACCAATCCTTTGTTTGTACCGAAAATTACAAATAGATTCACTTAAAGATAAAAAAAAAGCTTATTGCCTAAATTATGGAATCAAATTTCATCCAATTTAAAGAATTTTCATAATAAAAATAATAAGAAAGGAAATATAAAAAATATATTGTGAAAAATTAATAAATATGCTTTCTTTTGTTTCTTTTGTGAATGTCAGATAAAAATAATTGTTTTACTTTTTTCTTTATGTCTTTATTCTATTAAGTTAGAGACACATAATAGATAATAAAATAATGATAATTATAATAAATTGAACCGACCGATAAGGCTTTGCCTAAGTTGGATTATTGTAATATATTGTGTTTAATATATATATATATATATCAGTTGATCCAAGTATTAGCCTCAACCGTGTTTATATATAAACCAATGTAAACATCATCAGTTGATCCAAGTATTATCAGAATCGTGTTTACATGTAGCCAATGTAAACACAATCAGTTGATCCAAAAACATAAGATATAACCAATATGATTATATGAGTGGTAGTTCTAACTGTTGTTTTTAATTAGTAATTTATTTTCGATTATTGTCATACAATATGTTAAGTTTTTCTTTTATAAATACTAAAGTAATGATTCATATTGTAATGACATTGTCATGAAGATTACATTTATATATATATATATATATATATATATATATATATATATAATTATGACGTATGTATACGACGCATTATATTTATGTGACGTGTGTTTTATTACATGTATACATCACTGTTTCTTTGTAAGTAGATTAAGTAAGAATGGGCTTCACTAGTCAAGTCTTAAACAAAGCGTTAAAAAAACTGAATAAAGTTGATTACACATCGCATAAATACGTACTTATATCGGTGTACAGTACACACAGATAGACCAGAACTTCTTTGCATAATGGTGTATAAATAAAATAGAGAGGATCGTTAAGTGTAAAATGGAAAAGTTGTTATTATAGTGGGTGCTAAATTTGAAAGTGTCTCAGCTGTATTTCTTGCATACTTAATAGAAAAAGTGCAAACAATATTGATGATATAAACTTGAACTATAAAGAACAGCAAACACTAACGTGTATAGAAAATAAGAATAAAATTATCATCTGACAACAAACTATATGTTTTTCTATATCTTCAATATTTTAAGTTATTGTAGAAACAGTCAAAACAAACAAACAAACAAAACAAACAAAAACAGAAAGAAAGTTGGCATAAAAATTTAGCAGTACTTGTGGTAATGATAAGCTTATTGTTATGCTGTTCCCACTTCTTTCTCTGTAATCAGCAGTAATGAAAATCTAAATCGACTTTTTGTGCGTCACATAATGCTTAACATCAGGAATAAAACGTTGCTTTTTGTATTTTACTCCTTTTGTCATTACTGTCGTCAATTTTTATTACCCTATAAATATTTATTGCAATATTTAACTCAAATATTGTGAAGTGTATATTTAAAATGGATCATAAAATTTATTAGTGTTCATTATACAGTATTTTGCAAGTAATATTATTGTTCTAAAAATATCAAACTTTATATAAAAAGCAAAGCACATCACATTATACTTGAATTATTTTTATACTCATTGTTTACTTACATTTAACTATATTTTGTACACATAAAAGAACAAAATATAAGAAATAAAAGTTAAGGTAAACGTCTTTCTAGAACATTATAAAAGTTACGTCAAACTTTAATATCAATAATGAGCTGAATAAGGCAGGAACAAACTTTAAAAAAAAGACTTAACGTTGTTTATTATTATTATTATTATTTTAATCTTATTTTGCTCCAAAGCATTCATTTTATAAAATCAAAAAAAAAAAAAAAAAAAAGCTTTAAGATTCTATAAAGCATCACTAAAATTTCATGCCGGGATTAAATTTTAAAGTAACAACAACAGCGTACAGCTCTGGACGAAAAGTTCCTGAAGGATTTGTACAGGCAACCCGCAATCACACTTTGCTGTTACACATGGCACAAATACAAACATACAAACAAGCATTGAATTGAAATAAATTTAATGACCATTATGAATGTAGCATGAATCACAACTTGGGTAACAGTAGCGAAAATGACTGGGACAATAACGATTCTTACTCTTATATCATGCAAAAAGAGGATGATTACATAGGTTAACTGCTATTTACTTATTATTATTTACAATTGTTTATAACTATAAAATATTTGGTTAAGCTTAGAAAGCTTCAATTTTTACAGTTCTTTTCTTATGTATATAACTAAAATAAATATAAACACAATTACTACACACTTATAAGAAATACCTGATAACAAAAAATGAATAAAAGAGAGTATAATATGAAAATTAATTTTCTGTGAGTATTGTTTTTAAACTATTATCTTGTATTAAATGCAAAAAAAAAAATAATAATAATAACCCAATGATGAATTAAAATTAAAAAAGGTGAATATAAGTATAAAAACTGTATAGGGATGACTGGGACAGAGTGAGACATGAGATAATCTGGGTCTATCAAGTTTTCTGCCTGAATAGTCATATGTTTGGTCAGGCCTAAACCATGCCCATTCAGTAGTTACATAATATATACCCTTGCATAAAGACTATATAATCAATTAATTATTGCATTGTTTTGTTTCCTGTCAGACCCTCCTGTTTTTCTTTAAAAGTAAATATTTTCTGACAAAATTGAACGTATACAAAAATCAGTGACAAATTTTAAAAAAGTATTTAACTGATACTGACACCACTCAATTCGTTTGTAAAAAAATAAATATTTACTTCCAAATAACAAACAGAAATAATATCAACATGCTATCACAAATTTATCTGTTCGATTTTTAAAATATATATATTTGAATTATTATCCGTTTTTAATTATTATACAGATTAAATATGAAATGGGAGCTAAAATTAAAAACATGACAACCCTGAGGAAATAATGTCCTACACTACCCGAGTCTCCCTTACACCATTTATAGTATTCAATTCATTCATCTCTTTGTTATTTAATTTTAAAAGGAAGAGAAATATTTTGTTAAAAACATTTGCAGATTATTCGAAGTATAGTATAATATAACAAAGGAAAGATGAAGGAAAAGACGGAGCAAAGAATACACAAAGAAAAGAGAGAACGTGTTCTTATAAGATTTTAAATAAAATATTTAGAGACAAAGATTATAAGTCTCTTTACAAAGACGTAATTTTTAATCTTTTTCTTTCTTTCACTTGAAATGCTACCAAACGATTCATGCACAGTTTTATTTTATTATTTACGTTGAAGAATTATTCATTTCATAAAGCATTTAGGTGTCTTATTTTTTTTAATTTGTTATAAAAGTTATGAAATTTAAACATTATACAAACAAATAATAAATATAAATATTAGTTTGTTAAAACAATAAAAAGTCAATAGACACGTCTACATACACATACCGGATAACACTGTGTACCAAGTATCAAGATAAGGGTTGAAGTTGAAGGTTGAAATTTAAATTTATGGTTTTTATTTGTAATGCGTAAGCTGGAAGTTGTATAAGAAACACTATAAAGTAAAACTAAATGAAATGAAAATTTTATTTCACTGTTCAAGTAATGTTTCATGATAAAAGTCCTGTAAACTGTTTATAGGATCATAAATGTATCAACTCATGGGAGATGCTAAGAACTATAAAAATAAGTAAAATAGCTCTACTGTGTAGTATAGTACACTGGCTCTGAAAGATATCCTCCGTAGTATTGAACTGAAATTTAATATAATGACATTTACATTTTATATATAATAATACTACGTTTCAAAACTTTTGACCGTTAAGGCTTGTTCACACGCGATGCAATATTTTAATAAATATTATTAGTCTCCAGTAAAAAAATCATTATATATTTAGTTACATTCAAATTTATTGGGCCGTACAAATATTACTCTTTGCAAACTCGACTTTAGTTTTTTTTATGTTAATATATATATATATATATATATATATATATATATATATATATATATATATATATATAAAATTTTTGGTTGGTTTTTAATTCATCTAAACAAAAGGTGATTTCAATTGATAAATTACCTTATTGTAACATGATCTTTTTTTACTACCACCCAAATCTCGTAGTGGTATATATGATAAATCATTTTCAGTACTTGGTGCCAAACTATGGAATGATCTTCCAGATTCTTTATAAAATAAATCAATGAATGTCTTTAAGAAAGAAATTAAATCACTTTTATTCAATTATTAATAATCAGTAACTTGTATTTTATTTTAATTTGTAATTAAATGTTAATATTAAATATGTCTTGTATTATAATATAACATTTTCAATTTATTATGCTATGATATGCATAATTTAATTGTAAATATTCTCATTAAAATGCTGTGATTATAATTGTTATTTTGATAAACTAATAACATATTATTCTATAATCACTATATATTATAGTATTGTCTGATCTAAGTATATCACCTTATCATTATAATAATTAATTGTGTTATCTTGAATTCTATAAAATATCAGAAAACAATTGCTGTTTTGAGTTAACAGCAATTATTAACAACAGTTATGAGTAATAAAAATTGTCAAACTATAAACCTCTGACAGCAAGAATATCAGAGGACCACTTCAGTGGGTTTTGTACCTTTTGTGACCTCAATAAAAATTATTATCTATCTATCTATCTATCTATCTATCTATCTATCTATCTATCTATCTATCTATCTATCTATCTATCTATCTATCTATCTATCTATCTATCTATCTATCTATCTATCTATCTATCTATCTATCTATCTATCTATCTATCTATCTATCTATCTATCTATCTATCTATCTATCTATCTATCTATCTATCTATCTATCTATCTATCTATCTATCTATCTATCTATCTATCTATCTATCTATCTATCTATCTATCTATCTATCTATCTATCTATCTATCTATCTATCTATCTATCTATCTATCTATCTATCTATCTATCTATCTATCTATCTATCTATCTATCTATCTATCTATCTATCTATCTATCTATCTATCTATCTATCTATCTATCTATCTATCTATCTATCTATCTATCTATCTATCTATCTATCTATCTATCTATCTATCTATCTATCTATCTATCTATCTATCTATCTATCTATCTATCTATCTATCTATCTATCTATCTATCTATCTATCTATCTATCTATCTATCTATCTATCTATCTATCTATCTATCTATCTATCTATCTATCTATCTATCTAATATGTTTCTATGAGTTACCTTTTCTGAAGTTCTGTTTGCAAGGAGCAAAATTTTTGTTTACATTGTGTTATAAATGATTATATTCACATATAATGCTTTTTTTTTTAAAGTTTGCATGCAATCAAATTTATCAAACATTTAAAGTATTGCATCGTGTAAACATGACCAGTGATTTGAATATATTTGAAAAGTTATCTTGTTGCTAACTGTATCTTTGGTGTAAAATGAATAAATAAATAAAATAATACGAGATAAAGGTTTTCACACCTAATAAATAATATAATATACTATTTAAATTTAATTACTAAATTTTAAAACATGACGTAGATTGATTTTCTTCTACTTGTCATTACTATATGCACAACAGTTATCATAATAAAATTATTTAGGCTATTATTGTCAGTATAAAAACATTTTGCAATCATGTAAGTGACTTTTTAAATTAGAAATTACTCTTTATTTTATTTTTTGTACAGCATGTAGCTAGTTAAAAGAGGAATTCTTAATTAACCACTGTTCTTTCGAAAGCTTTATACGCAAAGTAAATGTTTGTTTGAAGACGGTTAAAAGATTTTAATACGGTGTTGTGTATAGGTAAACATGGGATCTGCTTAACTCTCTCTCTCTCTCTCTCTCTCTCTCTCTCTCTCTCTCTCTCACTATATATATATATATATATATATATATATATATATATATATATATATATATATATATATATATATATATATATATATATATATATATATAAACGAATTAACAAAGTTTATAGTAACACTTAAATAGAATTAAATTCTGCTACAATAATTAATATAACTTATAAAATATTTTTTTAAACGATAATTGTTAACAAAGAAATAGGATACTTTTCTGGACAAAACACAAACACATTGAATAATATTGCAATATTGAGTATAAGTTTATTTACTTAAATTTTTCATAGAATGGCTGTGATATTTAACTTAACGCAAAGTATATTATTATTATTTCAAATCAAGAATATCACAAGAGTATCACAATATTATATTAAGGAGAATAACGTGATCAACGTAATAATTTGCGCACCTTATGCAAATTTTTTACGTATAAACTATTACGTAACATGAAAATAATATGTAATATTGATATACATTTAAAGATTTTTTTCTAAAAGAAAATTATATAGTATATTGATGTAGGATTTCACAGTTATATGAAATGAATTTACATACACACTGCCATGTAACATTTTAATAATATTTCTTTAGAGTAAAGGCAAAGAATAATAAAACATAATAATAATACAGAGAATGTAGCACAACGTTTTACCTTGGAAAATAAGTAATGTATTATTATATTATATTTTTGTAAATTTCAGCGTGTCAATATTATTTCAATTATACAAGTTTATTGCAATTTTTATTTTATAATAGCTATTGAACATGGTTGCCTACTATTTTAAAATCCAGCTAGTAATAGTTAAATCAACTAGTTAATTGTTACTATATTAAAAAAACATGTAGCATTTCAGCTGTATTCAATCAGCTTACAATTTCAAAACAAAGTAAACCTGTTATTTTACTTTAAGTGAATTGTAAAATGTATAGATATTAAATTTGTCACATCTTCAACTATAAAAAAAAATGCAATTTTTTTTTTAGCACAAGTTTATATGTAATTAAATTGACAGTTTAATTGAATTCAGATGAACTTTATTTATTTTTTTTTTTTTTACCTGGCAGTGACATTTTTGGTTATTGTTTAAACTCATCATACTTGCCAATAACATTATTGTATTAAATAAATGTGAAAAATAATAGTATAAGTTAACAATGCACCACTCTCAAAGTTCTTAGCCCATCGCTTACAACCTGCTCAAAAGTTCATGTAAATGTGGCAGTAAAACATAGCATGTATATAATTAAAGTGACACATAAATATTACAGTATATCATATCATTAAGGATATGAATTTCTTATAATTGAATTACTCGTTAATTATTTGCAAATTTGTTCTATATTTAACGTAGTAAAAGGTAACGTAAATGTATACCAAGAGCGTGTTAAATATAATTTTTTTATTGACATATAAATCACATATTCATCAATCTGTAGTGTCACTGATTTTATAATATTTGGATTTGAAGTTTAAAAAAAAAAAAATTATATCATAAATTGGAGACATATTTTCCTTTAACTCAATTATGCTGATGTAAAAATGACATTTCCATTACATATCATGTCAACTTCTATCAGGTTTGTTAAAAATGAGGAGGCTGGGAGTTAGTGAGCGAACGAGAGAGAGAGAGAGAGAGAGAGAGAGAGAGAGAGAGAGAGAGAGAGAGAGAGAGAGAGAGAAATCTATTATGTCATATCTCACAGCCAGGAAGTAAAGAAGTGATAAATTTGTTCTCTTTTACAAAAAAATACAGGTCGTTGAAAATATTTTATAATATTAAAATATAATAAAAGTTTGTATTATTTTTATTTTTAATTGAATTGCACATCTTATAATAGTATTGGTCTTGACTTCCTTTGCTTATCTTTTGCTGCAAGAGAGAACAAAGACCTCAGATAGAGATAGAGAAAGAGAGAGAGAGAGAGAGAGATAGAGAACCAGGGAGAAACTTTGCTATTTTTGTGGTACGAAGTTTGTTCTATCGCAAAGTAAGCTATAAGTTTTGATAAATCTTTGTCAAGTTTGAAATTCTTCAAAATAAAATATTTATCGATTATTTGAGAGTTATTTAATTAGTAGCGTCTCTGTCCCTTGTCAATATAAATAAACAAAAAAAACTTTATTCCTTCTACAACATGAAATAAAATTCTATAAATTCAATCATGGTGGTAAATATGGTAAAATAAATAAGAAAGTTTAGCTTTTTTTTTTATTATTACATGATTATTAATGAGTTTTTTTTTTAAGTTTTATTTGTAGCAGAATATGTATAAATATTTTATAAATTTATTATAGAATGTACAGTGTAGCAAAAGTTCTTAAGCTTTATTAATGCTCTTATTAAACATACTGAATTAATAATTTGTCACTATTTCGTTACTATAAATAATAAATATGTATAATTGAGTGCGAGAAGTGTTAGTACCGAGTTTGCAGATGTCATCGTTGCAAGGGAGTGTGAAACAAGAAGTGTGATCCGCTAGCAACCACTCCCTTGACACAGCAGAAAGATAAAGCGGGCTAGCAGTCACACTTTTGTGAACTTTGAAAAATAATACCTTTTTTCTAACAAAATGAGTAAGTAGCGTGACAGTGACAAGAGAGAGAGAGAGAGAGAGAGAGAGAGAGAGAGAGAGAGAGAGAGAGAGAGGAGAAAAAAGCTTGTGAACGAGAAAGCAGTTCAGTCTTAATGTTTCAACGAAAAAAATTATACCTTTCATTTTTAAATATGCATTGGACCTGTACCATAAATAAATAATTTGTATGTGGCACTAACTACATTTTTGTAGACAAAACTTTTTACGTGTTATTTTTTTATTTTTTTTATTTTTTTATAATATTTATGATATACTGTAGCTTTTTCTGTTAAGTATATTGAATCTCATTTACAGTGATTGGATGACCAACAAAATAAGACACATTCATTGGTTGATCTTGTTTTTTTGAGCCGATAAAAGTGAGTCGCATATTGAGAATGGAACTTTTTTTTATATGAATTTTTGTTCATTCTTATCAAGTTCAAAGTTCTAAACGAAGAAATAACAATGATCAACATAATATAATTATATAAACGTAGTAACCAGGTAATGACGTCATGATCAGATGTTTTTAACAAAGGAAAATTTTCGAAGCTTGCTCAAGAGTTGTGTGTAGTTTATAGAACGAGCTTGTATCTCAAGCAAACGCTTAGGAAAACAAAATACAATCTTTAGTTTAAATAAGTACCAAAACACGTGCTACGTTTTGAATACAAACGTAAATGTTATATAAATGATAACTATAGGTGAAGCAGCTACCATGGTAGTGCACAAGAGGTTCGTCAGAAGTCGGGATTATATACATATATTTAATATATACACCCTATTTGGTTCTGTTAGCTACACACAAATATTGAGCATTATATCATCAGATGGTAAATTTTTCTTTGTTAATGACACGTGTTTATGACGTCACTACCCGAGTATGATGTTTATGTTTGGTTGATTTTTTTTTTTTTTTTTTTTTTTTTCGTTTAGACCTGAAAAGAATTAACGTAAGTTCGGAGAAAAAAATACACGCCTCAACAGCAATTCATTTTTATTCTAAACGTCAGAGGGGAAAAAATCAACCAATAAAAGTGAATATTTTTTTCAAAGCAAAATTCAAAGCAAATTCATGTTGCTTTTTTCTACTTTACTTTGCACAACCGTCTCCTATGTCCCTTTCATGTCTTCCAGCCCTATGTAAATCTGTGGTACTAACACGCGCGGCGCACGGTACTCTTTCTCACGAGATTTTGTTATTATCTGAGCGCAAGTATTCTTAGTGTTAACGTCTTGTATTTCTGACCTTAAGTTTGATAAGAAATGGCGTCACAAATTACTCATAGGTTAAAAAGCCCCCGCGGAGCCACTAGTGTTCCTATTGTTTGATAAGATAAGGTACAGTACATTTGACCCGAGTCAATAATATAAGTCGAGAGTCGGAAGACATGTAATTAATATTGATATTTACCAACATTCGTCAACAATTAAATGTATTATAATGTATGCATGTATATGTGTAGATGAGTATCTTTGAATACAATTATATTGATGTTGTAAAATATTGTGAAAGGATCCAAATTTACATACAAATACCACAAAATCTACAAACATTACAAACTAAACATTACATTACATCTAAAACTATGCAAATTATAAAATTTTTAAAAATTGTTGCATAGAAACGTATACATATACAATACTTCAAAAAAGTAACAAAAATTTCTGTACTACAAAAACTACAAAGATTGCAAATTCTGTACTAGTCTGGTTTAAAGTGTAAAACGCAATTAAATATTTAGACATCGTTTTAAAACAATATGAAATGATCTTTATACATCAACAGAAATCTAGAGTTACTCGTTGCAAAAATGTTAACTACGTTGTTTTATTATGTTGTTTAACTTACTTATAAACGGCTCGTTTTTATTATCATTATTTTTTTTAATTAAAATAATGCGTTTTACACTTTAAACCAGACTTAAAAATCAAGTGTAAAGTAGCGGAAAATATCAAAAGTGCTTAATTGCCCAAAATACATATTGCAACTCTTAGCTCAATTCTAAAAATAAATATAACAGTGTCAAAAATATTTTAATTTATTCATAAATTGTGTTGTTAGGAATAAAGATAACTATTAAATAGCGGTCGTAAAGTATTCATAAGGTTGGTGTAAGTGTATTTTGCAGGTTGGATTTCACTGTAAAGTAAACCACAATCATACAATTTTATTTTTATCATTCTAACACTTGCTCTCTCTCTCTCTCTCTCTCTCTCTCTCTCTCTCTCTCTCTCTCTCTTCTTTATGTAGAAAGCCATTTCATTGCTTTTTGTGATTAAGCTATTTGTTCACGTACCCTGTGAAGTTTCCTCTTGCAAGACACTATAATTTTATACATAAATATTGTGTACAAAAGATGAAAGTGGCAGTGTAAAAAGAGGGTGGAAAAAACGTTTGACCTTTTTATTTTTCTCCAATTATCGAAGCTCATTTGCTGCAGTTGATGACAGAACGAGAAAGAGAATGAAAGAAAGGAGTACGAGTAGAGGGTTACTAAAGTGAATAAGAAGGGGTAGATTTAGTTCCCCTAGCTGCTATATTATGAGATGCTGCAAATAAAGGGAGAGAACATGCGCGGGGTATATGACCCAGATATCGTGTTGCCTTGGTGGCTCGCGAATGGGTGGACGGGGGGTAAGCAAGCAATAGAGGTAGGGTGTGGGTGTTTTGGAAGGAGACCTTTTTTTTGGGGGGTAGGGGGGGTATTGTGAGATGGTGGGTGTTGTATCATCAGCAAAAAGGGGCATGTATGGAATCAGACGTGTAAAATATTGTCTATTATGGTAAATACTCTATATAAATAAGTATAATGTTAGCTATACATAGCACCATATTATAACACTTCTGTGATGTGTTATAAAAATAATATAGAATGGAGGTATAGAAAAAGTAATGCTGCATGAAGAATATACAATTTTTTTGTTTATATGTGATACAACTTTGCTATTAAAATTTATGTATATTATTTGGATGCAAACGAGAAAACAACAATACTGTTCCTATCCCTTTTTATCTAATATACATATATTACAAACACATTTCTTTAATAAAAAGAAATTATTTATTTAATTATATAATAATAGTATTAGATTGATGCCTTCATTCATCAATCCAACGTGAAGAAATGACTTTATTCGATTTTTTTCTGAAAACTTTCATCAAATACATATTTTGCGTGCTTTGTTACTAAATATTCATATATATTCTTAATAATATATTGTTTGAAAAACATTTTACAGTTTAATTGTTTAAATTTATTACAACATTTATTCTCAGTTTGTTATACAATAGACAACTTACAATTTGTTTAATGATCTTAAAAAAATAAAATAAAATAAAAAAATAAAAAAAAAACTTGAGGAAAGTGGTGTACGTAAAGCTTCTTAAAAAATGCTTCTTCATATTTAAAATAATTTTTGAAGTTCAAGTTTTATTTGTAAAAAGACTGTTCGCGTTTCTTTTATTTTTTTAATTGTTGTAATCTTTATGACGAGTTCGCACCCTCTGAACATTTTTTTTCCAGTGGTTGAATTTCCTAAAAAAAAAAATTAAAAAAAAAAAAAAAAAATGCTGTTGGGGGAAATTCAGTAAAGTGTTTGATTTGAGCAGTTTTTACTCTTCTCAGAATTCCTGTATTACATTCTGTACGTATTTTTTCTTTGCTTACCTCCCTCATCAATGCATTATTTTTTTCATTAAAATAATTTCAAAGGTATTAATAGGAATTATTTAATATTACTAAATAATGTAAAAAAAAATTATATTTATTATTATTATTATTTTTTTTTTTTTGCTACAGAAACATATACATGCATACAACACAAATTTCAATTCAATTTAAATATTTGGAAATATATATTTTTTTTATTATTATTTTTTTTTTAACTATGCTTAAGAGTAGGTTTTAGTCTAGCTACTATAGTATCCTGATGGTTATGCAATTTCAGTAAAACATTCTTTCTAAACCTTCAGTACCTTAAAAAAAATGACTTCTGTCTATATTTAAATTTCTTTTTTGGAATATAGTTTTGGTATTAATTTGTTTTTCTTTGGGTCACATATATTAAATATCCTTTCAGGAATAATTCAGAATTTACCAATTTTACCTCAAATGATGTTAAAAATATTATGTTACAAAAGAATTAAAAACTAATTTACACCTGAATTATAAAGCTTGTAGGGGCTGCATTTTTTTAAATTAATAATGTTGCTGACTTACAGCTTGTATAATTACTTTTTTTTTTTATTAATATGAATATACAGGCAATAATACTAAGTTTCTTATTTGGCTAATTGACAAGATGTAGCAAATCAAACCATTGATTTTTTTATTATTATTATTTTTTTTTTTTTTGCGTTCTTTTGCTATCCTTTTTTTAACCTGATGCAATTTTTTTTAAATTCTATTTCAAAAAAGAAAAAAAATTTCTCGGCACTTACTTATTGAACTTATTTAATAACATATTAATTAATTGAAAACCCGAACCCGGACCCGGACCCGGACCCGGACCCGATGAAGAATTTTGACGGGTCTGGACCCGGGTCACGGACCCGAAAAAAATCACAGGTCCGGGTCCCGGGTCTTCGGACCCGAGTATTTTTGGACGGGTCTCGGACCCGGGTCCGCGGACCCGACAACAACAAAAAAAAAGTGGATGGGTATTGAACTTGAATCTTAATGAATAATATAAACAAATTATAAAACAATGGAAAATAGCAGCTTTTTTTTTTTAAATTGATATATTTTTATTATTATCCCTATAGGGATACATTGAATATTTTAAATATCACTAAATAATTAAGTCAAGATTAAAAAATATAAATTTAAAGAATTATTGCAGAGAAAATTGATTTTTTTTTTCAAATCACACACATTACTGATTGGACCACTTGAAATGAATGATTTTTAATTGTTGCAACGTATTTATGATAACATGATAATGATTTTTCCATAAGAAATACATCAAGAATGTATAAATTTATTTTCAATAGTTCATTTATTGCAAGTGGTCCATTTAGCTCCTACAGTTTTTTTTTTTTACATATAAATGTATATATTTTTTTATTTACTTTTTTATAATCAGCCTCTAGAAAAACAGAAGTATGCGAAACTCTTCAGAACGATTACAAAACAAAAGATACACGAACAGTCTTTTTTGTTACAAATAAAACGTGAACTTACAAGAATTATTTTTAAATTTGAAGGAGCATTTTATAAGAAGCTTTACATAGTACACCAATATTATTTATTATTCCTCAAGCATTTTTATTTAAAAAAAAAAATGGCATGCACGTTGTCTATTTTATAATGTGCTTTATTTCAAGTATATACTTGAAGCCTTAATTAAAACAAACAAACAAAAATTTAATTTTGTTCTCTCTTCTGTTAAGTTATTATTTTTTTAAAGAAAATAAAAATACAAAAGAAAGTCAGTCTTATAAGGAAATATGAAAAATATGGCGTATAGATTTTTTTTTAATTTTTTTTTACCACTCGTTTTTAAATTCTATTCATATCAAAACAAGTTAAAAAATAAAACTTTCTTTTGACAATCCCGTCGTCTTTATTTTGCTACTCAATTCCTTTTTTGATTAAATCATTATATTCATTTATTTGCTTTTAATATATTTTTTTATCATTTCTACTCTAGTTCATTGACTTATAACAGCGTGTTCTTTTTTGCAGTATCTTTAATTATTTACAGTTTAATGCTAGTCATGATAGATTTGAACTGAACTTATATATGTATAGTTTCATTCATTATTCAATTAATAATTCATGATTCATATAGCTAACCATGACTGTTATTTTACAGTTTCATTAAAAAATTGAAAGGAAAATCATTTTTAAAAGGAGGTATCATATAAAAGAATAATAAAGTTGCTACGAATCTATTATTAGACAGAATGCATGATTATGTCATAACTATATGTAAAGAGAAGTAAAATAATAATGAAAAAGGGAGCTTAAAATGTGAACAAAAAGGTTTTCATTTGGAGTTTCTTATATAAAATATCTTGTTATCTTGTAGTAAATATTAATTGGATTTTTTTCTTGTTGTTGTTTTGGTATTATTTACACTAAAAATAGCATCATAGAAAGTAACAAAAGGTATCGAATTTTTCATGGGTCGGCTAGTATACCGTGGAGAATATAATAATAGGGTTCTTGTACACATAAAGAAAAAAAAAACTAAATATATTTTGATGTGGATAAGGTCATCGAGTATATAAAGAAAAAAATCATCTTCAAATATTATATGTTATAAACATACAATCAGTAAAGAAGAATGAATTTTACTTATACATGGAAAAAAAAAAAAAAAAAAACGTAAGAACGTAAAGAACGTCTTAAATATTGTAGAAGCAAAATTATAGGTATTATAACGTGCTTATTTTTGGATGACACGTGTGACGGTCTTTGGTTTGGTGACGAGAGTAGAGCTTTGTATAAAATCCTTCAAGAATGGCAAGAGAGACAGATACACAAAGAGAGAAAGAGAGAGAGAGTGAGAGAGAGAGAGAGAGAGAGAGAGAGAGAGAGAGAGAGAGTGAGAGAGAGAGAGTGAGAGAGAGTGAGTGAGAGAGAGAGAGAGAGAGAGAGAGAGAGAGAGAGAGAGAGAGAGAGAGAGAGAGAGAGTGAGTGAGTGAGTGAGTGAGAGAGAGAGAGAGAGAGAGAGAGAGAGAGAATGATGCCTGTAGAAGAAGAAAGGTTGTCTTAAGAAGCTTAAGCTTTCTATATAGTGATATTCTCTGTTATAAACATTCGTATACGTAATTTGCAAATCCGCTCCAACTTCTTTTCTTATTTAACGAATGTTACAACATTATCATATCCTTATTATGTTTTTCTTTATTTAATAAATTTTTAAAGCAAATACTATACGAAAATACTATCTAAAGTACTCACTTTTTTTTTTTTGAACAGATTTTTAAGGGAGAGAAAATTAAATCAAGTCAATAAATTTTCAATATGCGTTGAGTGTGCAATGATTAAAAATCAAATCAGCCACATTTTAAAATGCATAAAGTGATTTCTTCTGAACCTAATTTCTTAAAAAAATAACAATAAAAAAAACTGTTTTTAAATGTCCACTTGTTTTAAATATTGATATTTAATCAGAATATGACACTTAAAGCAAGATCACAATGTTGACATGAAATTTTACATTAAAAAATATTTTTGTTACGATACTTATGTCATATTTTTTTATTTATAGTGTGAACTAGCATTACTTAAGGTACTACTTTAGGGTAGCATTTTTGTCGTAAATATAATCTTTTTATCTTTTTTTAGCTTCATGATAAACTAAGGAACAATTTTCTATACTAAAAAAAGTTTTTGCTCAAATCAATTTTCCGCAAATTAGCGGCAAAGTCGTTGGGTTTTTTTGGGCTACGCCCCCTTTAGCATGTATAAGATACAAAACTTCAAGCTCACAGTGTGCAAAATTGAATTGACCAACTTCTTAATAAAAAATACTAGCGTGATCTACAGATCAACTTTTAATGAATTTGAGATTTAAAACAATTTTTACGAGATTTTTACGGAGAAAAAAAATACAGAAGTTTGCCTATTCAATTAACATGGGTCAATTTGCGAAATTTTTTTTCTCAGCAAATTCTTTCTAGAAAAATCTGAAAAATCATTTTTCATTAAAAGTCAACACGAAGAACAAGCTAGTATTTTTTTTAACCCCTGAAAAAAATTCAAAGTAGGTCAAAATTGGGGTTCAAATATAGATTCATTAGCATTAGGGGGCGTGGCATTTTACGACACTTTGACGCTCTGTTGTGACAAGAGTTTTTGAAATAGAATTTTTTGGATTTCATTTTTGGGTACAACAGCCTAATCTCTGTTTATAATCATAATAAAAAAAATACACTCCTACCCTAAAGTAGTACCTTAACTATTATAATATTCTTTAAGAATCCCGAGCATTTTAATCAAAACATACTTTTCCATCAAATATATTTTTTCTTTTTTTTTTTTTTTCCTTATAGTATCTTACTATTATATTATGTTACATCATAAATTTTTAACTAAACATATTTTGCACATTTCTTTTGTTTCAGTTCCGTTCACAATCTTTGTGTAATCTGGTGTCTATTCCTGATGCGAAAAGTGTTCCTGAAGCTTATAGAGACAACAATCAGACAGCGATTCCTGGACTTACACGACATTCCCATTCCCTCAGAGGACGAGGAGGAGCAGTAAATTTAAACATGGCTGAATCATATCAAGCGTCCCAGTCACCAGGAGAAGCAAGTGGAGTAACTCAACCTCAAAGCATGGAGAGTTCCAATGACCAAAGTTTGAAAGTACCAGGAGGAGAATCTTCAGGTCTGGATACAGTTGATCGACGTCAAGCATTTTCTCGTTCACAGGTAAACTTTTGATTATTTAAATAATAAAATTCAATGAAGAAGATGGGGAAACATCAAATAAAACAAATTCAATCGCTTTTTTCTTCCGTGTGAAATTTTACCCTAAATATGCAAATATATAATTGAGAGTTATTATTATTAAAAGATGTTTGAAATTTATTTTAGAATATTTAAAATATTATTATCTATGTAAATAGTTTTAATGGTGACGGTAATCTGGGTCACCGACATGACACCTATCTCGTATGCAGGAATGTCGTGCAAAGTCTTCTTAGAAATTCATAACGATAAAGAAGCTAAAGTAATATCATAATGTAAATAAGTTGTGCATTCTTCTACATAATTTTCATTTTTAATCTTTGACATGTACCAAATACTTCAAAAAGCTTTTTTTTCCCATAATAAATTTAATGAATGACGTACGTGTTTCTAGAAGATAAAAAAGCTTAATACACTAATTTAGAATAAGTCTCTAAGCTGGTATTATTATGGGGAAAAAATAGTGCGGAGACAACATTACTGTTCAAGTATTATATAAATGAGTCGGGAGAGAAGTTTTTTTTTTTTTTTTTTTTTTTTCCAGTGATAAAAAAAATGAAGATAGATTTTATGAAAAGTATCTAAAATAAATTTAGCTGTCTGTTTATGGAGCAAAATATTTTTTCTTACATATTATGTGTTTAAAAGTGTTTCATTATACATGCTAAAATAAAATGATGACATTGAGATCATCAACTTTCTGAGGAGTATCAAATTAATTACTTAATCCAGCCATTTACGGCATTTTTTTCTTCTTTGTCTAAAAGATAATATGTGTAAGCTGTCATTATTGACTTTTTGCATCTTGATTAAAAAAAATGAACAAAACAAAAATTTTTGGGTTCATATTTACGATTTTTCGATACAAATTTTGCATCTCTGTGATCTACATAATGTTTTCATCATCTTCTTACTCGCACTCGCGTTCAGATGCGTCTCTAACCCGTGAAATTTTACTATGTTTTAATAACGACAAAAAAATGTCAATTGACTCCTCGTTTTAAAGCAAACCTGTATTAAAAAAAATGACGAATAGTCCAAGTAGCATCTTGAAATTATATGAGCCTAACAAACAGCTCTGTATTGTTTGGATCTATAAATTTTAACTTTATTACTCTATCAAATGGTCATTAATTTAACCTTATCACATGAATCATGGCTTTAATTTGGCACATATCAACGTCGATAATTTTAACCCTATAGTCATATTTCACTGCAAAAGTCACAGCAAATTATTCTAATCATTATACTTACTTGAGTTTAAGTACAATATATTACTTATATAGAGCTTGAACACTAGGGCGTTGACTTTAATGGTGGGAAGTTTTGATAGCAGATATAATATTTTTTCAACACTCCTATCAAATTTTGGTGCAGTTCTGAAATCTTGATAATGTCCTAATTTACGTGGTATTTAAAGTATACACACAACATTTATTACAGAAAAAAACACGTTATTATTCCATATTATACAATGAGTTGTAACGAAAAGTATTAGTGTTTCGTAGTTATAAATTATAATAAAATTCTCAACTATAATTAATCGATTTGAATTGCATTGGAATGAAAATTGAGAAAATTATTATCATCGTATCCCCTAGGCAGTGATATGGTACGATTGTAATTGCGTGCCTGTGTTTTCATGCCATCTTTTTTCTATTGCAATATTGAAAAAGTGTGTGTGATAGAGAGAGAGAGAAGAGAGAAAGAAGAGAGAGACAAGAGAGAAGTGATTTTATTGATTCGAAAAGTGTCATTCCAGGATTCTAAATGAACTTTACCTCATTTTGTTAAATGGAATTTGCGTTTTTTTTTTTTTTTTTTTTTTTTTTTTTTACAAAACAAAAAACATTTTTATATTTTATTGTTACTATATTAAAGACTGTACATTAATAAATTAACAAAGCATGTATATTTTTTATTCCATATAAAACAACATAAATTAGGTCAGAAAAAAAAGCTATGCATATAGATAAAAATGAGCTTTAAAAGTAACTATTATCGATTTACGAAAATGCCAAGGACCAAGACTTATAATATTATAATATAAAATATCTTTATTAATAACAAAGAAAATAATGTTAAAAACCTTCTTTGTTGATGGACATTAAATGTCAACGCAGCTAAATTGAATTACTTTCAAATTTATGCAATTTTTATTGATGTTACATATATAAATTATAGCTTCTTTTTGAATATTGATAACTGATAGAAAAATGAATAATAATAAAAAAGAACAAAAAAAAAATCTTCAAAGCTATGAAACAAAAGAAACTGAAATCTGAACACGCGATCTCGATTAATTCTTTTACCATTAGCCTACCTCTTATTATAAGAGCTTTTATTAGAATAGAAATAAGCGTATTATTTGGCGTGCAGGGGAGTTATATAGAACAGAAAGTATATATATAGGGGAAGATTATACGCGAGGGAAGAAAAGATGATGATGAAGAAAAGTTAACTGACTAACTAACTTTCCGTGAAAGTTGCTTCAACTTTTTTTATGTTATTTATCTGAATTCCTTTACGGTTTTTATTTCGGTATTTTGGCTGTTTCATGTCAGAAATTTACAGTTAAATATTAAAATTGCGTAAAAAAAAAATCACTTAAATACCACCGATGGAAAAAATCAATGCCCCAAAAGTTTATTTATAGCATGATAAAATAGTATTCGTAGTAAAAAAAAAAAAATGAGTGCCATTATTTAGTGGTAAGTGCTCGCTGCAATGGTAAACGCCTATGGAAAGTTTGATTTCATAATATAGAATTATCGGTCTCGTGAGACTGACCAAAAGATTTGTAATTTTTCCATACCAATCTTTTAAAAACACTCTCGAATTTGTATTTTATTTGTTTTTCTCTTTTATGTTATAAAATTGGATTTCCAATTTGGGAATTAAATAAAAATTTCATTTCACTTGTCCAGTATTTGTTGCTTTCATAAAATAAAAATAGCTTAATTATAATTATTATTTGCATTGTTATATGAAGCACATGCAGTGTTAAAATAAATATATATATATATATATATATATATATATATTTTTTTTTTTTGGTTCAGTATTTTGATACGTTGAAATTAAACTGTCTTCGACTTCTAACGTCAGATACGCATACTTCTATGCATACACGTTGAGCTATTTACCGTACAATATTAAACACTAATTGAGATTAGACAAAAATCCGACAAATCCCACATTCACCAATTGTTCAGCTCCTTTTAAGACTACAAATAATGTACCACAGTGATCTGACTAATTATTGTATGGTATAAAAACACGTTTTTATAATTATTTATTATTGCTATTATTTTTTGTTTATGCCATTTTATGGAGATCGACCTTTTCAACATTCACTTTTTTTTTTCACCATTTCACTTGAAAACCATTCACAACCCTAGAGAGAAAAAAAAACATTACAAAATGTAAAAATTATCGTTAAGTTGAACATTTTTTTGGAAAATTGAAAAGATATAAAGCTTTAAAATAAGAAAAGTTATTTACTTGAACTTACCTATTATATTTTCTTAATTTTCTTGCTCACCAGTTTATATAAAGCTTATATAAATACACACATATATATATATATATATATATATATATATATATATATATATATATATATATATATATATATATATATATATATATATATATATATATATTTGGTTTCTAATCAGATTAAATTATAAGTATAAAAGTTTCCAATATCAAGTCAGAGAAACTCACTTAAGCCCGTTAGTATAATGCCACAGCTTGAAACAGTTTACTATATAGAATTGTTCAAAATATATTGAACAGAAAATTTTAATGTAAAAATAACATAGATTTTATAAAACGCAATTTATTTGTCTTTTGTACCGTGAAATTAAAAGTGAATTAAATTTTCATATAGGATAATAAATAGTATTATTGAAAATTATTATTTTGGGCATGGGTGTTTTCAACCATCACATTGTGCTTTGGCTCTATATCCAACCACTATCGGACTCAACCAACCCCGCACTTTCTTCTTATTATTAATATTCACATTATATTTTTTATTTTAGGGTTGCGATATATAAAGAGAAAATATATATTGTGTATTTCATATTGTTTCATTTATCAGACAAGATTTCTTTTATGAGTAAGAGAACGTGATAAAAAATGGATATAACACATTTAGAATTACACATGTATCGTGTGCCAAAATAAAAGTCATGAATCATAGAAGGTACTTTCTGATAACGTTTAGTTCAACCATAAAATTGCTATATAAAAAGTTTTGAATGTGCGTGTTTGGTGTCATATTTTATATGAATGAATGCAGAAGAATTTTTCCGTATTTTGCATAAGATTCTTTGAAATTATTTTCTAAATTCTAAATCATTAGGATTATGTTTTAATTATTACCATATTATTTTTGAATCAACTCTGTTACCTTTTTTTTTTATCATTTGTTTACCTTTTACCTTAAACAAATTTAGTTAGTAGCATTTTTTCCTCCACCTCACTTGCTTTTTATTTTTTATTATTTTTTTTTTTTCGTCGTAACTTTTCATCTACGGTATGAATTTACACAACATTTTAAGCTGAAAGTAAAAAGTAATTAAATCAGTAAAATTTCTTTTACTTATTACTAAAATTAACTTTAAATCAATATTGTCGCATACAATAAAAATTCCTAAATATAATTTACTTATACTATTTTACCAATAATTTAAAATTCTTGCACATATTATATTTTATTTATTATTGCAAAATATTTAGGAAAATATATTGATAAATTATGGTATACTGCAAAAAAGAAGCATCGGATGTATTAAATATAATCAATAAAATGAGTTTTAAATTTTATTCAGTATAAATATGATAGAGCTTATAGAGCTGAAATGTAATATAAAAAGTAATATTAAATTTATAATAACCAATATTATTGTGATTATAAAAAAGTAATTAAAAAATGCGTAGTGCGGTGCTGTAGAGGTTTGGTTAAGCTACTATCAAAATCTCGATTTAATATTCATATTTAGTGAATGTAGAGGGAAGCATGGAGATATATATGTACACATTATATATATAATATATGTATATATATATATAATGGAGAGAGAGAGAGAGAGAGAGAGAGAGAGAGAGAGAGAGAGAGAGAGAGAGAGAGAGAGAGAGAGAGAGAGAGAGAGAGGAATGAAAAGTTATACAGTCACCATGGTGGCTATGCAAGTGTGGTGAGGTGAATAATTATAAAGTTTAGTTTGCTTGCTTGCTTTGCCTGCAATTTTGATAGCCATAATTATGGCCATTGAAATTAATATGACGTTGCTTGTTCCTTTCTGTATAATATGCTTATTAATTATTTTAAATTAACTAGGATAAAATACATTTTACATAAGTGATCTTGATTTTTGAATTAGTCATAAAAAAACAAAATATAATATACAAACAGAAGTTTTTAAAAGAATTTGGAATAAAATTAGAATTAAGAATAACTGTATTGAACAGAAAAGTGTTTTGTTATTAGAAAACATGTTGTTGTTGTTTTTTTTTTTTAATTTGTCAATTTTTAAATTAAAAAAAAAAGTGAACTGAACTGTACTACTTGTTGTTTCAATTTGTAAAAGTTTTAATAAGTATATACCTAATTATACAGTATAATATAGATTGACTTAAATTCAATTTATTTGTTTCAATGTCATAGTTTTGTATGTAAAAGAGACTATAAGAGAGATAAATGACATTATATTATACAACAGTGAGCTTTGACTTGTAATATAAAATAAAATACAACTCAATACGAGATCATGTTAGAAGTGATCATCCAAAATTGATAATACCGATAAAAGTTAATTACCCATGAAGCGATTAAAAAAGATTGAAAAATATAACATCGATATATATTTATTTTCTGTATATATAGTACGTATCACACAGTAATGCTGTTCGTAAACCCTGTTCTCTTGCACCAAAAAATGCGCATTCCATTTGAATAACCATAGGCGATTGTCATTTTTGGTGCAGAGAACAGGGTTTACGAACAGCATTACTATAAAACTTGTGAAATTATTACTGCATTACGTCATGTATGATGTTATATACCGGTATTATAAATCAATTGTTTTTATTGTTACCATAGAAAAATTAACTCAATTCGAATATCAATGGGAAGTAGTGCTGAGTAATATTCTATAATACAGGTGAACTTTTTTAATCTTTACTAGGTAATTGTAAAATAAGTATTGTATATAATTATGTTTACTTCAAAAAAACAAAACAGTCATACAGTTAACTGTCTGAAATATTGAATTATTCGTAAAAATTCAATAGAATTTAAAGTATAGTATATGAAATATATTTATTATACGCTCCATTTACGGAGTTTTAATCGAAAAGTTACACCGCAATCAATATTGTGGTTAACATCAACTTTGCTAACTGAAAGTTATTGTGTTTTATTTTTCTCCGTTCATAACTTGAAACTGATATTTTAATTAAATTAGTGCGCATTAAAATATACATATAGTTTAATAAAAGTCAAAATGGTATATTTTTACCCCCTATACAGTCCGTATATAATCTGTAATTCAAAATTAAGTTTTAATGAAAAAAAAAAAAACAAAAAAAAAAACAAAAAACAAAATTTAATATGAGTTTGAATTAAAATGAAGCTCATACATACCATTTTATATACTTTAAAAGTAAGTTTTTATTCGTACTTTTATGGAACACGTAAACTGTATCCATGAACCTTCTTTACGATGTAAAACTAAAAAATTATACGCTCAGGACACGTAGTTTTTTATATTGCGAAACATGTGTTTGCTATAGTTCTGAAATAGCGTCTGGAAAAATATATGGCGGAGCAAAGATGAAGAGAGAGAGAGAGAGGAAAAAATATATAGAAAGTGAGTAAGAGAGAGAGAGAGGGAGAGAGAGAGAGAGAAAGAGAGGGAAAGAGGAATGAGATCAAAATAGTAAGGGTAAGTAAAGAATCTAAACTCACCAGGATTTTACTATAAGAATATTAAATGTCTGTATTGATGTAAAATATTTATGTGATATTTATGTTATAAATAAATACATACACAGAGATAAAAATTATATATATATATATATATATAATATATATGTATATAAGTTTATATATATATATATTATATATATTATACACACACGGTTATTTCACAACTCAGTAGAAAATCTAGTTGACGTGAGTTAAAAAAAAAAGAAAAAAAAATTGAAAATAGAAAATTACTGAAAATTGTTAAATAATAAGAATCTAAAGATCTGGATTAAAAATATTTTATTTTGCTTATAGCTAACAATCTTATTTCCTTTTCCGTTAATAATCGCTGAAATTTTTGACTGAAATTAATTAATTGGAAATAAATAAACTCTTACATAAAAAAAAACATGAATTTATTATTTGAAGCAGAAACACAAAGAAAAAGAGAATAAAATGACAAATATATTTCATTTCATTTAATACTAATTCAGCTGTGAAAATTGAAAACACGATATTCAATAATGTAAGTAATAATGTCTGTTAAATTATATAATATTATATATTTATATACAAATAATACAATGTTATAACTTTTTATTTTTTAAGCATAAAATATTTAATGAAATTTCAGTTTCATGGACAAATTGAATAAAAATTAATTACAAGCAACAATTAATTATTATACCTAATTAGATACCAATTATATTTAATCATTTAATAATTACAAATAATGTAATATCTGAAAACTGAGAAATTGATGATTCTCTAACTGCTTAACTTTTAATTCAATAATTAATTAAATACAGTATGTTAGTCAGACATAACACTATTGAAAGTAAATTTCTTAACATTAAATATAGCTTTAAATGTACAGAAAAAAAAATACGTTTTTTGATGTAGTGGTCGCACGCTCATCTTTTGGCTCAAGCTGGTGCCGTTGACGACGATGATCCTAAAGAGACATTGATTCCCCTCTTGGGACTCTCCCTGTACCCCTTCTCCACACCACTCATCTACCATCCCTTCTAAGTTCCAGTAAGCGCAATCTCAGCATTTTTTTTTCTTGTTAGTTGGTCCAAGTAATCTTACGTTATATTTGATCATGGCTTGGTTGCTTACTGGACTGTGTACTGGACTTGGCTGCTGTCTATTACTGCCACCCAGTCTTGTAGTCGTTACCTAAATTTTCAATAGCGTTAATGTTAACGTAGAAGAAGGTGACTGACTTGGATCGGAAATCGTTAAAAGAAGAACCATATTTTCACAATAATTTTTTGTAAATTATTTATTTCCATTAAAACAAACACTATAAATTTCAAATACGAGTAAATTTAAAATATATATTTTTGTTCCGAAAAATGTTTAAATAATATTTTTAATTTTAAAAAAGTTTCTAATTTGACTAAAAATTGCCACTTAAATTTGAATTTCTACATTTACATGTTATCTTTAAAGTGGAGTAACTTAAATATTTGACCGTGTTTTCACATGTTTGACGTAACTAAACATTTAAGTACCATTTCTTCTTTATTTTGTGTTTATACTGTATTATAATTCGCGACCGTCTAGTTTGCGAGATATCAGTCAGTCACCTACCTCCTTAAGTTAATTTTATTTGGGACTATAACTTTAACGATAACGTTAACTTTAATTTGTCCCCAACTTTAACGTTAGCGTTAACTTACGTTAACTATAACGTTAACAGCTTTTTTAGACGATATATATTTTTTATAACTTATACATAAGTTTAATTAATTACTTATTAAGTTAATATTTTACTTATATTTACTTATTTATAAATAAATAATAATAGGTGTTTTTTATTTATTATTACTCTAACCTCGTCAGTTGATTTGATTTGTTTTTAGTCATTATAAAGTAAGAATAATTTTAAAAAAGTAACGTTATAGTTATCCCTATGTTAACTTCAATTTTTGTTAATTATAATGTTACTCTTTGCAATGTTATAATCTTTATTATAGAAATAACAAGTTGACGTTATAGGTAACGTTAACTACTTACGTTAAACGACTACAAGACTGCACATATTTTACTTACATGCCACGTCTTGTCTTCATAATAAGTTTAAACGTTTATTTGTCTCATCTAGTAGTTTTTTTTGTATCTTGTTTATCATCCAATTCACGTTTAATACTCGAGGGACCAGAAACTGATACTAGGAAACATTTGATGAGCTTCAAATTATTATTATTATTATTTTAGCACAAATTAAGCAAAATAATGTTAAATATAATATACATAACGCTAAAATGTTTGAGAATAACTAAAATATTCAAAGTTTCAGTTATTATGTGGGATAATAGGTTTTCTACAGAGTATAGAATTATTTATTATTTTTGTAAATTTGAATTTTCATTTTGCATGATTTTATAAATGTTAAATGTACATAATATCAAATTGTTTAAAAAAATTGTATTATTAAAGGTAAATTTTGTGTCTTATATATTTTCTCTTTGTTACAGGTGTCGAGCTCTGAATTTTTTAGTGTGTCCTTTGTGGGGGGTGACATATCTGATTCAATGAGAACTGAATTCGTACCAAGTGGTAAAGAAATGCTTATGGCGTAAGTTTCACAAATATTTTTGTTGCATTTGACATAATACGTAGCAGTAGTATGCATTTAGTGCTTAAAGCCATAGATCACATAAAACAACATGTGCTTTTTAATGAACAAACACGAAATGGGATCTTTAAAACTGATGACAATTTTTACCAGAATGTTAATGTAGCCCCGTGAGAGAGCGTGAAAAAACTGTAAAGTATGCAATTTTCGTGAAAATTCATGTTTATGACGTCAGAAACATGCAAAAATTAGTATGAAAATGTTATAAATCCAATATTCTAATCACTGCTACGGGGCTACTGTTGGGTTTTGAGACAAACTAATGTTATTTATGTAAATCCTATCAAGTATTTTGCGAAATAAATGCTTATGTTTTTCTCTCGTCTATTCCTTTAAGTAGTTTTTAGACAGTATTTTATATTTGTTAACAGCGAGAAACTCTATTATAGATAGGATAAATGTGACAAAATTAAACTTGAGTGACTACACCGGTAATAATGTTCTCCGCTATCAAGGTTGTTTTAATTAAAGTACTTAAATTAATTTAATCATGTGTATCAAATTTTATCTTTCTTTTTTTAAATTGCATCAAATCTTAGTAATGATTGAGAATAAATTGTCAGAACGATACTTGCAACAGAGTTTAAAATCATAAAAAGGTATATTTATATATATCATATGAACAGTAAAAATAAAGGTGTAAATAAAATTGTTGGTAGTTAAAACGCAACTTAAACATATAAGCAATAAATATACGTCTCTCATGGGATAATAATATTTTAAAATAAAAATATATTCTTTACCGTTTTGTAGAATAAACCATAAATCGATATTTTATTTATTTTTCTTCCTTTGAAGTACAGAATAAAACCATATGTAAAACTTTAAACTTTTTATAGTTTTATGTGTCACTTGAAAGACATTATGATGTCTTGATATATTTCAAAATATGTTTCACATACTATGGGATTGTATAAATAAAACAACAACTTTTATTTTCACTTTTATTGTTAGTAAAAAATATTAAATTTTGATAGTAATTATAATTGTTTTTACGTTATTTTTTTACGTCAGTTAAAAAAAGTACAAATTTTTGTTATATAATAAATAATAACTTCCTGTGTTTTCATGTAGCAGAATATTTTCAATTAAGTTATAAGAGCTATAATACTAACACATTAATATATATATATATATATATATATATATATATATATATATATATATATATATATATATATATATATATATATATTTATAAACATACATACATATTATACGTATACATATACACACACATATAATAATAAATAAATCAATGTAATAAAATTAATTAGAAGAGAGGATGTAATTAGCACAAAAACTGCAGTTTTACTTACATGTGAGTGAATTTTGTTATATAAAATACTATTTAAATTTTAATCCTTTAATACCTCATCCATTTTATAACATTTTGCAATATCATTTCAAAACTCATACATACGGTAGTAATTTATTTACCTCTACGTAATCTATCACAATTTTGTGACTCACTGATTTACAAGCTATTTTATACAATTTGTAGCAACGTTTTACGTTTTTATAAAATACTAACGAAAATTACTGCGGTATACTAGATAAAATTTTATTATAAATACGTATACCTATAGTTTCAATTAATTTTCAATCGTGTTATAAATTAGTGCTAGAAACCTACAATTTTAAATGTATCTGTGAAATGATATCAAATTATTAAAAGCTTTCAACCAAAGTGTACTATAATTTAAGTTGAAATAACAAGCACAAAGTTAAAGAACATTTGTATTATTTGTATTATATATTTTATATATAATAACTTTTATGTTTGTATGACCTAAAGCATCAATATTAACAAAATAGTGAAGGAAATTTAAAACTATCATTAAAATTCATCATTGTTATTTTTAAATAAAAATTAAATCGAGGCAAGAGATATAAAACATTTTTTGTTAGAAAGCTGAAGATTAATTATTGTTAATAACACCCGATGGCATATTGTTTTTTATGTATACATTTTTTTGACGAAAATTTATAAATTTTTTTATTTTTATTCAAATAAAAATAAAAGCTAAAAAAAATATATATATACTTGTTGCTTTAAAAAATGATAACTTTATAGAAAAACGATTTTAATTATGTTGCAATGTCTCAGATCTAACTTTAATTGTTTCATCAAATTGATAGACGTTTTACATTTTTATGATATTTATATTGAAATCCACTAAAATAATCAACATCTCTGCGTAAACAGAATATACTGATACATATTTGCATGTCATAGAATTAGCTGTATGCAATATTATAGTAATTCTATACTACAACATAGTGCAACACTTTTAATTATTGACTTATATATGCATGCAAATTTTGTAATATTACGTTCATTTAAAATTTTAAGGCAAAAATAATATAAGCTTACTGTTACTATAAGATTAAATTAAAAAAAAAAAATGAACACTCTCTAATAGCTGACTGCCTCAAAATAGTGTGTATTTCCGGTATTGGCGGGCGTCATTCTCCCAACAATTTGGGTGTAGATTTAATTAAAATATATATATATATTCTGTCTCAAATAAAGCTATTAAAAACATACTAAAGAAAAAAAGAGAGAGATAGATTGAGAGAGAGAGAGAGAGAGAGAGTTGATAATTTACTAGGATGCCGAAATGGGCAACAAATTGCCACTGAAGTGAAAATTCAATTTTTAATCGATTTTTATTGAGTTGAAATTCCCTTAAATGACGTCACAATAAGCAAGACCACTATATGCTTTTTGTGACGTCACTATACGGGAAATTCTCTTTAAAAAAAATCGATTAAAAAAAAAACTTGTGCGCAAATCAGTGCCAGTTTTGAAATTCTACTTCTATTAATCTACTTAATAGAACTTTTTTTTTTTTTTTTAATTAAATTTTCAAGAACTCTTAATAATAAAAATATTTTAAAAAATGACATTGGTAACTAGATCAAGATTAAAATTTTTACATGTAAGCTTCTCGTGTGTTTTTATCAAAACAATAATATTGAAAACACATGTTACAAGTTTTTTTTTAAAGGAAATACATAAACACGGTAATGCTATATATTAATAATAAATAATAATAATAATTTGTTTTTATTATAAATGCATAATATAGAGAAGAAAAAATAGTTTGCTTTACAAAACATTATTATTAGTTTTTATTTCTTAATCCTAGTAGTACTACAATATTTAATACTGAAAATAACTAAATACTTTATATCATAGACATTTCATTAATATTTAATATGTATTTGCACAGCATGCATTTGTATGCATCTTCAAAAGTTTGTAACAACGTTACTATTTTTTCAGTCTTGGGTTCGATTATCATAAATACGATAACGATACTCGAAACGTTATAGATTAACAGTTTTTTAAATGTTATCGTTATATAGATTAACAAATATTGACAATATTATCGTAGCATCTATAACAATACTTTTTGCTCCAAAAATAAGAAAAAGTACACAAAAAAAGTAGGAAAGTGCGCAGAAAATAAGATAATATTACCAAAACTTTAAAAAGTATAATTATGTAAATGAGGCAGTTAATCATTGTAGGTATATAGTACAGTCATGAAGCAAGTATTTAAAGTATTTTATTTTAATAAAAAATTGCAAAAACTGTCGAAAAGTTATCATTATCGTGGGTCACATTTTTAAAAGTAACGATATAGTTATCATTATAGTGTGATGCTAGAATGTAGTATCGTTATCGTTATAGAAATTTTGGGTATCGAACCCAAGACTGTATTTTTTTGTAAACATTTTTTCGCTAAATTAATAAATTTCTTTTTATTTTAATAGTGAGGCACTTTGCGGTGCACTTCAAATACGAAGCCTCGATAATCAGCATATTGAATGCTATATAGAAAATTCCAGTGTGATATTACCATTCTTATGTACGGAAACTTCGTGGCTTGGCGGCAAACATATCATCTGTTTAGGTAGAGTATTTCACCAATCCCCCCATTATATTTAATCCTTATATATAATATGTATATATAAGTATAATATTTTATTCAATATTCCTGTATAATACATAACTTTTAAGTATAATATGAAATGTGAAACGCTTTGGTATTATATGACGTCATAGGATTCGATGGCATCAACGAGAATGTTTTCTTTTGTTATAAAAATACAATTTGCGTCATTCAAAAATGTTGCAGTGAATCCTAAAGATGGCAAAAAAGGTACAGATAAGCAGTCTCGTCTTGTGAAAAGTACATCAACTTCTAGTCAATATTCATCACGAAAATTATCTAAGGTAAGACAAAAAATATATATTTCCTTTCTTTTAATTTTAAGGAATATCAGCTATTCCCTCCGGAAATTTCAGACGCATGGATTTTTTTGACATTTTATGTAGCCCTTAATTAAAATTTATACGCAACAACAACAAAAATAACACCAAACAAGATTTTGTGTTCTGATGCGACAAAATAGTGAAAAATAGTTGTTTTAAGTAAATCATGATTGGAATCGTATATTATGCTAATGAAAATGTTGAAATGAAGAGTCATAATTTCAACTAACATTATTATTTTTTTAATATAAAAATGATGGAATTTTGAAGGATTTGTTTTTTATATTTATTTTATTTTTTACTTGTGATATTATATAGGATTTTAATGCTAGTTATCTGGTCGCAGCAGTTGCCACGTCAAAAAATTGTGGAAAAAAAATAAAATGTAATACTTTATTTAAAAATAAAAAGTATATTTTTAATATAAAGATTTGAATGACGTATACACTGGTTTAATTATTGGCTTATTGATTAACAGCAGCTGGCAAAAATATATTCATCCTAGTATTTTTTTTTATTATTAATTTTAACGATAATCAAATTAAATATATATTACTTTTGTATAATCTATATACAAAGTCCTAATATATTTTATGTTACGTCTCTTTAGTATTTTTAACGTTATTTTTTTATTATTTATTTATTTACTAAGCACGTGATGGTCTTTCCATAAAAAAGTATTGATTAAACCTATTCTTCTACAGGATTGTTTCATTTTCTATAAGTATGCTAATAAAGCATTGAATGTAACAAGTACACATATTAATTTATACCTCTTAGCACTGCACTTAAATTCCTAAGAAAATAAATAAGTTCTAATGTACAGTACACACGATTGTGGTAATATATTTTACCATTTAAAAACTCGCACTAAATTTTCAATGATATTTTTATGTAAAAAAAAAAAAAAAAAAAAAAAAAAAACACGCACTGAAATTAACTGGTAAATTATAAATTATAACTATTAAATTGATTAATTAATTAATATGTTATCAAAATCGTGTGTTACGTAAAAATTTTCGTCCTATTTAAGAAAATACTTGTACATACTCCGTCTGCAAAATTTTATTGCAGACTTTAAAATTGCCTTTAAAATTAAGGCAAAGAATACAATTTTATAGCACAAAACACACTACTTTAACAAAATAATAATAATAATTTGAATGCACCTAACATCGTATTATTAAGCTACTTTATTCTATTGTAAAAAAAATTTGAATGTTCAATAAATTTGATTGCATGTAATTTTCATTAAAAACCATTAAATTCTTTAAACAAATATAATAATGCAAATTTAATATTGCTTCGTGTGTACACGTCATTGTTATATTTTCAATTCTATTTTTGTGAGAGCAAAAACGAATGATACACACAGTAGGTGTGCACTAAAATGAGTATAGAAATACTCGTGTACATTACGTAACATGCATAAAACTATCAACAGTAAAAAGGACATTATTTATAGAAACGTTCGTATGCAGTGCAATGCTTTGGCACTTTGTTTTGCAGTGGTTGGAGAGATATATACTTGGCAGTTTTATAAATTTGCCTGCAATGCTATGCTTTAAATGCCAATGTTTATATCTTCAAATATTATCTAATAATATTTATTTAAAATTAAAGTAGATAGCATAATATATTAAAAAATAATTCTTATACTGCACGATAAATCGCTCTTTTGTGTGCGAGTCTTATAGCATGTTTTAAACGCTTCTATATTTAGAAATAATTGCATTGAATTTTTTGTTTAAAGTATACAGTATTTAGCTGCGTAATAATGTAACAGACTTAATGTCATTAATTTTAATTTCTAATAGCTTTGCAACTTATTCGAGAAATAATGTAAAAGGCAATAACGTGTAAGTAAAATTGTGTCGTGAAAATCATTTTATTGATTATGAGAGGAGAAAACAATTGAAATTTTAATTTTTGTTAAAAATAATTTAATAAATAATATATAAAATAAAGACTAATATATAGCAATTTTCCTTGTGTCTGATCTATTGTATACTTAAAATCGTAGTATAATTTATTATTGATATAAGTTCAGTGAAGTTTTGTAATAGTATTACAAAAAATATATATTAACAAGATAATATTAATGTAATAATGGTTTGAATTTTATGTATATACAGTAGTTGTTCTCTCAACACCATTCAATTAATGCGGCCATTGAATGTTAAAAAATTAATATTTTTTGGCATACATATTTATAAATTACAAACTATTTATGCGAAAAGTAAATTAAATTTAAGAACTAAAAAAAAATAATAAAAATAAAAACACGTAGCGTTCTTTTGTACAGTTTTTTTTCTATTCAGTTAAATGTATTTAGATTTATACAATCGATGCTAAATAATTAATTCAATTTTATTTGCTGCACTTCAAATACGAACTTTGCTGAATTCATTTGGGGTTATCTTTGTTTGATGTAAGATAAAAGGGCACAGATTTTAACTAAAATAATATAAACAAGAGCAAGCACACACAATCAGTATACTGTATACGTTATAAATAATCGAATTATAATATCATGTTTTGTAATGCGTAGTTGTTAGTAAAATATAAATTAGTATTAACTTACTCTTCTTCTTTTTTTTTTTTTAGCTTTATTTCTTTTTTATCAGCTTTATAGTTCTATTTTTTTAATATAAAAATTCTACCGTTCTAGCACTTTTCTTTTATTAAAATCTTCTTTGAATGAGTAGTAATGTAGAAAGGAATTACCCGATATTGATTGTAACTTTTTTTGCATTAAAAAAAAAAAAAAATGAATGAATGCTTGGCCAGAACACAAAGTGGATATTTTTTTTTCTGCAAATTTATTTATTTTCTGCGTATTTGGCGATAAATTATTAATGATTAAACTTCTTTATAATTCAACAGAACTACAAGGCTAAAGGTTCCCGATTTTTTAGTCACAGCACAGAAGAACAATCTGTGCCCTTAACGGTCGGATACAAATATCCACCAGTTAAACCACTTAAATTACGATTGGGTGAAATATTTGGTACTAACAAGGTAAATTTTAAATAAATGAAAAAAAAATTATATAAGTTTAATAGTTGCACTTGTTTGTAATATTTAGTTTTATTAATACAATTATAGGTACCTGCATATTGGCCACATTTTCCTCATTCAGTAAATACCAAATTTATAGATTAGCGCACACCACTTCGTATTTATAGTAGCAACTTAGTTAGAAAATTTAATTAAAAAAAAGTAGAATTATTTGTCTAAATATTTGAAACAAAACTAACAATGCATTTTTCTTATTATATTTTGAAAATGTTTAGGAAAGACTGAGGTCAAATGAAACACTTGATGTTGCTACGAGAATTGGGATTTGAGAGCTAGGGTTGCTGTTCGTTGCTATGGAAATATTCATAAGGACAATATCTCTTTAACTTGAAATTGCTATTGTAAGCAAAAGAAAGAACTTGTTAAAACTTTTATACCTATATTAATGTTGACAATTGGAATAAGAAATACCTACCGTAAACTAACTTTATCTTATCTTAATTCATAAATTTGTTAGTACTTATATCATTCTATAACCATTTTATATATATATATATATATATATATATAGGGTGTGTACGCATGACGTCATTCTGAGTGCTTTTCGATGCTCTTCTTGAGCAATGAATAACATTGCTCAGCATAGGACAAACGTAGTTTTTGGCTATTTTCTTTGGAAAATTAGCTATTTTTTGGTCATTATTATTTTTCTTGCATACTTGAGGTACTAATTCAACCCGTTAGCAGCATCAATGCTCTCAAAAAAATTGCGAAGTATTTTTAAACTGGCAAAATGTGCCATTTTCCTATACCGGCCCATGTTATTTAGTACTCACTTATGACGTCGACTTTAACATGTATGAAACCACCCTATATATATATATATATATATATATATATATATATATATATATATATATATAAATATATATATATATATACATAGAGAGAGAGAGAGAGAGAGAGAAAGAGTCGCACAACGGTCCATCATATTATACCAATAACACCATAAACAAATCCTGTTGTAGATATTTTTAGTAGAAATGTAGGCACTGAAATAGAGATATTAATAAAAAATAATAATAGAAATAAAACAATTGAAAATAATTAAAGCAATTTTTAAGATTCTAAATTGCTTTCTTCATAACAACCATGTTAAATCATAAATTCGCTTACTTTGAAAAATTATGTTGGATAAAATTGTAAAATTTTGCATAATAAGAATTTATTTTCTTCCATTAACATTATAACCACTAGCAACATAATAACCCAGGTTTTATAAACTTTGATAATAACCACAAAAATGTGTTTCAAGTAGCCCTGGTCTCTCCATATTACTATATAATAAAAAAAAGAGGGATCCGCACGAGAATCCAATTAGGAATTAAATCTATAACGTAATGGATTAAGTTTTAATTTTTGTTAAATGAAATGTTCATATTTTTTTTATTTACGTTTCATTAATGTTATGAAATAATGTCACTTATACAAAATAATTTATTTGTGAAATATAAAATATTTTGTTTCAGTAAACTGTAAAAACATCGCATTTTTGAGTTTCGTTTTCAATTTATCACGTGTTTTTTCTTTTAAATTAAGAGAAATTATGCATCTATATGCAACTGTTATTGATCGTTTTATATTGAATGATTTTTTGTTTTGTTAGATTATCATTATAATTTTATTTAGTTATTTCCAAGCATTATGAATAATATTTTATCATCTGTATTCATTACACGTATCTGTATAATATTGCATTATCCGAAGCATAGCATGAAGATTAAAAATTCTTCCAAGTATCATGATTTGCATCAACTTTTTTTTAATGTTTTTTTTATCGACTTTTTTCCCCAACGCAAGAACAAATATTAACATTATTACGTGTTACTTCTTATTTTATATCTTTATTTTACTATATAATTTTTATGCACAATCAAATTAATGCGTGGAATGGTAATTATACAGCAATGTATACAGCACAAAAAGCATTTTATATTTATAGTAGTATGTATAATATTAACTTTTACTTTTCAAAAGTTTATTTTGAAGCAATGCATTGTTTTAAAAGTTATTTATTACATAATATAGTTGAAACGCTTCATAAACTTATTAACAAAGAAACTTAATATAAATTCCAGTGCTCTCAATTAATGGAATAATTTTAAAATTGTATTTTTTATTTCAGCTTGAAGCATCTACGATGGAAAATTTATCTAAAATTCTAGATTCCTTCAGTCGGTATGGAGTACCAAAAGTACTCGAATTGACTTCATGTGATTTACCCGAAGAAAGTAAGCTTATACGATGATTATATATTTAAAATTAATTGATATTGGTGCATGATCATTATTTATTAACAAGTTACTTTCTAATACGTTTGAAAGTAATAAAATATTATTGTTCTATTGCAGATATGTATCTATTAGAAAGCAGTTGGCGAGATATCGTCAAAAATCACGATAAAATGACGGAGAATGATATCCGTCTACAAGAGTCAATGTGGGAATTGGTTGTGACTGAGAACAAACATATTCAACATCTCAAGTTAATGACAGACGTAAGAAAATATATTTATATTAAACATTTTATAACTAATTTTGTAATGTATTTTTGTAATACGCTTTTAATATAACAGTCGCTATGGTCATATTAAAGTTATTATTGTACGTCCAACCCATAAGCAGTCAAAAGTTTTAAAGGGGTAGTCCTGAAAACGCGAGTAATTTTTATGAGTTAGTAATTTTAGTTAGTAATGCGCTGAGAGCAAAAACCGTTTAGCGACCCCGAACCTACGTCACTGCTACAACTTGCTCTCACGCTAGTTTGACGCGAGCGTGAGTTACTCTTATTTTTGCTCTCAATACTTAAAGTAATATTTTACGTATATCAAATGTTTTTACAGCTACAGATATGTAGTATAATAATTTATGCACAAGCTAGCGTGAGAGCAAGTTCTAGCTGTGACGTAGGTTCGGGGTCGCTAAACGGTTTTTGCTCTCATCGCGTTAATAATTAAAATTTTGAGATCACGTTTTCGGGAGGTTTAATAACACAATGATCAGTATTAAAAAAGCCATTGTTGACTTCCCCTTTAAGAAATAGAAAATACTTCTTTTTGTTTTCTTTTAATTCTTGTCACATATTTAAAATGAAAGCGTAAAATTTTAAATTATTTAAGAATTTTTATATAATTTTATGATCCTATGATATAGTATCTTTTAATTAAACCTATTATATATTAGTATTTTTAAAAGTACTTGCAATTGCGTCAGTAAAAATAGTTTAAACAATGCTATGTCAATTTTAAGTATTTTATTTTCAATAGCAGTAGTTGTCGCATGGTTGGTAACTTTAATTTATCTACTGTGCACAAGCAAATTTGAACAATATTATATTTTTTAAAGTTTGTGTCTTTATAAGTTTATATTTATTGATAACACTAATTTTTTTATAGATAATGTTTTTATTATTTGCCAATATTTAAATAACTGCTAAAAAGTATTGCATTAACTCCAAACTTTTCGCACTTTTCATGTAACGTTTTCAAAAATAAACAAAATAATAATAGTAAAAAATAATAATAATAAATAAAAATCGTTATCATTATATATATATACGCGCAATTTTTTATCCTGTTTTTATTACTTTTAATATTTTTAATAAGGACCGTACTTTACTGTTGTTGAAAAGTTACAAAGAAAGGTAATAAAATTATATTTTCCAGCTTTTCCTAGCTTCTCTCGTGCACCTTCAAACGGAAAACATCTTAGTCGAGGTTGATAGAAACCTGCTATATAGTAATGTAGCTGAATTATTCGATTTGCATCGATACTTCTGGAATGATCTCTTCGTTAACTTGCTGCATCGCCCAAGACTTTCAGGAGAAATGATGGATCCTGATATGATTACTTCAGGATTTGTGAACGTAAGTAGTATTATGGTTTTATAAAAATAATGTTAATTAAAATTAAATGAAATTAATGTTAGTTTTAAATAGTTTCTAATTGATGCATGTTAATCTGATTGGTATACAGAATAAAGGTCTGCGGAAAAAAGGTCTTCGGATAAAAGGTTCTACCTGTGCGCGGCTCGCCGACACGCTATAGCTGTGCGCAAAGGCAGGACCTTTTTTCCGCTGACCTTCTTTCAGACATTCAATGTGATATTAATAATAATAATAAATGGTTTTTATTGAGAGGCCACAAAAGGCATACACCCACTTACATGGTCCTCTGACATAATAATAAACATACTTCTCATGTCAGTGTTTTATAACGTAATGAATATAAAAATACAAAACACATTAAAATAGAGCAGTATTAAATTGATAATTTTTTTAATCACAGACATTTATAATATACAATAACGGTTATAAAACTCGCTATAATTTAAACTTTGAGTTTGGTATTATTTTATCACATGCAGAAACTATCAAAATTACAAATTATCTTAGGAGCTATTTACATAGAAATAGCAATAAAACCTAATTCAGCAGTTTAATATTTTCAATCTCATACAATTAATTATATTAACATTATACATTTATACATTTGTGTCATAGTTTAAGGTGATACATAATAATAATGAATCACAGTTTTTATTTTCTTCCTCATCGTTTTATAAATCAATTAAAATATATTTAATAGGAAATTGTAATAAGTTATTAAATTGATAATATAATGAAGTATGTACTAAATATATTGCTATATAAGTATATTTTATAGGAGATATTATTGTAATTATCATTAAACATATTGATATATTGATCTCATTACTATGCTCCAATTATTTCTTTCAGTTCCACGAGCGGTTCGTTCCGTATGTAAAGTACTGCACAGATCAACAGGAACACTGTCGCCAATACTGCAAGAAGCTAATGAAGGATGAGCTATTCAAAGCGTACAGCGTTGTAAGTACTTAAGTTTTATCATTAATACTGTTAAAAAATATATATATAAAAATCAAATGTGTTTATTAGGTTTGGAGTGAAAATAATGCAATTTTTGTTCACGCATTGTGTGCTTATTATACTTTGCATTAAAAAGTTACAAATTTGTATTTTTATGATTATCTTCGCGTGAGTTTGTAATTTAGTGCCTGTTTTGCACGGGAAATATTGAAAAGTAGATTTTCATGCTTCACCATGTTTTTATAAAGCAGTAAATATGTTAAAAGGGATTCCTCCTGACTGGGACTCGAACTGACTGACTGGGTTCGAGTCCCAGTCAGGAGGAGTCCCTTTTAACATATTTACTGCTCTATATTAACATGGTGAAACATGAAAATCTACTTTTTAAAAACTCATTGTTTTATTTATTTACCTATCAATGTAGCAAAATTTGCATATTTGATGATAATGATGGAATTTTGTTCTAAAGAATTGACTTGCTAAAAAAGATTAGCTCTTAATAAATTGTATCCTCTCAGTGGTGTGAGACTCACATGGAGAACAATCGCTTGGGAATCCTGGATCTGTTCATCATTCCTCTTCAGCGTCTCACCAAGTACGCTTTACTTCTCAAGGAGATCAAGAAGTATCTTCCAGTTGACTCAATGAAAGCTATACATATGGATATTACGGTACGAACTCCCACAGTTTTAATACAATTATACTGAGCAGCAAAATTGAGCAAAATTTATCCTTCACTTAAATTATTATTAAACATGACATTTTCTTTTTATAATCATTTAACGGACAAAAAAATATATTTTTTAAATAATTTACCTCTAAAAAGTTAAGGTTTGTAAGTATTAATGTAATCGGTATTAAAAATAAAATTATTTGAACCTTTTAATTTCTGACGTAAAATAATAAACTGCAATAGAATATTATATTTTTCAAATTATATTTAAAGGCTCTGAATGTACACGTGTTTGTGGAGTCCATCAATACTTCCCTACAACTGCTGATGGATGAAGCTCTCCTTAAGGAGCTATCCCCACGCATTGACAACTATGAGACGCCGGTAAGAGTTCATTATAACATTTTTTCTGTTTATATAATATTAAAAATAATAAATATTTCCTATAAAGGATTACAAAAAAGAGGATGAATTCGAGAAACTCAACAGACCATATGCCAGTCTCGATCTTCTTGCTCCAATGCCTGGTTGCAGTCCGCGGTACTTGAGAAAGATTCTACAGGAAGGAGCAATATCCATCCGTGAGCAATGGAAAACCAAGGTATAATTTCCTTGTAATATAAGATATATTATAAAACATGATATGTTTTCTTGATAATATTATTAAGATAATAGTATTGTTCTAATTTAATTATAATTTGTTGCAGTCAATTGATGTGTACGCATTTCTCTTCACTGATATGCTTCTCATTTGCAAAACGTCGGGGAAGAAGAATAGTGAACGCTACAAGGTGATCAGACAACCCTATTGTATAGATCGACTTGTCATGACTGAGGTGATGAGAGAAAATGTGTCTGTAATCTACATCACATACCTAGATATGTTCAACGTGCCTGTGAAGAGCTTTATCATTTCATCTAATGACAAGAGCATCACAACCAAGGTAACTTTTATCATCATCATTTTCGAAATTATTACTATATTTTATTTATATCTGACAGACTCTGAAATGTCTCTATTGACAGAGTTTGTATAGTTTTTTGTCACTTCAATATACAGTCATTGGAAATAATAATAATGTGTGTATTTGACCATACTGTAATATTGATTTTTTTCCCCCCCCAATCAGAATCTATACATTTACTTTATACAAGAAATTGTCATTTTAATTGAATAAAGATCAAAATTAAAATTGTTAGGGAAGTGTAAGTGAAATTGTTTCAATATCAATTAAATGCAGTAATATTTCTTTCGTTTTTTAAAACAATTTAAAAAAAAAAAAAAGTATTTTAAAATATTTTACAGACAGAAAGTTCTTTTGTTCAAGTATTTATTTTTATTTATTTTTTTTAATTAGGAGATAAAACAACACTTTGCTATATCTTAAAGTTTTCTGGTTGATAATATATGTGTGAACATTTTCTCCCTTTAAATTTAATTAGCAAACTCTCGGGCTATATCTTCATTCAATTAGAAGGAGATTTTCATTCAAGAGATAACAACTTACGAAAGGTTTAAATCTAAACTCTCTGTCTGTTTTGTTAAAGCAGTATTATAAATTACTGGGTTTTGAGTTTTATATAAGATTTTTAAAGTAGAGGAGATCAGTAAATCCTTCGTTCTTTTAAACGTTTTTGAAACATTAGAATTAAAAGTTCATAATTAAAACCAAACTTTATTAAATCTAAAAAAAAAAAAAAAAAAGTTTTTTCACCAAATTTATATGAAATTACATAATCTATTAGAAATGAAATTATTAATTAAATCACAAATGAAAATTTTAATTATATAAACTTATTATGGTTGTGATAAAAAATCTACACTACTGTATTAGCGCTTACTGCTTTAACAACTTTTTTTTTAATTAATAATGTTAATGAAGTTCATTTACGTAATTAACTATTTGATTGCAATACAAATTTCTCAACATTTCGTGCCTATCATTTTGTTTCCAGAGCTGGTTCAAGAACATGGAGAAAGCTCAGATGTTCTTCCAGCAAGCTAGGATATTATCATCTAATGGAGCAGTCATCAGGCACCTGAAAGAGCAGGGACTCCCTGCAGATCTAATACCATCTGATAGGATTGAGGAGGAAGGGATGTTTTATGCGAGTCAATTTCTACCATACTGCAACCACAAGCAGTTCGAGGGCAAGGGCGAGTACTCATCAAGTCAGTGTAGCCAACTTCCCAGCCTCTTACATTCGCACAGGTATCGTATAGCTTAGGTGCAATCCAATAGTATTATATTATACATAAATTATACTTTAACAACACTAATGTAATGTTTAATTTTGTTTTATTCATAGCTGTCTACGTCTTTTTATTTATATATGAAAGGAAATAATTTATTATAATTAATAATTAGATTTTATAAGCTTGAAGTAGAGTGGAGTAGTAATCTCAGAGACTATAGAAGTCTGAAATGTAATTTGTTGGTATAATCTTTAAATAATTTGCATGAAACTATATATATATATATATATATATATATATATATATATAATTGAAGAAATGTTGGTCTTACCTTTTTAAGACCCTGGGCTTTTCACTCGCTGAAGTTTGTCTTGAATTTTAACAAATTAAAATTACGTCACAATACAATGTACATATTAAAAACTCAATTCACTATAGTTTTTAAAATTTACATAGCTATGTTAAAATTACACTACACAAACATGAACGTTTTCGGAAAACTGCATATATAAAAATATATGTGTGTCGGTTTTCCTTACTCCTATGTCACTGAACTATGAAATGTTGGTTCGTTTCTCTATGCGAGCCGACCGTCGCAGAGGGAGGGGAAGTTTGTTGTTATTTTGCACGTGATTCTTCTCCTTATCTATACGGTCAGGTTGTATAGCTTTCTTATATGGAGGTAAGAGTGATGTCCAAATGGGGGGTAAATCATAACTTGGTTGACTTATCGTGTCATTCTGCCTTCTCACCATCTCTATTGCTTCTAATATTTTCCTCTTTTTATAATGACTCTCCCTGCCAATTACCTTAGCCTCATCCCACTTAATCTGATGTTTGTTTTCTAATGCATGGTCTACTAATTTTGAATAACCAGCGTCTTCTTTTTCTATCTTTTGTCTGTGTTCTTTCACTCTTATATCAAGTGGCCGGCTTGTTTCTCCAATATATTCTTTTTCACACATGCATGGTATTGAATATACTACATTTTTGTTAATATTTTTATTTGCTTCTGGTTTGGTTTTAACTAAATTTGATTTAACTGTATCTTTTGAAGTACAAACAGCACGTAAATTAAATTGTCTACTCAGCCGTTGTATTACTTCACTTAACCCTTGGACATAAGGGATACAAATTGTGGCTTCCGGTTTTTCATTTTCTTTGTTTGTCTTCTCTGTCTGCAGTTTCTTCTTTACTTTTTCAACAACATGGTGAGGATAATCATTATCTAATAACACTTTTTTAATAATTTCTTCTTCCTTCTTCATTTCTACTTTGTCACTACAATGACTTTTTGCTCTATGTAATAAAGTCACTGCAACACCAATCTTTGTAGCTTGAGGATGATTTGAATGATAATTTAAATATCTCCCACTATCTGTTGGCTTTCTATATACAGCAGTAGTAATTTTGTTATTAATTCTTTTTACATTAATATCTAAAAATGGCAATTGTCCTTCTTTCTCATATTCTATTGTGAATTTTATTGATTCTGCTTGACTATTCATATGTTGTAAAAAAGACTCCACAGGACCTTCATTCTGTGGCCAGATAAGAAATGTGTCATCTACGTATCTTTTATACAATATTGGTTTAATAATGGATGAACTAATTGCTTTTCTCTCTAAATCTTCAAGATAAATATCACTCAGAGCAGGAGACAGAGGGCAACCCATTGCTAATCCATTTTTTTGTTTAAAATATTGTCCATTAAATTCAAAATAAGTATTTTCAATACATAATTCTACTAACGTCATTATCTTGTTCACACTAAGTTTTGTTCTGTTTTTCAAGTTTGTATCAGATTCAAGTTTACATTTTGTTGCTCTCAAAGCGTCATGCGCTGGTACATTTGTAAACAAACTTGTCACATCTAAGCTCACCATTATACTTTTGCTGTCAATGTCACGACCTTGAATCTCTTTAACAAAACTTATTGAGTTCTTTACAAACGAAGTGCTATTACCTAATAATGGATTAATTATTTTAACTATAAATTTTGCTAAAATATGTGCTGGTGATCCAATACTACTAACAATTGGCCTTAATGGGATATCATTCTTATGTATTTTAGGTAATCCATAAATATGCGGTGCTTTACAATTGCGTGGCGCCAAATTAAGTCGAGTGATTTTATTTATCTCTTTCATTTTAGACAATGTACTATTCACCTTTCTTTCTAAATTACTTGTAGGATTACCACTAATTTTTTCATAATCAACAGACTCCAATACCAACTTTTTTAATTTATTATTGTAATCAACTTTGTTTAAAATAACAGTAATATTTCCCTTGTCTGCTTTTCTTATTACTATTTCTTTATTTTTCTTCAAATCTTCTAACGCTTCATGTTCTTCTGTAGAGAGATTACTTTTTATTTTTGTTTTTGTATGTTTTTCAATAGCAAGTTTGATTTTAACTCTAAATTCCTCAGCTTTCTCAGGTGCCAAATATATAGCACCTGGCTCTATACTTTTAATAAAGTCTGTTGTTGGAACAAGATGTGGAGTAACAGCAAAATTCAAACCTTTTTCAAGGACTTTAACTTGGTGCTCGTTTAACGCAACCTTGGACAAGTTTACCACATTCCTCTTCTCACTATCATTCTTGCTAGAAAATTCTTCTCTCTTATTTTCTTTAAATTCTCTCTCTTTCAACAATGAAACCAATTTCTTATCATGAATTTTATTCTGTTTTACACTAAATTTAATTGTTCTTTTTTTAATTTGTAAGCTAATCACTGGAAATTCTTTCTTAGTTAATTTTGATTTTAATTTATTTTTAAGTAATTTAAGTCTTTCTTTAATTTTAAATAAAATATGTCTAACTGATTTTATTGCGTCCATAAGTAGCAAAACTTCTGCATGTTTAATAATTCTAATTGATGAATTATATACTACTTTTTTATGAATTCTAAGAAATTTTGGAACTAAATTTTCACTCTTACATTTTGTTAAAAATTCCATATGATTTGAGAATCTGCAAATTTTATTTTCCAACCTTTCATAACTATTAATAATCTTCTTAACTGCAGGCCCATGCCGCTTCTTAATGTTGTAACAATTGAATTTCGAGCGAGGTAACATGATAATTGAAGAAATGTTGGTCTTACCTTTTTAAGACCCTGGGCTTTTCACTCGCTGAAGTTTGTCTTGAATTTTAACAAATTAAAATTACGTCACAATACAATGTACATATTAAAAACTCAATTCACTATAGTTTTTAAAATTTACATAGCTATGTTAAAATTACACTACACAAACATGAACGTTTTCGGAAAACTGCATATATAAAAATATATGTGTGTCGGTTTTCCTTACTCCTATGTCACTGAACTATGAAATGTTGGTTCGTTTCTCTATGCGAGCCGACCGTCGCAGAGGGAGGGGAAGTTTGTTGTTATTTTGCACGTGATTCTTCTCCTTATCTATACGGTCAGGTTGTATAGCTTTCTTATATGGAGGTAAGAGTGATGTCCAAATGGGGGGTAAATCATAACTTGGTTGACTTATCGTGTCATTCTGCCTTCTCACCATCTCTATTGCTTCTAATATTTTCCTCTTTTTATAATGACTCTCCCTGCCAATTACCTTAGCCTCATCCCACTTAATCTGATGTTTGTTTTCTAATGCATGGTCTACTAATTTTGAATAACCAGCGTCTTCTTTTTCTATCTTTTGTCTGTGTTCTTTCACTCTTATATCAAGTGGCCGGCTTGTTTCTCCAATATATTCTTTTTCACACATGCATGGTATTGAATATACTACATTTTTGTTAATATTTTTATTTGCTTCTGGTTTGGTTTTAACTAAATTTGATTTAACTGTATCTTTTGAAGTACAAACAGCACGTAAATTAAATTGTCTACTCAGCCGTTGTATTACTTCACTTAACCCTTGGACATAAGGGATACAAATTGTGGCTTCCGGTTTTTCATTTTCTTTGTTTGTCTTCTCTGTCTGCAGTTTCTTCTTTACTTTTTCAACAATATGGTGAGGATAATCATTATCTAATAACACTTTTTTAATAATTTCTTCTTCCTTCTTCATTTCTACTTTGTCACTACAATGACTTTTTGCTCTATGTAATAAAGTCACTGCAACACCAATCTTTGTAGCTTGAGGATGATTTGAATGATAATTTAAATATCTCCCACTATCTGTTGGCTTTCTATATACAGCAGTAGTAATTTTGTTATTAATTCTTTTTACATTAATATCTAAAAATGGCAATTGTCCTTCTTTCTCATATTCTATTGTGAATTTTATTGATTCTGCTTGACTATTCATATGTTGTAAAAAAGACTCCACAGGACCTTCATTCTGTGGCCAGATAAGAAATGTGTCATCTACGTATCTTTTATACAATATTGGTTTAATAATGGATGAACTAATTGCTTTTCTCTCTAAATCTTCAAGATAAATATCACTCAGAGCAGGAGACAGAGGGCAACCCATTGCTAATCCATTTTTTTGTTTAAAATATTGTCCATTAAATTCAAAATAAGTATTTTCAATACATAATTCTACTAACGTCATTATCTTGTTCACACTAAGTTTTGTTCTGTTTTTCAAGTTTGTATCAGATTCAAGTTTACATTTTGTTGCTCTCAAAGCGTCCTGCGCTGGTACATTTGTAAACAAACTTGTCACATCTAAGCTCACCATTATACTTTTGCTGTCAATGTCACGACCTTGAATCTCTTTAACAAAACTTATTGAGTTCTTTACAAACGAAGTGCTATTACCTAATAATGGATTAATTATTTTAACTATAAATTTTGCTAAAATATGTGCTGGTGATCCAATACTACTAACAATTGGCCTTAATGGGATATCATTCTTATGTATTTTAGGTAATCCATAAATATGCGGTGCTTTACAATTGCGTGGCGCCAAATTAAGGGTTAAGTGAAGTAATACAACGGCTGAGTAGACAATTTAATTTACGTGCTGTTTGTACTTCAAAAGATACAGTTAAATCAAATTTTGTTAAAACCAAACCAGAAGCAAATAAAAATATTAACAAAAATGTAGTATATTCAATACCATGCATGTGTGAAAAAGAATATATTGGAGAAACAAGCCGGCCACTTGATATAAGAGTGAAAGAACACAGACAAAAGATAGAAAAAGAAGACGCTGGTTATTCAAAATTAGTAGACCATGCATTAGAAAACAAACATCAGATTAAGTGGGATGAGGCTAAGGTAATTGGCAGGGAGAGTCATTATAAAAAGAGGAAAATATTAGAAGCAATAGAGATGGTGAGAAGGCAGAATGACACGATAAGTCAACCAAGTTATGATTTACCCCCCATTTGGACATCACTCTTACCTCCATATAAGAAAGCTATACAACCTGACCGTATAGATAAGGAGAAGAATCACGTGCAAAATAACAACAAACTTCCCCTCCCTCTGCGACGGTCGGCTCGCATAGAGAAACGAACCAACATTTCATAGTTCAGTGACATAGGAGTAAGGAAAACCGACACACATATATTTTTATATATGCAGTTTTCCGAAAACGTTCATGTTTGTGTAGTGTAATTTTAACATAGCTATGTAAATTTTAAAAACTATAGTGAATTGAGTTTTTAATATGTACATTGTATTGTGACGTAATTTTAATTTGTTAAAATTCAAGACAAACTTCAGCGAGTGAAAAGCCCAGGGTCTTAAAAAGGTAAGACCAACATTTCTTCAATTATCATGTTACCTCGCTCGAAATTCAATTGTTACAACATATATATATATATATATATATATATATATATATATATATATATATATATATATATATATAAACATTATAATATAGTATATATTATAATTTAAAAATATAAATGAAGAATAAATGTTGTGTGGACTCAGAGCTAACTTCCAAGCTCAGAAATGTTTTAAAGAAATTTTAGACTTCTATAAATATTCTGATGGAGTAATTTTACTAAATAATATTGAATTATTTTTTAAAGCTTTAATTTGAAAAAATTCACTCACTGTTTAGTAATAAATACTACAAATTTTTATTGGCTTTCCAATAGCATAAGTGCATCAATATTCTAGCTATATAATCTTAGTGTTAGGGAAATTTATTTCCAAATAGATTGCTAAATTTTTCAAAAAATTGCAGCAATTTTTTTTTTTTACATTATCATATTCATCACCAATCCATGCTTTCCCAAAAAGAAAAAAAAAAAAAAAAAAAAAAAAAGGTGACTGCCCGACTAATTATAAAATAATAATAGTACAAATAATAGACTTTTTTTTAATGATTAAGTTGTTTACAAGTTTGCGAGAAACTATAAAGTCCTATACTGCTGTACCCCTGTGTGTCGGTAGTTTGATCATTGTGATATACTTACATGTAATGCTCTGTTCTGCAATGACTTGCTATAATATGTGTTATATGTCGTAAAGCAAGAAAATAATCTATGTGCTTCGATGTTATGATTGTTTGGAGCATTGTTTGATGCTTGTTTAATTTATTGCATTATATCAGCTTTGTTTATTGTCCAAGTACCATGTTTCGTACTAGACAATAGAACTGTGCGCATGCAACTTTACACAATTTTTAGTTCTGCCATTTATGAAATCTAAGTCATTTTACTTACAACGTAATAAGAAATACTGACTTCATTTTTTTTTTTTTTTTTTTGGTAGTTGTCAAATATTATCTGTTTTAAAAATACAATTAAGTGCATGTTCTGATCTCCAATTTTAAAATTTCATTAGTCGTTATTCTAATCAACATTATTATTAACTTGACTATCCTTATACCTTTTTAATTCGGTAGTTATCTCGACTATACTACATAATTTACGATTTTCAAATGTCACATTAAAAAAATTAGTTGCAAATATTTTGAAATCATATCGATTTTTAAAGAAGAGAATGACAGACTTGGTACGGAAATAGTCAGAAGAAGACATTTATTTTCACATCAAAACTTTCTGCGTTATTAAAATTTTATTTAGCAAAAAAAAATACTTTAATTTTCAAATATGATTGAATGAATTTAAAACATGTTTTTTGTTCCGAAAAATGATATTTTTAATTTTAAAATAGTAATGCAACTTAAATTTATCGAATTGTCATATTTACATGTTATCTTTAAATTGGAATAACTTCAATATTTGATCGTGTCTGCACATGTTTGACATAACTATAATTTTTTAGTAACATTTCATCTTTACTTTATGTTAATTTTATATTTCGCGACCGTACAGTTTGTGAGATATCACCCGGTCACCTAATCCTTTAAGTTGTTACTCCATGCATCCCTAACAATTTTGTTAAATATGCTTTTACCACTAACTGTATTTTATAGTTACGTTGCATGATAAAATTTCTAAGTGTTTATTTGTTTGTCATTGAAAGTATTTTGTTGCTTGATGTGTGTTGTACAGTGGATCTATGGAAGTCACAGAAGGTTCCAGCACAGCTCACAGCAGAGGGGTTAGCATAGAACTTGATATTGGCAGAGGGTCAAGTCTAAGTTCTGATGAAGGCTCATCAGGAGCCGAATTAAGACTTGCTGTCACACCTTCTCAAACCTCTTCTCCGTCACCTCGATTGGACAGGTAAATTTTGTGCATAGCCTTGTGTAGTTTGTGTGAATGTTTATTTATTTGTTTTCCGTGTGTCATATACTTTGTTTTTCCTTACGTAAAAAATGGGTATACTTAGAATTTAATATTACATTTATACATTTACAAAAGTCATAGACATAGACTGAAAGCAATAATAATAATGACGGATAGACGGACGGGTAATTTTGTACGATAGATCTATATAATTGTAATGAATATATTAATGCATTTTAGAAAGTATCAATAATGTTATTTATATTCATCATCATATTTGGTTTAGGCGGTCACCCCTACGATCACCAAACATGCTGGCTGTTTATAGTCTGCCTCATTCAAGTGGTCAATCATTACCAAACCTGACAATACCTGAAAATACTTCCTCTAGTCCCACTAGTCCTGGAGCATCTTCATCACCATTAGCTACAGGAAGCAGCACTTTGCTATCTGTACCTTTCAACAAGCTGAGTCCCCTTTCCCCGTCTCACAGGGGAGTCTCGTACCCGCCTCCATCTCCTCGAGCTTTACGAAGAAGCTATGCAGTTCCACAATCTAGAAACCCACCACTTCAGAAAAGTAGACATGTTTTAGGTGTACGTTCTGCAAATGAGGTAGAAAGCTTTGATGTGCCTGTTTTGCCAACAGGTAAGCATGAATTATTATTTATTGCATTTTTTTTTTTTACCAACATAATTTACAGGACAGAAGAATAAGTGTTATAAGACTATTCAAAATAAGTAGTGTTTTGAAAAAATGGGTTGATGAATTAATTAATGGGATATATATTGTAGATTGACATGTAATATTTCCAGGTATATCTCCACCCAAAGACACAAATGTAGCAGCAACAGTACATAGACAAATGTCGGGTCCTGCACCCCCAGTACCTCCACGACAAATGTCATATTCTGATGAAAGTACTGGAGGTGGTAAGCGACTCGTTCGACAGGATCCTAGACGATACTACACGGCGGGAGTTGTAGATGATATTAAGGTAATTATTGTTTTTACAATTTATTGCTTTCACGTTAACTAATTGTAATCATTTCTAATGACAGAACCCTAACTTGGCTAGTAAAAAGGTAAATTGAAACATCACACTAATTTTTACAATTATTGTACATTGTATTATGTCTTCATTACACTTATGACATGTTATAAGTTTCCTTCCTTTTAGTCTTTTCTTTTTCTTTTTCTTTTTCCTTTTTTTTTAAATCTTTTTTTTGTCTTCCATTTGCTACATTTTCTTACGCCTTGAATATATTTTACAAAAATTATTTCCAATTAATTTTTCATTCACAAATTCCATCTTCTAATTTTTTTTTTTTTTTTTTAGTATTATATCAAGCTTATCTTTAATATCCTTCAACCCTATCCTATATATTTGAATGACTCAGAACCTATATTTTTGTCTTATGAACACGGTTTGACAAAATAATATTGCCATTTTCAAACGCTTCATTTTTTTTTCTTCTAATTTTTATCTTTACTGTTGACACTTTTCTCTTTTTTTTTTTTTTTTTAATTTTTCCTTTTCAATCATATATATATCTTTTTTTTTAATCATAAATTTTTGTCATTATTGTTATTGAATCTAAATGTGAATTGTAATATGTGTCCTGTAGTAAAAAAAAAAACAATAAACAATAAATATAAATGCATTCTTATTATTATCATCTTTTGCACCACACTTTTTGACTTTTTCTCAACAGAAATGAATTTAAATACTCTATAAATGACGAATTCAACAGCATAGTACAATATTCATTCTATCAATTATTGCACAATTGACTTATAATCACAACAACAATTCTTTTTAAACACTCTTGCATCAAGCAAATTTTCATATTTTTAGGTCGCACTTTAAGATTGGAACGCTCATTACTTTTTTGCCCCCTTTTTTATTCTATATTTTCATCGTTCGGAGAACTTACATCATTTAACAAGAGCTTTTTAATTTTTTTTTTCTTTTTTTGAGAACTGGCGATTCAGGATATATACTGAATAAAATAGTCATTATTATCGTATTATCTCTATATTGCAAGAACAAGCTAGAAGATATACAGATGACTTTGAAAATCAGGGTATATTATATCAGTTAAATTTTGTTTAATGAAATTAGTATAAAGAAGAAGAGAGAAATATGAATTGCAATGAGTCTGTATTTTGTCTCTACCTTTTTGATTATATTAAAATAAATTAAAATCTCTATATTATATATAAGTTTATTTATTAATAATTATGTATGTTACTTGATATAATACAATAGCAATATTTACATTATTCTAGTTTATTTTATGTTATAACTTTTACTTATTGATAGTGTTATTATAATGACAACTAGATAATACAGTGCATGTTGAACTATATTTTACAACAGCATGGTTAATTGGCTGATTGCTTCATTGCATATTTTTTAGTACATACTATTTTGTGCTACTTCTGGTTTTTAACAATTTTAGTCAAATTGAAGATAAACATTACTTATAATTATTATTATCACGTAATACATAGTAATAATATTTATGGTTAAAAACAATAAAACGTGATCAACTTTTGATGTTTGATGATCGATTATATACTGTACAGTATACACTCAACCAAAATGAAAATTTTTTACTGTTTAAACTCCGCTCGTATTTTTCTCATAATAATAACATTGAAAATTCGACGCAAATGGTAAAAAAAAAATTTCAATCTTGGTCACGTGTATATTACCTAATATATTAAATATAATCAAAGTGGTCACTAAAGGACTTAAGAAATGTAATAATGATATTCATTAAATTTTTATTTATCAAATGTCACACACTTTGACTTCTACTCAAATATGCAGATACACAAAAGTGTATGATTAAGTTTTTTTTTTTTTTTTTTTTTTTGAGTAGGCATATATAGGCAGGGCATTGCGTTTAAATCGAGCCATGTATGGTAATAAAAAAGGTAGCAAATTTGGCTTTGCTATTTCTTATTTCAATAGATTAGTATTACAATTATGAAACTATAAATCACTATGTTCATTCTCAGTATTTTTAACATATTTTATTGTTACTAAGCAATGCAAAAAAAAAAAAAAAAAAAAAAAATGAAGCATATTTTGCATGCTTTTTATAGTTTTACTAATAGCATTATTTGCTGATAGAGATTAGAAAATTCAGCATATTGTAGGAAAATTAGTGTTTGGAAATTTACTAAAAAAAATTAATAAAATTCTCATTTTCAGAAACAAGAAGCAAGGAATGCTACTCTGCAAAAGCGTTTTTCATTAAACACTCCGGGCCATGCGGTGCCAGTGCCAGTGGCCCCACCAGTAGTGCCGCCCAAGACGGGAGCTATACCTAAAACTTTGAACAAGGCGCCTATTTGTTACGTAGATATTGCAGCAGGTCCCAGCACTCAATCTGAAAGAGTCGCCATTGTTGCACAACATGGTAAGACATTTTTCCTTTAAAAATATTGATAATGTTAAGTGAGAACTCCTGACAATTCAATGAGACAGCTTTTTAAACTTTCAATTGTTGTTATTATTATTACTATTATATTATTTTGTATAAATTTATTGAATATAAAAGTTTCTATATGTACTTTATTGAATATAAAGCCATAGACCACATGGAACAGCATATTATGCTTTTTAATGATTAACCACAAAATGAAATCTCTAAAAGTCATGACAAATTTTACCAGAATTTAAATATGGGCTGACAAGAGAACGTGAAAAATACTATAATTATGCATGTTAACAAGTATAAGTATACATAATGATAATAAGTATTTGATAAGTATGTTATCTGCGTGTCTGTTCTTGTTTCTGACGTCAGAAAGAGGGCAAAAATTTAGTATGAAAATGTTGTGCGGGTTGCATAAGTCCAAATTTTCTGATTACTGATACGGCTCTATACTACAGTTGGTTTTTGAGACAAACTTATGTTATTTATGTATGTGCTACCAAGTGTTTTGTGATATAGGTGCTAATATATATATATATATATATATATATATATATATATATATATATATATATATATATATATATATATATATATATATATATATATATATTATATATATATATATATATATATATATATATATATATATATATATATATATATACTATAGTTCATACTAATATATACTCGACTCAAAAAACCTGAGTTACCTGCCGTTGACCTTTTACGGTACCGCCCAGCCGCCCTTCTTCTCCTCAAATGTGACAATGGGCGATACTTTAGGCATGCCCGATTTAAATCGACTGAGGTTTTTTGAGTCAAGTATATGAGAATCATACTATATTATGTAGATCCATTAATAATATTGAAGGTAAAGGTAATACTTACTGGTTAATTTTTTTTCAGTACCAGGAATAGTTGGTGGGTATGATTCAGCATTATGTGAACGTGCTTCCAAACAATATTCACAAGCATACAAACCACGTTGCAGTTCAGCGAGTTTTGCTGGAGACGAGATTGTAAAAGCCTTACACGATCAGGTAAAATATGGGGAAAAAAAAGAATACTTATAGTGTGATATTTATTGATATTGCAATATATTTCAATATAATATTTAATTTTTATAGTCTTACTTTTATAGCTTTTATTGAATTTTTGAATCTTTGTGATTAAAGTATCATAAATTATTATAGCTTATTAAAATTATACAATAGAGGTTATTGGTAATGAAAAATTCATTAAAAAAAATTCTATGGCTTAAAATACGTAAAAATATGTTTAGTATTCTCCATTTAAATATCTCCGGAATCGGTGAACTATAGTTTTCTCAGAAATCGCTAAAGAAAGAAAGAAAGAAAAAAAAAAAAAGTTTCTTCTTCTAAGAATATTAAATTAGGGGACCCTTAGCTTTTCCCGCAATCTATACCAATCCATTAGTTAACTAATTACATTCTTGGAAATCAATCAACGTGAGAGCATAATAAGGCATAAGTTGTACAAACAATTGCAACTTTTACCTCTTCGTTTGTACTTAAAATCATCACATTTTGTCTGCGTATAAAAATTAAAATAATTCATTTTTTATATATTTCCATAGTTCTTGAAAAGAGAAAGTGAAAGAGTGTATTATACATGATACTTATATTTATTCTGTTGTCAGCTAAATGAAATCACCAAGCAAGCTGAACAACAGCTGCAGGAACAGGAAGAAGATCCTATGTATGAATTATTTGAATATAAGAAGCCAGTAGGAATGTTCACAGTCAATGTACTAGATCCGGAAATAAAATTCCGTCGTGAAGGTTCACCCACATCTACCATGCCTATTGAAGGAACTTCGGGCACATCGTTAGTTTGCTATTTTTACATTACATTCCTACTCAACCATTATAATTGGTTTGATTGTTGATTAATTTATTCCCTCCCTACCTCACTCGTTCTGTATTTTAGATTTGTTATGACTATACAGTATGTCAAATTTTATAATCAGGGGGTTTTACCGTATGTAAATCGGTATTGTCTATAATAACCACTTTCACACGTAAAGGCCATACAATAAAAGAAAAGAAATATGGCGTTTTCTGATAGATGAAATCCATTCTGAATCGATTGATGTGTGATTTGTAATTTTTTAATCTATTTTTTAAAACTTAACTAAAAAATTGGAAAATCGTACATCAATCGCTTCAGAACGATGTCCTCCATGTCCTCTTATAAAATATGCTCCAAAATCTCCCCCACTCCCCTTTTTTCCCCTTATTGCGATATAAAACTACATAAATACTTTATAGTAGATTCATGTAGGACAAATAATATTCATTTTTTAAACTCAATACGAAATTATTTTTTTCATATTTCCTTAAGGTACTACTTTAGGGTAGGAGTGAAATTGTTTTATTATGACTTTGAATAAAGTTAAGGCTGGTGTACTCAAAAATGAAACTAAAAAAATCTATCTTAAAACTCTCGTCACAACAGAGCGTCAAAGTATCGCAAATGCCCCGCCCCCTAATGCTAATGAATCTATATTTGGACCCCGATTTTCACCCACTTCAATTTTTTTTCAGTGGTTAAAAAAAATACTAGCTTTTTCTTCGTGTGGATTTTTAATGAAAAATGATTTTTCATATTTTTCTAGAATGAATTTGCCGAGAAAAAATTATCGCAAATCGACTCATGTTAATTTGAATATGCAATCTTCAATAATTTTTTTCTCTGTAAATGTCTCGTAAAAATCGTTGAAAAAGTCAGTCATTAAAACTTGATCTATATAACACACTAGTATTTTGTTGTATAGAAGTTGATCAAGAAAAATTTTGTACACGGGGAGCTTGAAGTTTTGTATGTTTTATGTGTTAAAGGGAGCGTAACCCAATGACTTTTAACGCTAATTTACGGAAGATTTGATTTGAGCTGAAACTTTTTGGAGTACAGAGAATTGTTCCTTGGTTCATTATGAACCTAAAAAGTAATATTAAATTAAATTTTACGACAACATCGCTACCCTAAAGTAGTACCTTAACTGCATAAACATTAAAAATTGATGCAATTATATTCCAATACCTGCGGAATAAAGCACTAGTTATCTAAACCATTTAATTATGAAAGGGTTTAGCTTTCGTGTTACACCGTGTTATATAAGCAGTAAACTGACATTGAAAAGGAATTCGGCTCGACCGGGACTCGAACCCGGATCTTTGGTTTCCCAGACCACTGCGTTAACCATTACGCTACCGAGACTCCTTCCAATCCAACATCATTCACTGCTCATATATAGTCAGCTTTCGCTGCTTGCCATGCGCGTGCCTTCGTTGGCGCGACAGTTTAAACTGCTAAGCAGTCATGGCGGGTGCTCTTGCGAGCTATATGCCTCCACGTAGAGGGCAGTTATGAGAGTTTGTAATTTAACGCCTATTTTACACGGGTAGTTTTAATGAAAGGGTTTAGCTTTCGTGTTACACCGTGTTATATAAGCAGTAAACTGACATTGAAAAGGAATTCGGCTCGACCGGGACTCGAACCCGGATCTTTGGTTTCCCAGACCACTGCGTTAACCATTACGCTACCGAGACTCCTTCCAATCCAACATCATTCACTGCTCATATATAGTCAGCTTTCGCTGCTTGCCATGCGCGTGCCTTCGTTGGCGCGACAGTTTAAACTGCTAAGCAGTCATGGCGGGTGCTCTTGCGAGCTATATGCCTCCACGTAGAGGGCAGTTATGAGAGTTTGTAATTTAACGCCTATTTTACACGGGTAGTTTTAATGAAAGGGTTTAGCTTTCGTGTTACACCGTGTTATATAAGCAGTAAACTGACATTGAAAAGGAATTCGGCTCGACCGGGACTCGAACCCGGATCTTTGGTTTCCCAGACCACTGCGTTAACCATTACGCTACCGAGACTCCTTCCAATCCAACATCATTCACTGCTCATATATAGTCAGCTTTCGCTGCTTGCCATGCGCGTGCCTTCGTTGGCGCGACAGTTTAAACTGCTAAGCAGTCATGGCGGGTGCTCTTGCGAGCTATATGCCTCCACGTAGAGGGCAGTTATGAGAGTTTGTAATTTAACGCCTATTTTACACGGGTAGTTTTAATGAAAGGGTTTAGCTTTCGTGTTACACCGTGTTATATAAGCAGTAAACTGACATTGAAAAGGAATTCGGCTCGACCGGGACTCGAACCCGGATCTTTGGTTTCCCAGACCACTGCGTTAACCATTACGCTACCGAGACTCCTTCCAATCCAACATCATTCACTGCTCATATATAGTCAGCTTTCGCTGCTTGCCATGCGCGTGCCTTCGTTGGCGCGACAGTTTAAACTGCTAAGCAGTCATGGCGGGTGCTCTTGCGAGCTATATGCCTCCACGTAGAGGGCAGTTATGAGAGTTTGTAATTTAACGCCTATTTTACACGGGTAGTTTTAATGAAAGGGTTTAGCTTTCGTGTTACACCGTGTTATATAAGCAGTAAACTGACATTGAAAAGGAATTCGGCTCGACCGGGACTCGAACCCGGATCTTTGGTTTCCCAGACCACTGCGTTAACCATTACGCTACCGAGACTCCTTCCAATCCAACATCATTCACTGCTCATATATAGTCAGCTTTCGCTGCTTGCCATGCGCGTGCCTTCGTTGGCGCGACAGTTTAAACTGCTAAGCAGTCATGGCGGGTGCTCTTGCGAGCTATATGCCTCCACGTAGAGGGCAGTTATGAGAGTTTGTAATTTAACGCCTATTTTACACGGGTAGTTTTAATGAAAGGGTTTAGCTTTCGTGTTACACCGTGTTATATAAGCAGTAAACTGACATTGAAAAGGAATTCGGCTCGACCGGGACTCGAACCCGGATCTTTGGTTTCCCAGACCACTGCGTTAACCATTACGCTACCGAGACTCCTTCCAATCCAACATCATTCACTGCTCATATATAGTCAGCTTTCGCTGCTTGCCATGCGCGTGCCTTCGTTGGCGCGACAGTTTAAACTGCTAAGCAGTCATGGCGGGTGCTCTTGCGAGCTATATGCCTCCACGTAGAGGGCAGTTATGAGAGTTTGTAATTTAACGCCTATTTTACACGGGTAGTTTTAATGAAAGGGTTTAGCTTTCGTGTTACACCGTGTTATATAAGCAGTAAACTGACATTGAAAAGGAATTCGGCTCGACCGGGACTCGAACCCGGATCTTTGGTTTCCCAGACCACTGCGTTAACCATTACGCTACCGAGACTCCTTCCAATCCAACATCATTCACTGCTCATATATAGTCAGCTTTCGCTGCTTGCCATGCGCGTGCCTTCGTTGGCGCGACAGTTTAAACTGCTAAGCAGTCATGGCGGGTGCTCTTGCGAGCTATATGCCTCCACGTAGAGGGCAGTTATGAGAGTTTGTAATTTAACGCCTATTTTACACGGGTAGTTTTAATGAAAGGGTTTAGCTTTCGTGTTACACCGTGTTATATAAGCAGTAAACTGACATTGAAAAGGAATTCGGCTCGACCGGGACTCGAACCCGGATCTTTGGTTTCCCAGACCACTGCGTTAACCATTACGCTACCGAGACTCCTTCCAATCCAACATCATTCACTGCTCATATATAGTCAGTGAATGATGTTGGATTGGAAGGAGTCTCGGTAGCGTAATGGTTAACGCAGTGGTCTGGGAAACCAAAGATCCGGGTTCGAGTCCCGGTCGAGCCGAATTCCTTTTCAATGTCAGTTTACTGCTTATATAACACGGTGTAACACGAAAGCTAAACCCTTTCATTAAAACTACCCGTGTAAAATAGGCGTTAAATTACAAACTCTCATAACTGCCCTCTACGTGGAGGCATATAGCTCGCAAGAGCACCCGCCATGACTGCTTAGCAGTTTAAACTGTCGCGCCAACGAAGGCACGCGCATGGCAAGCAGCGAAAGCTGACTATATATGAGCAGTGAATGATGTTGGATTGGAAGGAGTCTCGGTAGCGTAATGGTTAACGCAGTGGTCTGGGAAACCAAAGATCCGGGTTCGAGTCCCGGTCGAGCCGAATTCCTTTTCAATGTCAGTTTACTGCTTATATAACACGGTGTAACACGAAAGCTAAACCCTTTCATTAAAACTACCCGTGTAAAATAGGCGTTAAATTACAAACTCTCATAACTGCCCTCTACGTGGAGGCATATAGCTCGCAAGAGCACCCGCCATGACTGCTTAGCAGTTTAAACTGTCGCGCCAACGAAGGCACGCGCATGGCAAGCAGCGAAAGCTGACTATATATGAGCAGTGAATGATGTTGGATTGGAAGGAGTCTCGGTAGCGTAATGGTTAACGCAGTGGTCTGGGAAACCAAAGATCCGGGTTCGAGTCCCGGTCGAGCCGAATTCCTTTTCAATGTCAGTTTACTGCTTATATAACACGGTGTAACACGAAAGCTAAACCCTTTCATTAAAACTACCCGTGTAAAATAGGCGTTAAATTACAAACTCTCATAACTGCCCTCTACGTGGAGGCATATAGCTCGCAAGAGCACCCGCCATGACTGCTTAGCAGTTTAAACTGTCGCGCCAACGAAGGCACGCGCATGGCAAGCAGCGAAAGCTGACTATATATGAGCAGTGAATGATGTTGGATTGGAAGGAGTCTCGGTAGCGTAATGGTTAACGCAGTGGTCTGGGAAACCAAAGATCCGGGTTCGAGTCCCGGTCGAGCCGAATTCCTTTTCAATGTCAGTTTACTGCTTATATAACACGGTGTAACACGAAAGCTAAACCCTTTCATTAAAACTACCCGTGTAAAATAGGCGTTAAATTACAAACTCTCATAACTGCCCTCTACGTGGAGGCATATAGCTCGCAAGAGCACCCGCCATGACTGCTTAGCAGTTTAAACTGTCGCGCCAACGAAGGCACGCGCATGGCAAGCAGCGAAAGCTGACTATATATGAGCAGTGAATGATGTTGGATTGGAAGGAGTCTCGGTAGCGTAATGGTTAACGCAGTGGTCTGGGAAACCAAAGATCCGGGTTCGAGTCCCGGTCGAGCCGAATTCCTTTTCAATGTCAGTTTACTGCTTATATAACACGGTGTAACACGAAAGCTAAACCCTTTCATTAAAACTACCCGTGTAAAATAGGCGTTAAATTACAAACTCTCATAACTGCCCTCTACGTGGAGGCATATAGCTCGCAAGAGCACCCGCCATGACTGCTTAGCAGTTTAAACTGTCGCGCCAACGAAGGCACGCGCATGGCAAGCAGCGAAAGCTGACTATATATGAGCAGTGAATGATGTTGGATTGGAAGGAGTCTCGGTAGCGTAATGGTTAACGCAGTGGTCTGGGAAACCAAAGATCCGGGTTCGAGTCCCGGTCGAGCCGAATTCCTTTTCAATGTCAGTTTACTGCTTATATAACACGGTGTAACACGAAAGCTAAACCCTTTCATTAAAACTACCCGTGTAAAATAGGCGTTAAATTACAAACTCTCATTTAATTATATTTTAAAATTTTTAATGTCATAATGACATTTACGTTATAACAGGGAAAAACAGTAACAAATCACAAAGCTCTCTTAATAATAAAAACTTTTCTTTTTCAGGGATGCCTGATGTTACAGAATATTTTATGAAACAAAATGCCAGGACGACGATGATCTAGATGACATTGGATTTTGTGCGTGGTTATTTGGCAGTTGTTTTTGCTGCAAGAAGCAAAAACCAAAGAAGGCGGAGATAGACAGTATTTTCCATTCACCAAGTAAAGCATCAGACATCAAGTATAGTACGCATAAACGTATCCCTCAACGCACCGATGCTGGGGGAAGTTTCCTTGTCGTGAACGATGTAGTTGATGTGGATGTGAATGTGAATGTGGATGCGGATGTGGATGTGGAGGTGCATGCGGATGTGGAGGTCGAAGAAGCCCCATTGGAAACTCAAGTGTAAACTTAAAAGAATAATGAAGAAACAATATATTGACCCAGACAGTTCAATAACTCAAAGACATTGTATTATGTGCAAGGTATTTCTTGAATGATATCTTTCACAGACCGTAATTTTAAGGGAAGGGATCAGAGATTCTATAACTCTAGATTTTGATCGTCTATGGATATCAAATTCTATATCATTTTAAAGCTTATTGTGTCAGTTACCTTTGATATAACTTTCAGGGTAGTTCATCATTGAAAAAAAAGGACGAAATTACGTTGTTAAAATTATATTAAGCCATATGGGACTTAAATTTGAAACGACCGTAATTCAAATTTTACATGGTGACGCCCCATCACTTTTTCCTCTTTTTTTTTTTTTTTTTTTTTTGTTTTTGTTTTTTCTTACTGTCCAAAATATCAGTGTGCAAAATAATATAACAATTAATAATAATACAATAATTTTAATCAGTCCCAGATGATAGTGAATGTTTTTGTTTTGATGAGCTGGTTACTGACCCCTTCGTTAAGTGTTATTATATTTAATATTCTTAAATATGAGAACAATAAAGAATTAGTGTATTAAAATCAAACAAACTATGAAGATTTCAGTGTCAATATCACAAACAGAGTGATAGAGTGGTGATTGTGCTAATTGTGCTAATCATTTATTTGGCTAATTTATTTTACAATACAATACAATACAATACAAAAAAAAAAAAAAAAAAAAAAAACTTGCTGTAAAATTTTATTTGCATACTCAATTCATTATAATGTTAAATTTAACATTAAGTAGATAGAATCTGTAACTATCTCTCCTACATAACTATAATATATATATATATATATATATATATATATATATATATATATATATATATATATATATATATATATATAATTATATATATTAGATCTCTTGTAATCTTTCTTTGTAGAACAAAAATGAAGTGATTTTTAAAATTTATTTTGTGATAATTAAAGTTAGTGTTACCGAAGATATAAATATATAACATTTCATTTAATTTCATTAATATGCTTTTCTTATTCAATATCCAGACAAAAAGTTTAAAATTTATCAACTTGAATTAAGTTAATTTATTATTATTATGTATTTTATATCACTAATTATACTTTATCTTCTAATTAAATCTAAATTATACATATTGCTCTCTTTTTTTTTAAGTATACTTTAGTTATATTAAATTGTGACATTTATTGAAACAAATAATCTTTTATATTATTATTTATTATTGTTTCAAAAAATTTAAAGACAAATTAGTCATCACAGGGAATCGAAAGTTGGTGTTGTTTTTTAATATAAATTATGTAACCATCGCAGTATATTGCAAGTACTTTAATTTAGTGTTAAAAAAAAAAGAAAAAAAGTGTATATATAATAAATAAATACTCCGTGAAGTAGTAAAAATATTATTATTAGTGTACATAGATGTTATAATATATATGTGTGTCTAGTATTAACTTTCAATATAAAATTCATTCAGAATAATATCTTATCATCCATCACATCACCATCTAGTTTTCTTTGAAGTTAATTATTATTTATCCATTCAGAAACAGGTCTCAAATACAATGAATTAGCCATGTAATACCAATTGTAAATAATAAAATATTTGTGTGTGAATAATACGTATTATGCATGAAATAAATAGTTGTATTCTCTCCTCCCCCCCCCCCCCCCCGTCATCCCAATTAATAGTCTTAATTAATAGTATAAATTTACTTTAATAACATTTACAAATGATATTCTTCTTGTAAAACAATAAAATCAATTTAAAAAAAAAATAAAAGTTATGATAAAATATAAAAGTTATTATTTAAAAAAAAAAAAAAAAATTAGTGTAAAATGTACCTAATTATATTAACCTATTTATTATATCGTCCAAATATATCGTAATTTGTAAATGATTACAAAAAATATATATATATTCTTTAACCAACATTATATATAAGTGTAAAAAGTAATTTACTGCAATGTAGTGTCTATTTCGATTCCCTGTGTACAGTACATTATAAAAATACAGTACAGTACGTACATAACTATTGTGTGTATAACATTTCATCAATGTTTTAATGTGTTTGAAAAAAAAAATAATAATAATACATATATATGAGTGTATATCTATATATATAAAAAAAAAAAAAAAAAAAAAAAACGCAATTCTTATAACATCTTATGAATTAAGCGAGTGTTTTATGTTCGTTGATTTGAAAATTTGTAATTTGTCTGAAATAATGACAACACAATTTCGTCAAACGGGTATAAATGTGTGTATTAAATGTTGTGTGATTGTCCTAAAAAAAAAAAATGTTTTGTTGTAATATATTTTATAATTGTGTATAAAATATATTACTAATTAATATCAAATGAAGAGACACAAAGTTGAGTTTAAATTTTAATGACGGTGTAAAAAAATATATTAATATGATTTATACTTTATTGTTTCTTGCGTCTGTAATGTTTACTTGGTCTCATACTTTTGATCTCAGTTTTAATTTTTGATGAAATGGAACCAGTTATCTTTATAATTAATATACAGTTTGTGTGTGTGTGTATATGTATATGTATATATATATATATATATATATATATATATATATATATATATATATATATATATATATATATATATATATATATATATATATATATATATACACACACACAAACTTACTATATTTTATGAAACATTTGAATATGAAATGTAATTATTATATTGAAAGTATTACTTAATGTATAGTATACTGTATTTCATTTATAATTTATTTAAGTTATGTTAAAAACAGAAAAAAAAATGAGAAAGCAGTGATACTATGTTTTTTTCCTACTTTAGTGATATTTATATTTTGCGTTGCAAAATGTTTTTGTATTATTATTTTATTATAACTCTATGCAATATAGTTTGAATTGAGTTTAAAAATTTCTATAATATTATTTATCAAGCATTTATAACAGTGCTGACGTTTTTTATCTACTTATTAAAAAAAAAAAAAAAAAAAAAAAAAAAAAAAGGCCAAAGAAAATACAAGAACCTTGGGACCAATTATTATTATTTAACACGACTTTTATAGTTTGTACCAATGAAAAAAATAATATCTCAAGTTGTGTAGATTTGTTTAAATATAATTATAAGTTTACCTTTGAATACTATGCACCTCTTTGTTTTATGAAACTGACTTACTTTTCTTAATTTCGACGTTTATATAGGCAATTCACGTAATCAGGACACGTGATTGGTAATGGTCATTAAGTCGATGACTGGCAAGGGTCATTATTAATTGTATATTGATTTTGGCATGGTATAGGGTTTACATTGTGAAATTGAGGTTTTTAAATTTTGAATTGTTCGGTTCAGAATCTGTAAAACACTTTAAATTACACATTAGCATGAAGTGAAAGCACATCACAAAAAGTACTTAGGACGCAAACGAGCACCGGTCAAATGAACAAGTTGAAGAAAAATGTGCGCAAAGTTGACTCCAATTAAAGGGTTTAGTTTCACCAGAAATTTCATTTACTCATTGTTGAACATTTTAATATAATAATAAAAAACATTTTAATCCATGGTTTAAAAAGTTAGCTTCCCGGAACTTCATTTTTCAACGCAATGCATTTTTCAGAAATTTTTCAGTGCTCAACTTTGCGCAGTTTTTCACCTTCTTCATATGACTGCTGGTACTCGTTTGCATCCTAAAAACTTTTGCCTTTTTCTTTATGCTGATGTGCATTTTTGAGTGTTGTAACGATTCTGAAGCGAGTAATTTAAAATTTGAAGACTTCAATTTAACTTTACCAGCCCTATAGAAGGCCAAAATTAACATAAAAATAATAATGACTGCCAATTACGTGTTCTTATTATGTATTATTAAAAAAAAATCTTGTATATTCATATAATAGTATTTATAAAAAAGATAGTGGATTTTGAACTTTACATAAGTTGGACGTTAAAAAAAAATACAATGATACATTTGATTTATATTTTACATCCTTCCATTCAAATACATTCTAAGGTTGATTTATAGAGAGTCCTATTTGCGTTGTCAGCACTGCAATATAGTTTGCAATGTAAAGTTGCCAAAATATTATATAAATAAACATAAATAATAATAATTAAAAAACAAAAAACAAAAAAAAAAACATAATATATATATATAAATAAATAATCTATACATAATATACTACTATATTAGCTCCTTTTAGATTTAGAAAGAATAGAAATTGGCTATTGTTTAAAAATGTACAATTAATTTAGCACATTACGCCTATGTGTAAAATAATCTTATACTAGTACTGAACTATGATATTTTTTTTTAAGGTTTTGAAAATCTTTTAGCACAAATAAAACAATTATTATAAAGTCTTCTAATGTCAAAATATTGTTAAATTAATTCACATGCATCAATTTAATTAAATTATTATTATTTACAATTTAAAAGGCGATATTTGTCAAAATTATATATTTATTTTATTATTTATAAGTACATTATGATATTGGTAAAATACTAAAAACACTTAAGAAAAAAGATTAACACAATAAGAAAGTAACAATTGAACAAAAACATAGAGAATTCAGACTGTGTAATAATTTGCAGTAAAAATTATGAGTATCAATTCGTGAATTTTTACTGCGTCAAATTTTTATGGCCTATAATATTCTATTCTTTCTTACTCCGAACTTAACTGACAATTAATTAAAAAATATATATATTAATTAATTATCAGTCTCTAGTTCGTACTCTTCTTCGACTGTGTCTATATATATAGGAGCTTTCTTCAAGTTGTGATTAATGTTTGATTAATGCTTTTTTGGATACAATATGAAAACTGAGAATACCTAAAAGCTAAAATGTCGATTGCTATTTGCTCTGTTATATACAGGAAGCCCATATGATTCATAATATTTTAGCATTGAAATTTTACGGAGCAAATAGTTGTCAAATAATAGTTTTAATATTTGCAAAATTTCATTTGGTTGATACTAAAATATATCAGACAAAAATTAGTTTCTTATATTATAATGATAATAAAAGTGCAATTCGGTTAAATTTATAACGGTAATATTTTGTTTTAAAATTTACTGGCTTGATATTGAGTATAGATTTTTCTTCTTATTGAAAATTGATTTTTAATATATCAGTCATATTATATAGTAAAAGTTTTATTATTATTATTATTATTATTATTATTATTATTATGAAACACTTAATTTTATAACTGTTAATATGGTATTCGAGTTTTTATATTAATCCTTATATTATAGCAAAATGTAAGTAACGCTAAATAACAAAATCAAAATACAGTATAAATACTATGAGTTTATGTAAAATATTTGAATATAATCTGTTAATTAATAAAAATATATCAAAAAATAGTTTGAAAACGTTCCTGAAAACGTGATAGAAAAATTAAAGATTTAAATTATTAATTTTTTTTTATATATAAAGTGGATAGATACATACATAATATCTGTAACTATGTGTCAATTAATGTTCAAGATGGCAAGTAAATACACCTGAAAAATTTAAAATTTGTTATAAATATGAGAAAATTTTATTTATTGGTAAAAATTAAACTATAATAACTATGATAAAAATAATGGGAAGCTTATAATAAATGATTGGCATCAGAAATTAAGGTATATTTACATGCACTCATACTGATGTTCTTATTGTATAAAATGTCCAATTTCTGAATTAATGTTAGATATAATATATATATATATCGTAAAAAATATTAATATAAAGTAGTTAGAACGTAAATCAACCAATATTCTCTGCCTAATTTAATGTAGTGTGAAGCCTTTTCATTTCATTTTATAATTGGAAATGAAATTATTATAATTGAAATTATCAATAATTTAATAAATAAATAAATAAATAAATAAACAAATAAATAAATAAATAAATAAATAAATAAATAAATAAATAAATAAATAAATAAATAAATAAATAAATAAATAAATAAATAAATAAATAAATAAATAAATAAATAAATAAATAAATAAATAAATAAATAAATAAATAAATAAATAAAAATAATTATACAAGCAAACTGATTAATTAATTTACTAACAAATAAATATATAAAATTTTAAGTGTTCTCCAGTTCCTATACCCTCAGTAAGGGACTGAAAATATATACAGTATAAACATTATTTTTTAATTCTATATAAAAAGTTTGTACCATTATTGAAAAAGGACCTAAAAATACTATGTCTATTATAAAGCTATACTTTATATATTATATAAAAAATAATATAAGATCTAAAAATTATCAAAACTTTAAACTATATATATTTCAATATTATATTGCTGTATTGCTAAATATTATTTAATGTGAAGCTTAAAAACTTTTGATCGATGTTTAACTTTTTCGTGATTGTGCAGTGTGAAAATTATAATAATATATATGGAATGCTATAGAAAATGCAGAATATGAACAATGTGATGGAACCAAAAATACTTTTTATAACTAAAGCTTTATTTTTAATATTGGCAAAATATCTGTAACTTTTGGTTATTACTAAGATTTTTTATTTTTTATTATTATTTAGAGAAATCAATTGAAGGGAGACAGCAATTTATTAGAATGATAATAAGAATGCCTTACAAACTTATCAATCCGGCCTTATTATATTATATTATTTTATTTTTTTTATAATTTTTTTTCTTCTGTATTTCGCATAAATTATGCTAACCAGTTTCATTCAGTTTAAAATATCAATCCTAAAATTTTTAAAATTGTAAAAAATATAAATTTTCTGTTAGCTTTAATGTTATTTACTACTTAAAATTTAATATAAATTTCACGTACTTACAGTAAATTAATTTGCGCTTCATTTTATTTCTATATTTTAAATATTTAATAACAAAATTGAATTAGAATTAATTAATAAAGTGTAGTAAGCGTGCAAAATGCATATTAATTGCAAAAAAATAATTTTTCTTTTTTTGTTATTTGATATAGTAAATATAAATAAAGAATACATTATTATATTCTTTATATTTTTTATGCTTATAGTCTTTATACCGTTTGAAAACTATTTACTTTAAAGAATAATTTTGATAGGAAAATTTAAAGTATTTTGGTAAGGTTGTATACTATGAGAATGGGGTGTTAAATATATAATACGATAATATAATAAATGTTTAGTAATTATATAAAAATCTATCCACTTTTTATTATGAAGTTACTTACATTGCTATAATTATATATGTGTCTATAATCTATATGTGGTAGAAAATCAAAACAGTATTTTACAATATATACATGTCAATTTATATGACTTGTAGTTATTGAAAAATAATAGTAATTGAAAAAAAAAAAAAAAAAAAAAAGTGTTTTATTTATTGTTGTAAAAATTTCCATGACTTGAGCTACCTATTTTTTTACGTCCCCGTTTTTAGTTTGTATTAGTTTTATACTTGTTTTAATGTCATATTATATATATATATATATATATATATATATATATATATATATATATATATATATATATATATATATATATATATATAAATAAAAGACGATTACTAGTAATAAGTCGTAATCTCATAAAACAATATTGAATAAGTAGAAAATTTCTTTTGGAAATGTTGATATTATGAATGTTATTAGGAATTTAAAGTTAGTACAGAATTTTTTAGATTTTTCTGCGATGACTACTTGAAGTTGAGTGATTCATGTTGATTTTATTTTTGAAAAAGCTAAAAATGCTGTTACTGAAAATAACTCAAACAAAGAAAACATTGGAAAACAAGTTAGCAATATGTAATTGAACATGTACAGAATGTTCTTTTTAGTTTTTCCAGGTGTAAAAAATTTGAGATATTTCAAAAATTAGTTAAAGTTAAAATATCAAAGTTAAAAAATAATAATAAGAAAAGAAAAAATCAGCATTTTTTTTTTTTTTTACATATTTCAACGGGAAAAAAAACTAGAAGTAGTTTATAATGAATTTCTAACTCCACATCTACACATATTAGATAATTAAATTTGAGTAGCTTAGGAATTATTATTATTATATAGGTACAGTAGCAATATGTAAAAGGTTCGTATTTATAGCTGCTATCCTTTATTTATACTAGTATAAATACAATTTCACAAATATTTATCAAATAAGATTTATTTTTATGAAGATAATTTAAAAAGTTAAATGCAGAGCTAATTTCAAAGTTTGAATATACTGTATACAAAATCTGCCTTGTAAGTATCGATTTGAGTTTGAAAGAATAATAGTAACTGTATAGTATTTTAGAATTTTATTTTGAATTTTGTATGGGAAACTGTAATTAAGCCTACTTACGCTATATAGCATTGATTTGCATATAGCGTGCCTTACCTTCGTTAAACTATAATATCATTTATTCATTCAAAAGTCTCAAATATGTTTAATGTAAAATATATTATTTTTGAGTTAGGTAAAAATATTAGAAATACTTCGACAGCAACTAAAGCTTAACTGTCGTTACACACAACACTTTGGTTTGTTTTATTGTTAAAATAAATTTAACATTAGTATAGTTTTTATAGCTTAAAATTTATTTCTTCCAACTCCATGCCTTGTTTGTTAAGTGACCCAGATTAAAAATTTTACCATTCGAATATTTGCATAAAAATGTCAGTGCTTTTGAGAGATAAAATACGCCCGTTTAAATAATAATGAATTACAGTATATTGAGTATACGAAAGTACTTTATGAAGTAAAAAAAAAAAAAAAAAAAAAAAAAAAAACTGGTATAATAATACAAAAATTTCTTAAAATAAGATATAAGATTTTAATACGTTTTATATATATATATATATATATATATATATATATATATATATATATATATATATATATGTCTTAACATTTTAGCAGAACAAGTCATCATACATTTTAGTCATTTTACATAAACACAAAGATGAACATAAATAATTTTATGTTTATATATAAAGAAAAATGTAAACAGAGTAATAATTTAATCATATTTAACGTTCATACCACTAAATAGTAAAAGTTGTGCTGCTTTTTTAAATGTCGATTTTTTTTATATCTGTTGGAAGAGCATTATAAATTAAAGGAATGCAATATGAAGACTCGTTTTACTAAAGTGATGAGATGTTTTTAGATGTAACAATTTTCACTTTCATTTCTAGTTTCATATGAGTGGACACTGCGGATAGTTATAAACCAAGGTGGGTATCATTTTAGTATATGGGTATCATATCATATATATATATATATATATATTATGTGTGTGTGTATGCGTGTGTGTGTGTGTGTGTGTGTGTGTGTGTATGTGTGTGTATATGTATACAACACAGTACACACACACTCACATAAATGATAGAATGTTTATGTATAATAAATAAGCTGGATTTAACAGTAATTATTTGTGACATGGACGAATTATTTCTCAATTTTATTCTTATTCTGTTATGTGGTAATTTTGTACTTTTTGGTTCTATTGATTTTTTTTAACTATTAACTTATTGCTATATAAAAGAAGTTATCATATTATAATGATATAATATGTAAGAAACATTTATGGAAGTAATATTGAATATTTTAAATTTTTGTAGTCATACCTCATCTATCGGTTCATAAAAGAACTAAATGGTATACAAAATCCATCGTCAAAATCACCCCATTTGAAAGAATGATAATGCAGTCACTTCTATACAAAAGCCTACTTGATATAAAAAGAGACTAATTTAATTACATAACTTTGAATGCATACAGTGAGAAAACTTGATTTAAGCCTCTTTTTATTTTTGTCTTCCAAATACTTTACGTGAAGTTATTATATTAAAGCATCCCCTTTTTTAAAATTACATCTCAAACCACACTATAAATAAACATTTCACAGCTAATTTGAATTAATAGTCAAGGTCCATATAATAAAGAGGTTGAGCGCAGCACAAAACTCGCGCAGTTGATTTTATTTTGTGATGGATGTACTTGATTCTAAGCCAATACGATGCCGTTCACCAGCGTTCACCAGTTACGTCACTGATAAGGTGAATAAAAATACACCCCGTGATATGACATCTTTGGTGAATTCCTTTAAGCTGCGTGACCTTGGCCAAAGCTTTTCCCGGAGCAACTAACCTCTTATATATGGACCTTGATTAATAGTGTTGTATTAAAAAAAAATCAAACCTCTCTGATATATATATTTTTAATGTTTTCAATACGAGTAAATCTTCTTCACTTGCTTATAGAGTGCTTAGAATGTTATTATATTGTGTGGGCTCACTATATAAGCTGCTGCTCGATCTTAACTCTTAACGTTTTAACTAATGTAAATATTTAGCTAAACTCTGTACCATCAAGATCTTCAACTAACCCCAGACGCATCATTGTGCTAAAAGGCTAACAAGTAAGTATTATAGTCTCCTCTTCCCCCCCCCCCCTCACTTCCACTTATTATTTCCTTTAATAACATGTAGAAACCATTGATTGCCTTTAAATCAATCATAAAATACTATGTTAGTTTTTCTATAAAATGTTTCAAATTTACCATTGAATTTAGAGTATTATAGAGTATACTCAAATTCAAACCATTGAATGTATACTCTAAATTCAATGAATTTACTCTTAAATTCAACGAATTTACCCTGCTGGAATTTTTAACATTTATAATTTTAATCAGTGTCTAGAAACCAAATTGCAACGTAAAATGACTTGAGGTTTTTTTTTTTTTTTTTTTTTTTTTTTTTTTTTTTTTTTTAGCAAATATAGATAAAGTATGATTTTTTTTTATTTGTTCTGTTTTATTGTCATCCAAGAAACAGACAGTTTTACTTGGCCAGTATATTCATGGTGGTACATACGTAGAGTACGTCTAATTTTAGGTTTTCAACAATCTGTATAATAAAAAAGAACTGATAACAAGAAAAAAGTGGATAAATAGTTAAAAATTACGGAATGGGAGATGGCGAGCTTTAAGCTGACAGAAAAGAATTTCTAACGTAAGCCGAAATCAGCGCCTACTTGTACCTGTACTAATAATACTGTCTCGCTCATTTAAATTATTGCTCTTATTTTTAAAGATATATGAACAATGAAGCAGCTATGTATGTACAATACATATACGCTTTTCCCGTGTGCTTTCGATCTGTGTTATATACAAGCTATTTTCTTTCACATAAGCCGTCTATATGTCAGATTAAATCTAACATAACCCATTCCCCAAATTTTCCTAATCTAACTGTGTTTTTTTTCATTAAGTTAATAATTTCTATTGTTGCTAATTATCGCATAGTCACTTTTTCTTAACATTTTCATCGATATCTAAGTATAAATTACGTTACCACATGTTTTTAGGGTCAACCAGATAACCCCCGGAAAGTGGCTCAGATGACTGCAGGTAAAACTTTTCTTATATGATCCCATGTGTGTATACTGTATATTACTGTATACTGTATATTATAACGTACAGTACATGACTCATTTATTTAAAATTAAGTTGTAGAGTTAGAGTTCCTGTACAATTGAAATAAATGCTATGTACTGGTAATGTAATATTTTCCAACACTTTTAGAAATCGATGCTTCCGCGTCAGAAGAGAGAATCTGCACTTTCCACCGTGGAGCATCTGCAATGTTAAGTAAATGGCCGCTATTCCACGCCCCGTGCTGCGTGGATAGTGCAGATACTCCACTCGCTGCGCTGGTGGAAAGTACAGATGCTCTATTTGGACGCGGAAGCATCGAAATGCAATCGTAATTTTGACGGGATTTTTTCTGAATGAGGTTGTAATGAAAGTACAAAAAAAATAATAATAACAACTAAAAAATAAAAAAAATAAAGGCAGATATTGTTTTGTGAGTGAGCTACAATACCCCGTGATTTACATTGCCATGGCTTTCCCTGATATATTCATTATTAAACTTTTTTTTTTTTTTTTTTTTTTTTTAGGTTCTTTATGCTTAGCTTCTGTCACTATTTGTTACGACATAATAATTTACACAATAAATGACTTTGACAATCCCAACATTTTTATTTTTATATATTTATAATTTTATAAGCGCTTAAAAAAAATCCATTGCTCTGTTTAACTCGTTATTTAATAAATAAATTTTCCAATTTGGACTAACAATAGCGCGAGAATACTTTTTGTATGAGTTTTAACAAAGACTGTAATGAGAAATTAAACAGTTCAAATGTTTGAATGTAATAGAATCATACAAAGAGTTGAATAACAATAGCTAAGTAACAAAATCATAGAAAATTTTCAAAGTGGTATTGTTTGAGCTCTGCTTTCATTGTTTCATCACAATTTTCCTGTTGACCCTTATGTATTTTTTTCCATTTCAAAATTATCATTGTGAATGGACAATTTCTTTTTTCTTTGTAAGTTTTATATATTATGCGCATATATACGTGTGTGTAAAAATGAATTTTACCATTTTTACCATATTCAAAAAACAAAGTTAATCAATGTAATTCAGTTTGTTTGTGATCAGTAATATTTTTTTCATTATTTTTACTTCAAAATTTAATGTAAATTAATGACTTTTTAAAATCAATGGCATGCAAAGCATCATCACGTCAATCTTAAAAGCAAGACTTATACAAGTAATATATAAGAACTTAATAATTGTTAAAGTAATAATAAATAATAATAAAAAAGGTGCAGTATAAAAAAAAAAACATGTGAAATAAAAGTTATAAGATTTATTAGTGAATTGCATTATACATGTAGGTTCATGTAGAGCTACAGTACAGTGGTCCTTCGTGAAATTCCAAAGTACTATTGTGTGTGTATATATCTGAGTATAAAAAAATGTGAGGTAAAATATTTGTTGCAAGAGAGAGAGAGAGAGAGAGAGAGAGAGAGAGAGAGAGAGAGAGAGAGAGAGAGAGAGAGAGAGAGAGAGAGAGAGAGAGAGAGAGAGAGAAAGGACAAAAAATTGAAGCTAGTTATACAGTAGAAGAAAGCACCATACTCTGTCCTGGTCACTTTCTTGTCTATATTATGCAATTTAGTAACGTTTTTGCGATATCAATTTAAGTTCATATTCCAATTTCATGTTTTCTTTGCTTAATTATGCATTAAAAATTCATAATATAATGCATCTTTACAAGCAAGCAATCACCTTTGCTTTTACCACTATAACGCTATGTATCTGTCAAATAGAGATTTTGAAAAAAATAAAAAATAAAAAAAATAAAAAGTTTTCTTTAGCCTAGAGGCTGGAATGTACATATTTGATCGATTTTTGTTATTTATTCTAAATTTATAAAATGTTAAAAAATTGTCCTGAAAGGGAAAAAAATTCAACTTTAATTGTAAAGCATAGTCAAGCGTAAAGGTAAAAATAAATGCTTTAAAAGACATGCTCTAAATGAAATCCATTAAAAAAAGTATTTGTCTTTATTTAATTTCGACTGACAGATTAATATTGTTAAATCCTGTTAGTCTGATAAATATCAAGATAAATAGAACCTTAAACCAATATTGATAAATTACACTATTTCATGACCAGCAATGGTAAATGTAATATACTTTTTATATATCAAGTTAAAGCATATTAATATATTTAAGCCATACTATATTGCTTTTTAGTTCACCGTCATTAATAATTTTGCACTAGTAATATGTTTTATTTATGTGCTAAATTCTCTAGATTCTAATATTTTTAGGGGATATTGATTTTTGCTTATGAAATATGCAATTTTCTATTCAAATATATACCATACCCTATGGGCTATGGCACACACAATTTTATAAATATCTTAGAACAATTTTTGCAATACTGATGGAGAATATTTTTTAATTATATTTATCAATTGTAATATAAAAAATGTATTCTTTTTTCTTCTCAATGCCGTATTGTGTTATCGTGCTACACCTTGTCCATAGTCCCGTCAAGAAGGCTTATCGATAGGTACCCTACAATAAAAACCACACACACATATGGCGGCCACGACCTGATACACAGCCTGGTATTCGCCATGACAGTATATAGAAACCGTGGAAATGCCTAGGCAGGCTGGTCGGCCCAATCACATCATTATCAAGCACCTCCCGAATGCATGTAACACGCATCGTGTAACGTATTGTGTTCTCACACTTCCAAGTTCAGAGGAATATTTAAGTGTTTAGTCCACACTGCAACACATAATAAAACACATAATTTTGTGTCATTTATAAAAGCATTAAGCGCACACGCTTTAAAAAATAATGTTTTTATATATCATAAAAATCATGTCGACATATATTTATTTCAGAGTGTGAACTAGCCCTTGCTCCCCTCGCTATTTGTAATCTATTATCTCCTTCCTTGATACAAACTTTAGCATCCCAATATAGTGAGCCAAGTAATGCTAGCTCGGCCAAATAAAAATAAAATAATAAATAACAAAGTACGTTTGTATGTTTCTCCACTTTCTCTTCATCAACTTTTTTTTTTCTTCAACGCATGTTTTTGTTTCGATTTTTGTTTAGCTCGTATGTGTAAAAAGTATTAAAAAAAAGGGAATAATATAGTCATTTTAGTATTATTATTTTATAAAAGGTAAAATATCATTTGGCTAATTAGATGCAGCACTACGAAGCAATTTAATTTCTTGGATGTTTTTTTTTTTTAATTAACTTATTATTAAAATAAGCATTTTGAAACAAATAATTTTCTGTACAATTGAATAAGTTTTTACTTTGGAATGGAAATGCTACATCCTACAACATTGATAATTGTAATATTATTAATTTTCTTTACATTTCATTAAGCATTAAAACTAATTAACGAACGTATGTTGTTGAGTTACTTTACAGTACATTTCATCCCGTCAAGTTTTAAATATCAATTTTATAATATCTGTATATATATATATATATATATATATATATATATATATATATATATATATATATGTATATATATATATATATATATATATATATATATATATATATATATATATATATATATATATATATATATATATATATATATATATATATATATATATGTGTGTGTGTATATATATATATATATATATATATATATATATATATATATATATATATATATATATATATATATATATATATATATATATATATATATATATAAACACATATATAAATGTGTATACCTAACATTGTTTACATTCTGTAATGCAAAAAATTTCAAAAGCATCATATTATAAAATACAAAGTAAGCAAAACATTATGGAACATTCAGTAGAACAGGAGTAGAGTGAGAGCGAATACTGAATTGACTTGAGCTCTCTAATTTATACCAAACTTTATCTTTTATAAAAAAGTGTTTTGTTCTTTTTGTTCTTTTTTTTTTTTTTTTTTTTTTTTTTAATAGGAATTTATAAATAAACAAAAATTTCATTGTTTTATCAAACTTTTGCTGTTAAATATTTTACGTACGTTAAACATTTATATTATTGTAGGCTTTTGAAAGTTTTTATTTTAAATGAAATTTTTTACATAGCATCTAATTTGAATTCATAACTATTTACTATAAAACAACATGTTAAAGCACGCTTCATTTTTTAAAGGTATTATTATACATAATATGTAAACAAGAGAGAGAGAGAGAGAGAGAGAGAGAGAAATGAAAAGGATAACAAGAGAGATAAATGTATTAAAAATGTGTTTTTTTTTTGTCTGTGTTATTTCTAAAATATTACCCTTCATTATGGAGTTTACAGGAAAATGTGTGGCTCAGAGACTTAAAGGTTTCTCATTGCAAATTTAAAGAAAGCATCAAACTTTAATTTTGTTTATTATTATTATATCATTATTATTTTAATTTTTTTATTATTAAACAATTTTTTTTATTATTATAAAACAATGTTTCAAGGCTCAACATAATTTAAATTTATATTTTTCTGCAAATATTAATAATTTAAGGTTACGTGTCAGAGGTTCGATATCTCCCGATTTTAATCTTTTATTGCCATCAAATTTGGTATTGTTTCAAAGCTTATTATGTCAACTACTAAGTGATACAAATGTTATTCCAATGATATTAGAACAGAAAAGATGTTGTGATTAACTTTGAGCTTTACTGGCTTCAAATTCCAAAACCACGTCATTGAAATTTTATATTATGATATCACATAATTTTTAAATATTTGGTATTTTATTTGTATAAAGTTCCAATGTTCAAGAAATCCACTCTGTTTTTATGATCAGCTGATCGTTTAATTATTACTGATCTTAAAACAATATTGATTTCTCTCCAAAGATTCTTGCCCTTTGTCGCCATATTTGTGGTGCCTATTGCATAGTCCAGCATAGGGAAACATCATTTCTCCTAATTTTTTTACATAAAAAGAGTTTATTTCAACTGAACGAAATTTTCTCATATTCTTCGAGCTTATTAGGAGCTAGAAATAAGGCTTTGATTGAGGTTTGAAGCTTCTTTTGCTATTAAAAAAAAATAATAACAATGACGTTTTTTCTATGCTGGGCTATGTATTCCTGACCAACAAAATGGCAGCTCTTAAATATGAGTGCATTAGCCTATATTGTAATATTGGCTCGAAGAGTGGGTTTGATACTAATTGTAATTGCCTATTCCAAATTTAATGAAAGTTGGCTCAAATTTAATACAACTTGCAAGTTTACTTGAATGAAATAATTTATTTTCTAGTTTGCTGAGAATTCTTGATTATTATAAAAGTATTTTAGGAGATAATAAAGCAAATAAAGATAATAAACTCGTTTCATGAATCGTTATTTATTATATTAAATGGTCTCACTTTTCAATACTTAAATTATTGTGTCTGTTTTTTAATGCATTTTAGAATACAGAAAAGCTCATCAACTCAATGATTTTAAAAACATAAAAATGTATTGGTATTATAATCAAGAAAAAAACAAAACAAATACTATGTGAAAATCTTGAATATGAAGCTTTATGACCATTAAAGGCATAGAAAACATGAAACAACATGTTCTTTAATCATTAAACACAAAATGGGATCTACAAAACTGATGATAATTTTTACCAGAATGTAAATGTTGCGTGGCCCCACAAGAGAGCGTGAAAAAACTGTAAAGTATGCAATTTCCGTGAATAATTCTGTTTATGGCGTCAGAAACAGGAAAAAATTAGTAATAAAAATGTTGTGCGGGTTGCATAAATCGAAAAAAAATTATCACTACTACGGCGCTACAGTTGGGTTTTAAGACCAATTATTGTTGTTTATGTAAGTCCTATCAAGTGTTTTGTGATATAAAAGCTTATGTTTTTATGTTGTCCATGCCTTTAATATTTAATGACGATTATTCAAATAAAATGTGCTCCAACGTGAAAGAATACTGTAATGCCGGGTTTCTCTACCTGTTCTCCGCGAAATGGTTTCAAGTGCTCCACAGAACATAGAAAGAAGTGAAAAAAAAAAAAAAAAAAAAAAAAAGAGGAATAAAAAAAAGTTAAGATTTAAAAATAATAATAACAATTAAATAATATATATTCATAATTTTTAAACAATACAAAAAGACTCAAAAATATCGTGTTTCTGAATAATACTTTTATGTGTAATTAACAATTTATTTAATTTTAGATACGTCATTTTAGTTTTGTAAATTAGGTGTAACTGAAATACTGAAAGTTGAAACAAAGGACAATATTGAATTTTATAAGCGAGCTTAATTTTTCAAAAGATCTAGTTAATTTTTCAAGTTTTTTATTTTTTTGACTGAGAATCGTTTTTATTTATTTTTTAACAGGATTTGTGACAGTTCATTTATTAACAAATATTTTAAGAAGAATATGATTTTTCAAAATCACATTTAAAATCGTAAAAAATTTTACAACTATTAAAAATTAGGCTTTTAAAACAATTTATTTTATTAATTTTTTAATAACCCTTACAATTTCTGCTCTGAAGTTACAAATTTGTGAGTTTTATGATTTAATTTTTTCCTTCATTCCATTATGTGATATCTGTTCACTTAAATTGCTTAAAAAACGGTCACGTGCATGAAAAAAAAAATGCACCTGCTCCAGTGCTTGACCCTATTGCTCCGTGAGCGCTCCTTACTCCTAAAAGTGCTCCGCAGATCAAACAGATTGAGAAACCTTGCTGTAGTGTATGTGAATTGTACAATAAAGCACCCTGATACAATGTGCACTATATTTAAAATATAAATTTGCCATGAAAATACTAAACAAATGTATAAAGAATACCTTATGTATGTTGATTGTAGGACAAAGAAAAGGAAAATAAATATATTATCTAAGTTATTCGAGGATGCCAAATAAAACCTTTGAAACTAAAATTTTGTTTCACAAAATAAAAATGAATATCTTTTACACATACTGCATGGGGTGATGTTCTCACAAATTACTAATACGAGAAATTTTTATATTTTATTTTATTTCCTTCCTCAGTCTTTTATATTCAACAAGGAAAAAAAAATTTTTTTTGACAGTCAAAGGGAACACTAACATAATCTGTAAGTAGTACAACATAGTATGTTATAAAAATGAAAATGATGAATAATATACAGTTACATACTCAGAATGAAAAAGACAATTAAAAGATTGTTCTCAAAAAAATTAACATAATATACAATATGAGTATAATAAAAGTCTTATTCCTAACATTTTTGATCCTTCCCTTTAAACCTGTACACAAACTACTACGGCCAAAACAGCAATAATAGTTATGGCCATCCTTCGCCAATGAGGTCGCGGAAAAGTGTCCCACCGCGCCCAAGAGAGGACGTCTCCCCTATATGGAGACGGTCAGTGCCCAAATAGCCATCAACTCACCTCCTAGAAAAATAGTCACGAAGTTTTGGGTAGTGACAGGGTGCGTGCATCTTGGCTTCAGAATGAGCCCTGTGCACCCCCGGCGTCATCGAGTGTGGAGTTATAAAATCAAATGATAATAGTAATAATAATTCTGACCTTCACCTTGAATCACAAGAATCACAAGGTGTTACAAAAGAAGAATGAAAAGAACATAATAATAATCAAAAGAGTCGCTAATCACACATTCAAACGACAGTTTGCGAATTTCATTTTCTGTGACTTTCCTTGTTTGTCAATCTAACAATAACAAAACATAAAAAGAGACAGCGAGTGAAGAGAAACAAATTCTTGGACTTAATTTTCTTGTTTCTTAATTAAGACGATGTAAAATTTTAGTTTATATAATCTAAAAATTATTTTGGTAAGTATATAAAAAGAAAGAAAATATTTGAGCTTTTTCATTTTTTTTTTTTTTTTTTTTTTGTTACCTAACCATATAAAATATCAAAAGTCAAAAATTACAAAATTAAATTAATAATTTAGGATTTTCAAAATCGTCAATTGAATATTTAAAGGAATAGACCAGAAGAAAACATCAGTACAATACAAAGCACTTGATGGCACATACATAAATAACATTAATTTATCTCCAAATCCAAATGCAGCGTCGTAGCAGTGACCAGAAAATTTCAATTTATGCAACCCGCACAACATTTTTATACTAATTTTTGCCTGTTTCTGACATCAGAAACCAACATTATCACGTAAATAGCATACTTTACAGTATTTTCACGCTCTCATGTGAGGCTACATTTATATTCTGGTAAAAAGTGTGATCAGTTTTGGAGATCACATTTTGTGGTTAATTATTAAAAATCACAATGTTGTTCCATGTGCTTTAAAATAGAAAATAATTTTAAAGAGAAAGTTCAGGGGTTACAACATGGTTCTTTAATGTTAGATAATGAGATGAAATGTTCATTGACTCACATATATTGACCCAAAACCCTTCTGTAGCCCCATAGTAGCCCCGCAAACTTGCGCTCATCCTGCAAAATATGCAACTCGCTACAACATTTTGCTTTAGTAAAGCCGTAACGAATTGCATATCTCGCAGGATGATCACGAGTTTGAAGGGCTACGGAAAGACTTTGGGTCATCATATGTGAGTTTATGAACATTTTTTCTCATTTATCTATATTGAAATTGAAGAAGCCATATTGTAAACCCTGAACTTCCTCTTTAATGGCATTTGAATTATCTTGCACACTTATTATAGATGACCAATTATTATGACTTCTTTAAGAGACACAAGTGGCTCCTTTATTGTGAACATTTTTGCTCCTGCGAAAAACGTTTCATTTTAGTATCACTATATCTTGAATAATGATTGAGTTGAGTCTCGAGTCAAGTGCTTTTAAAACATCATAAATATTACATTTGTCTTTCATGGCAAATTCACTTTATAAAGCACAAGGAACAGTAAGGATATTTAATAGTTTAAAAATTTCTCTAAATTATGATCTAAAAATAATACCACACTGCTTACACAGTTACACTGTTTTTTTACCTCCAACTTTTATTACCATAATGTATTAAAGCTAAATATTATATAATGTGACAGTGAAAGTAAGCACTAAGAACAGGCTTCAATTCAACCGTAAATTTGACGTTCACGTTTATTTTATTTTTTTTTTTAATTGTAAAAATAGCAGATGCAGATTTTGTTATTATCTAACTTATTATATTAAACACATAAAAAGAATCGTGGGAAATGAAAAAGAAGAGCGTTGAAACAGATTACTCTACCTTGTAAAAGTTGTAAATAATGGTTTAGAGTTCCCGCTGGGATAAAATGTCAAATAAAAGATTTTACTTCTTCGCAAAGACAATGGTCTTCATTTTGTGTCGTTAAAAATATAAGGGTTTTTAAATGAAAAAAACTATAGACGTTGGGCTTCGAATACATCTCCAAAATATCCAATTGTCTAATTTTTTTTTTTTTTTTATATTCCTTTATTCAAGTCTTCCATTCTATACAATCACAATTAAAACCATAAATGTATTACCTTCGGTTATTGATTATTTTGACATTTTGACATTGAAAGAATTTAATGTATAATACTGCAATGTCCAAAAGATTGACAACTTCATCCCACGTTTATCCCCTCTGTCATCAAACTGTCCTGATGTTTACTTAATAATCCCTTCTATAACAATAAGTACAATCATATCTAAAATAATAATATATTTATGGAATTACATTGCTTTGATTGTATCTAAATAAACTAAAATATGATTTAATCTTTAAAATTGATTTCGTCTCTCAAAGACAGACAGACAGAGAGGGAGAGAGAGAGAGAGAGAGAGAGAGAGAGAGAGAGAAGCAAAACTAAATAAATTATTAAAAAAAAAACTTTATATTTATACATACGAATATATAAGTACTACTAATGTATAATTATTTTAGTTTATTTTTGAAAGGCAGATTTTTTTAAAGCAATTACAAACTAATAACGAGAGATAAAAAAAAAAAAAAAAAAAAAAAAGACAAAAAGACAAAGAACGCTGATTTTTTATAAAAACTCATTTTTACTAAATATGATTTCCCAACATTCATTAATTTCCTTCATTTTTTTAAAGAAATAAGAACGATTTATATAAATTTGAATTATCATCTATAATTGATGTAAGATCATTAACATCACGATAGAAAACATCACATTCATCATACTAATCTACAATTATGGTTTTGACATTTTGGTGTTATACTGATGACTCTATAATACTCGATTATATTATTTATAATTCTTAGGCTTAATTGTTATAAGATTATATATTAGAGCTAATCTTCTACGTCCAAACTGTAGAAATTTAATATAATGTGCAATATATCGGTATACATACATAATATGTATATCGATATATTTGTGTATTATTTGTGTTTGTTATTGTTGTTATATATCTCTGTATGTAACATAATTTCAAAGCAATCCATTATACAATAATCCTAACGTGACACTATTATCTAAAGGCAATGTGATTGCAGAGGCTAAAATTGTCAATACGCGTGTTTTGATGATATGCCGTTCAATACACATATAACAGTGTTATGAAGTGTAATAGTAACAAAATAACTATTGCTTTATCTTCGATTTAAATCCTTTTCTTGCCAATGTTACAAAAACATATTTGTGGCATGACAACTTTGATGTAAATGTCATTAAAAAAAACTCAGCCTCCAACAAAAAGTTTATTTTAAAAATCCTTCCGTTTAAATAAGTCCTTTTATATATATATATGTATATATATATATATATATATATATATATATATATATATAAAATATATATTATATTATATAATATACTGTTACATGTTTCCTCTCGCATTTTTTTTTTCTTTCATATGACAGATCGTTTTAGGCTATATGAAGCGTAATCAATGTTTTCTCTATGTTAAAACATTTTATCACACAAAAATATTATTTGAAGTATATTTTACTGCTACATTTTTTACATACTGTACTAAATTAAAAAAATTAAAAATAAATATTTGTTAACCTTGTTATATTAAAAATCAATAGAGAGGTTTTAAATTTCACCATAAAAAGGTATTATTCACGTATTCAAATGCATCGTTGTCAAAATTCTGCATCAAAATACTGCTCAATTTCTGTGAGAAAGGTTTTTAGATGCAAAAATGTAAAAAATTAAAAAAAAAAAAAAAAAAAAAAAAAAAAACTCAAAAATATATGACAAACTTATTTATATCAAAGGAATAAATTAAGTAATAACAGGAAGTGATAATAATAATAGGTATTAGGAAAATAGTAAAAATTGACAACGAGAATCAGCTGGAAATTTTCAGTTCTTAAAGGAATAGACCATAAGAATGCATAATAAGCATTTATATCACAAAACACTTGATGGGACTTACATAAATAACTTTAGTGTGTCTCAAAACCCAACCGTAGCTCCGTAGCAGTGATCAGAAAATGTCGATTTATGCTACCCGCACAACATTTTTTTACTAATTTTGTATGTTTCTGACGTCAGAAACATGAATAGTCATACGCAAATTGCATACTTTACAGTATTTTCACGCTCTCTTGTGGGGCTACATTAACATTCTGGTAAAAATTGTCATCAGTTTTGAAGATCCCATGTCGTGTTTATTCATTAAAAAGCACATGTTGTTTTATGTGGCTTTAAGGACTTGGGAAAAAAAAAAAAAAAAAAAAACTAAATGGGTCCAACCGTAAATAGTTTGCTATATTATGTGTACTGCGTTTGTTATTGTAGTTTAAGTTGAAGATGAAGAGATGAATAACATAATAGAAAAGTGAATGTTACAATATATGTAAACTACCGCTGTCTAATAAATAAATAATTGGTTGCAAGTTGTAATGAAAAATTTACATATTAAGCATTCATCATACAAATATGGTTTCTCTTAAAAAACTATAAAACTACTTTAACATCTGTACTGATAATTGCAAAAGTATGTTTCGAACATCGTTCTATGAACACGGTAATGATAATTATAATTTACGTTTTCCTTTGTAATACATTATAGCCGGTGCTTATAACGTATTAAATGAAATAGTTGAGTTAAATTGAAGTGCTTGAAATCTATTCAGTGTTGCTTTATTGGTGCTGTGTGTGTTCGAGTAAAGTAAGTTACAGTACATACTGTATACTACACAACTTAGTTACTTACAATATATTGGGTTCTCTGTAGAAATAAGCCATGCGTATTATTATGTAGTCGTGTGATGCAAAACCGTACTATCAGCTTTTTTCTTGCAAGTTAAATTTTCCAATGTTATCCAGATGGTTAAGATACCACAAGCTCGTTCTGTAAAGTAAAGTGAATCTCAATAACTGTGATTGGCTGACCAACAAAATAAGACACATTCATTGCTTGATCTTTTTTTTTTTTTTTTTTTTTTTTTTGAGCCGATAAAAGTGAGTCGCATATTGAGACTGTAACTTTTTTTTGGGAAGTTTCTTTCATTCTTATCAAGTTCAAAGTTCTAAAAGAAGAAATAACAATGATCAACCATATTTATAAACGTAGTAAACAGGTAACGACGTCATAACCAGCTGTTTTTAACAAAGGAACATTTTCGAAGCTGGTTCAATATATGTGTGTAGTTTATAGAACGAAACACTAGTGAAAAGTCAATAGTTTAGTTTTGCACCGTAAGACTACATATATATTGAAATTTCGATTACTTAACTTGGCTTTTTTTTTCTGTTTCTTTTACATACACTATTGTAAGTACCATACCAACATCATGTTAAGATATATATATTTGTATGATATTAAGTGCTAATGTTTACTCAAAATGCGGAAAAGTAAGTGCCGGAAGAGGAAACCACGTGACGGTAAAAGTGGGAGAAAACTTCGTGCCAGCAGCAAGCTAACCTTGAGCTACCTCCCACATTTACCGTCACGTAGTTTCCTCTTCCGGCACTTCCTTTTCCGCATTTTGAGTAAACATAAGTGGTCATTGTAAGGAGACATATTTTCCATATTATGTATACTCAATAAATTACTGGGAAAGAAAAAAAAACGACGAAATCAAATTTAATAAAACCTCCTAAATTCAATTTGTTAAACGTTAGGCAATATTACTGATATAGGAATTCATTTGGATAATACCTTTTTTTTTTTATTCAATGGTTATATATTATAGAAATCTTGCATCGTTGTTGATGATTTGTTTTAATTGCAATATGCTCGCAATATCATGTGTATGACTCCCTTTTCAATGATATACTCTTGCTAATGAATGAATACTAAATTAAAAGCGAGTAAAGTTTTGAGATATTGATGTAGAAACAGGAACACACACAATTGTTTACATAACACTTTAAGATTGAAGTATTATTACAAACTATTATTTTGGATAAAATTAATCACGGATGTTGATAAACAACAAATTATAATAAGAAGTGTTTGCTTTGAACTTTAGTATACTGTGTTTCTGCTTACTCTGCTATGTAGCTGGTAAGCTTATTCGAAGACTGAGGTAACACAGATCTGAGAAAGACAAGACGGAAGTCAAGGCGGACCTCGTAATATCACACGTCTATATGATATATTCCAAAACACCATATTATAATATACCTTATATTAACAAACATGCACTTATTATATATATATATATATATATATATATATATATATATATATATATATATGTATATATATATATAAAGAATATTATATTTAAGCTATTGAAATTTATAACAACAGTTAAAAGTGAATTTTACAATATTAAAAAGTTTATTTTAAAAATTTGCTTCTAAATTAAACTGGATATTTTTATTTTTTATTTACAATGATAGGTGTTATGTTTGTATAATTAATTTCTAGAGTATATTTTAAAATATGCATGTTAAATTTACTCTAACACACACACACACACAAACATACGTACATACATAAATATATAAATATTAAAAATTCAATGTGTTATTAACTGTAATGGCTGCAGGATTTTTTTTTATAGTCATGTTTTGCTTCTTTTTATTATTATTATTTATTTAATGATGACTATTATTGATGTGTAAATAAAATACTTTTATCTCGCATTTTATTGTTTAGTTGGAAGCGGCTTAAATACGAGAGAACACAACACACAATGGGATTTTTTAAAAGCACATTTTTTTTATTCTTTTGATATGTATAAGCATGATATAGAAATTTTATTTAATGATTAGTAAAAGCCATGTAATATCGACTGATTAAAAATAATCGTATTTAGATGGTCAAAATTTTAAATTACAATGTCCTGCACGGTATTATCATTATTTATTATTATTTAGTATATTATATGTGGTATTAAATACATTATAATGCTACTTTTTAATTTTATAATATTAAAGATATAGTATGATATGTATATCTGTGTGTATATATATATACTGTATGTTAATATCAATTCTACGTACGCAATTACTCATTATATTATTAGTTTTAATTTAATATATTGTAATTATATGGGATGTTTTGTTTCCTATTCCTACTAACAAGTGTATTTTCCAAATTTGGTTAAGAATGTCACTCAATTCAATTCACTAAATATACCTTTATCACTTGTAATCTGTTTACTACTTTTGATCATTTCCTTTAACATCTTCAGTCACTCGAATCCCTGGTCACGTGATTAAAAACACGCTGGTTTCCGTGAATACATCGGACTCTTAAAGACATAGACAACATGAAAACATAAGCATTTACATCACAAAACACTTGATAGGTTTCACATAAATAACATTAATTGGTCTCAAAACCCAATTGTAGCGCCGTAGCAGTGATCAGAAAATTTCAACTTATGCAACCCGCACAACATTTTCATGCTATTTTTTTTTTTTGCCTGTTTCTGACGTCATAAACAGAAATATTCACGCAAATTGCATACTTTACAGCTTTTTCACGCTTTCTTGTGGGGCCACATTTACATTCTGGTAAAAATTATCATCAGTTTTGTAAATCCCAATTTGTGTTTAATGATTAAAAAGAACATGTTGTTTCATGCTTTCTATGCCTTTAAAAGTAAACTTACTTTTCAACCTATACACGTGAAAAAAAGAAGAATAAGAAATCAAACTGTCACATTCCTACTGTAATATTCTTATATTAGATATGACTTTTTTTTTATTATCACGTGCTGTCATCCAGAAAAGCAGTACATACAGTAATTATAACAATTATTTTGCAAGTTTTGAAATTACAGACCCACCGAAGGAACACAAAACCTTTAAAGTTTTCCTTTTCCACATAAAATTTTATCCTTTTACTCTGTGCTTTATTGTTGTGTAGTTGTTGTACTGAACCGTATTACGAACTGAAAAGGATCAAAGACTATCATGATTATGCTTTTTGTCAGTCTAGAAGAAGTTAACTTTCACACCGTATAAATTTAACTTAAATAGTATAATAAAAGTTTACACATAATAAGATTATCATGGTTATATCACGTGATTAAAGCTAAATTTGTAAAATATAATTTTACACAAGGGTAAAAATTCGATGCTGTAAAGGAATTACACTGAGGTAAAACAGATTTATTTTCATGCTTTACACAAGGTTCATTAAAAACAATATTATATAGTCACACACTACAGACTTTCAATATAATACACACATGCCAGTCAACAAGCCGTGCATCGATTAATATTGTTTTCTTGTATAGCGTATTTCATTTCAGTTTTGTTTGTATAGTGAAGTAACATAAGAGCTGTTGTCACTAGAGATTATTTTACTGCTTTCGGTGAAATTGTTTTGTTGTAATTAAATGTACAGTAATATATCTGACGGTGCGTGTGCGTATGATTTCTAGAAATAATCTGTTAATATTTTTTTAACAACATAAGTATATGGTTCTGATCTGTTATATTGGCAAACACAATCAGGCAGAACAGTAAATAACGTAAGTGATACTCAATTTTTTTTTTAGTTAACTGAAGCAAGAAAACTTTTTTCATAACATCTAAAATTAATATACTTTCACTTTTTTCTTTCTTCATTAAATACAATTTCAGATAGTTCAAGCCTATCAACCATGAGAATGAAGCTACGTATTTTGCTCTTTTTAATAACACGAAGTTGTAATTAAGTGTTCGTGCGTTAATAGGAACTCTGAGCTAATTAAGAGTTGTAGCTAATAAGTTTCGTATCTCTGAAGTTCCAAAATTGGCCCTCTGCTTTTTAAGTTCTTGAACATCAATGATTACAACTACCTATGATAAAATTTCAAAACCTATAACCATCGGATAAGGGAGAAAAAAAGTAAAGAAATGAACATTACATGGGCTTAAATTTTCAAAAATTCATAATTCAAATATTATTACATATATTTGTGATTTTTGTCTTATCTTTATAAGGGCCAGTTTGCAAAATATCAGAGTTTTCTGCCTTTATAACTTTAATCTTAGCACCACAGTACCTCGCAAACTAATTAATATTTCAACTCCTACACCTGCCAGAGAAAAAAAAATGTCAAAATTTAGTCATTTCTATAATTAGTATAATTATTGTTTAAAAATGTTTTTATCAGATATGTATTTTTTTTTAAATAAAATAATGAGAGTTGTTCAAAAATGAAGAGGCACTCCTTTTATGTACACTATAATAATGATTGTTTATTTTAAACGATAAAGAAACAAACAAAACAACTATAAAAACAACAAACAAACTAATTAAAAAACGAAAATATTTATTACGCAGTTTACTTAATTATTATGAAATAATATGTTTACACAGTTACAAAGGGTCATATAGAATATATAATATTATTATGTGTACAACTCATTTTTATTTTAAAAGAGGAAAGTGCGTAAAAGTGTAATTAAGCCCAGGAAGTATAATGCATAATTTATAATTACATATATCTCATCGAGACCGTCATGTTATACACAATTTTCACGAAAGCAGTGTGGTAGCCAATCAATGTTTTTTTCGATTTTAACAGATCATTTGATCTATAAAAAAAGATCACTAATTATCCTATTGTGATTTTTTTTTACTGTTAAAATATTATGCAAAAAAAATTTTAATTAATAATTTGCAGACATAATACTATTATTATTATTTTAATATAACAAAAAAGTACTCCGATGCTTTAACAATTTCAGAAACTTTTTCAATTATTATTGTTCCTTGTAAAAAATTTAAAAACTCTGGTTTTGAAATATTCAGCACTTTTTAATTGGTTCATAAAAAAAAGTTACTTTCTAATTTTAGGTGGAAGAAATAGCTATAGTATTTACATTTGTTCAACTTTTTGAACTTATAATTTAATAGAGAATTAGATCGATCGTTGCTCTAAAAGTGATCTAATTCAAATCAACATTTGAATCAGATCTTGATCAGATCTTGATCAGATCTTGATCAGATCTTGATCAGATCTTGATCAGATCTTGATCAGATCTTGATCAGATCTTGATCAGATCTTGATCAGATCTTGATCAGATCTTGATCAGATCTTGATCAGATCTTAATCAGATCTTGATCTGATCAAATCTTTGATATAAAAATCCATATTACTACTTCAAGTGTCTCATCTGCATACAGATGCAGATAAAACACTTACCTCGTGTCACTCTGCCATGACAAGTTTTTAGATGAAATGTTGCAATGATTTACAGGCAATAACAATATGTTAATGAAAATATACAAATATTTGATATCATCTCTCTTTAACTTGAACAGAATCCTGTGTCTTTGTACATATTAATCACTGTCGTCTAAAACTTTACAAAATACAAGCTTTACTCAAGCTTCTCCTTCATTTTAGCATTTAGCAATAACAAACATAATAGTTATAAAGCTTTCTAACATTCACAACACTCATAAATCTACTGTTTTGATTTAGGATTGAAAAAGCCACAAATCTCTTGGCAATGGAAAAAGTTATTATCATTATTGCGTGCCATCACGACTGGCAAAGAAGTTATAAATAATTTTGATTATTTTCTTCGAGTTTCAGATTTTTACTGACAATTACATAATTAAAAATATAATATTATTAATAATTTTTTAGAGCAACATTATATTATTATTGTATTATTATTATGTTTTGCAATAATAAATTAGAATTGAAAGAACTTATAAGAAAAAATATAGTTGACTTTATTCTATATTATAAAAAAAAATGTATGTATGTATGTTTGTGTTGTGTGTATACATTTATAATAAATATGTAATATTTCTTAGATCGTAGATTTTTAATGTTTATAAAATTCTAAAAATAATGTATAATATACTTACAATATTTTTACATTAATATTCTAAAGAAAGTTGTAGTTTGATTTCTTATAAAAGTTCTTGATAATTTATGAAAGGTATATTTTTATAATATAAAATGTAATATAACATTTTTACATTAAAGAAGTATGATTTTTTTTCCTTACTTTGGTCTAATATCAAAGAGGTAAAATATAAAGTAATAAAAATTTGTGCATATATTGGAAGTAATGTCTTTGGCAAAGCTAATTTTTTTATGTTATAATATCTTTTTATAAAAGATATAGAAAAATAGCAAAAAGTAGCTTTATATGTGTATATTTTTATTGATAAGATTTTTCTTCTTCTACTACTTCTGGAAAGTAGAACGCAATTTACTGAAGGATATTACAAAAAAAAAAAAGTGGAAGCAGCAAGCACAAATATTAATTCTAATTTTAGACTACATGGGATGAAATACGATGGAAATAGTGATTTGTGGTGAGGATATTGCATTTTACTGGGAAAAAAAGAAATCAAAGAGACTCATTAATATACGTTTATTATTAGTATTATTCTTACTTCATTTCTACTGGAGATTGTTCTATGTTGCTGTTTTTCTATGAATTTTTCACCCTTTATAACTTAATATTTTAATTAAATATTCATGTATATACATTACACATACACGTACTCAAATATTTACTTAATTATATGTAGATATATCTAATTGTGGGAAGACTTTTTAGCACTAGAAAAACCTTCTTGTATCACTTGATTCTTATCACTATTATTTTATATATTTAAATTTATCTTTAATAAATCTAAAAGTGATAATAACTAAAAGAAATGATAATAAGGCTCCCTACCAATAACTAACTTAATCTATTGTTTTTAACCTTTTATGCTATTTATTTTAAAGCTCCCTTGTGTTCATGTAATTCAATTTTATATATAATAAAGTTCTTTATTAATCATATTAGTAACTCAGTCATGAAAAAAAAAAATCTAACTTTTTTTCCGTGACTGAATTACCAATTATTTAGCTATACGCAACTTTTTCCTATAGCAAAAAATGATTAAAATAAATAAAAAAAAAAAAAAAAAAAAAAAAGGAGTGAGAAAAAATTATTGATAATGAAAATAATACTTTTTCTATTGACATAACATGGTGTAACTACGAATAATTAAAATTATGGCATGTATAATTTTTTTGTTAATTATTTGACAGATTTATGTAATCTCACCTATACTTGTTTGTTTTAAAAAAAAAATTGGAAGAGTGATTTTAGAGCCTCTGGTTTGACACATGCGCATCAAATTTACCATCCTCCAGTAGCAGAAGGGAGGTGAAAGCAAGTTGAGAGGTAGGGGAGTGGGTGGCAGGAGCTGAAATACGAAGCGTGCGAGGTTTGTAGTGCCAGTTGCCTACCAACTGGGGAAGGCAGCACTTCATCCGTTGCAGCTCTCACTACTCTACTATCTTGACGAATAAACTGTTGCGTATCATCCAACATTTCACAAGGTAAGATAACTTTTTTACAAACATTTTTGATATTTTATGGTAATAGAACTGCATTTGATCACTATACATATATGTTCATATTAAACCAAGGAAAAAAAATATATAAAATGATCATTTTTTTTTTCAATGCATGTCAAATATATAGGCATAAAGGCATTGGATGCAGTACAATTTATAGCCCAATGGCAAATCTTCTTTTAAATTCAATTGAGGATTACATTGAAGATAATGAACTTAAAAATTAATTAACTAGAAAATAAAGTTACAATTAATTTCAAGTATTTTAATTACATCATTCTATAAGCCTGTATTTTATCATCAACTTTTGACAATGTGAATTACTTTTAATTTTTATAAAAGAAAATGAATTAATTTACATAACATTAACAATATTAACCACAATATTTATAATTGCCTTTTCTTATTTAAATTGTTTCTCATTTTATTATAATTTCTTTCTTATTTATTAATTTATCATTATTATAAAAGATAAAATTAGTTTTAATATAACATGTTAAGATTAAATGGGGATGTAAAAGGAAAAGCAATAGAATATTTTTATGTCTCCCTGTTTGCTACTATAATCATTAATGTTGGTTATTAAGGCGCCTGTTGGGATAGTAGGTAGTACATCTATTATTTATCAGGCCTATATAAAGAGAGAGAGAGAATTAATTTTGCTATTTTATTATGTTACTTAATTTTGATATAAAAGGAAAGAAAATTAGAATTGTTTGAGTATTATAACATTTTCTTGTCACGAAAATATAGAAAGAAATATTGTTAAAAATAATAATAGATTTTTACTTTTTATGTGACGCACTTTTTAAGGATAACCTTTCAACACCTCACGTCTTAAGAAAAAAAAAATATATATATATATATATTAATAATGATAAAAAATAAATTTAATGAAATTTCATACTCTATCATTTTGAAGCCGCCTTAAATGTTTCATACAACAAAATTTTTATTGTTGCTATTCACGTATAGCTTACTTCGATTGAGTAAAAAAAAGTGTAGAAGCTTTTAAAGTTATATAGTGATTTATAAAATATAGTAGTTGTTAAAAAAGAGATTGAAAGTGCATTTGACACCTGTAGCACTATATAATATGGTACTTTATAAAGTACTTGCCAAATAAACCCAGTTGTATTCTATAAGTTTCTAATGTATAATTTGGATATTAAATTTTAATGATGATAATAATTACATTGCCTCAGGCTTGATTTTTCTACTGAATACAATGTAGCTGAAATAATAATGTTATTATGAACTATAAGTCTGTTATTTTTATGAGAATATTAAGTTAATCATGGTATTAGTTGCAATAAAATCTGAGTTAACAAACCAATAAAATATTAGAATTAGGTCAGTCGTTCTATCAATCACGGGGAAAAAAAATATTTAATAAAATTAATAATCCCATATTGAGACCTTTTTTTTTTTTTTTTTTTTTTTTTTGCTGCATAACATATTTGAAATTATATCTAGGAGAAGTACAATAGTAAAAAATAATTATTTTAAGTCAATGAGAGCAAAATTATATTAATGATAACAAAAAATTTATTAGTTTAAAAACTCCACGTTACTAATTTAAAGAAAAATGAAGTAGAACGTTGTCCATAGTTGTAAAGCTGAAAATAGTTCTTTTATCATATGTTGGAGACACAAAATATGAAAAAGTGTAGAGTAAACTTTCAAATGACAGTATTGTATATATATATATATATATATATATATATATATATATATATATTATACAGTACAATATCATGGCCCTGCCTAACGATCGCGACCATGTAATACAGTATGTTAAGAGTCTGCGAAGAATATAATTGACATGGTCGTGCTTGAATAAGCCAATAGTTGTAACAACAATACTATATAAAATATTATATATATATATATATATATATATATATATATATATATATATATATATATATATATATATATATATATATATATATAGTAGTACTGTAGTTTATATAGTTCGGTAGACGATACCATTTTTAAAAAAAATGAGAGTTTCCTGTTTTTATTTTAGTAACTATTAAACTTCATTTTGTATTATAAAAGGAAAGTATATTGTTATAGTCATTTTTAAATTTTTAATATACTGTAGTGTTTGTTGGGAGCAAACGTTACTATAAATATGAATATATAAAAAACGCCGGAATAAAATATTTATTATCATACTAAATATAGGTATTAGCAGATCTTCTGCATAGCAAAACCATATATATATATATATATATATATATATATATATATATATATATATATATATATATATATATATATATATATATATATATATATATATATATATATATATATATATATATATATATATATAAATATATATACTAATCTGTATAAAAATGTATAATATATATATATATATATATATATATATATATATATATATATATATATATATATATATATATCCTGGGCACTTGCATTACAAGCTTTAAAAAGAATGGATTACAAGGTAGAGTTACCATGATAAATAACGCAAACAATGGAAAATAAAAGCAACTTCATCTCCCATTTTTCTTTCTCTCTTTCCCCTTCTCAGATACGGAGACTGGTTACGTCATTCTTTTATATTATACCGGTCCTTTACTTATTCAAACTTACATTCTTTATTTCTCAGTTATCATGTGCATTTATGATAACTACAAATTTGGGATATTATAGTTATGCGTGCCAATACTCGATTTATTAAAGTCATCAGATATGTGTTAAATTAAAACTATCCCATTATGTCTAATAAGCAAAGACAAAAAAATAAAAATAATAATAATAATTACCATATAAGTATCCGATGTAAGTTTGAAATTGTAAGCAACTAGAAACTAAAATGTTTAGCAGATAATTTTCCATTTTCTTTGAATAAGGATAAATGTAGAAACATCTTGTTATTATAATATAGTTACTGTATTCTATATAGTATACTCATACTGTGTGTTACGTAAATTGAAATAATAATTATGCGTTATATACTGTATAAGTAGGATCTCTCTCTCTCTCTCTCTCTCTCTCTCTCTCTCTCTCTCTCTCTCTCTCTCTCTTTCTCTCGTGTATATCTTAATTATTGTGCGGTTTAAGTTCTTCATTGCATGCTGATATTGAAAACGTATTTTTTATTAATATATTATATTGTGATGGAATTTTGTAATTATATAGTTCTCTCTTATTTATCTTAATTGTAGTATAAATATATAATATGGGTAAAATAAGTTAAAACTTTGTAGTTTCATTTCAAAGGGGAATGTGTAAACAGAAAATTCATAATATTACTTTTTAAGCTGAAACAAATTCTAAAAACAAGAGAATGATAAGTAGCAATGATTAAAATCATATTTTCATAAAGTATTTTCTATATAGTATGTAATAATTCAAACTTCTTTTATGAAGAGTTTATATTCAAAACTACCAAATAAAATATTATCATAGGCACTCTTTATTATTTTTGTTTAAACATTGTGATATACCTAAATAATGATGGTGCTTTTATTTAGTATACATATTGAAAAAGTTTTTTAAACAAGATAAACTAAGTAAAAAAAAAAAAAAAAAAAAAAAAATCTCCAGAGTAAGAAAGTATTAAAATAATATTTATGTAAAAAAATGATTTCTTAGTGAGGGTTGATTTGATGTGTACGGTAAAGTAGAGCAACAGTGTGAAAACCGCCCCATAGCAGTTGAGTATAGAGAGAGAGAGAGAGAGAGAGAGAGAGAGAGAGAGAGAGAGAGAGAGAGAGAGAGGCAAGCAGGCAGGCAGACAGAACAGCGAGTAAGTGAGAGTTTCCTAACACACTCTTACGTGTTTAAATTTTGAAAATTTACAACCTACTTGTAAACAAACTGCACATAGTATAAATATGACGTCAGCTGGTTCAAGTTCTCATTAGTATTCAAATATCTGTAAGAAATATGTAATAACAATACCAAAGGAAGCTATTTAATATATACAGAACTATTTGGTCAATTATTGTCTGGTAATTATTTTTATTCTTAATGAATATATTAATATTATCTTCAGAGTCATATTGGTGGGCATGGAACGTATTTAGAGAGGTCAGCAAGGGAATTTTAAGGGCGAATTCCCTTAGACGCCCGCCGCAGGTTCATTTTTTTTTTCTTTTTTTCAATCCCAAAATAGAATTTATTTATTGTAAAGGAGCTCGAGAGACAAGAAAGGTGCGCTTTGTACATTTGGTCTAATTAAAAACTTCACACGAGTTATATTAACGTATTGTTTTAAACAATATAATAATCGGGCAGGTGTGAAAGCTGCCAAATTTCAAATGCCGCTAAATTACTTAACATTAAAAATGTTTCCCTCTTGTTAGTAATATTCTTAGCACTTACAGCTAGTGACGCTCGTCAAGAGCGCACTTTATTCTTCATTTGTTTTATACATATTCACTCTATTTCGATTTAGAATTTTCCTATCGTAACTTTTGATACTCCTTTTAATCATTAGGTGGCGCTTATTTCAATCCTATCAGAGGTGCCCTCCGTTTGGGCGCGCTCCTAGCCTATAACTATAAAATAAAATAAATGGTGGCACCCCTTTCATGGCATAGCACCAACTGTTTTGAACTTTGTTTTTGTGCATAAATTTTATTTTATATTTATCAGAACCAATTTGTGATGAACTGGAGAACGCGATAAAGCAGAGATGGGGGAGGGGGGGTGGTAATATTCGGGGATTCCTATCTTGCTTTTGTCAAAAATCCGACCCTGATTATCCTTTAGTAAAACAAAAGTTTTGCTAGATTAATATTCAAACAAAGCAGTGTATAAATTTAGTTAAATTTTGTAATATACCAGAGTTCAAATGATCAAAATTTAATTTACAAAATTCATTTTTTTTAACCATTTGTAAACGGGCAAATAATTATAATATAACAAGAGATATCATGACAAAAAAATAAAAATAATGACAATAACATTTTGTTTTAATATGGTGTAACATATTATACTGTACGTATACGAAATTTTAATTCCGTATATAATAATAAATGTAAAAATCTACAATGAAATAACATAGAAAATCAATATTTATATTAAATATATTTCATTATTCAACATTTTATTAATGATATTATTTAATATATTATAATAACTAAAATTAATTTTTAATAATAGTTTTAAAAATACTTCTGAAAAAATTTCATTTCAGAAGTTCTTTAAAAGTAGATTTCAAAATTAAGTGTTTGTGCCATCTTAAAGTAATGTATCAGATACATTAAGCACTTGGTGTTTTTTTGGTATTAGTCATTATGAGTGGAAAATAAGTTACACACACACACACACACACACACACACACACACACACACACACACACACACACACACACACACACACACACACACACACACACACACACACACACACACACACACACACACACACACACACACACACACACACACACACACACACACACACACACACACACACACACACACACACACACACACACACACACACACACACACACACACACACACACACACACACACACACACACACACACACACACACACACACACACACACACACACACACACACACACACACACACACACACACACACACACACACACACACACACACACACACACACACACACACACACACACACACACACACACACACACACACACACACACACACACACACACACACACACACACACACACACACACACACACACACACACACACACACACACACACACACACACACACACACACACACACACACACACACACACACACACACACACACACACACACACACACACACACACACACACACACACACACACACCATACTATTAAGGATCTAGAACCCAGGACTGCATGATATTACCGGAACTACATATTTCTAAAATACAGTATATCGCTTCTCACAATTCATTAAGGCCATACAGAATCTACTTTAAAAAATAACAAAAATTGAAACCTGCACTTTACTAGGTTGGGAAATCTACACGAATGCATACAATATAGCGTAATTGGTCTTAAATTAAAGGCAATACAATATTATTTTACAGGAATGTGTTAAAACAATGTATTGCAAAATTTGACTCCGTGGCAAGGAGAAACGTTTTGCAAAGTCGCAATTTTTACTACAGTGTTAAGAGAGCTCGTTTTTAGCAGGCGATATCTCTATTAATATTAAAGATAAATCCATAGTGTAAGCGAGGAAAATTATCCTCATATCTTCCTATTTATGAATATCAAAGAAAAAAAAATTTAAAATAAAAATTACAGGCGTAATTCAATTAGCTGTAAAAATGTAGCCAAAAACCAACGGCTTAACTTATATGAGTGAAAATGATAATAGAAGCGTAGAAGCGGTAATGAAGAATGTAAAAGACTTTTATTTTGAAAAAGTTGAATTAGAAACCAATTTACAATTTTAAAAAAATTACGCATGTCAAAGTTAGGTAATCATACTATAGATACTCCCCTTACGCCTTGACTCTTCATTTCCCCTCACTTCCAAGCTTGATGCATTTCCCTTTCCGACCGCATGCAAATGTTTTTCTACCTAGTAAAGGAGAAAAAAAAAAGTTTTTCTGTCTATACTGCCTATTCTCACTTCAATCACTTGAAATATTACAAAATATACGTTTATGTTATAATAACTTGCATTTCCTATCACTTTTTTTTTGTATGGTTCATAATAATACAAATAATTTTTCCTATATACTTTATAATTTGTATAAAATATTAAATTATTAACAATGTCATAAACCTTCTTTTAATGATTAAACCACAATACAATTAGTAATTTTTTTTCATTGTTTGAATTTGGTAATTACTTTTTATATTTCCTTTTTTTGGGGGGGGGGGGCAGGGGGGTTGTAATTAAATGTCAGTAACCATTTCTTATGTAATTTCTTTCCTTTTAATTTACATGAAATTTATTAAGATAGAATTTATTTTTAAGTTGAAAGGAACTAAATTATAATAATGAAATAATTTGTTTTTTGTTCTTTACTATAGTACAAAGCTTTATTTTAAACGTTTTCACATAGATTGCAGTGGAATTAATTATAATTAAACATAATTTTTTTTTAGATTTTTTCTTATTTATAAATGGTAATTCACCATATTATATGAAATTAAATATTTGTAGTAACAATATTTAAGAAAAACTTCTATTTAAAGAACGAAAACAAAGCTCACATATTAATTGTTTGCATAAATATAGTAATATAAACGCAATTTGCTTCAATTGGATGCAAGAATTGTTTTAAATTTCTTTATGTACGTATATTATTTAAACATCAAGCTAGACTTCAATAGTTCTTTTTCAAATTTTTTTTTTTTATATTTTTATATTTATATGTGTCTGCGTTACACGACGTGGAGCTTCAATGTTATTGAAGCAAAGTAATAGTGGCTGACGAGAAAGCATCGAACTGAGCGTATCGCACAAAAATGTTGCGATGGTGACCAAAGATCCGCTTCTTCCATTTTTAATAGAGGTGAGTTTCATATCACTATCAGGTAAGATTTTACCTTTGTTGAAAATGGAAGAAGCTGTTTTTGAAACTAGAAAACTCTTTTTTTTTTTATATCACATTGATGCGATGTACCTGAGACGCGTGCAAGTGACATGCATGGAAATGAAAACATCATGACAACCACCGCTATTACAAAAATTAATCAAAACTTAAACTATTGACTCGAAATAACATAGTGTACCGTGTCTATTTTGGAATCTATGTATTTTTTTTTTTTTTTTTGAATAACCGTAATTCGCTCAGATTTTTTAAAACAATTTATGCAAAATATGAATTAATATACACAGTTATGGATTATATTGTGCAATTCATCAAGAAATGTTTTTTTTTTCCTTTAAATTTATTTTCAAATTAAAAGTTTAAAAATGTAAAAAATACAGATAATTGGTACAGATAATGACCTAAAATAATTCAAAACAGTAATTTTTTTTACCGTTTTATTGAAAGAAATAGCAAGATTAATAAATATCGGGAAAAATCAAGCAATATAAGAATATTTATATTGTATTGTGATCAAGTATAGTAATGAAAAAAATTATGACATTTTTAATAATTCAATAGCTTATAAAAATTGAAAAGTATAGGAAAAATTACTTGTATTATTATAAACCATACAAAAAAAAAGTGATAGGAAATGCAAATTATTATAACATAAACGTATATTTTGTAATATTTCAAGTGATTGAAGTGAGAATAGGCAGTATAGACAGAAAAACTTTTTTTTTTTCTCCTTTACTAGGTAGAAAAACATTTGCATGCGGTCGGAAAGGGAAATGCATCAAGCTTGGAAGTGAGGGGAAATGAAGAGTCAAGGCGTAAGGGGAGTATCTATAGTATGATTACCTAACTTTGACATGCGTAATTTTTTTAAAATTGTAAATTGGTTTCTAATTCAACTTTTTCAAAATAAAAGTCTTTTACATTCTTCATTACCGCTTCTACGCTTCTATTATCATTTTCACTCATATAAGTTAAGCCGTTGGTTTTTGGCTACATTTTTACAGCTAATTGAATTACGCCTGTAATTTTTATTTTAAATTTTTTTTTCTTTGATATTCATAAATAGGAAGATATGAGGATAATTTTCCTCGCTTACACTATGGATTTATCTTTAATATTAATAGAGATATCGCCTGCTAAAAACGAGCTCTCTTAACACTGTAGTAAAAATTGCGACTTTGCAAAACGTTTCTCCTTGACACGGAGTCAAATTTTGCAATACATTGTTTTAACACATTCCTGTAAAATAATATTGTATTGCCTTTAATTTAAGACCAATTACGCTATATTGTATGCATTCGTGTAGATTTCCCAACCTAGTAAAGTGCAGGTTTCAATTTTTGTTATTTTTTAAAGTAGATTCTGTATGGCCTTAATGAATTGTGAGAAGCGATATAAATAAATAGCTCACATGTATACACAGTAATTCTTTTGGTATAGTACATGTTCAACTTTAATAAAATGTTTTCCATTAGCAAAGAAACGTATAGATCAAAACAAAATTGAAACAAAAAAAGTTATTACATCATACAAAGAAGTTACCGTCACACACATTTGCATATTCTGTCATAAAATAACATAAACCATGTATACCCTAACGTCATGTGTTTATTAAATTCAAAATGCTTATATTATATATATATATATATATATATATATATATATATATATATATATATATATATATATATATATATATATATATATATATATATATATATATATATATATATATATATACAATGCAAATCTGAATGCTGGATAGTACATTTTGTAGTTTCTCATCTTATCTTATAGTTCTTACTTTATAAATAAATGTTTAGGTATCAAATGTCACATAAAATTACGCAGCAAAGGTATAAAATGAGAAATAAGGAGATACACTTTGATGAAATCTTGCAAGACAAAAAGTAAAATAATAACAATAAATAATTAATATGACTTACAGTATTTTAAACGAAAAGCTTTAGGCAGAAAAAAATAAAATCTACACATTCATTAGAGTATACAGTGCGTACAGATAATAAAACAAGTGATGAATATAATTTTTAAACGTAGAACGTGACTGGAATAATTAATAATACCTTGTTATTATTCTACAAAGCAAGGCCAAAACTGTCTATTAAGAAGAAATTAATATTAAATTATTTTTTTTACAAGTTTTTTTTTTAAATTTTTTACTATGAATAAATCAGTATAAGAAAGAAGAGAGTATAATTTTTGACAAACTATATGTCTTCTTAAATTGTTTATGAAATACTGTTATTATTTTAGATAATACTGTATACTGTAAATGACAAAAATATTTATCTATAAATGAAATTGGCAGTGACAATTTAAATTGAATGTAGTGACAATTATTGAAAATTTGATAGCACTAATTCCTTTTAATTATTATATAAAACAAATGTAAATGAATGAGAAACAAATAATATCGTATATGTTGTGTATTTTTACACAATAATATATGAAATGTATTAGGTGTGTTGGTATATGAAAAAAAAAAAATATTTACTTTTAACTTTGTAATAAAAATAGCGGTTGGTATAACCAATATTGAAATGAATGGTATTTAACACCAGGGGTGGTCTTCAAGCTTTTTGTTTATATGTATACCATTGCAATCCCACAAAAACCGCTGCTTTCTTTTTAACCTTTTAGGCTATATAGTTTATACTTCATAAGCACGCATGTTACAAACACCTTTACATTGTTTGTTATTAACGCCAAACGTGTGATATGTTTTATAAAATATAAAACCACAACATTATAACGCTTGAAACAAAAGCAATTATTATAGGATAAATTTGCCAATATAAAGAACTTGTGAGAATAATTAATTTTTGCTTTGCAACAATATCCCCCCCCCCCCCCCCAAAAAAAAATTCTTTACAAGTTGTTTAGATTGTTTAACCGGTTTTAATTTGTTATGCCAAATAAATATTGATTTATTTATCCAAATACAAGTAAAAGCTAACTAAATGTAGAAACACAAGGTTGTGTTACTATTTAGTTTACTTAATGTCAATTATATTTGTTTGCTTTTTATATATTATACACAAAATAGTACAGGAAAACATGTAATATTTTACAATCATGTGTTCAAACAATTTTTTATCTTTTCATAAGAATCAACAAACACATTTAAGTTTTGCATGCCTATTTGCCTAGTTCACAATGAATGAGCTCACAAATTTTATATTTTTATAATTTTATTCTAAATAAAAACAAAACAAAACAAATAAAAACAAACAACTTTTATTTATTAAAAAAAAAAAAAAAAAAAAAAAAAAAAAAAAAAAAAAAAAAACTGAACTGAACTGCGTTGAAAACTTCCTCAATGTTGTTAATGTTTTGAAACAAAAAATTAACATTACCAGAAATCAGAAATTAGCCTTTGTAGAAAAATTCAATCATTACGCTTACGCCTATCTTGCAGTGCATCGACATCGACAGTTTCCTTAAAGTAGTTTTCACTTTCAGTATAATATTATTTAATCTGAAAATGTTTTTATTTTTTTATTTATAAATATATTTAAATATATAAATTTGATTACTGAAAGTATTCCTTATCACAAATTGCTATATATTTCTGATTTTCAATTATCATATTTTAATAAAAATTAGTAAGTTGTTAAAGTTCATTTGTCAATTTATAATTTGCCTTAACATTATTACATTATATTTTGACAAAATATATTATTCTCTCCGCTAAAAGTATATTAATTAACCTAAAATGAAAACAGAGTTTATAATGCAAATACGTATATTGTATACAAATTTAAATATTTAAGTAATGTAAGTGATGATATTCTTCAAGTGTTTTTTGTGTTATAAATTAAAATGTAAATTTATTTTAATTGGTATTTCAATGTATATTTTGTATATTTATTTACTAAAAATGACGTCACTTGAAAATTAAAAATTTCTTTGTTATGTTATTTATATAATATTTTAAAAAACTAAATAAATAACTTGATTAATGTGGTATTTATATATATATATATATATATAAAATATAATAACAATATATTACTTTTCCTTATACAGTATAGTCATAATCTGATTTGCAAACTTATCAGCGAACTAAAGTTAATTAAAAACTGTCATAACTTACTCTTGTACCAAAAGGTCAATCAAATCAACAAAACGTATATTTACGATAATCTAAATAATTAAAAATGTCAAATATTATTACAATACATTAAATATAATTTTTTTTTTATTTTTATATTACTTTGATATTCTGCTAACCTGGACTTGTTCAATGGTTTGCATCTCTTGAACTGGAAATTGAAACAAGGTGACATCCACAACTTCAATAAACACAAATTATATAACTTAGTTAAAATTAATTAATTTTAGTTTCGAGTTACTATTTTTTAATGGTATTTTAGACTTGTTAAAAAGCATTTTGACGTTTGATATAAAGTTTACCCAAATATATAATATTTAATGTAAATTAATTTACGCTTAGGGTTACAATGAAGTGTATATTTATATTTAATTTATTTGTGGGGTATATTAATTTACGTACAAAACAGCTGGACGTTTTATGCATATTATCTTTAACTTATTTTCATGTTACTTCCTACTGGCCACCTTTACAAAAGTTATTTTAAAAGTTTCCTTTTACATTAATCTTCATCAATTATCATTATTGTTATTTTTTATTAATATTTTAAAAGATATAAATGTATAAAATAAAGAATAAGAATACCATCATGTAATTTAGCTATTTGGTATAGTATAAGAATAATATTTAAAGAATTATAGAGGAATGAGAAGGCATTAAAAAATATATTTCATAAAATGTAGCAATTATACCGAATTTTTAATATTTATGTTATGGTAATTCGAAATTAAATATGAATTTAAAGTATATTTCTTCATACGGACGGGGGCGTAATTATTTTATGCTAGTTAAATTTTAGCAATATTTATACTATAAATATACTACAGGTATAATACAGTATAATTATACTGTATAATAGAGTATATAATACAGTATGATTTTTTTTATTAAAAAAATATACCATTTATGCTGTATAATATAGTTTAATTCATTGCAGGCTATATTGAGCATTATAATTTTTCGTGTATAATAATTTACAGACGTTTTTTTTCAATTTTTACTAAAGAAATTTAGTTTCAATATGACATAATTATAGTTTTTTTATACAGTAAAAACAACAATACAACTAATTTGGTGTGTATTGTACATTTTTTATTGAAGAAAAATAAAAATAAATTTTCAATAGAAACATATTACAAGATTCATTTTATTATTGCATTATCATGTTGATTATATTTAGTTGTTCGTTAAATATAAAATCAATAGAAAGTGACATCAACGAAGTGTCAAAAACAGTACCCTTCATATTGTAGGCTCTGAAACAATGCATTTCATTTTACATACTGCAGCTATGAAGATTGTCGTAAACAAACAATTTGTTAAAACGATTGACATTTTGGTACAAGAGCAAAATATAATGTATAAGTAATGCCAGTTTTAAGTTAACTGATAACTTCTAAAATCAGAATACTTTTGACTCTAACCTAAAAATTTGATGACATTGATGTACTTATGTTTACCACACACTCAAATTTGGAATATTTTACTGACTAAATTATCACGTCTTGCATAAAACATTGTTATGGTTGTAAAAAGATAAGACTGTACAGGAACTCTGTTAATGTTGTTATAATTATATTTATTTATTAAAATTATGTTAATTGTAAATTATGACTAGACCAACGATAGTTATAACACCATAATATGTTACTATGAACTGAATGAGTCAATAAAATTTCTTATTCTTACATTTTTGATTATGATACGTTATTATCATACACTTTTATTTTAAATTAAAAATTTAATTGAAGAAAATTTGTACGTTTTGAGTTTTGTATATTTTTTTATTAGATTATAATTTCAAGAGAGAACATTTCTATATATGTGATATCATGAGGAGGAAAAAAGATGCTAGAAATATTTTAATCGATTACACAACTCCAAGAGAGAGAGAGAGAGAGAGAGAAAAATTGAAAATTCCAACGAATAACAATGAACATCTCTGCTGCGTACATATGACGTTTTGATTGAAGAAAAAAATTAGAATTGAATTTTCAAATAATAAATTTACTATAATATTATATATAAATTTAGTTGTTTTTTCCCCCAATAAGCAATTTCAGTGACATAATTTATGTTTATTGTATTAAGTTAAGATATTAACAAGGTAAAATAATATTATTCAACACAACCAATTTGGGCACTTTTCCAATATAGGCATTCAACGCAGTATTCTCTCATATATCAGAGATGGAGAACATCATTTCTTTAGTTACTATTATAATCAATTAATTAATTAGTTAGTAATATTCTTTCCTACTGCCAAACGGAAATATGATAGACAGAACTAAAGTATTAGCTGTAAATAATAAAATTCACAATTTGAACTTGTGTGAAATATTTGAAGCAAGTATCGGACCTGCTACATCAGATTTTAATTCAAATACAAAATATTGTAAATAATAGTTACCCCCGTAAGTTGCAACATTAAACCGTAGTTTAGATGTTATTTTGTTTGTTTTAGCAATTTAAAAAATATAGCTAAGATAACGTAAAATAATAATAAATAATAAAGGTATAGGATAGGTTGATTATTATTTATTATATATAATAAATACAATAAAACATAAAAAAAAAATGTATGAATAATGTTAAGTTTTATACAGAAACCTTGGTGCAAATTATAAATTGTAAATAGCTTGAAGTATATTTAATCTACTAAAAATGTATATTTTTTTTTGTAAGTGTCACTGACTCTTTTTTTTTTTTAATTTAAATGAAGTAGACAATGTAAATATCCTTTTCATATATTTATTTAAATGTTAAATTACTTTTATTCAACGAATTGCTATGAGATGAATAAGAGATGAGTCTTTTGTTTTTTATTTATTTTTAATTTAAATAACTTTTCGTATTTAACACTGCAAACAAACAACAAGTTTTATATATTATTACAGTATTAATCTTATCCACTTTGATAATAAAAGTTTGTTAAAGAATTTTTTACAATTTTTATTTTTTATTTTAAATTGTTAAGCTATAATTTTTAATATATACATAATATTGTTTATTTGTTTTGTGTTATTTATAATGCAATAATAATAAATAATAGCAAATGATCATCATAATAATAAGATATAAATGAGACTTCAGAAAATGACACTTATTTAGCATCTACATTTAGTAAATGACAAAAGGTGTCACTTCGCATTACGAAGGTAAGCAAGCATGGTAATATTAAACGAAGACTGGCGTATCTCTAAATAATCTAAATATGTAAATTTTTTCACTTTGGGATGCATTTGCAGGTATACCGATTGTTCCTTGTTTTCGTACTACAATTCTCTCTCTCTCTCTCTCTCTCTCTCTCCCTCCCTCCCTCCCTCCCTCCCTCCCTCCCTCCCTCCCTCCCTCCCTCCCTCCCTCCCTCCCTCCCTCCCTCCCTCCCTCCCTCCCTCCCTCCCTCCCTCCCTCCCTCCCTCCCTCCCTCCCTCCCTCCCTCCCTCCCTCCCTCCCTCCCTCCCTCCCTCCCTCCCTCCCTCCCTCCCTCCCTCCCTCATTTCTCCGTTTTAGTCTGTTATGGCTGAAAAGTAAATAAATACAGTATTAAAAGTGAAAATATAAATTTTACAATCTGAATGCTGTTAAAGTCTTTTAATTATAAAATGCATGACGTATATAATATTCATAATTGGTTCACGCACATTTTTAAATTGTAAGCTCATTTCTATTTTGTAATTACACAAAATAATTATATGTAATTTAATTCCTTTGAATAGCTTATTGAATATAAAGTTATTCAACATTATATTAAAGCCATTAAATCTATTTGAATAGCATTAAAAACTTGTATAGCAATAATAATGATGATAATAACAACATTAAGCGTTTAACATTATATTTAATCAGATTTATTTATAAAACAAATATATGCAGCAATTTGGTCGTACAAAATTGTTGATGCATTGAAAGCTTAACAATTAAGTATTTAATTTGAAAACAGTTATGAACATAGAAATATTAATGTAAGTAATTATTAAGTAACATCCATTTCAATGGATTACCTCGGTAGTGCAAGCAAACCAAACTACTCATTTGAAATAATAACTTAATAATTTATATATAAAACAACTTTTCTATAATAAAGAAGATTAAAAAAACTAGGGGGTAATATTACTGCATATTCAAAAAAAGGATATTGTTTTCAATCTATATAGATATGCGAGTTTCTAATTTTGAGCTCAATAAGTATTTTTAATTAATTTTTGAAAGTCCTGAAATGACGTCACGGTTGGTAACTTTTTCATATGTCCTTATGCATAAGTTACCGACCGGGACACCATTTTTCAATGTTCAATAATAATTAAAAATACTGTATAAATTAAAAACATAGAAATTCACATATCAATCGATTCAGGACAATGTCCACTTTTTGAATATGAAATAAAATTACCCCTTCTTTTTTTTTCTTTTTCATTGTTCTATGTTGCAAAATAGCAGCCTGGTAATCAACAACTCTCTCATTTGAATATTGATTCATTATTTTTAAAAGTATTGAATTTCTGGTATAGTTGACTGTAATATAATAAATGCGAGGATGTTATAACTGGAAGATAAATGCGTGGTCAATCAGGAGTCAATCAGCAGGTCGATCAGGAGTCAACAAAAACAAAATCAGGGTTGATATGGTTTTATGTTCAAATCAATCAATAATCATAATAATTTACCTGCTCAGTTAAGAGACTGCAGTACATTAACTAATTATAAAAAGAGCTAATTATGAAGCACCTAATAAATAGTATAAATACTATAAATGTTAGCTAATATATTCTGTTATTTTTACTATTATATATATATATATAATATATATATATATATATATATATATATATATATATATATATATATATATATATATATATATATATATATATATATATATATATATATATATATATATATATATATATGCTTACATGCACATAATATAAATAGAATGAAAGCAAAACATATCAAGTGTTAATGGGGCTATATACAATAATGCCGTGTCTACATTCTTTTCACCATTGTATTTAGTTTTATTTTTATTTTCTATATATCTTCTGACTATAAAATAAATATATATATATATATATATATATATATATATATATATATATATATATATATATATATATATATATATATATATATATATATATATATATATATATATATTATATTATATATATATGTGGTAGAAATAAATAAATAAAAACCATTATATTAAATTAATTATAATGTTTCTATAGTTTTAAATATATGCTATTATAAAATAAATATAAAATTATATTATTTAATGTAAAGTGTAATTAACTTACTTTGTTTATAACATGTATAAAATTATAGAGTGAACGTCTCATTAATTAATTCAGCTCATAAAACTTTTGCTTTAGCTTGAAATTTAAAACATGTATTTTCCATGAACTGTTAACATTGAATGACTTTACAAAGTTTATTTCTATACTTTATTAAAATAAATACATAATAATTAGAATGTGAATTTAATGCCGATGTATAATATAACCTACATAATTATATATAAGGTATCTCTTTATCAAGTTTTTTTTTCTTTTTATAACAATGTACATACATGTTGCAACATATTCTATCATAATGAGTATCAGTTTACGTTTGCAGCAAGAAATTATATTCAACTTATAATTTCAGTGTAAATATACACCTTCTGTGTATATAGTATAAAGTGGAGCAAAATAATATGCACTTACTTACTCTATAGTATCAGGTTTTATAAAGCAATTTTTTTTTTCTCATTTGGAAATGAACAAAAGAATACATGATTATAAGATGAATTTTAACCATTTAAATACTTAAAAGTATATATTAATTTTCCATATATTTTAACAGTATAATGTCTACGTGTTTAATTTGTACTGTTTTACATTTAGAATGAGATGACTTTAACTCTAACATTTCTTAAAATTGTGTATATATATATATATATATATATATATATATATATATATAAACATAAACATTTCAAAAGTTTTAATTACATTTTAGTGATTGTTTTATATTATTTCAATTTATTAAACATTATATTTCGTGAGATGTATATAAGATAAATACTCAATATGATTTTTCTGCTATACGTTTTTGTTATAGAATGGAGTCTTTATTATTTCTTCCTCGGGGAATTGAAAAACTTTCAAAAGAATCAGAATTGTCCTATACAACACTCTGATCTATATATGGCTCTGTCTCCCCCTCTCTGTTTTCTGCAAAAAAAAAAAAAAAAAAAAAAAATGACACCAAGCTGTATCTTTGATTTCGATCCAAAATATTGCTGTTTACACAATTGATCTAAGTTAAACAAATTTTAAAACATATTACAAACATAATCAATTTTTTGTTATTCTTCTAATTCTTAGTCAGCATATTATTAACTAAAGCATTAATAACATAGGATTATTATTATTATTTTTTTTTTAACGATCACTTGGTATTTATTATTTTTCATACGTCCTGATAATCTTCAATATTGCATAATAGCATTATAATATAATGTATTAGAAAATATCATAACAAAATTTTTAAATGCAGAGAGTATTATAGTGCGGTACGAAAAGTCAAAACCTTAATTAGTCTTATGTCACAATGTCTTGTCGTTCTCATTGCATGTATATACTACCTCTTGACTGTAACTTTTTAAAAGAAAGGTGTGTATATGTATATATATATATGTATATATATATACAGTAGAACACGCGTAGTGTTAGTTCAACTTCTATAAAATTAGAAACGCTGATAATTTTTACATTAATTAACAAAGTCTACGGTAGTGTGTTAAGTCATTGTTCAAGCAATGATGCACCAAAATGGGTTCGAGCATAATATAGGCATGTTTCTTCTACATTATATTATAATATAAGACGGTGTTTTTGTTTATAAATTTCAGTACTTAAAACTATATTCGCATGCAAAACATATTTTTATAGTGAGTGTCAGGTAGTGTAAGCAGTAAATGTTTCTTTAAAAGATACGTTAATAAGTAAATAAAGTTGTACACAAAAGGGATCGATGAATAGTTTGTAAAGTTACAGTATTATTACGTGTAACCATATCTCTTGAAAATTTCCTCACTTATAATAAATTGTTCTTCTCACAAAACAAAAAAAAAGTACATAAGGAAGGTTGAAACACTTATTATTATTATTTGTATTTATAATGAAATAATTGTTCAAAGGAAACTAACGTTCATGAGTTCAAGTTTTGTATTTGCATACTTCTTTGTAGACAATTAGAATGAGACATTTTAAATATCTTATATTATATTATACGTATATTATTTTATTTTTGTACTGGAGGAAAAAAGAAAGTACGAAAGAAGAAATTATATAAAAATACACATTTGAAAGTGTTTTTCTCTACATTGCTACGACGAGTTAAACAGAAAAGAACTAAACATAACATACATTTTAAAATAAACAATCCTTTGACGTTAATTTTAATTTTTTGGCGCCATAAAAATGTTTTACTTATATCTGGAAAAAAGACATGAAAAAGTAAACATGTTCCAATCCTGTCATCTGTCGGATTTACTAAAATAAAAAAATAATAAAACAGAAAGGTTAAAACAAAAGTATAATATTAGTAAAGTTTTTTACATCAAAGTCAATACATTGACATATGTCAATCATGTTAATTACATTATTCAGGGAGATATAAAATAAGAAAAGCAAAAATTTACGTCTTATCGCAGTATTTTATATAATATATATAATACTTTTCATATATTTAATGGTAAAACAAATTGAAATTTTTTATACTATTTATATATTTTTTGTACGATTTTATTAGATTAAAACTAACTTCACTAAAAGTTTATAAATATTTATGAGCCATAATGATTAATTTGATCATAAAATGTTAACTTTCAATTAGCTGTTGTTTTCATAGACTTATTTGATGATTAATATTTGTACAGTACACTATAACTGGTATAAAATTGATGTTTTCAGGTCATGAGAGCGTGAGAATTAAGCATCTGTTTCGATGTATCGAGGCATTTGAAGCGTATGGTACTTGATGTGTTTCAAAATACTTGTGCACGTCTTTCTTTTCTTGATGTGTATATACAACGCATATCACTCTTGAAATTCAAACAGTCATTCAGTTTTTTTAATGGTTAAATAATTCATTTATCTTGTCTTCACTATTTTAATAATATAACAGTGTCTTAAGGTAGTTATGCTTTATATTCGGCTATAACACTAACATTAAGCCAAAATATGATGCTTTACCATAACTTGACTCATAACTTATCTAAAATCAAACATTGTGCTAAAAGCAGTAACGGTTTCATCAGTTTAATAACAAAATATTAATCCTTTGCAGCAAAAGGCTATGCTTCTCATTAATAAAAAAATTCTGCCTCTTAATAAAAAGAATTTATTATTATTATTAGGTGTATTGTAATATTTATTTTTGCAATTTCTGTAATAACATAATGTGAAGTAGGGCTCGCTAATTTATGCTTAAAATATTGTATTTTTTCCCCCTCATAAATAAGACCAATTAAATATGTAACCATACAAGAATTAATTTTTATTAATTATTATTATTGTTATTTTATTAATTAATGATATTTTAACTTTGGAAATGAAAATTATAAATTTTTGTTCATTGTATTTTCGGATAAAGTAAAACAACTTATGAACCGTCTTTTAAGAGACTTTGATCAAATCCGCTCTACTACGCTCTCATTGATTTCTTTTCTTTATATTTCCCTTAACATTATTTCACCATATAAATAATTCACGTTCTTATTTGTCACATCTGATACTTATTATTATTATTATTATACATTCCGGACTAAATCCTTGGCTAATACATTCCGTTTTGATAAATGTAACTTTTTTGACAATTAAGTTCCTTTTCACGTCAAATCCGGATCCGTAAATAAATATAAAGATTGTGTGCCGGTTGATTTCCTTTTCCAAACAATGTCTAACCGCAATACCGCTTATCAATAAACATAAAAGTAATGTTAATTCAGTTTCTTTGCAAGTAAAAGCATTGTCTAATCAAATCCACATTATGTCTTTAAAAGAGAATTTGCCTCATAATAATAATAATAAATAAATAAAAAACGCCATTGCAGTTGGTATCCCTATGCCACCTTCATTATTTTGAATCAGTATTCTTTTAAATCAGCATTACTAAAGATATTAAAGAGACTTTAAATCAGTTTTTTTTTTTTTTTTTTTTTTTTTTTTTTTTTTTTTTTAGATAAAAAAAAAATGAGTTATTACATTTTTATACATTAAATTTTTATATTGCATAGCACTCTATATATTCCTAGTAAATCTCATCATTCATTTTTTACATAAATTTTACCACTAGAAATAATTAATGCTTAAAAATTAGATACTCCGGTGCTTTGACAATAATTTGGCAAGGCAGAAAAAGTTGAATTTTTGCACAGTAATAATCTGATAAAAAAGAATAAGAAAACTCCAAAAATACATACAAATTTGGAAAGTAACCATATAAAATTGCAAAGCACAAAGCTTTGAAATATTACTCCCATAGGCCTCATGATAATTGGAATAATTCTTGTCTCTTTAATCTGAGATGGTGAAAAGTGCTGAATTTTTTGTTTTTGGTGTTTCGCTTATACTATTAACTTTCAAATGACAAAATAAGAAATAAAATATTAATAATAAAGTTGTCTACATTTAAATTATAGATACGAGCAAGCTATCAACTACCCTTAAAGGCGTAGAATACCATGAACAGACAGAAAAGTTGTGCAATATCCTAACAAACCTGAAAAGCAACGTTGATTTGACCGGAGTCATTGATTTCTAATTTATTTTCTATTCACAAAATGCCACTGGCGGTCACTGACGTCAAAGCTCTCCCGGTTTACAAGAGAGCTGTGATGCCAGTGACCGCCAGGGGCATTTTGTAAATCGAAAATAAATTAGAAATCAATGACTTCGGCCAAATCAACGTTGATTTTTAGGTTTGTTAGGATATTACACAACTTTTTTTTTCAATGTGTTCTAAGCCTTTAAGTAACGGGTCACCATTAATCAACGTCATAGTACAGTACATATTTAGCATCAGTATTCAATAATGAAATGTACAGATTGACGAGATTACTCCCAACAGGCGTACTTGCATTACGACAAGTTTACGCTACGCGCGCCGTTTAACATGTAAATCCCATTGCATCAGGACAAAGCTACAACAATGTTATGTCATACAGAAATGTGACAAGGACAAGATATTGTGAAGGAAAGAAGCAAGTTTATCGGAAAGAATTGCATTGATCGAAATTGAAATGAAATTAAGTTATTGAAATTTTTCCTCCCTCCCCCTCCCCCTGCTCTCTCTCTCTCTCTCTCTCTTTCTCGTTCTCGTTCTCGTTCTCGTTCTCGTTCTCGTTCTCGTTCTCGTTCTCGTTCTCGTTCTCGTTCTCGTTCTCGTTCTCGTTCTCGTTCTCGTTCTCGTTCTCGTTCTCGTTCTCGTTCTCTGAACATAAAGAACCATTGAGAAGGAAAATATTTTATTTTCAAACCCTGTGTACGAGTAATCAGATTTAACATGTAAATTATTTAAACCATTTATTAATGAATCGATGATTAAAGAAAGAAGAAAAAAATCAGACATAAATAAGTAGCACATGTGATCAAATTACTATTTAAAAATATTTAAATATGGAATTGAATTAATAACATTTAAATAGAGGTTATATAAGCTTTTAATTTAATAATAATAATAAATCAGCTAAATTAAATTTAGCAACGCAAATTGAAAACAAAAATAAAAACCTGGTAGAGGTAAAAATTTCTCTAACCATTATTATTATTATTACAAGGTTTAAACACACAATATATTCAGCTATTTAAATTTAAAAATTAAGCAAGGAATGATATATTGTAGCTTTAGGATGAGGGCTAATATAAAAATATTCATGTCCTAAAAGCAATCATCTTTCGATCACAAATTAAATTCAAGTAGACATATGGCTCAGTGCCAGCTGTTGTAGCGCATAAGTTGCTACTTTTTCTCTTCGCTTCTTTTCTCATATTGTGAAGTAACTTTTAAATAAAACAATTTCAAAACAATATTCCCTCAAAAATTGTTTTTGCATTAGGAATGTGTTATTCTTATATTTACTTCAAACTTCAACAGTTCATTTTACACGCATTATGTCAAAGTACATCAACATCATAAAGATACATTTACATGGTGGCTTTAGTTTTGTCGCACACGCTTGTAATTTCCGTTTTATCGTATATCGCTGCGTTTTGTCATTCAGCAATGCAATATTTCGTGCATTTTTTTCATAACATAAAGAAAATTGCATTCACACTTCAAAAATAACTCCTGAGAGACAGGAAAACCCCTCAAACATTTACATGCATGTTATGCATGACTTTATTATACACATTGAAAACGTCTTAATTGCAGATATATAACAAATACAGAGCTGCAAGTTTTAAGTGATGCACATTTTTATAAAGTCAACAAATTTTAGTTATAAAATTAAGCATAATTTTAAGTATTGCTTCAGTGATCATACTGATCATAGTTTATATAAAGATATGGTAGAGGAATGATGAGGATTTTTGTCAATACACGCGTTCTATAATACACGTGGAAGAAAAATTACCTACATTGATAACTTTTAATTGATACAACAGTAAAAATATGTACGGCAATTTACACAGAATCTTACGCCCATTGTAAAGGTGGCTTTGTATACTCGGGCACTCAACAAACAGAATTGTTGAGAGATTTAAGTATAGTTAACATTAAGCCATACGACTAAGTCGGTCATAAAAAATTATCACTCACAAGTTATTTATTGAAATATATACATATATAAGAGATAATATCTCAAATCACTAAATTGTTATTTCCTATATACTGTTAATACTGTGAATCAATTGACAAGGACATAGAAAAAATAGTGAGATTTTCTCTAATTTCCAAATCATGAATAACAAATAAAATTATTAACAAGACGTCTTATAACAATGCCTGATAAGTCATGTTCACAAGATGTAATATTGTCAATGTGTGTAAAAAGTATGATTACAAGCAATTTCCATTTGAAACCACTGAAATGTCATGCAATTTACAGCATATTTATATATTGCTTCGTGTGAAGAAGCCATTACAATAAAAATGATGATGATAACAAAGCATCTTATTATTCTGATTATAAGAGTATGTAGACAGAATTTAAACATAAAAAACGTATTCCATTGAATGGCGGAAACACACACCCAAAATTCTGTAAATATACGTACATTATACTGAATTGAAAAATACGATACATTTTAACAGTAAAAGCCAATTTGCGATGATGGTTAGAATTGCAAAAAAAAGAGAGGCAATTTACATTATATATTACCCTAATGGCTTACAATTTACCATATATAAAATGCCACAAACACTTTCCTAAAGAGAGTTATTTGTGAAAGTAAAAATATAAACAAATCTAAAAATCAAGTTAACTTAACCACTTTATCAACTTTATGTATTTAAAAAAAAAAGTCATCAAGTATGTATGGACAAAGTATGAGCGCTTGCTTTAAAAACAAAAGTTTATAAATATACATAGAGTATACATAATGGTTTTTGTATTATTTCCATTTATTTCCAATAAACGTTTGCAAATTTAATCTTTCCCTTGCTTGCTTTTGTTAAAGCAAAATTTAAACTACCATCCAGACTAGTATTTTGTTTCACGTTATATATGTTGTAAAAAGTCATGGTTAAAATAAAAATTAACGAAGGAAAGGGTTTAAATTTTACCCTTTATAATGCTCTATAAAGTTTTGTGATCCACGTTATAGCCTTCTCCTGTAAATTCAAACGTATCACGACACCTTTTTTTTCCCCTTTGTTTTTTGCATTATTTATATATATATATACAAAATCCATTTTTATAGTATTCCGAATTGCTTTATCTGTAATGTAAAATATATTTATACAAATATACATTATTATTTTTATTTTCTTGATATTTTTTCCCTTTAAATCATTTTTGAAAGAAAAAAAAAGTTCTTCATTTTTTTTTTTTTATAAAATAAACACTAATGCGTAATTTGATACAAAATAATACAAATAAATTATTAAAATTCATGTTTATTTTTAAGCGCGTAACTAACAGACCTTTTTCATTTATCCTCAAGAATTACACTAATTAATTCATTCATTTCTTATTCTTGGAAATTTTTTTCTAGCAAGACGTAGTAATATTACAAATAACGTATTTGATAGCTTCAAATCACTAATGATTTATTATCGATCATTTGTACAGTACTACGTATTAATGCTCATTACAAAACGTATCCTTTTTGGCTTCTTTTTCTCCCAAGATAGAATGAGGTTAAATTGCAGTATAAAACGTATACTTTATATTTTATAGTATAGTGATTGGATTTAAGACAGTGAAATATAATAGAAGCATCTCGTGAGCCTCAACTAATGTAATTTCTTTGCACGTTTTCACACTTCTTAATAGTGCGCCTGTCATATTATAAGTATTTAATCTTAAGATATTTAAAGAAGATGTTGTATTATACACAAGACTTTAAAATTATAGTTTTACCAGCAACATACTTAAATGTTAACTTAAATATAAAAATATCAAAATGTTTTGTATAATAAATTTATGAATCATTGGAATTGTATTTAAAAAATAAAACATTCGTATAATTATAACAATTATTGGTTTTGGTATTTTACACGCACACACACACACACACACACATATATATATATATATATATATATATATATATATATATATATATATATGTGTGTGTGTGTGTGTGTGTGTGTGTGTGTGTGTGTGTGTGTGTGTGTATATATATATGTGTGTATTATATACAGTATATATATATATATATATATATATATATATATATATATATATATATATATATATATATATATATATAATATATATATATATATATATATATATATATATATATATATATATATTATATATATATATATATATAAATAGCACCAATGATAATTGCATTGCGATGTTGAATTCTATTTAAAAATAAAAATAAAAACCCAAATGGATTATAATATTTTTTGTCTAATCCTTATTTAATAGCAATTTATTTCAAACATTTTTTAATTCCTGTTTCTCGCTATAACATGCAGTATAAATCCAATCACGTTGTTTTACAAATTGTAAGTATATTTTAACATATAAATCTAAGAGAGACAGAAAGATCGAGAGAGATAAAAAACGATAAAATATGTTATTTTTCAATTTAAACTGACAAATGAAGGATTAATCTTTACCTCTTATTTCCGATTTGTGTCTACAGACTTAAACAATTAAAAAAAAATGTATCAGGGGTATAATGTACATTATTTTTTATCGCCCATGTTAATATGTTGTCAAGTACTGTATACAAATAAAAAATAATGGAATTGTTATTGTCATGATAATGTTCTGCGTTGTTGATATATAAAGTAAATATAAATCAATAATAATGTTGCAATTAAAGTTGAATAAAAATCCTAGCATTATATCATTTTATTGGTTTTCATCATAATAATATATAATAAAAAGTACATTAGTCAAAAGTGACATGGAAAATAATGATACAACTAATCGCTTTACTGAAATATTATGTGATATTACACATGATAAGTATTAATATGATTTTATCATATTTCATACTACCGTCTAATCAAGGTCCATATAATAAAGAGGTTGAGCGCAGCACAAAACTCGCGCAGTTGATTTTATTTTGTGATGGATGTACTTGATTCTAAACCAATACGATGCGCCATTCACCAGTTACGTCACTGATAAGGTGAATAAAAATACACCTGGTGATATGACGTCTTTGGTTAATTCCTATAATTCCTATAAGCTGCGCGACCTTGGCCAAAACTTTTCCCGGAGCATCAAACCTCTTATATATGGACCTTGCCGTCTAATAAATTTAGAAAATACTTCTTCAGTCCCTGATTTTTCAATATATATATATATATATATATATATATATATATATATATATATATATATATATATATATATATATATATATATATATTTCACATTTGTAAATTTAAACCATGTTTTTGTGCGGCTCTCAGAAAAGCAGTATCTTCTATCAAGAACATTTTCTTACTTTTGTGGACCCGCTACCCACTCTAGAATTCTCAAAATAGGTTAAAAAAACAAACAAACAAACAAACAAACATAAATTCAAGAATGGGTCCAATTCTTGCGTTTTTATATCAATTTGATATTTTTTCTATTTATTATATATTTTTTTTATTAATTATCTGATGTTCACTGTATTGTATACTAGGACTGAAAAGATTAAATATTGCTTGTTTAGTTACTTCACAGTTGTTTTAATATATATATATATATATATATATATATATATATATATATATATATATATATATATATATATATATATATATATATTATATAACATCAAACATAAAAACAATCGCAATTTATGTGTGATACGTGTATAACATCGTCTCGAGAGAATTTTGTATGTCATTTTATTTCAGGTTTGTCAGTAAAGCAGACGATACTTGAGAATAGTAGTATTAAGATGGATGTATAAAACTTCAACTCGCATTCTTCACTGAAACTTCACCTTTATACTAAAGAAGACTTAGTGCTAAGAATCACATTTCAACAGTACGAGGAAAACGAGAAGTATAGTAATTCTCTTTCTTTACAATAATTGCTCTATAGTAATTGTGCAATACATAAAAACGAATGATATAAAGTGAAACTAGTAAAATGATTAATGGTGAAGATTATTATTTTTATTTTTTTATAACTGCAGAGAGATTCTAATTATAATTAATGATTCCAAATAATAATATGGAATCACATTTCATTTTCTTATTATTTATTTAAATCCCGTTTATATGTTTTTTTTATATAAATTCTATAATGACACACTGGAAAAATGAGACAATTTTATTTGGGAGGTACAAAACTAACAATGGTTTCAAAATCTTAATAAAAAAAAAAAAAAAAAACAACAACAACAACAACAACATCACAAAGATACATGTGCAAAGATGATTATTGAGAATGTATATCATTCAAATTGTTTATTTGGATCCTTGATTGTTACAGCAACAAGTTACAGTAATTTGTCAAATTTGTCAAATAATATAATATGTAAATATCTTACATTAGTAAAGGCTTAGCTTATCAAAATATTTTAATTATTATATATGTATGCTTTTAGGTGTTAACTTAACAATATTTTCAAACCTAAATTGGTCCCCTACTTGGTTCAACAGATAGAAGTATACCATAGCTTAACTAAAGCATTAAAAAAAAAGTATTTAAAAAGGAGGGGAACGTTAAGAAGTTTTGATATTTGTGAGTACATTAAAAAAGTTACGACATATAGTTATAAATTCATTAAAAATAAAATATTATTATTAATAACAAATTTAAAATATAAATTTGGTAAAAATGAACATAAAAATATGTATGAATGTTTATGAAAATGACCGAAATATCAAATAATTAGTTTCTCATTAAAAGTGAAATGAATGTTTTCCCCCTTCAAACCTTAATTAGTTTCACTTTACCAAGTTCTTATTAAATTCAGAAAGTTTTGGAAGTAAATTAGAGCTACAAATAATTCCCAGTACTTGTTAACAGAGATCAGTGAAGTGAAAAAACACAGCAGCAGTTCAAATGTTAAGATATTATTACGTGCCATGTCTTTACAGAGTAGAACAATTCGTAAACAAGTCAGAACACACAATAAACAATATTCATATTCATACTCATGGCATCACAGATATAATCAAAATATAGTAAGACTATTCACTTTATCAATTAGGGACATAAAATGGTAAATTAGCTTTAATAAACATAAGCATTAATGTCAACCAAAATTTTTTTTCCTTGTTATTATTATTAATTATTATTTTAGAATTTAAATTTTAGATTTAAATTGCTATCTTATTTACATCATGTAAATTGAGGATGCATATAGTTTTCATATACTTAAAATTTTCTATCCTGTATGACGTAACTTAATATTTCATAGTATATAGATCTTGCTAAAATATAATCTATTTAAAACACAATATACTTAATATTGTAAGAAAAAAAATATACATTATTAGATTGTCCAATTTAAAACAGTTTCCTGCTGTGTAAGCTTACATGTAGGACTATAATAAAGATAATAAATATACTAGATGTACGTATTGTATGAAAAATAACATATCAATAATAAGATTTGTAACTCGACTTCCAATGACGAATATTTTTGTAAAGCTGTAAAGTACAATAATGTAGTTTGCAAAAATTGAATTTAAAAAAAGTTTCTCACAATATTTTTATACAAATCCATTGAAAAAAAAAATGTAGCTTATATATTTTCAATGGATAGATTTTTTTTTTTTAAAGTTACAACAATATTATTCATAAGTGTTACGAAGTTTTTTGTACTTTTTTTTTCTGTAGATAAGAGAAAAAAATGTTTCTATATAGAGCATAATATTTATAACAACTACGATAGTACTTTCCTTGAACTATCCTTTAAAATAGTACAACAGGACTTATAAACTGAAGTTCCTAATTTATGTTTGTACTATAATATATTGATCAATTTCTGAATGAAAGGTTACATCAAATAATGATGGAATTATCCTGTATTGGCGAATAAAGCTAGAGGCTAGATACACAGGTTAAATTTTCCTCTCTGTCTATGTCTATTAGTGTCATTTCACTGAACTGTTATATAAAATTATACAATAAAGTATAATAAAAAGAAACATCAAATCTGAACATATCATCATGTCAGATTTTTTTTTATATACTGTAAATCGTATAACGTAGTATTCATTATTTGTTCATCTCATTTAGTAATGAATTCCCAGGAGAGCTGTTTCCGGAAATTACTAGTACTTATAAAATGCGGATCTGTAATATATCCTGTACTCATCTTACTAAAATATACGTGAACTCAATTATTATAATATACACGAACAAAAATAATTATATTATAGCTCATTTTCAGCAAAATTTTGTTGACTACAGCATAACTTATGTTATACTTCATATTAACTATATTTTATAAAGCTTAAATATTATGTTGTATAGCATAATGTAGGTTATCGGTTTAGCGCGCGGGGAGACGCGAGGAAAGCTAAGGGTCCCCTAATTTAACACTACGCTTATGGGGAAAAATACGTTTTTTGCGATTTTTGAGAAAACTACTCCACCGATTTCGGAGAAATTTAAATGAGAAATACTAGGCATACTTTTACGTATTTTAAGCTATATTCATTTTTAAGCATTTTTTAAAACCGATAACCTCCATTACTTATATTTGTCTAATTTAGCATCATTTATACCATAATGAGATAAATATAGCATAAATTACGTAATTTATTCTTTCCGTGTACATCCGAAATCTTATACCTTTCTCGTGAAGTCTTTACTATAACACTATATTATATTTATATTTAAAAAAAAAATGTATCAAGAATAAAATTGAATCTCATATAAACAAAATATAAGAAAAAAAAACTATAAAAATTGCATTTGAGATGAAAGGATCCATCTTTGAAGCAGATTGAATAGCTTTAGAGATGCAAAACTATATTTTAGACGTACGTATACTGTAACAGTATAGGTAATGTATGAAGTTTTATACATTATGTTTTTATACTTTTGTATATTTACTATAGCTAAATCAGAGTACATAATAATGCAGTAAATTTTTATTCAATTATACACTTATATTAAAAGTTAAATAATAACTTTAATGAACCGTACTATATCTAAATCTATCTATGTTAAGTGTCTAAATATTAAATAACTACTTACGTGTTAGTCTCATTGGTACAGAGTAAAAATTATTCAAAAGTATGAGCTATATTTGGTAATAAATGAAATTGTGATCAGTCCGACCCTTGTTATTCTTTGTAAACATTATTATTGTTTTCCATTCTTGAACAAGGTTGACATTTTTCCTCGTTTGTGTATTCATATTTTTATATGGGGAAAAAGAGAAAAAAAATAGAGGAAAAGAAGAAAGTGTATTAAAATATTTATCAAAAACTTGTTTGAAATTTTATGAAAATAAAAGCCATATGAAATTCAATTGATAGCATTATGGTTTTGGTAAAATAATGAACTTATATTTTCTCTTCATTTATGTGCTATATTCATCATATTTTTTGTATATTTATTATATTTTTGTATTTACATGCTTTTGTAAATATTTTACTTTATCAAGCCAAAAATATTGATTTCTTCTTCAACTGTGTGATATAAGATGGACTGAAAAATAATGTTCATTAAGCGAAGTATCAATTTTTACACTTTATGAATTGAATTCCTATAACTCCATTGTTTTTAATGAAAAATAATTTGATATATTTTAATTGAAAATAAAAAAAGAACAAATAATTTGATATATTTTAATTGAAAATAAAAAAAAGAACATAACCAATTAAAATTTTAATAATTGATATATCAAAACAATTCAGGTAAATAATTATGTTTTATACATAAGCAGTAAAAATACACCAAATTATTATGTTACTGCTTTACTCTTATTATTTACTCTTATTATTTTACTCTGCTTTACACATATTATAATTGCACATTTTTCTTGAGGGTATTGAGTTTATATCAACATAAATTATTATGTTTAGATATTCCAACAAAATGAAAATTGTACGAAACAATAATTAATATTAATAAGATAAAGTTATAATCTGAAATACAACTTTCTGTATAACGATTTAATTATTTACTTAATTATTTATAGAATATTTTCGTAACAAGAAATTATATAATAAATAGAATGCAGATACGATAATACAAAGTGAGTGAGTTAATGTAAAGCCATCTACTATAATTATGTATTTGCAATACGAATGATGCTGAATGAATTATAATGTCTTCTTCTTTTTTCCCGTTTTTATTTATTATTATTATTTTATGATTTTATCTTGACTGACTGCATGAAATATTATTTAGACTTCATAACACATCTAACATGCAAATCAAGGAAAAGTAAAAATCATAAAGAAACGAGTATAAATTGGAAACAGATATTATGTTTAAAATCATAAATTTCAATTTCAATATTTTACTATACTATATAGCTAAATAATTTATATGCGTTGCTATAAAATGGAGCCACCTTTTTTAATTGAATCTTATACCTTTACCTTTTAAAGTGAATGTTTAATCGGGCAAAGTATAGCCGACGTTAACCGTCGTTTAACCGCTGGTTCGCGTCGTAGCGGAATAGGGCTATATGCCGAGAGGTACAGAGACAGACAACATTCTATAGCACATTCCATCAAGAATCCATTATATGAATGTATTATTATGTAATATAACGTATTAATGTTTAAAAAATAATAAATTATTCATATACTTCAGCTTAACGTATATATTTTGCACATTTATAAGATTATTAGTATAGTTTTTTTTTTTTTTTTTTTTTGCCATATTCAAGCATTTTTAGTTAATATTTTGTCCAATATCATTATTTATGAAAGCTTTGGTTTTGGTTTTGATTTTAATTTTTTTTTTTTTTTAAATTTGTTGCATAAAATTTTTTGTCTCTGTATCACAAGAGACCTAAAAGCATTATTGCCATCGTATTGATTTCTTGTAACTCATGCCCCGGAGGTCCAAATTATGTTACTAACGAATGCTTTGAACTTGAGGATATTTTAAGTATGCATTAGGAATACATAAACAAAAATGTTTCCTTCTGTAGTTGTAAATTTGGCTTGTTAATCAACTCTGATCCTGTTCGCTTTGATGCCCACCCTAATTCTCTCAAATAATATTATAAGCTAATAAGCGAAATCAGTCTGAGAAAAAAAAAGTGTATTCCATGTACTGTACTGTACATCTGATTGAGATTGAAACCAAGTGTGTGTGTATCATATATATATATATATATATATATATATATATATATATATATATATATATATATATATATATATATATGAACATACTATTTAGAAGTATGTAAAGAGATTAAGGGAGTAGGGTACCGACCTTATACCTCAAAAACTAGACTGTGTTTTGGGGGTCTAAATTTGGTATCATTGTGTAGCTAAGGGTAATATCTAGCCGTAATAAAAATTTCAAGATGTTTGATCGTCCCGAAAAAAAGAAAAAAATTATTGAAATTACCATTGGGCCTTATGGGCTTAACATTTCAAAAAATTATATAAAATTAATTTGCACGTTGACCCCCAAATTTTTTTTAAATATTTGAAATTGTCTCAAGCTGAAGTATCATTTTGCAAAATTTCAGATTTTTTTGACGAGAAAAGTTTGAGTCTAATGGCCGACGCCGGTACCCTACTCCCTTAATATAAAAGAAGTATTTATTTAAAATATTATTGGAAATTTAATATTTTGAATTAAAACTTTGTTTTTTAAAAGGGAAAAATATGAACATCAAATCTGTTAACATAAACTTGTAAGCAGTATATAAAGAAAATAAAAATAAAATTATTTGTATATATAAAAAAAAAAAAAAAAAAAAAAAATTAGAACTCGATTAACTGTCGTGTGTTCCTTCTTTTTAATAAATATTGGAAGTGTGTTTTTCAAAACCAGCCAAGTGTGAATTTCAACCAAATTTTTATTAGCATTTAAGGGAGTGTGTGTGAAGAGAGAGAGAGAGAGAGAGAGAGAGAGAGAGAGAGAGAGAGAGAGAGAGAGAGAGAGAGAGAGAGAGAGAAGGGGGAGCGAGGGAGAGTAAATAATAAATAAATATCTGTATTTTTTGAAGAATAAAAATAGTATAAAACATTTTCTTGAAAGGATGATGTTTAGGCTTGACAATTTTCTAGTATTACGGTAACACAATAAAATTATGTATTATAGACGATACATAAAGTATACAATATTGAACATTTTACTCAAATGAAAATGACTCAATTTATGAAAAGTTAACATTATATTTTATTTATCGCTTATGTGTACAACATAATAATCATACTAAGTGCTTTATACTCAAAAAAAATTTGACATATTTTATTTCAATTTCATTTGATTGACAAAAATATTCACTTAGGAACAGAAAAAATGTCAATCATGATTTTGTATAAGCAATTTTTTTTTTTATTATTATTTTTTATTTATTTATTTTATAAGTTGTAATCTTATTGAGAAAAAAAGTTTATTTTGAAAGTTAATATAAGATTCTCAAGTATAAAAACTTCAATTCTTGGCCAATTTTTTTGTTATGTCAAACAACTTTTGAAACTGTAATGTTGTCGTATCAAAAATAAAACCATGTATTGTTAGTTTTATTTTAAAATATCGAAATAATTTTATTGAAAAGAAAAAATGTATATTTTTTGTTACTGCATGATCATCATTTCTGATATGAAAATAAAGCTGAATGTTTCCAATATTACAGATAAACTGATATAATAGTAGAACATCACATGAAATAGATAATTAAATTTCAAATATTGTAATGAGAAATATTATTATTTATAGAAAGCGGACCATTAAAATTATTGAATATAAAGCTATGAATCCTATACTAAAATTCAGTGAATAATTTTAATAATTATTTTAATTAAGAAATATAATAATTATATAGATTTTGTAAGTATTACTTTTATGAGTCTTATTCTTGCTTTCTATGTTGTATTTTTAAATGATATTCAGTTACACAAGCACGGAGAAACAAGGAAATATAATATTATATTATATCGTTAAAACATAAACCATATATTTCCGTATTTCTTATTGCTTTGTATTCTTGAGTCCATATTCATTGATTTCTACTCCATCTGCATCACCTACATTACCTATAACTTGCTTTTCCATATTTGTGCATAAATAATTTTAAAATAACATTTACGTTGGTAAAAATATAGATTTCTTTGCTTTCTTTCTTTCTTTTTCTTTTTTCTCTTTTCTTTTTTTTTTTTTTTTTTTTTGTAGATGCTATTAATATGCATGTTTGCTACATTGTACTGGACTAAATAATGTTACTGCACAAAAATGTTTTGTATTAAAAATTTAAAACTTTAAAGGCGTAGAACACCTTGAACAAAATAGTTGCGTAATATCCTAACAAACCTGAAAATCAACGTTGATTTGGCCGGAGTCATTTATTTCTAATTTATTTTCCATTCACAAAATGCCACTGGCGGTCACTGATGTCACAGCTCGCTTGTTTTACGCGCGCGTAAACCGGGCGAGCTGTGACGTCAGTGACCGCTAGCAGCATTTTGTGAGTGGAAAATAAATTAGAAATAAATGACTCCGGCCAAATCAACATTGATTTTCAGGTTTGTTAGGATATTACGCAACTTTTTTGTTCAAGGTGTTCTACGGCTTTCATAATATACAATAGTTTTTAAACAAATTACGAGTATTAAAAATCATTATAAAATAATAATATTAAAACATACGCAAAAGTTGTTATCCTCTATCTTCAGACACTATACTTCAAAAATTCCAATAGTAAAGAAAATACCTAGCATTCCGATGAAGTAAAATCTCTTTGAAATTTTGAGTAAATGCTATACTATGACACTTCAAGCTTTATAAAATTCAATATTTCTGTTTGAAATGTTCAGAAAAGGTTAAAACTTTAATAATATAGTTCAATCCTTTAGACTTGAAATCCTTTACACTCAAGTATCATGTATACACTTTTTTTTTTTTACTATTATTTTTTTATATCAGGTTCATTGTTATTTCAATATAATTATATTTAAAAAGAGACAAAGAATGAAATTTGACACAAGCAAAAAATAAATAAAATTAGTAGAAGTCTTGTTGTTTTAATGACCATAAATGTATAGGCAAAATTTTGAAATAATTTTACCACACGGAAACAATTACGTATAATTTATGCTGTATTTATGTCATTATAGCATATGATGCTAAATTGGAACAACATAAATATTTATGCATTATAACATAGTTATTATGAAGTAGGGCATAAATTCAAATTTGTGCAAATTGAAATTTGTTCAAATTGTGCTGAAAATGAGCTAGCATAATTGTTATTTATTTATTTTTGTTCGTGCATATAGCAGCATGAATTCTTCAGCTTCAATACTTATAGTTTAGTGTTGTACTCAGCAGTAAAGTGTTCTCCCCCCCCCCCCACCTCCCCCAAACATATTGTGAGCACAAGTTATCATAACCAATTATAGTACTTTTAAAATTGATCAGATTAAAAAAAAAAGAAAAAAAAAAAGAAGTTACAATCAAACAAGATTCAGCTCAGAGTTGATTGAATGAGCTTTAATACATTAATAAATAAACTTTAATCTTATAGTAAAAATCTTAATTTCATGTACCTTGATTATGTACCTACGTTACACTATTACACAATTTAAAGTACAAAATTTTATTACAGAGTATATTTTCTATATAATAATAAAATCCATGTTTTTTACAATTTCAACACTCAATATTTTAGAGAGTCTTTTATATTTAAAATCAATAAATAACTAAGAATTTTCTTCAGACGCTCTATAACATAGTTCATCAGATCAACATTCTCTGTAAATTTTTGTTATATATGAGACAATGTTATTAAAAGTTGTTGTGATATGACATGCTTTGACGCATGCTGAATTATTTTTACAGACACCGTAGAGTAAGACACGTTATGTAAGTATGTACCGGTACGTAGTGAGCATCATCTTTCGTACTTTGACTTTTTCCTAAGGACCTCCACAACAACTTAACTTTACATCCTTTACTTGCTTAAGCTTATATTACGCAATTGTATGTTGTACATTTTATTACTTTTTATTTTATTATTTTAATTCATAAAAAAGAAAAAAAATGTTGATTTGCAAGTTGTTGTTTATATATTTATATATATATATATATATATATATATATATATATATATATATATATATATATATATATATAATATATATATATGTAATATATATAATACAACATTGTTGAAGCATTACATTAAACAAATATGTAACATCAAGGTTCTTTTACCACCTTATAGCAATACTATGGTTAAAACTCGCAGTATCTTCAAGTTTTTTGTCGAAGATTTTTTTAACAAAATAAATCAATATATTACAATACTTCAAATATACATTTGCAACATTTGCTGTTGTTATTTTTATACTTTATTCAGAGAATTTCATTTCGTATTGACTTTTAGTTTCAAATACAATTCAGCCATATGCGTATCATAAAATAAAAGAGAAAATATGTGCAGTAAAAGCTCATATCGTTTTAAATATCAATCAAAAATATAGACTTCTTGTACTTAGCTTTAACTTTTATTTAGCGTCGACATTTTATTTCTTTATATTAATATTTATTAATATTTTTGTGTGAAATATTATCACGATACAATATATTTGTTCTCAATTGGAATACAGTGTTGGGATATGAAAAAAAAAATAATAATATATATAAAAAAATTTATCTTGATGTTCTTTTCTTTGTGCTAAAATATTTCTCCGCGAGCATTCGAAATATAATATCAGTACAGCAGCAGAATGTTTATTATGGGACTAAAAGAGAGCAAGTGTATAGAAAATTTCATAATGCAGGGAAGAAGAAGTATATAAAAGTAGTTTCCGTCTGTTGATGAAATGTCTTAGTGGTCCATACATACAGAGAACAATGGGCGAGGGCAACTGAAATATCTCTGACACTTCGTGTCATACAATACAAAGTCTGTTATATCTTCTCCATAAAGAATTTCTTTTACAAACCTCATTCGGCTCAATGATTACGATGTACACAAAAAGAGAACATTTTTTAGGAATATATATTTTAAATAAATAAAATTTATTTATATAATATAATTTATATTATATTATAATATATAAAATTACACTACATTGTATTCCTTCTCTCTCTCTCTCTCTTTGACAGGGTATTGCAATTAAATATATATATATAAATAATATATATATATATATATATATATATATATATATATATATATATATATATATATATATATATTATATAAAATAGTTAGTTTACTGTCAAAAATGTACAAGAGTTTGTTGACCCAATGGTCAAAAATGGTTGCAAAAATGACCAGGTATAACAATGATTTTTTTTTATTACAACATAGATCTACAATTAGAGAGAGAGAGAGAGAGAGAGAGAGAGAGAGAGAGAGAGAGAGAGAGAGAAAGAGAGAGAGAGAGAGAGAGAGAGAATACTTAAACACTTGAGATACAATTCGCATTTTAGCAATCTATTTATATATGCTATTTACAGTTATTAGTCATTATATAAGTTACAAATTTATAAATCTTAAAGAAAAAATACCAATTTTATGATCATTTTATAGTGTATATATGACCATATGACCATTGTTGATTAAAACATACAAAACATTATTATATATAGAATAGTAAAGCTCAGTTGCATTTTGTCATGTTATAATTAAGTGAGATAATTTAATTCACTGTAACGATATTATGAGTTAAACAAATTATCGTGTTTTATTAATAAACTGTTAATTAATCTTACTGTTAAAAGTACATCATGAGTAGTTCTCATGTTGTCAGGAAGCAATATTTTCACTTTAAATTAGTCTCCATTTCAAAACCACCAAAATTTCATGCAATCAAATTTATTGCACTATGCAATTATTGCTTCGTAAAAATTCAATCTATAAAGATATTTTTATTACAATAGTATTAATAAAATATTTTTTAAATTAAATTTGGATATTTCTATTTTTTTCTTATGATTGTTGTTGGAAGTTTTGTCGCTTTTAAACAAAGAACAATTAAGACACGTCATATCTATTTTATTCCACGTCGTAAAACATTTTGTTATTCAAAATATCAGATATAATAATATAATATATATTCATACCTTTCTGTTTCACCTTTGATCATTCATACTTCACGTTTTAGATGTTATACATGTAAATTTCACAAATTAATGACACACATATTATCATGGCAATTAAAATTGTGTTATAATTGGACAAATTACTGGTATCAGCTCTCTTTTAATAAGGGAATATGAAACTACGTAAATATTTGATTTAAACAACATTATTATACATATTTGTTGTTATGCTATCATATTGAAATTTGTATATCCATGTATTAATATTTAATATATTTGTACAGATCGCGTAATTATTCACCACCCAAATCATTAGGAACACTTTTTTTTCATCTTCTTTTATCTTTATTTAAAACATTGATAATATATAATATAATCATATATTGACATGCAATATCAATATCAGTAGATGCAAAAATAAGTAATATTATGATTTAAAAACAAAAATCACTCTCAATTGTTTGAAGTTATGACTTCACAGTTCACACGGAATAGTAAAACAAAAATAAAATACTATTTTGACTACAAAAACAGCATATTGGTAACAGTATTTGGTAATTTTAATTCTAAAAATACTTCAAAAAACTAAGGTGCAAACACTTGTGATAACTATACTCATAATTCATACTAGTTCATATAAATTATATATATATATATATATACATATATATATATATATATATATATATATATATATATATATATATATATATTATATTCATATATATAAAAAAAGACATAGCTTAGTTACACTGGAATTACACAGTTACCTGCATAGTTACATACAATATTTCCTTATACTAGAGTATAGTGAGTTACACACATATAAATAATAAATAATGTTTGAAATGTTTCATTTTTCATTATTATAAATTAATTATTATTATACGTAATTATTATTAAATTTTGCCACCATAAAAATCGTGTAATGATATCAGATTTATTTCTGTATTGAAAGCATGATATGCATTTACCAGTGAGTTGGAAATAAGTTATAAATATAGCTATATAGGGTATTTAATAAATTTCCATCATTCTATATTATGTATAATATTACGTATATTTTAAGCCATGTGCATATAACGTAAAATTTGATTCTGAATTTTGCATTAAAATATCTTTTACAAGTCGCATCTGCACGGTAAAAATGAAAAGAAAAAAAAAGTATATAAATCAGTAGCCGAGATTTATATGTATTATAAAAAATAAAAAATAAATTTGTTTCTCCTACAGTTATTTTTGTAATTTTTATATCAATGTCGTAAAATTTTAAGTCTTCATTTTACAGTACAACGTAATCCAATTTTAAAAATGTGTTCATGTAATAACATAGTATATAATATGTGTTGTGTATGTATTGCTGAAAACTAAAAAATACACCGCATCTCATTAAAAATGTTGTAATGCATATATATAAAGAAAAGACACTAAAAATTTACAACTTTGCAATCAAAATTAACCTAGAAACTTATTATATGTTAATATATTATAAATAGTAATATTATATGTAAAGTTACAAAGTTATAAATTTATGAATATAGCGTTAATGGCAAGGTCTATGGTGGTATAGTTCATTATTAATGTACACTGTGTTATCCAATACCTTCTCAATATTTTAATACACATTGTGAAACTTATAACGTTGTTATACTACTTATTATGTTTGAGTTTTGAATGTTGAAGTAAGTCACGAGGCAATACAAAGTATGTATGTACAGTACACGATATTATATATTATTTACGTGGAAAACACAAAAAATTGTAAAAACATTTATGACATACATTTGTTCTAGATTGTGTGCATATCTAAAATGAAAAAAAAAAAAAAAAAAATTAAAAGAAAAGAAAAGAAAAAACAACTTTTCTTTCTTTTCTTTTTTTTCCCTTGTACGTTTTTTTTTTTTTTTTTTTTTTTTTTTTTTTTACGTCATAAAAATTACTAAACTTTGAAACTGGTACTTATTTAAGTTTTATTTTTGTTATTATTTTATTATACAATGCACGATACAAGTCTTTGTAGAAGATAACTGACGTTATCACCGGGCTTAGCGATGATTCAAATTTATTGTCTAAAACATATACTACTGTATAGTGTGCATGCGCATGACGTCATATTTAGTGCGCTTGGACGCCTTACTGGGTAATGAATAACATTGCTCAGCATAGGATGAACTTCTTTTTATTGGGAATTTGGCTATTTTTTGTTATTAGTTATTATTCTCACATATACTTAAGATACTAATTCAACCTATTAACAGCATCAGTGCTCTTAAAAATATTGCTTAGTATTTATATACTAATAAAATGAGTTATTTTCCTATGCGGCCCATGTTATTGAGTGATCCAAGATGGCGTCGACTTTAACTTGAATGCATACACCCTATATATACTTGGCCACATACATGGCCGTCGAGAATGATTTGTTTTTCAGATTGCAATTTGTCAACTTTCACTCAATAAAAAAAGTTAATATGATGCTGTTTCTAATATTTAATAATATATAGACGAAGACATTTTGACAGGCTATTGTCAAAAAGTTATAAAAAAAATCAAAAAGATATATATTTTGAAGTACATAATATAAAGTAAATTAAGTTTGTCTCAACTAATTGAATAACATCGCTTTACAAAGATAATGAATGTACGATAAATTTTGCATTGAAAAGTAATACAAAATTAAACCTGAAAGCTCCTGATAGTGGATGAGCTAGATAATATAACTTTTAGCAGGATTTGCAATTTTGTCACAGTGCTTGTTATTATAGTATAGTTATGTTATTATAGTATAATAATTATACTGGCGAAATGAATAACTTACATAGCGTAAAATGACGTTATATATATATTTTTTTATTTATATTCATTTTTATTTATTAAATTTTGATCGGGTATAGTGCGTACAGCTGGCCAAAAGTTTAAGAACGAAAAGTGATCTGGTAAAACAGATGAGTCATCAATGCAAGTTCATTTTTTCCTCACTATATTCCTCACCTCCTCCTTTAAATATTTTCCATGCGTAGTGTTTAGTTTTGTTATCATGTTGTGTCTATCTATATTTCTATACTCTATATAGTTATAAATATTTTTTGATCAACAATCACACAGGATGTTGTTATTTCTATTTTTACCAATGAAACTCACAAAAGATTGTCTTCTTGAGTTTTATTTTTATACAATAATACCTTACATGAAGCAAAAAACAAAAAAATTAATAATAAAAAAAAAATCAATATGTTCATGTACGTATACGTATATACTATATATATATATATATATATATATATATATATATATATATATATATATATATATATATATATATATATATATATATATATATATATATATATATATATATTATATAATATTCAAAATAATAATTAAAAACTATTCCAACTATTCGAGTTAGTATAGTGCAGGTATATTTTACTTTTTTTAAAGCAAAGGCGAAAAAAAGTTTCTAAGTACATTAACTTTTGAAGTTGCAATCTGCTTGTTTCCACTTGCAACTTGTGCCTGGATAATTTGCCACTTCCTGAGATAAAAAAGAATAAAAAGAAAAGAAAAAAAAAAAAAGGAAAAGGAAAAGGAAAGAGAGAGAGAGAGAGAGAGAGAGAGAGAAGAAAGAAATTTGTATTACAATGTACTTAACAAAAGAAAACTTAAAAAGTAATTTTACACAGCTTTAATAACGACAAAACGTGTTAATGAAATAATAAGGGAAACCGTGTTTTAAGCAAATAGTAAGATTTATAATAAAATAAAAAAGTTCTTAAGTTTGCAAGAAAAAATATGAATAAATAATAATATAAGAAGAATGGTCAATTTAAAATAAAACATATTATTCTGTACTATACATGCTTAATAATTTTGGAATTGAAAACAGGTTTTTGAGCATAAATAAAAGAAGTAACATACGGAGTTCAATACTAAAATAAGAAAAGAGAGTCGTAGGAAGTAGTATTAAAAAGCAAATATTTTAAAATCAATTGTAAAGAGCTTTTAAGTACTTTGGTTATATCAATAACTTATATAATAGAGATTATGGTAAAAATAAAATATCCATTTAAAATATTATTTTGTTGATATCATAGGAATAACTTTTTGCTGTACTCAGTATGACACTTTCATTACTATAGTTATCTATAAACTTTATAAATAGCTATATATATATATATATATATATATATATATATATATATATATATATATATATATATATATATATATATATATATATATATATATATATATATATATATATATATATATATAATTATATATATAATATACTGTATATATGATTATTCACATTGACTTTGACTACAATAGTGAGAGCAGAGCCATACTTTATCAAATCAGAATTTTGTTCCTTTTGTACATCTATATTTTGTTGTCTTCTTTCCTTTCATGAAGTATTGTTATTTCTGTATTGATTTTCTTACTTTGTAACCAAAATTCCTTTTATAGATTCCAAAATGTTTTAATATTAATTGAAAAAAGAAAAAAAAAAAGCTTTTGCAGATGAGATATGAGCTTTATGTAACCCAACAAAATATATTATATAATATATATATATATATATATATATATATATATATATATATATATATATATATATATATATATATATATAGGGTTTATGCATTCGTTAAAGTCAACGCCACAGTCAATCAAGACCACATAAAACAACATTGTACTTTTTAATAAATAAACACGAAATGGGATCTTCAAAACTGTTGACAATCTTTACCAGAATGTTAATGTAGCCCCACGAGAAAGCGTGAAAATACTGTAAAGTATACAATTTGTGTGACTATTCATGTTTATGACGTCAGAAACATGCAAAAATTAGTGTGAAAATGTTGTGCGGGTTGCATAAATAGAAATTTCTAATCACTGCTACGGAGCTACAGCTGGGTTTTGAGACAAACTACAGTTATTTATGTAAACCCCATGAAGTGTTTTGTGATACAAATGCTTATGCTCTTCTCTGGTCTATTCCTATAAGAAACTGATTATAGTATTGAAGAAAAAAAATATAACGAAAGTAATGTTCAGAAGATGCAATATTGTAAATGTAAAATAAATTTGCCTTGCATGTAAATCTTTATTGAAAACTATTAAATTGTCATGCTGTCATAATATAGTGTAAATATTACTCTTCAAAACATATTACTGCAGAATATTACTGTTCAGAACAGGTCATAATATAAGAAATAGAATCCTCAAACATGTAAATTTATAAAGTTATATAATATACACATGTAAATAACATGATGTCACTCACTTTTTGCTTTCACTTCACTGCTTATATTATACGTTATTTTATTTACTTGTTATTAAATAATGTAAAAAAAAGTAAATATTTGACCTGATTGTACTGACATGTTGTATTCCATGTAACAACACGAAATCAAATAACGTTTCTGCTTGCTGGCTTAATAACGTTATTATGTTGTATTATGCTCTCCATCTATCTCAAAAGCATATATGCATGGTAGATTTTCAACCTTTCATATTCAGCTGACATTTTTACTCGCCACTTTTTTCAAACTTTACTTGCAAAACTGCTTTGTATGGTTACCCATGGTTTTACCATCACATTTTCCCTATTTATAAGTCAATACAGAAGTTTACAAGTTTATTCATATCAGTTATTGCTTTTACCGTAATATGAAAACTCAAACCACGTTTTCTAAAATAATCATAATAATAAACTATATAAAGTTATTATTTTCTTTTCAAAAGCTTTGAATACAAAGCTATTATAATATAAAGTTAAAAAACTTTTAATAACTTTCAAGGGTGGGCATAGATTTGTTGGAAGTTTGTAGAGTGCGATTTCCTATCTTTCAATGTTAACTAAGGAGATTGAGTAAATTTTAACCGATTATACAGGGGTACGGATCTAATAACTCACCCCCTCCCCTTTGGATCCGTTCCTTATAATTTTGTAGTGGTTTTCAGTGGTTTAATGCTAAATTTTATTGCAGCATTAAATTTAATATTTAAAATAAATTCTTATTTTCACAAGAAAAATAAAGGATAAAAGAATAGCTTGATTTCTTATAATATGTAATTTATCGCACAATTTAATTCATTTGTCTGGGGAACTGTATACTACGTTACTAGAAAACAAGAAAGATAAACATTTCTCAGTTAATGAAATTTGTGTTTATATTGCAACGATTCATTATATATGTTCCTAATAATAAGGATAAAGTTAGCAATTACTACAGTAAAAATGTTAATACAAATAAAGATAAGAAATAATGGGCAAATAACCATTTTCAATAATATACATTAAAGGAAAATAATATTCATGGAGTTACAAAAATAAAAATTCATATATACAAATTATGACCTTTTCAACTGGATCAATATTTGTACCATTTTTACAGTGAATATATGATTGCATGAAAATTTAATGCTTTAAAAATGAAGATGGCATGTAATCAAATTTATTGCGCATTAAAAATATTACATTATGTGAGCATGTGGGTATTAGAAATATATTTTCATCACATTATCATTATATATAATATTACATTTCATTGTACAAGGATCATTACTTTGACAGCAACGTTTGCACTTTTTCCTTTAATAATAATAATAATAAAGAAAAAAGCTTTTTTTATAACATAGCTCGTTATTTTTTCTCTTTTGTGTGTGAATTTGGTTAACGTATCGATTGAAATAGGTGTGAAGTGAAATTGTTAGATCTTTGTGAAACATTATATTGTTCTTAATAATGTTTTTATATATTTTTAATTATATGTATATATATTTTGATATAATACTTATATAAAATTTCATAAATTACGAATATTATATATTTTACTAACCCTAACAAATTTCCTTGTTTCTATATTGAACATTTCTTTGTTACTTTGGGTTAAAATATTTGATCGTTTCTGTACCACTTTTCTGTTTTGACACACAAACACAAGCCTAAAGCTTTACTTGAAACAAGCAATTTATTTGACCTAAAGGTTGTCAAAGCTGAATAATAAAAAGTTGACCCATGTATTTTAGTCGAATGTTCAACTTTTTTATGTAACATTTATAAAAGGAAAAAAAAAAAAAAACGTTGAATAATATTAAATTGCATGAAATGGGATTTTTTTTAAATAATGATAGTAATGTAATATACCTTGGTAATTCTATATAGGTATAGAGCATAATCGAAATGCTTTTGAATAATTTGACTGTTATTATAATACAATATTAAATAACACTATTAGCATTATTTTAATAAGTTAAATAGTTTTTCTAGTATTTTAGGATTTCTTAAATTACTTTTTGCCTGTACTGGTTTCTGACAGCAACTTCATTCCAGATTCCAAACCTCGTTACCTACCTACTTGTGTGCTCGTAATACCTTATCAATGGGAGCTGAATTATGTTTTATCTTTCGATTTCAATACTCGTAACGAGCTTGGGACTTACTCCATTTCTGTATGTACAATATATATATATATATATATATATATATATATATATATATATATATATATATATATATATATATATATATATATATATATATATATATTTATATATATATATAATACTACGCGCCACTACTGTGTACTTGGAGATGTTTTAAGTTTTAATTTTATTTGCCATCCAAGTTTGAACATACACTAGACGTTGCTTAAAAGAAAAATAGTACAGAAACTTTATATTCTGGAAAAATAAAATAAAAACAATATACAACTATGTATATATTAACATTTAAGAATTTTCAAAGCAATTCTTTAATTGAAATTTGAAAACTTTTACACTTTGTAAAACACTTTATTATCTCTCTTCATTGCCATCATTTTCATTTAAAACGTCCCTTTGAACTTTAAGATATAATAGTAATTAACGTTTCAGTGAAGATTACCAAGGCATTCTATAATGTTTGCCTTTCTAAAGACGTTTAATAAAAAACCTCCCTAATAGTATATTCAATAAACGTATAGATAACTGGTATAGTGTATTATTCAGCGCAATTGATACAATGAAAATATTAACGAAAGATAATAAAAATGGGTATTATTTCTATATTATACACACTCGCACGCACACACACACACACACACACACACACACACACACACACACACACACACACACACACACACACACACACACACACACACAGGATCTTTAAAAACTGTTTAACGGCTCTTACGTATTCTACTTTTTGCTGTAATTAAAATATAATATTATTTATCTATTATAATTTTATCTCATTTGTTCGCTTTTCTTTTGTTTCTCCCTTTGTTACTATGTATTATTGCAATACTCTATCCATTAAAACCACTATATCAGAAAATTGAAAACTTAAAGGCATAGAAAACATGAAACAACATGTTCTTTATCACAAAATGGGATCTACAAAACTGATGATAATTTTTTCCAGAAGATAAATGTAGCCCCACAAGAGAGCGTGGAAAAACTGTAAAGTATGCAATTTGCTTGAATATTTCTGTTTATGACGTCAGAAACAGGCAAAAACTAGTATAAAATGTTGTGCGGGTTGCATAAATAAAAATTTACTGATCACTGCTACGGTGCTACAGTTTGGTTTTGAGACCAATTATTGTTATTTATGTAAGTCTCATCAAGTGTTTTATGATTTAAATGATAATGTTTTCATGTTGTCTATGCCTTTAAGAAGAGGCAATATAAATTTTTTGTATCTCTCAAGTTCTTTAATTATTATTCAGAATTTAATGGAAAATTTACACTTAAATTGAACTTGTGAATACTTTGATGTAACTATTAAATAGTAAGTCCTACTATACTATATAACGTTAAGGTGTGAAGGAAATATTTTAAATTATTATCTATATAAAAAGTTTACTAACAATAAGTACACAAAACTTTTAGTATAAGAAATTGTAAAAATCTACTTAAAAAAGTTGATATATTAAAAATATAAGTTAATTTAAATAAAGATAATACTTAGATTTGAATTTAAAAGATAAAAAAGATTTCTTAACTTAAAGAACAAAAAACTAAGAACAAGTCAAATACACTATTTACAATAAAGCAATGTTAAAGTTTAACAAACGTAACTTTAATGAAAATAAACTTACAGTATATTTTGTTTGAATAGTGTTATTATTTATATTACATAATTATATAGAGTAATAAAAAATAGAGCAAGCAAATTGAGATTATTTTAGTAATAAAATTGTGCAAATTGCTCACTCAAGTTACGTTCCACACATAAACTTAAATTGTATTATTAACTTTAACATATTACTAAGCTTACTTTTAAAAAGTGTAAAATTAATTGTTATGGTAGTACATTATAAATGAAAAAATACTGTTAAATTCTTATAAATAAATCAAATCTATAAGGATATAATAACTAATGAAAAAATATCATTTTTTAGAAAGAAAAAAATATTACTTTTGCAATCGTTCAAAAATTTACGATATTACACACACATCTTGCAATACCATGTGGCATTTTACGATAATAGCATATTAAAAAATAATTTATTATGCATTTTCTTGCGTTCTTAGAATGATTTTTTTTATATTAATATTGCATTTTCAAATAAAGTTTGGATGTATGTATTTTTGCAAGAGCTACGATGAAGGTTATTGAAATTTCTATATAAAAACAACTGAGTAGCACTTATTATTATTGAACTTTTTTTTTCTTTCTATTAAAAACTTTAAAGTAACCTTTACATTCTGTTACGGAATAAATATTTTTTTCATTTGCAAATGAATATTAATTTGTTTAAGTATGAGTGTATAACTTTGATTTAATTTTATTTGTTTTTCTTGTTTGTTTTTCTCTGCTTTTATACCATGGTTATTAAAACGTAATAATTTTGCTTCTGTTATCATCAAATACTTTGATACTTTCCTACTTTTCATGTTTTAAACAAAGTATTAAAACGTTATTTTAACGTAAAGAAATATATTTAAAGAACAAAGAATATTTTGCTATACTTTTTTTCTTAACAATTTTTACTTTAAATTAAACTTATCCTTTTGAAAAGTGTTACAACTTAAATTTGTAACGTTTTCATAAAAATTTGTTCAAATGAAAAAAAGTCAAAGAGTATAAAAGATAATTTAAGTCAAAGTATTTTGAACTTGTTTGTTATATAAAATGTTGTTTTACAAAAATGGTATATAAAAAGTCAATCTTTGGAGTGTGCGTAATTTAATACATTTTCTAATCTTTCATTTAGTAGTTTTATTTAATATAATTAATTATGATGCTTCTGCAAGCAAAATTTAATAATGGAAATATAAAAAATGAAAATGTATTCTTACTATAGTTAGGTATAGTTTAATTACTTTGGGTGGTTATTTGCATAAAATTTAGTTACAATTATTTTTTTTTAAAGAATAACCTGAACACTAATGATAATAATGAAATACATAAACTAAATAAAATATAGAATAAAAACGCCTTACTAGAGGTATTAGTCTATTAGTTACTACTATTATTATTATTAAATCTTTATTTGATACATTCAGTTTAGGTATAGTTTATATTATAGTAGATTATTATAAATTCCTTATACCTATTGATAAGACACTGTCTTGGCTGGGACTGGGATTGGTGTAGCACGATAACACAATATGGCAAGCAAAAGAAAAATAATAAATAAATAAATAAATAAATAAATAAATAAATAAATAAATAAATAAATAAATAAATAAATAAATAAATAAATAAATAAATAAATAAATAAATAAATAAATAAATAAATAAATAAATAAAAAATAAAAATAGGTCAAGCATTCAAGTGACAATAACTGGGAACTTTAATTAGAATATTAGCATTTTAAATAAAAAAATTAAGTTCATGAATATTCAGATTAATAATGATAATATTTGTTATAGTTCTAATTTCACTGTGTAGTTATCATGGTAATGCAATTCTATTTTTAAAATTATTTTTAATTTTACTAGGAGATTATTAAATTTACATTTTTACAATAATTATTGTAGGTGTATAAATAAATTGAAATGTTCTAAAAAAAATCACAACCTCTCCCCTTTTTTTATTTACTTTTTTATTTACTTTTTTTTTTTTTTTTTTACGAACAGGATTATTGTAATATAATATTCTACTATATAAATGTAGAGTTATAAATATAAACTAACCAATCAAAAAATGTTGATATATTTTGAAGGGCAATTTGATACTGTAATTTAATATCAAGTACTGTTATAGACTTAAAAATCGAACACTTTTCAATATTCAATATATTTAATTAATCTTTGTGGTCATCAGAAGTGATTGTAAATTAAGTAAATGAATGAATGAATGAATGAATGAATGAATGAATGAATGAATGAATGAATGAATGAATGAATGAATGAATGAATGAATGAATGAATGAATGAATGAATGAATGAATGAATGAATGAATGAATGAATGAATGAATGAATGAATGAATGAATGAATGAATGAATGAATGAATGAATGAATGAATGAATGAATGAATGAAAGAATGAATGAATGAATGAAGGAACGAACGAACGAACGAACGAACGAACGAACGAACGAACGAACGAACGAACGAACGAACGAACGAACGAACGAACGAACGAACGAACGAACGAACGAACGAACGAACGAACGAACGAACGAACGAACGAACGAACGAACGAACGAACGAACGAACGAACGAACGAACGAACGAACGAACGAACGAACGAACGAACGAACGAACGAACGAACGAACGAACGAACGAACGAACGAACGAACGAACGAACGAACGAACGAACGAACGAACGAACGAACGAACGAACGAACGAACGAACGAACGAACGAACGAACGAACGAACGAACGAACGAACGAACGAACGAACGAACGAACGAACGAACGAACGAACGAACGAACGAACGAACGAACGAACGAACGAACGAACGAACGAACGAACGAACGAACGAACGAACGAACGAACGAACGAACGAACGAACGAACGAACGAACGAACGAACGAACGAACGAACGAACGAACGAACGAACGAACGAACGAACGAACGAACGAACGAACGAACGAACGAACGAACGAACGAACGAACGAACGAACGAACGAACGAACGAACGAACGAACGAACGAACGAACGAACGAACGAACGAACGAACGAACGAACGAACGAACGAACGAACGAACGAACGAACGAACGAACGAACGAACGAACGAACGAACGAACGAACGAACGAACGAATGAATGAATGAATGAATGAATGAATGAATGAATGAATGAATGAATGAATGAATGAATGAAACAAAATAAATGGATTTTACCTTGATATTATTTCTCTCTTAGAGCTGTATATTTTTATATTGTGTTGAAATGGGTGTTAAGTGTAAGTGGTGGTAAATGTCATCAATTTATTGTAATTTTCTTTTCTTCAGATGAATAAATTACAGACCTAAACAATAATAAAATTAAAACATTTAAATATATTTTAATAGCTTTGGAAGTTATATAACATCACTGATGTTAAGGCCAAAAGATGCCTTCGTTGCCATATAAAACACACATAAACGTATAATAATTTATGCATGTACAAACTTAAATGTAGTGAAATAATAATTGTTATTATTTAGCATCTTTAATACTCAAATAAGATAGTTAATATAAAATGAAAATTATATCATACACAGAAGTCTGAATAGTCTTTTTTTCTTTCTTTCTTTTTTTTTTTTCACGTACGAGAAGATTTTTTTTTTGTTCTTGAAATGACATTCTTCAATCGTTAAGTGGAATTTCCATATGACAACACAATGCATTGAAGAGGAAAGCGAATAAATTTCAGCCTATCGTTTATAATATGAAGTTCTTATTCTAATCTCTGCATAAATATTAAAGTTATAAAAAATATTGAGCTACCCTTTCCTTCTTTGGCGAAACTTCATTGAAATAGCAGATTTATGAATATAAAAAAGTACCTCTCTCTCTCTCTCTCTCTTTATATATATATAATATATATATATATATATATATATATATATATATATATATATATATATATATATATATATATATATATATATAATATCACGTTTTCTGAAGTTAATTATTACTACAAATGTATACATTACTTTGATTAAATTTTTATACAAGGCACATAAAAGTTGCTTTGTAAACAAAAACTTCAATTCAATAAATTCCATATTGTTTGTACTAGCTGCTTGAAACTGTCTTTTATTTGTATGGATGGAAAGCAAAATATAAAACGTTGCCTTTTTCATGTAACATGTTTATTTTGTTTCATTAATTTAATTGCTGCACATTCAATTTTGTACGTAGTTATGTAAACTTATGTGTATCTGCATGTATGCAAATTAATTAAGTAAATATGAGTCATTTTTATTTAAAACAAAATATAATTTTGAAGGGGCGAGGTATATAAATATATATGATGAACAACTTTCTTGATGAAATATTTTTATCTTGCCTTCTATGAAGATACATGGGCGTTACACTCGCTGTTATAATTATTTTGAAACAAAACCAATAAAATAATAGTCACTTTGTACATAACATTAAAAACAACTCAGGAGGTCAACGCGGCAAACAGCGATGCATAAGAGTTAGTGTGTTCTTAGGAAGTAGACAGACAAGACGATATTTTTTTTATATAAAATCTTCGAAAATCTTACAACATTTTGTGTGATAACATAGCTATATAATTTTTTTTTAAACTGCGAATTAGGTGTTTTTTTAATGTTATGTACAAAGTGTCAAATATTTAATGAGGAAGGTGAATTGAAATTTTTTTGTTGAGTTTATGATATTTTTGGAAAGAGCTTTAAAAATTTTTGAGGCACTATTTTTTCTTAGGACGATTGGAGCATGCGAATTATTTTTTAATTAATTTTTGAAATTCGGCTTAGAAAGCCTGTGACGTCATCAGTCCACTTTTTTCTCGACAAATACTAATCGTTCGAGGTTCAGTAACCAGTTTAATGAAATCAGCCTGTCCTCAGGATTTCAAAAAACTTGCTACTGAACCTTCTACGGTCAATACTTTCCGAAATAAATTCCCGATTGATGACGTCACAGGCTTTTTAGGTCGATTTTCAAATATTAGTTAAAAATACTTCCCATGCTCCAATCTTTCTAAGAAAAAATATCGCCTCAAAATTTTTTAACGCTCTTTTCAAAAATGTTATAAAAAGTGGGGGTTTAAAAGAATTCACCTTCCTCAATTTCAAAATAATGACAACAGCTAGTGTAAAGCCTAGTGTCTTCACAGAAGGCAAGACAAAAATATTTCATCGAGAAAGTTTTTATCATCATGCAGCCTCACTTGAAATTCAACATTCGAAACATATAATATATAATACATTCGTAATGTATAATATTATGTTTGTTATACATATAAAACCAAAGCATGAAGGTTTTAACTACAACTTCAAAAGTTATATGTGATAAAAATAAAGCTTCTTTTGTTTAATTTTAAGCTTTATTAAAATGTATTACGTTGATGCTGAGTTTAAAAATTTGAAAGATAAAAATACAGATTATAAAGAGTTAAGAAAATATCATTACATAAAGCTACAAATGACACACTAATAAAACCATAATCATCGTAATTCAACCATGATTAAGATTTACAGATTGATAATAACGCCTAATCATTACATATTATAACTCAAATGCTCCCTTGTTAAATTTTATGGAAATCACAATTTATTTTAACTCTTTACTCTAATATTTGACTTCATGTGTCGTTGTATCTTAATCCAAATACAAATTGTTCACCAAAAGTCAAAAAGTCGTGTATAACTTTTGTTTTGTTTTTTTAATTTTTTTTATAGTTGTAACATGAATTTTATATATTTTTTTTTTCTTTAATCCTAGCAAGTGTAACTTTTTTTTCCCAATGTCATTCTTATACTATTTTCTCCCTTTTATGTTATGTCTCTAAGCCTCTCTTACAGATCGACTTGAAATAATGTAAGTGTTTGCTTTGGAAAGATTTTAAGCAGAAAAAGCTTTTACATTTGTATGTAGTATCATTTTGTACACAACTTATTTGATGTATAATTCAAACAAATAGATTATAACATTGTTTGTTTAATGACATTATTGTGTAAAATGCGTAGGAGTAGATAGATTTATAGTCTTAAATGTTTGGTGAGATTTAGGTAACGCACTTTAATAAAATAAGAGATGATTATAAACACAAAGGGTCAAAAAGATCGATTAGAATTAGGAGACCGACCATTATACTTTATACTTTTAGTTTACTCTTATATTAACTTCAAAGACAAAGTTTATCAAATAATGAAACTTGAAAAGTTTTAGAGAACACTTTTCACAAAATTTAACAACTATATGAATATATTATAGGAATTAAATATATATATTTTAAACTATATTATTTAAAGTTAATAAAAATTCTACACAAGTAACTTTCAAATATTAGAGATATACAAAATATTCATTTTTTTCATCCTTCAATCACAATGTACAACAATGCATACCTTATAATTTATATTTTTGTTTTATAATTGTAATAAAGTATGGCATCATAGTGTATTATTTAATTTCCTACAGGAGTATTCAATTTTAAAATCAAAATAATCAACGGGAAAAAAATTAGATCCATGCATTTTTTTTTTTTTTTTTTTTTTTTGCGTTAATTTCTGTGTTAAGGAAGATATCAATATTACAAATTAAAACAATATAGTGCACTGTATATACAAATTAATAATGCTTAATATCTTTTTTTTTTTTTTTTTTTTTTTTTAATGATGCATAATGAATTAATTTAAGTTGAATGCCATAAAAAGTATAAAACCACTGATAAAGTCTTTCACACTTTTTGTACCAATTTATTTTTATTGTATCCTATTTTATGTATCATTTATACGTCACTGTGTATAATTTAACTTAACACAATAATTTTGATAAAATGTTAATTTGTGCAGAGATAATGCACGTATAATTATGGAATCGTTTCATTGCGTAATTATAAAAGTTTATGAAAGTAGTTTTACTTTTGTATGCAGTTTCAAAGAGATTTAATGCATAAAATTTGGTATTGATGTAAACAAAACTTCCTATGTAGCTTATATAATTATATTTACATTCAAACTTTGTCGTTTCTAAAATGCAAAGTATCCTGCAAATTATGCAACTAGTTGGTCCGTTGTGACAAGCAGGTTGCATAATCAAACTCGTTTGCAGGCGCAAATCAACTCTCAATATTCATAACATTTGTAACGCTACACTGATCTGTAAGTGACAAGAATAATTATATCATTAACCATAAATGCTTATTATTTGTTTCAACTGACTTTTGCAAAAAGCACCATCAATTTTCACTTTATATATTTTATAAAATAGTTTTGTACAACTATCTCTCTTTCAAGACGTTTTGAAAAAGTTAGAGAAATTTTTATTCCTATTGCGCATATTATTTATCAAATTTAAATACAACTTTATTCCATTCTTATTAAAACGAGTGTAAAATATAGATTTTGAGCTTGTAAATGTATTAAATAGTTTGATGATTTGTAGGTACTCATAACCAATATGGTCTGAAATTTAATGGATAGTTATACATATCTAATAATCAATGATGTGAAATATTTTAACGAGAATTTCAATATTCAAGCTCTGATATAATGTTTTATTCATTAGAAATTATTAGCAATTTATATCTTACCAGAACTATCTGATAAAATGAATGTAATTGATCTTATTTACTTTTTTATAAAATTATTCTTGCATTCATAATACAGATTTTTTTTTCAAGTTTGTATAAATATTCTGATATTTTTACAGAGTATAAAATTATATTGATTTTACATTCAGTTTGATTAATTTTGAAGAGCACTTTACTTTATAAATTTTAACGAGTACATATAAAAAAGAATCCATTTTATACATTGGATAAATTCGAAGAGAATATTTTTTAAGTCTAGAAATGTTATATAAAATTACGTTACACAAGATGTATAAGTCACGGTTTGAATATGTTAACAGTCAAACCCGAATCCGATCAAATACCGAAAAATTTTACACGATTTTGATCAAAGTCAACGTGAATGCTTTTTTTTTTTTTTTTTTTTTTTTTTTTTTTTTTTTTAATTATTATTGTTTTTTTTTTTTGCTTTTGGTCACAGACTTTTGAGGAATTAAAAATTTATGTGTTTTTTTTTGCAATATATATGTGGTTCAATCAAATATGCAATAAGCAGTAATAAAAAAGCAATAAAAGTTGAAAGCGTCACAAATAATTAGCATATTTGTTACACAACATATATGCGTAATCATATATGTTGCAAATGTTTTTAATAGTAAGTTGTAAATGACTCAGATCATTTGATGTCAATCTATTTCTATGTCAAATTTAATCAATAAATAAACGTACTATGTAAATAGCTTTTGTTTTTGTAATCAGTCACTCCGTAAGAGAGAACTTTAAATACTGAGGTAACGAATAATATTTGTATTAAATTTTAAATAATTTCTGGTCAGTTTTCGGCTTTTGGTTAAAATAACGTCACAAAATTATTATAAAATGCTTCAAAATAATGATAAACATAGACTAACTTGTACAACTTGGAAGTAAAAAAATAATAATAATAATAAATTTAACTCTTGGCACCTTTATTTATTTTAATTATTATTTAGTTATTTGATAAATATTATACACACACACACACACACACACACACACACACACACATATATATATATATATATATATATATATATATATATATATATATATATATATATATATATATATATAAATACCTTGAGTGTTGCGGACTATTTCCCCTGTGTGTATATATATATATATATATATATATATATATATATATATATATATATATATATGTGTGTGTGTGTGTGTGTGTGTGTGTGTGTGTGCAAAATAGGCAATAGGTACAATCAGAGCTACAAAACCCTATCGCTTAACCTTACATAGAGATTGCAAAGTGGGTATATGAAAATGATTACTACTAATTGCAGGTACATGAACCTGTATTTTGTAATAGGTACACTTGAATTTAGAACAGGTAGTTATAAAACTACAATATCTCTTAATCTAAGTGAGTCACACCTTTATTGTTGCACAGTGCACCTGCATTAGGTATTATTGTAGTATAATAATACCTGTGTTCTATAGGTTATATGTCTACCTATTACATTGTTAGTATTCATTTTTTTCCGTGTAAATTTTTACACTGATAAATTGATTTTTAATTCTGTTTTATTGACATAGTTGATTTCAGTATCATTTAATACTGTTTGTATTTAATTTAAAAAATAACGAAAAAGTTGTACATTTTTTTTTTAATAACTCTTATCACAATTTACTGAGCTAATATTTAAACAACAAAAGCACATTAATTGGAACATTTTTAATATAATGATGGCTTTGTTTTTGAAAAACTAAATATATAACAATAATAAAGGCATATTTAATATCGTTAAGAAAAATAATAAAATAAAGTATTGCAAAAGTCAGAAAAATATTTTAGCAAAAAATATATGTAATATCGGAAACCAATATTTGCGTTTATTTCACTTTAAAGGGGGGAAAAACTCCAATAAATTAATAATAGACTTATGTTAAAAGCAGGAAAAGAATAAAAAAACTGAAAGAATAACAAAGCAAATAGTTCTGTGGTAAAATATACTCTTTTTTTTTTTTAAAGGTGTTTATAAATAGCTTCAATAAAGAGTACAGTTGACATTTTGAGTATTTTCATGAACTTTTTACTTTCTACAAGTAAATTTATAAAAACAAAGATTTAGCTTTTACTATTCACCAGAGAAATACTAGCTAACAAAAACTTTTATTTCGTACTCGTCCGCAAAACCTAAGCAAAAGAAATCGTATTCAATTTATACTCCAAGATAAGTTGTTTTAAAGAAATTTATCATACTTAAAAGTTTCGGTTAAAATAAATATAGTACATAAAATGTACATACGTCTTATAAAAATTCAGAATTGATTTATAGACTTGAATGGATAATTTTTTTCGTTATAATTATTTTTGTAAAGTTTTTAATCTTGATATAATGTATAGTTAAACATTATCCTATACAAAAGCATACATGAGGGTAATATTATAGAAAGTTTATAAATGGCTGGCAAACTTTAATAAATAGTACCCGCACTTTTTAGTACGTTTTGGATTTTCTACAAAGGAACATGAATGAGAAGACAATATCGACCACTAGAATACTAAATTTTAGGTAGGTAAGCAGTTTTATACCTAAATTTCACGTTCATTTAATTAAGATAAAGTTTTTAATATAAAACTCTTCCAACTTTATATGATTTTAATTAAACATGCTAAGAAAGATAATTAGCAAGATTGACTAAAAACAATTCAAAAAAGTGAATTACCTCAAGAAAACAATACTTTTATATTAACTTAGAAATAAAAAATTAATGTTGTGAGGTTTTTGTATCCTATTTCAATATTTAGTTACGAATACGAGACCTCCTATAGAGTGTTTAAAGTCATACAGTCAAGTAAATCCTATAGGGAATTATATATCATAAGCAAGCTACTTATAAATTTATTATTTTATTTTCAACATAATTTGTTTGTGACGCTTATCATGGTCCAATAAACACATTACTATATTATATAAATTGTACATATTTTACATTGTTTAGAATTGATTTTTAGGCTTCAATGGATAATTTTATCATCTCTACGTATACAGTAGTCATCTCTTTATAATATTATATTATATACTAATAAAGGAACAACTGTTTTTAGGCTGACTATAGGCGATTTCGCTCACATTCGCTTCCATTTCAACGTGCTGCGCATGCGTAGTAAGTAGAAACGGAAGCGGATGTGACCGAAATAGCTTAAAGTTGGCTTCAAAACAGTTGTTCCCTTTATAGTCAATATAATATTATTGTAGATTAATGAAAAATGATTAACATTTTACTAATATTAGGAATCCAATTAATATTGTTACTAAAAGTAGAATGCAAATTTCAAAGTCTTTTTTTTTTAGTGTATAGCAATATAATTCAAGATATTAAAAAAGAAAACAAAAAACAAAAAGAAAGACCTTAAAAGTTTTTAATTCTGGGTCAAAAAACTTTTTGTTAATTAAAAGAGCTTTATACAGCTAAGATTACAAATTAAGATTTAATTTTACTTTAATATAAAACACCAGCTTTTCAAATCTTTAAAATCTCACTATATATAAGTGAGATGTGTCTGCTATTATATTATGCTCTCGGAACTGTCAAACGTTCTTTAAAAACTCATGAAAAAAATATAACCACAAAGCTAAGCACCAGTTCTAACATCAATTGAAGAAAAAAGTTATATAAAAGTAATCCTTTCAAAAAATACGAATTTCCAACTTATTTAAATTTGACTATTTAATTTTAAGCGTATTATCCACCCTTATTGCCCAGTTTGAAGTGATAAATATTTTGACGTATATCTAAATCATTGCAAATAGTTTTTTTTTCTGTTTTTTCTATATTTTATGAATAAACAAGTCTTCAATTGTTATCAAATAAAATGCAAAAGATAAAAAGAAAATGTATTTGAATAAAAGAATTTGTGAGTGCTTTTCTCGTTGACTTTTCTCGTTGAATTTGAATAACATCCCTTATTTGCAGAGGTCAAGATGTATATCTAGCTCCAGCTTTATGAACACACCTAGAAGTAGAGGTTTTCAAAACATGTAGACGAAGAAAAAATCTAAAAGATATATTTTTATTTTTTACTTAAATAGATGAAGTATGGATGCAAAGTTGAAATTCATAAACTAAAATACTATTGTTAGTGACAGCCACTTAATTGTAATTTTTTTTTCTTGGGGTAAAAATATGTTTTAAAAGATGGGAGTAAAAGAAATCAGCACAAATGAAGTTTGTTTGCAGTCTGGATTAGTCACTTCATTAAAAAGTTTGTCATAATGAAGAAAAACCATTTTTTTAACTGAAAAATAAAACAAGAAGAATTTTCAATAACTTAATATTATTATAATACTTAAGATATTTTATTAGTTTTAACGTACATATTAAACTACCACTATTTGACTTGAGAGAGAGAGAGAGAGAGAGAGAGAGAGAGAGAGAGAGAGAGAGAGGTTAAGAGAGCTCTTATGATACTATACATATATTTATTTTACCATTCAAATGAAGCGTATGTTCCTCTCATAAGAATAACATTGAAATTGAAGCAAAAGTTTTTAAATGGTAAATATATTATCACAACCGTGTGTACATACCATGTAAATAGGATAATTATATATCAAAATGAAATGTAATAAATATATGCACAGTGAAATATAATACCCATATAGTATATTATAAGACAGAAATTTTAAAATTTATTTTGCATTATTTAGGTCTAACTGGCAAGACCATTGTCAGTAACCTATTGTTGGTATGGAATATCTCTATATATAAAGTTTGTTATTTCTTAATTTAATACTACATAAAATAAAATAAAACATTTTTATTGATTCTTAAAATATATTTAAACGATATTATGTGCTGTACAACAGTAGAAATTGTTATCTATATAATATTATTCATATTATCTGAAACATATAATTTTAAAGTCTTGGTAATAAGTATAAAGGATATTGAGTGTTTGGAGAAGAAAAGATGTAGCAAGAGCAGCAAAGTGATATTGCACGGATGTTGCGAAGAGAGAAATTGCAGATGCAACAGTGTTCACTAAGCGGAAGTGACGAAATTGTTGTCGTTACCGGAGAAAGCCAATCAACGTTATAATTTTGAACGTAATAAATAAGATGTACCTCAGACTGCAATATTAAATGCAAGACGTAGGTTATATAATTTGCTAATAATTTATTACAATTAATTAAAATGTTTTGTTAATTTACACTCAATTTTTACTCACAGGTAATTAATTCTGATTTATTTATTGTTAATAATCATTTCTTTTGTGCTCGCGCTATTAAACTCTGCAAGCCTGTATTGCTGAATTAGTTGCTCAGTATTAGTATTTGTCGGGGGGAAAAGACCTATGTTTGAACAACCAAACATTATTATTGTTATTATTGATCTTAAAAATATTGGATATGCTTGTAACTAAAAATCAATATTATTGCAACAAAATAAAACTTTATGCACAACTATAGGGCTAAGAGAAAAAATTCATTAGAAGTTAACAGTTATTAATACAGCACTAAAGTATGAGAAATTTATCTAAATTACAGCCTGTAATTTATACTAAAGATTTTTAGATTTTTAATCGGTATCTAAAGTTTTGGGATTTTTTTAATGTCTTTTCATTTTAACACTTATATGTTTTTCTCCAATACGTAACCCCAAGGTAATATTTTAGAATTCATAAAATTGTTATGACACAAGTACAATTTTTTGCATGTAATTAGGAGCAGCAGTTACATAATAATATATATATATATATATATATATATATATATGTGTGTGTGTGTGTGTGTGTGTGTGTGTGTGTGTACTGCCCAAAAATCTACAGTTTCTTGTGCTTGTTTTAACTTTTAACTTTTGTTATTATAAGGTGAGTCCCATAATATTTAAAAAAAAATGTTAGAGCAAATCTCAAGTGGTAAGTTATGTAATACTGATAAAATTTAAATAATTTTAAATAACTTAACTTAAAATAATATAGCATAATATGGCACAAATGTTTCTTCACTTTTTCTTCTTTTACTTACTCTTCTCATTTATTCTACTTTTTCTTGACTTTTCTCTCGCTTTATTTTTTTCTCTCTCTCTCTCGTTTTTTTATAATAAATTTTAGTTAAACGTTGCGAGATTGATGACAAGTATAAAAATAAATAAATTAATATGATATGCCTCGTGGGATATCCTCTTACTATTAAAACTGTGGACTTGAAAGGAGGAGGAAATAAAGTAGAAAATGAAAAACATGTTAGTTTTATTATTGCATTTGTCTTTTTTGACGAGAAATAAAGTGAATATTATTAATTGAATTCATTCAAAGGAAACTCAGCAGAAGCTTTAATTACATTTCTACTGTCACTATAAGTGAGAATTATAATAGATTTTGTATTATACTGTACAGTACAAACACTACCATTTTTTTTTCTTCTTTTTTCATTTATATTATATACTTGAGTAATGAAAATGTAGGTAACGTATTAATTTCTTCATGAACTTGTCAACAAAATCTTGTTTTGTAATGATAATATATAATAATCATACATTTTTTACACCTATGAATCAATTTAAAAATACAACATAATAAGTAACATATTTGCAATAAAATAATATTAATGTTCCCAAAGAAATTTGTTTCAGTAAAATTTGTATTCGATCTCTTGCAAGAAATAAGAGGTCAGTCTGTTGATAAAAATCACTTTGGCTCTCTTAGATGATTTATAAAAGTAAAAAAGTGAAAATGTGCGTTGATGATATCAAGTTGGTTATTTAGCTTTACAAATCAAACATCGTTTGAGAAATGAGAATATTTGATATTAAAGAAACTAGAGCAACGAGGAAAAGATACGATTCAATTTTTTCTACAATATCACGCTGCAAATAGCTATAGGGGTTTGAAACGTGTAAAAGAGCTTTCGCTATCCCTCTCTCTCTCTCTCTCTCTCTCTCTTCTCTCTCTCTCTCTCTCTCTCTCTCTCTCTCTCTCTCTCTCTCTCTCTCTCTCTCTCTCTCTCTCTCTCTCTCTCTCTCTCTCTCTCTCTTTCTCTCTTTATCCTTTTTAGAATTGCAGGGTTAGAATATCATGTATCACAATGGCCATCAAAAAATCTGCAGACATAGCAAGAGTAAAAAAAAAAAAAAAAAAAAAAAAAAAAAGTACATATGTTACAATTTTTTTTTTCAACTGCAATAGCTGTTGAAATAATTTAATAGAAAAATATAAATAAAATTTAATTAAATAAATCCCAATGTTATTCAAGCTCAAATTAAATTTGAATACTTGAAATGTAATGATATCTCTGTAGTTTTAATTAGCCTGCAAACGTGTGTTTGTTGACAAAAATTCAAGAGAAAATGTTTGTAATTAAAAACTACACAAAACGTCATGTTGTTTTAACTGAAATCATCATATATATGCGCTTGACTGCTCAACCAGACTATTGTTAGAGAACACTTTATAGAAAACTTTGCGTATTCATTATACTGTATGTTGGGGCTTTTGGAGTTGTATGAATTTTTCATTACTAGTGATAAAATAATAAACAATATGAAAATCAAGTTATATGTTTTTCTAAGTGTGATAAAAAGTAAATGAATAAATAAAATAATGAAAAATTATAAGTTTTATGCATAGTTAATTATAGAGAGAACTCAAGTTTTTTTTATTATTAATCTGGAATCAATAGTTGCATAATACCTTTACCAATTATTTTTAGCAGCATTTTTTTTTCTTAATCAGCAGGTACTACTTTGCCTTAATTTTTAAACTCTTTACCTTCACTCTAAGGCAAAAGAGTTTAGTTTTTATGAAATAGTATGTAACATGAATCCAACCAAGGCATAGCCTTATTATATCGAAATATATCGAAATATGACATTATCAATTAAAATTTTATAAGATAAGATCTTCCAAATATTTTGAGTAGATACATATAATTACTGAGTTGATTATGTTTACAGTATCCAAATCAAATATGTCATTCAATTTACAGGCATAATAATAATACAACGTATTTTTTTCTCCACGGTCGATGAAAAGAATATTCTCATTCAGTTATCCTTTAGTTTATCCTTATAATATTTCTTAAATTATATATCCAAATCATATGTTTTTTGTCTGATTTATATTTTTTGGACCAATGCCACATTTGAAACTTTATTTCATAGCAGTTGTTTATTTTGAATTTGAATATTTACTTACTATAATATATACATAGCCAATCAAAACAGAGGCCGGTACAAATTTATTGCTTCAACACTCTTGCGGTTTTTCAAAGAATATTAAATAAAATTTACCCGATAACTAAATTGATGACTTAAATAATTTATATTCAATTTTGTCAATGTTTTGTGAAAGAACGAGTGAATTTAAACTTTTAATAAACTTATATTTAAAAACTTGAATTCTCAAACAAAATTTCACTTTAAAATCAATCAATAAGTTAGAAGTGATCTTATCCACGGTTTGCCATGAATATATTATATATTATATAATATAGAGTAATATATATATTATATATATATATATATATATATATATATATATATATATATATATATATATATATATATATATATATATATATATATATATATATATATACTTATTTTATTTACGTATGGTATAAGTTGTTATACGCTGAATTAAAATAATTTGGAGTACAGTATGTAATAAAAAATTTAATGTGAAGGATGAAAAAAAAATCTTTGTGCTACACTTTCAATTGAAAGCAAAATATAATATAATCCCAGCATGAAAATAAGGTAAAAAAAAAATCCTGCATATATATAGAGTAGTTATAAAAACTAGAGTTGATAACATAATAAAAAATAGTATTTGCATAATATAACATAGTTCTCGAGTTATGTTTGTATTTTTATTATTCATAAATTAGTATTAAAACTTTGCCAATGAGAGAGAGAGAGAGAGAGAGAGAGAGAGAGAGAGAGAGAGAGAGAGAGAGAGAGAGAGAGAGAGAGAGAGAGAGAGAGAGAGAGAGAGAGAGAGAGAGAGAGAGAGAGAGAGAGAGAGAGAGAGAGAGAGAGAGAGAGAGAGAGAGAGAGAGAGAGAGAGGACTATACAGCTTCAGAGTAATATACTGTATAAAAGGAATGAATATGAAAGGTATATAAAAACAAAACTCCTGCTATCCGTGTAATCTTCCCCGTCTCAATGTATTACTATTACCACTTTTGTATCATCAATAAAAATTATAAAATCTTCTATGCCTTTACATTATTGAATTGTAATGCGATATATGTTACATTTCATAAAATAGAAACAATTGAAAATGAAAAGCAAAAAAAAATCTTTACTATCTATACCGTACATTTCATTTTGAAAATTTCCATTTAAAAACTAAAGCCATTTTTGTTTCTTTTTATTTCATTTCATAAATTAAAAGGAAAGATGATAAAAGCTTAAAACTAATTACTTTTCATGAGGGTTGATGCTGGTATAATACAAGAACAGTACGAGTCGCAAGGAAGTATTTCTCAAGAACCTACTTTTTAAACACTTAAAAGTTATATAAAAAAAATCAATGTCAAGATTTTAGCCAACATTTTAGAACTTGAAAATATTTTAAAAGTGAGACATAGAGATCCTAATGTTAAAAACCTTTGGTGTTTAAGAATGCTCTTTTTAATCTCACTTTACTGTAAAACAAGAGAGTAATATCAGCCGGCAATTTTTTTTTGTTAGTATCTACCATTTTCTAAACGTCGTCCTTTTTAATTGAGGGATGCTGCTATATTATACTTGGTTTCGCGTGCTTTCAACAAATTAGACACCAAAAGAAATGAATTAGACTTGGAAACAATAAAAGCAATTAACGTTTTATATCTTGTTCTTAGTTAATAAAGAAATATAATGCTATTTATAATTCATTGAATTTTTCTCGTCATGTCATCTGTTTCAAGCGTAACATTGCATATTATTAATAATAATAAGGAGCTATTATTGATCAAACATTTGATTGGGATTTGCATATTATGCAACTGTTAAATAAATTGAGATCTGCAATTTTTAAATTAAAAACAGTAAGATCGTATGTGAATGAACAGACGATGAGACAATTATATTTTTCTTTTGTACATCCACATATATTATACGGTTTATTATCTTATGGTTGTACTAAATCAGGTAAATTATGGGAATTGAAAAAAATGCAAATAAGAATATTAAAAATTTTAAAAAAAGGAAATAAGCTAAAAAGTGATCTTGAATATTTTAAGTACTTTAAGATATTGCCAATAGAAGAAATGTTTAAATGTTCTTTTATTTGTGAAAATTATTTTGAAAATTCTCATGGTATACCGAGAACTCATATTTATAGTACCAGAACAGCAGTGACCAATCCTTTATTTGTACCAAAAATTGTAAATAGATTCACTGAAAGGACAAAAAAATTTTTACTTCCTAAATTATGGAATCAAATTCCATCAGAATTAAAAAGTTTTGCAAATAAAAATGAAACGAAATTTAATATGAAAAAATTCTTTCTTGATAATTTATAAAATGTTGAACAATTTTTTGCTGTTTGTATTGATTAATGATGATTAATTTTTGCTTCTTGTATTATAAAAATACTTCTCTTAAATGAAAAAAAAAAAAAAAAAAAAAAAAAAAAAAAAAAAAAAAAATGTTTTTGTGTAAATACGTACTTTATTTGCTTTTGAAATATATATAATAAAAAATATGTATATGTAGTAATATAATATAATAAGACACGATTGTGTAACAATAAATGAACCAACCGATAAGGCTATGCCTTGGTTGGACTTTGTATATTTGTGTGTTTGAAAAAATAAAAAAAAAAAAAAAAAAAAAAAAAATATTTTTACGACAAAGTTGGATTCAACTTATATTTTAATATGATTATTATATTATATATATATATATATATATATATATATATATATATATATATATATTATACGTATTATATTATATTATGTAATGATAAAATACTAAACATAATTTTACAAATGTGTGTGTGTTTGTGGGGGGGTGGGGTGGGGTGGGGGTGGGGTGGGGGTGGGGTGGGGGTGGGGTGGGGGTGGGGTGGGGGTGGGGGTGGGGTGGGGTGGGGGTGGGGTGGGGTGGGGGTGGGGTGGGGGTGGGGGTGGGGTGGGGTGGGGGTGGGGTGGGGGTGGGGGGGTGGGTTTTTTTTTTGGGGGGGGGACGTGTCTATGATTAAGATTTTGTTGTATTTTTTTACAGATACTGTCAAAGCTATTTAAAAAGGAGCTCATACTCCTGAATATTACTTTCATCCCAATTTGAAAAATGTTGAGATTGATTTGCTGATATGCATAATGCACGCTCATATTATGAACATTTTAATTCACTGTACATTATAAATGTTTGTTTTTCTTTATATTGTTACGTAACTATAGTTTTAGTTACACTAATAAAATATGTTTTCAATTTAATTACTATATTTTTACATTAATATATAATACGTTTATATAATGACAAACCCTTGATTTAGCGTTTACGTTACTACGTACTGCCAAGGTTAGTAAAAACATCAGTAATTCGTAATAAAAAATTTAAATAGGGTAGTTTGATCAAGATTTAGCCTCAAAATAAGAGTCCAGAATCCATAATATACTCACAGATCCAAGTCCACAAAATACAATCCCAGTATTCCCCTTCTAATATATACTCGACTCAAAAACCTCAGTCGATTTAAATCGGGCATGCCTAAAGTAGTATACTCATAAGCTGCGGTAATGATCAGGAAAGTAAATAAAATGGGTAACAAGACACTATTTTGTGGAACGATAATTATTTTCTTTAAATAAACTTCTGCTTTAAAGCTTCTTCTATTTTCTTTAAGGTCCATATATAAGAGGTTAGTGGCTCCGGGAAAAGTTTTGGCCAAGGTCGAGCAGCTTAAAGGAATTCACCAAAGACATCATATCACCGGGTGTATTTTTATTCACCTTATCAGTGACGTAACTGGTGAACGGCATCGTATTGGTTTAGAATCAAGTACATCCATCACAAAATAAAATCAACTGCGCGAGTTTTGTGCTGCATGCGCTCTACCTCTTTATTATATGGACCTTGTATTTTCTTGTGCTAGTTTTCCATTTTTTTTTCCTTTTGCACAAAATATTATAAATATTTAACCTATGAGATAAAAAAAAAATCAACTTTCAGATACTTGAAACTTATATTCAATATTTTCCATGCATTGAAATTTTGTAATCATTTCCTTTATTATTCTGTAAAGTACAAACATTCCATTAGTAGTTAATTTGAGTGGTAAGGCAAACCGCACATATTCAAGTACTATCAAAGAGTTATTGAATACCGAATACCGCATGTCAAGGTAAAACACAGCAAAAAAAACTATATAAAAGTGAATTATTTCCTCTTTTCCAATGAATAAAATACATGGACTGCAATCTCATATAGTTCAACAATTTGTAAACATTATATAATATAATATTGCAACATACCAACATACCTGATATGCAGATACTTCATGTATTGTGCAATCGTAATTTTTCCAAGGAGAACTTATAAGATTTTGCATGTAGTTTAAGTACACATATATTTTTTTTTCTTCTTTTTTGAAGTTTGATCGCCAATATTACCGCAACGAGAACTCGTAAAATTTTAAATTTACTGTTGCCTACACAGGTATATAAATTTATTGGACAATAAGTTCATTTTAGATTTATTTGTTTCCGTCAATAGCAATCTTGCGAATGATTAATCAGTGGTTCGAGGGTAATTTATAGACTTACTGAAATTAAAATTTTAACATCTGGCTCTTGTGATAACAAATTCAAATTTATTGGATTGAAATATGAGATGTTGCTAATTTATCCACAGTAAAGTTATTATTATCATTTTATTATTATTTCACAAAGTTTGTTACCAACTTAAAAAAAAATGCAAATTGTTTATTTATTTATTTTTTCTGAATACGAAACAACAAATTCTTCACCTTTGTTCAACAAGTATGAAATTTGTACCATCAATGGTTGCATAGTTATAATTTCAAAATTAAATTAACCACAAAACAGGTAATTTGGTCCACTAATTAATCGCTTTTGAGATTACAATGGATAAAAAAAGCGCAATATACATGATTAAAAAAAAAAGTACGATAAAAAGTAAAAACATATAACCCCGATAATTGTATAATACAAGTTACAAGAAAAATTAAATATATTTTATTTTATTATTACTATTATTTGTATTAGCCGACTCAATACTTAGTACTAAAAGTACTCAGAAATACAAAAATATAAGTTTTGTAATTTTAATTTCTTTGATTAATAGCCCAATAGAGTAGTTACTTAATTCAGCGATAAAATGAGCACTCTTTTTCTTTCTCTCTTATATTATGAAAGCAGATAATTTTAGAAATCCTTTATGAATATATGTAATTTGTATTATATTCTGACAACTATTTACTCTCCTCCCCCTGTATGCAAAAATAAATAAATACATGATAATAATATTATTAAAATATAGTGAAATAATGTTTGTAATTTTTAAACTTCCATAGAAGACTTACTAAACCATAATGAGTGCGTCTGTTTACTCAAAATGCGGAAAAGGAAGTGGCCGGAAGAGGAAACCACGTGATGGTAAAAGTGGGAGGTAGCTCAAGGTTATCTTGCTGCTGGCTGGCTGCTGGCCGCTGCTGGCACCAACCTTTCTCCCACTTTTACCGTCACGTGGTTTCCTTTTCCGGCACTTCCTTTTCCGCATTTTGAGTAAACAGACGCACTCACTTTAAAACACGGAAAAGGAAGTGCCGGAAAAGGAAACCAGGTGACGGTAAAGTGGGAGAAAAGTTGGTGCTAGCAGCAAGCTAGGCCTGAGCTACCTCCCACTTTTACTGTCACGTAGTTTCCTCTTCTGGCACTTCCTTTTCCGCATTTTGAGTAAACATAAGCACTCATCATGTAAATAATTTCTAATTAGCTCTAACACCTAATGTTAAAAACTTGGGTATGTAGAATAATGTAGTATCTCATATCTCCTCATTTGCAAGATGTGAAGTATCAAAACTAAAAAATTTATCTCAACTAAATTTATAATTACTTCTTCATATCGTAAACACACCGTTCATGCAATATAAAACCCTGCAAGTTTTAATATAAAACACTTTAATGGTATACTACTGTTGAGTAAAATTCATGTTTAACCACATAAAATATTTCCACTGGATTTTTCAACATTAGGGTTTTATTATAATATTTTTAAACGACTAAAAAGTAGAGAAGTAAAAATCCCATCCTTGCCATCATTGTTAAAACAAATAATGAGCTATAATAAAGCTAGTGTTGAAAACCTAAAAAAAGAAAAATTATCAACTAATGAACATAAAATGTTATATATGTAGTTGCTCCACATATATGGAGAATAATAATAGAACTAATACAATGATGTTAAGGCATTGTGAGACAATGAAATATATATTGTACTATTACCAGTATTAGTGGTATAAATAAAGCAACCAATGATATTATAATGATGATTTGTTAAATATATAATACCTGTGTGTGTGTGTGTGTGTATAGTTTGTGTACATTCATACATATATACATACACAGGCGCGCGCGCGGAAAGTATATTACGTGTAATTTATACTGCATAAAATGTCGTTATAGCATAATTGTTGCTAAAACAATACAGCATAAATAACTATGCTACCCAAGATAATATTTATGCAATATATCATAATTATTCAGTACCCAATCAATTCCCTGGATCTATTCATAATAAAAAGAAATTAAAAGTGCTGCTCTTGTTTTGTTCTGTTAATATGGGTACTATATTTATTTACATATCGAGAATGATATACGTATTATTTGTATATGTATATTTGTATTTATGAAGGAAATGGTAATTAGAATTAGAAATGAAAAGCAGGATTATGGCATTAATCAAATAACCAGCTTTTAAGTACGCTTATTCTGTCAGACTATTTAAATTTCTGTCACATTTATTAAATTTAGCTATACTTACTCATACAAGTGTATCTAGGATATTTGGAAAGCTGGTTTAGGTAAACAGTTTATTGTATTTGTTTAAATTGACAAATTATATTATGTTTCGCACCAAAACAAAGCATCGTTTAATCATCAACCAAACTTTTTTAAAAAGTGCAAATAAATTTTAATATATTATTATATTATAATGTGGGTGTGTTTGTGTGTGTATTTGCAAATACACATGGTTGTGGCAATTTAATTTGAAACAGCTTACTGTCAGTTTATCCTTTTTCATTCGAATAATGAATTGCTTACATTATACACAGTATGTGTATTATGTTTAATAATATACTTTAACTGAAATTTTGTACTAAACATTATTAAATAAACTTTTGCTCTAAATTTAAGTTAAAAAAAGATCAATATGCTGTTATGCGATGATCTGATAAAGATAATATTTTGATACTTTCAAAAGTAATATTTCAAATTAATGTATTTTAATTACAGAATTTAATTGTAGTGTGTATTTAACTTCATCAGTGAATAAAAACAATTTATTTTATTTACTTATTTAATATTTACGATATTTCTTCTTTTTTGGTTTAGTTAGTTTAGATAGGTTTATAATTATGTTTATACAATATTTAATTAATGATATATATATATATATATAAATATATATTATAATATACATAAACACTATATATAAACATATAGAATATTCATTTCCGTTACGTGCTCTCATGTATGTTATTACAGTATTAATGAACTCGTGTACAACTTCAAATTGGTAAATAGGATAGAATGTGCATTCACTTAATTGCATTCAATAAGATATTTATAACATTCGTTAAGTATGTTATAACATGTACTGTACGTTATATTTGTTTATTCTTGTTCAGTCCAATATGAATGGATGATTCAAATAGTTAACATATATAGTAAACGAAATACGTATTCAATTGCAATGAGAAAGTTTAATTAAAATACCTGAAATTATTATTTATAATATTTTAAATTAAATCAAACGTATTTTTTCAAAATTATTATGAATATTATTCCGCAGTTATCAAAAGTATAAACTTACGTATTCAATTGCAATGAGAAAGTTTAATTAAAATACTTTAAATAATTATTTATAGTATTTTAAATCAAATCAGACGTATTTTTTCAAATTTGTTATAAATAATATTATTCCACAGTTTTCAAAAGTATAAACTTACTCGCAACTCTGTAAAATAATTACTTTAACCACTTTAAAATTGAGATATTAGAAAACACTTTCACGTTTGTAAAACATTTTCTATACATTTGAAATCTTCATATTTACAAACAATACTTCTGTGTCTCCATTTATTGAGCACTCAATAACTTATATACTCGTATAATTTCTTTCTTTATGAAAAGTATTGCTCTAAAAATGTAAAATAAGATGAAATGTTTCAACACGAATGATACATAAATATATTATGATCTACGTCATGATATAGTATTATTTTATTCTAAAACAGGAAATACATATTTGAAGTACAAAAAAAAAAAAAAAAAAAAAAAAAAAAATCCTGTTAGAGAAATAGAAGTGCTTAAGACTACATTATAAAATAATTTATTATAATATTTAATTATTAATTAATTTAATTAATTTATTATAATAATAATATTATTCAATTATCATAATAAGTGCACAGTAAAGTGATATGGTATATGAGAATTTAATAATTCATAGTTTATGTGCAGGGGAAAAAAATATAAGAATTCTTTGAACTTTTCTTAAGCATTCGTTTCTTTTTATAAAAAATAAGAGTTTACAGGTATGTAACAAAAATTGATGACATTATATAAAATATAAAACTAAATTGCCCTAGAAATGATAAGAGTAAAAATAAAAATATTATTATATTGCTTCACAAGTACACACAAGGTACACACAGGGGTTATACCTGAATATACAGGTAATAAGACTAAAAGCATGTAAACACGATATTCGAAATTTATAAAAGAAAAAAAAAAGTACTATAAAATTTGAAATAATTTTATACGTTTCATTATTTAAACTTTCGTGTACACGAAATATTGTATAAAGAGACTGACAGCAATTTAATATAAAATTTTATACTTCTTAATTTTATACATTTATCATAATTTTCAGCAAGTATTTTTCAAAATAAACGTATAAAAATCTTTTATATACTATGAGTAAAATAATAAGGTTCGATTAAGTAACTTCCTGATTAATTAATTATTAATTAATTATGAAATAATTATGAATTAATTATGAATGTATTATCAATTAACTATTCATTAATTATTTATGCTAATTATTACTTGTATGTGATCATTTGATCAATAAACTTTGTTATTTATATCATGACAAGATCAAGATCATGACATTTATTATTTTCAGCATTGCAAACATTGATCTATATTCTATAAGTTTTATGTTATCATTTTTATTTTCTTAGTAATTTTGGCAAGCAGAAGTCATCAAGAAAGATAGTGAAAGTATAATACGTAAATTAGAAAATATGGATGTGTTTTCACCTATGTTTGCGTAACTTATTAACATTACGTACTACAGCCGCAGCAAAACATATATTATTATAACGTTTGTTTACTCTTGAGGATTAAACTACAGTAATCAAAAGTGTCTCTCTCATGTTATACAAAAATCACAAAATATTGTTTTCTTACTTTTGTCTCGTTTAATCTCTCTTTTATTTTTAGCTCATCACTCATCACAAATTACGAAATTACTAAATCGAACCTTTATTATTTTACTCATAGTATATTATAAAATATTTTTATACGTTTATTTTGAGAAATGCATGCTGAAAAATTATGAAATATTGAAATGTATGATAAAAATGGAAAATAATTTTGTAAAGTATATCAATTTATCTTATTTATTTAAAAAAATATTGAATAAAGATTGTATTGCATTGATTTAAGTATTATGAATCGTCCTACATGGCCTTTCTATAATATTATAAAATTCAATATATCACAGTTTCAAAACTTAAATATAATTCATTGTGATTTTTTTTTCACATAACAGTTACGTTGGAATAAAAATGTTTGAAATAGATAACCTAGAAACCTTGTCGTGTGGAGTAATTTATAACAACTTTCTTTTATTCACAATATAATGTTTCAATGAAACCAATTTAAATATGCATGTGACTAATAACGCTGCATTTTTTTTATAAACTTGTATATACACAAATTTATTTTCAGTATTTTGTAGTATTTCTTGACTGAATATGTAGTTGTTTAATCAAAAGACAATAAACAAAAATTATTGCAATTAAAATAATAATATAAAATTGCTAACTAATATTGTTTGAAATGTACTAAATTTTCTATATAAAAAATATCCTAAATATATAAAATGACTGATGGTAAACACTTCATAATGCACGTGTTATTTATATATTTATTTGTGTATGTATTTTTTTTAATCAACATGTACCAACTGGTATTTTGATCAATAAAGAAACTGAAACTTAAAATATATGAAAATATATGACTTGAAAGCGATTGCTTTGCTTTGCTTTGCTTTTTTTTTTTTTTAATATGATCTAATGCATACAATCATAAGGTTGGCCACTACTCTGGTTCGAAACTTTAAGTCATACAATTAAGTATAATTTAACTAAAAATAAATAATATAATTAGTATAAACAGTTCATTAGATTAGAGCATGTCACTTTAATTTTATCTTACATTTTTCTAATTGTTATATATACGAACTATAAAAAATGTTCAAAACGTAGTTTATTTCAAGTTGTTTTTACAATTGTTGTAAAATAATTTTTTGATTCATTTATGGTTTATACAGCTATGTTTAAAGTAGTAGCATATCAGAAAAGTTTCTGATTGGTCGTGTACACGATTATGATAATATTTTTACCATTTATGACATGTGATTATTGTTAAATGAAAAGTCAGAGAGGACCATGTAAGTGGGTATGTACCTTTTGTGGCCTCAATAAAAATCAATTATTATTATTATTTAAAAAGTCGCTCCTGAATTTACAAATTTATTCTTATGTGAAAACAGGCGTTGAATTTTAATGGTAAAATAAATTATCTCAATTTTACGTGTATAATATTTATTGATTTTAGATAATAAGAGTGGATCATCAATTACGTTGCATAATATTTTCTTTCATTTAAATAAACAAACGATTTGTATGTATATAACATACAATGTAAAGATTGCTGATTTTGACTTTTACAAAATACTTCGTTGGCTTTATTTTTAAAATGTCATATGCAGACTTCTTGAGGCATAGCGTCAATTTACTGCCAAACGGCAGTCACGAAATTTTAAGAGAACAAATAATTGAAAATATGACTAATGTTTGTAAATCTTATTTCATGTACTATAAAAGTCAAAACCAAAAAGTAAGTTTTATTCCAAAACAATTTTCAAGCTTAACTCAGTAAATTTAAGATTTTGATCATCCAATTAAAGAACCTCACAGATAGTTTCCAAATAGGCTATAAACAGTACATACATTAAACTGTTTTTTCCTTGTTACTTTTATGGTATACTTCCCAGATGTGGTATAAGATTCAAGCCACCCTATATAATGTATGTCTCGTTTTATTTAGCGTACTGTTCAAAAGGTCTTGACACTTCAGACACGAAAGACTGATTATACGTCTTAATTATTATTATTATTATAGTGAGCTATGATTCATTATCAAAATACCATCAAAAGCAATATCAAAATTAAGTTTGCTGACGGTTTAAACAAATTCTTTCGACTCGAGCTTGCGATGATACTGACTGAGCTGAATGAGAGAGAAATAATTAAAATTACAGGCAAAATTTTAAAGTTATTCATCCAAAAGATGAACATTTTCATATTATTAATACCATCAGCAAATGATAACATTATATTAATTAGTTAACTTGTTCTCTTATAATAAATTAGCATTTAAATTGATGGTATTTTTTTTCATTCATAATGAATAAAACATTAAAATAAATTTTCTTTTTTTATATTATCAAATGAAAGAAATTTGAAAGATTACTAATCGTCAACTTATAAATATGCATCTACTGACACTAAAAATTATTCCTATTACTTTAATTTATAAGGGCAATAAACATAATGTAAAATATTTTATGTGTCAATTATTAAATTTAAAAGCATGTTTGTTAAATAAAGAGACTTTTACTAGTACTTGAATAAGACCACATAAATTATGTAAAAGTGTATTAATTAACATTCATGATTATGTGGTTAATGTAGGTGTTCAACGTTTGACATTTATCATTATACACACATTCATTTCAGTTCATCAAAATGCTGCTTTATGGTCAGCTGCTTAATGAATAAAAAAGTAATTAAGCATATTTTATGACTTGGCTATAGGACTGGGTAGAAGTACATACAATTTATAAAAACTAAAATATATTATATCAATCGCTTACTAAAATTAAAAAAAGTCTAAGCATCGATTATTCAACACAAAATAAAAGGATAACGAAGAATAGATTTCATTATTATAAAATAATGATGATAATGAATGAATAATCCAAATTATGTTTGTGATGAAATATGTGGCCAAGTACATACTTTCATTACACAACATTTTGAAGAGTGTACCAAGAAACGACGTAAACGTAAAAGCAACGGTGACTCTTGGTTTACGCTACAAAGGGACTCGTATGTTTTATCCTTACATCGTGCTTTGTATTGTATAAGAATAGAGGTTGTGATTTACTTATATTAGAGGTGAAACGTGTTCACATAACTACAGTAATAATTATTCATTTTAACATTTTAGTTATTATATTTGCTAGTGGTGCTCTTTTACATAGTATTATACAGTTTCTAGGCGTGTATTCAGGTATAGTATACACGACTGAGTAACACATTTTACCATTTAAATAAAATGTTTTTCCCATAAGAATAAAATTGCAAATTTTGCGTGACTTTTTAAATCGTAAAATATATTATCTTAATCGTGTGTACAGTACATCCGTACATACAGAGTGATACACATGCACTGAATGCGCAGCGCATATTTTCTTTCGATGAGATAATTTGCAATTAATCCTATGTTGCTGTTTTTTCTTATGATCATTATAATAGTACATGGTACTTGTACTAAAAATGTTATTGCACAAGAAAGAATTTCAGAGAGAATTTAGGCAAAATTGTCTATTATCTAATATATATAATTATATATTATTTATATACTTTCTATTTACTATATCAATTTAACACAATTCAACTTTTTGTTTCGTATTTTTTTTATGTGTCATAAGTTTCAATTGTCACTTGATTTTATTGTACAGTTTATTGATATACGTATAATTATTATAATTTTATATTTTCTGATTAAAATACTGATGCAAACTTATGAACTTATCATAACAACAACAAAATGCTAATTTTTAATGATTATTGTTAACAACTGCCTTGAGTTAATAATTCCATAGTATGATTTGATATTGTAAAATATCGAAGTACAAGTTGACAACTTAATGAGGTAATTAATTTTAACTTAACTTCAACTCAAACCAAGATAGACAAAGAAATTTATAATGAGATTTGAAATTTGACGTAATTTTCATGATTTTCTTATTGTTACCATAACCCAACAAACTTGAGAAAACTTTTAAGAGCCTACAGGGTTGACAGGACTTTATATTGCCTGCCATCATGTCACCTTTTACATTTTAAAATTATTTTTTAAAGTTAGTTTAATCGTGAACAGTAATCCAAGTTAGCATTGTTTACACTATAATTATAGTAAGTATATTAATTTTCTTATAAATTTTTTTTTTTAATATGTATTGGTATTTAAAGTTTGTATATATGTGTATACATTCGTGTAGCATTTTATTCCAGGTTACCTCCCTTCATTTCCTTGTATGTCTACTCTATAGTCGGTAATATCTTGTAAATCTTGGGTGTTACGATATTGAAACACGCGTGCAAAGCAAAAGCCCATTCCTTTCCCCCTCTAAATCCCTTGTCGCAGAAAGCTTTCGTAAAATCTATTTCCTCAGACACTTTTAGCACAGAATGAACGTATGTATTCAAAAACCAAATATTTTTATTTTAAAATTTACCAAGGAAATGGTTTGACGTCAAGTACCATTTTTTTCTTCGCACTCATCATACTGCTTTGCTGAAGTGTACAATTCAAACTTCTTTGCTGTATACCATATAATTATATGTAACAAAAGCAATGCAGGATCAGAAATATTTCATACAGTGTGTTTCATATTACAGAACAAGGAGACCTCTTATAAATTATAATTACAGACTCACGGAGATTTAAATAATTTTCGTAATATGAAACTAATAAGTACTGTAATTAAAAACCCATGCACTAATATTTATAATACAGTTTATTCATCGTGGTTCCGCTATAATGTCCGAAGTCCACTATATATATATATATATATATATATATATATATATATATATATATATATATATGCAGCAAATGACCTAAAATTTAAAAACCCAAAATTTGAGGTCAATTTTCCATTTTTTTTTAACAACGGTCAATATACTCTGGAACAATGACAAACTATTATATATAATATATTTATATAATGATGAAATTTTTTGATTAAGTATTGTCTTATTTTCTTCGAAGACTCTGTGTGCTTTAATTCTCGCTGCTATCACGTTTGTATAATAACAAAAATAAAATAATGATCACTTTTACATAGTTTAAAAATACTGAATTAATAGTTTTTTAAATCATAATATTATAGCTATGTTATTAAAAGTTACACACATTTTAACGTTTTCCAAGAGTAAACTATTATAATAAAAATATATAATATTGGCTATCTTCTACAGTAGCTTCACTAACTCTTACTAATCGCTCTCCGATGCTACTCCGATGTGGTGACCTCTTGAAACGGAGGGGACGTGCCATACTCAAAATCTCGCGTTAAATTTGCAATGTCATTCTATTTAGGAGATACTCGCATTGAACTTAATAACAAAATATTCTATAATTACCGGTTAAACCACACGTTGTACAATTTACGTTCCTTTCAATTGAATTTTATTTTATATTGTGTTATAAATTTACTTATAAGTCAATGATGAATAAATTTTTGTATAAAAATGAGTGTTTAAAGAATTGACAACATTTTTTTTTTTCCTTTTGATACATTGCATTATAATAATGCTTGAAGTATAAGTACTAAGTTTGAAGAGAGGTGAATTAGGGATGAACACTGAAATTTATAAAACGTTATTTTGAAAAGGAATAAAATATTCTTCTCTTCCTGTATCAAGATATCTTGAATCAAGATACTGTTGCCTTTTGTTGAAAACTTGAGAAGATATTATTATGATCTTATATTAAATGTCACATTGAGTTGTGTCAAGTAGCTACACTTGGCCTACTTGTTATGTAAGAGTGAGCTGTACTTTGAACAAAATAAGCAAATTATTCAATTATAAATAAAATAAATAAATTTATTGATCAGAAGATTACATCATAGATTAATATAAAGCTTGTCATACTTTATAATAACACAACAAGCAATTATCCTTTCACCCCCGTCCACCCTTCTAAGCACGAGTGCACATTTAAATAATAGGTTTCAGTTTTTTTATTGGATAAAAATACAGTTTAGCACATAGAGTGATACAAAAATAATGTTAACAATTTCAATTTTACAAAATCTTGATATCAATTTTAAATTTTGAAATAAGTCTTTAAAATGTTATTTTTATAGTAATGATTTTATAAGAAAATTTGTAGTACAAGTAATTTTGTTTCTTTGATAATTTTGCAGTCCTATAAAGACAAAAACGTTGTATAAAATTTAATTTATTTATCCAATTTCATACACATTCAGCACCAATTGAGTTTTAATATGTTTCAAATATATGTGATATAAAAATTAAATTGCATCATGGTTACAAGATATTCTATTACATTTATATTTTAATTCAAACATTGTAACGTACATGATGTATTATTTTCTCATTATTGTTATGATTACTTTTACAAGCATGATCAATATTATCAATTCAGTTTGAACTTTGATCAATTATAATGTATATCTATTTTTTAACAATAAAATACTGTAATCATTGTAGCTCATTACATTCGATCGATATGTACTCTCTATGTACTTTGGACCCCTTTTTTTTTTTTTTTTTTTTTTTTTTTTTGAAGATTAAACTTTAGCAATAATTATTATAGAACATTGTATTTAATATTTTCAATAACTAATTGGTAATCATGCAATTTAATAGGCAACTTTACATAATCAGGACATGTCACTGGCAAGGGTCATTCTTTATGTTAATGTTTATGTTATGTTAGGTTTTGGCCTGGTTTAGCGCTTACCATGTTAAATTCGGGTTTTTAAATTTTGAATTGCTCACTTCAGAATTGTTAAGACACGCTAAATTGCACACCATTAAAAGTAAAAAGAACAATTCAAAAAGTATTGAGGACATGAACGAGCCCGAGTTAATGGAACAGGGTGAAAAATGTTGGCAAAGTTGACTCTAAATAAGGGGTGAAGTGGTGTCAAAAATTGCATTTTGTCGAAGCTGAATTTTAAAAGCATGGATGAAAATGATATATTTTATTGCCATGTTTTAAAGGTCAACAATGAGAAACTGACATTTCTGGCAGAACCCAGACCCTTATTTGGAGTCAACTTTGTGCACCTTTTTCACCTCGTTCCTTAATTGAGGCTCGTTCACGTCCTAAATTCTTTTTTTTAGTTCTGCGTGATGATATGCAGTTTTACGAGTTTTAACGATTCTGAAGTGAGAAATTTAAAGTTCAAAACCCTCAATTTAACATGGAAAGCCAGCCCAAAACTAACATAAAAACTAATAATGACCCTTACAGTGATTGACCTAATAATGATCCTTGCCAGTGAAGTGTCCTGATTATGTGAAGTTACATATTATAACAATACTAATAATAAGAATACTAAATAAAGTGCTTAGATATTATTACGTCAAAATATTTAGTTATGTCACATTAATTAAACACACCAATGCAAATTATTTTGCGTCTTATGTATTCAGGCCATAAATAATATTAGAGTAACAGTTTTATTATTATTTATTCTTGTTATTTATGAAACAAAACTTTTATTTATTTCATTTGCTCCCATTTTCAAATATTTTTGAGAATTGAATTTATGGTATACACATATACAATTCAAACAGATGTGGGTTAGAAGACAAAAAAACTTGACCCAGTTTCGAAGTGACCAAACGATTTTGACCAAAAACCCATGTGAAAGTTTTAATCATCATTTGACCACAAGAATTTTGTTGAAAACTAGTTTTGACCCAATTGAAGGTATAAAAAGCCGTAACAAGATTGTACTGTGACATTTAGTCATATACTTAATGAGTAAAACCATGCGCAAAAAGGAAAACTCCAAATCGTGAAGATATTACTGTTTTAAAATTTATATTAATAGGCAACCATATATACAATCAAATTAAAATCACCAAATTCAAAGGATCGCAAATAATTAAAATAATAATAATTATTCTTTCCCCCCCCCCCCCAATGGTAATCAATTTACACGTCATATCTGTTGCAAAAATAAGAATAAAAAGTTGCAAAATAGTAAGGTAGACTTATATTTTTGAATTTCTGTTCATGTCAGTGACTAATTTTAACAATTCTTAAACAAAATAATATGGAAACCATGTTTTCATAGGACAATTACTTTGTACTAAAGAACATTGAACCTTGAGGTATTGCATAACATAATATTATGTCTGTTAAACTTTGAATTATTTTACGTCAGTTTTTTGTTAAAATAACATTGTTATAAAGACTTAGTAAATATGCCTCTGGCATTATTACTGATGAAATTGTGAAGGCATTATTTGTTTCATTGCTATTTTATTCTTAAATTATTCAATAAGTCATTTATCAGAATAATAATAGCTGTTATTAATTAAAATATATAACTTTGCCTAATTGTGATGTCATCTCGTTAAACTACTGCTTTTAAAAACTATGTAATATAAAATGTCAAATTATACACCTCTGACAACAAGAATAACAGAGGATCACTTCAGTGAGATTTGTACATTTTGTGTCCTGAATAAAAACTATTATCTATCTATCTATCTATCTATCTATCTATCTATCTATCTATCTATCTATCTATCTATCTATCTATCTATCTGTCTGTCTGTCTGTCTGTCTGTCTGTCTGTCTGTCTGTCTGTCTGTCTGTCTGTCTGTCTGTCTGTCTGTCTGTCTGTCTGTCTGTCTGTCTGTCTGTCTGTCTGTCTGTCTGTCTGTCTGTCTGTCTGTCTGTCTGTCTGTCTGTCTGTCTGTCTGTCTGTCTGTCTGTCTGTCTGTCTGTCTGTCTGTCTGTCTGTCTGTCTGTCTGTCTGTCTGTCTGTCTGTCTGTCTGTCTGTCTGTCTGTCTGTCTGTCTGTCTGTCTGTCTGTCTGTCTGTCTGTCTGTCTGTCTGTCTGTCTGTCTGTCTGTCTGTCTGTCTGTCTGTCTGTCTATCTATCTATCTATCTATCTATCTATCTATCTATCTATCTATCTATCTATCTATCTATCTATCTATCTATCTATCTATCTATCTATCTATCTATCTATCTATCTATCTATCTATCTATCTATCTATCTATCTATCTATCTATCTATCTATCTATCTATCTATCTATCTATCTATCTATCTATCTATCTATCTATCTATCTATCTATCTATCTATCTATCTATCTATCTATCTATCTATCTATTTTATTTTTGAATTTATTAATTTATATTGCATTATGGTTGTACTGCTAAGTTATTACAAAACAACATTTACTTTTAGGGTTTGGAGTTTCACAGCTAGTTGTGACCAAAACATACAATTAGATTTCAAAGTTGACAACCTATAACGCTTTTCTTAAGTTTTAAACGAATGATGCTAAAATAAAGCTTCGCGTTTGGTCTTCTCGCTTCAAATCAGTAAAATAAATAACAAAATATGTACTTTAATAAGAAAAAAATATATATGATTTGTTTTATGATTATATTATAACTAATTTTAACTATAAATAACAAAGGATATTACATTAAAGTCAATGGAGGAAATAGCACTCGCTAACTCAACTTTAAGAGATTACGAAGCGAGTCAGTTAAATGCACAGCTATCAAAAGAAAAGAAAATACCTAAGAGAATAACAGCAATTAAGACTGTTTATAATACAAATGAAATTGAGTATGCATTTATTTAAATTACGGAAATAGCTAGGATATAACGATTAAACGTTACATTCTTTTTATGACAGTTGTTAGCTACTGGCGTTGAAATGCTTTTGACACACAATTATTTAAATATTTTTTATGTCCTATAGTACTGTCATGTGAATAATAGCAATAAAAATAATAAAAATGTTAACAATATTGCTGAGTTCATGAGTTTTTATTTTACTAACATTTAATAATGGAGAATCAAACATGTATGTTTACAATTACAGCTTGTCCAAAAATGGTCATCAGCGTGATATAAAACTCAACGACACGAAAGAGGCGCGAGTTTGGCGGTGAAGCAGATGATGTAGTGATGGCGCCACATCGTATCAAATAAACTATGCTTTGTCGTCATCGTTACTTCTATTCTGTTTGTTGCTGCTATTACGAGCGACTTTGTGGTAATAACCGAGTTGTCAACTAAAGCAATACGTAGTATAAAACGTACAAAATTTAATTTATTTTTTACCACTTTTTTATATTCACTGGGGGCAAAGCAGTTTACTTCAATTGTTTATTTTGTCAAAACTGATATTTTTATTGGATTAAAGTTGACCATGCAATTGGACAGTTCGTGCGTTTATACTAATTAACAATCCATGCGCGTGATGTTTGAAATTATACGAAAGCTATATTTTTAGGTGAAACTTTTTAGAATGCCCGATACAGAGGCTTTAACATAAAATATGATTCTCTCTCTCTCTCTCTCTCTCTCGTTGCGTTGACTATATAATATGCTATGTTTGTAAAGGGGGAAAAATCGCAATATTTTGCTATAACCTAATATCGAGTTTCCTCAAAGACTTCGCTCCGTAACCAATAAAATTGAGTAAAAATTTCATATGAAATATATAAAAATAATTTGATATTATATAAACTTTTTCAGGTATTTATTATTTTGACACTATAGTTACAGGAGTATAAAACTTACGCTCTATTATACACACACACACACACACACACACACACACACACACACACACACACACACACACACACACACACACACACACACACACACACACACACACACACACACACACACACACACACACACACACACACACACACACACACACACACACACACACACACACACACACACACACACACACACACACACACACACACACACACACACATATATATATATATATATAAATAGCAAATCTGATGAATTGTGAAACTTCTATTTAACTTCATAGAACCGTTCTGTTCAAGGAAGAAAATGTATAGAATTATACTATTTTGTACTTATACTCGCTCTTTGACTTTGATGCAATTTTTATTGAAACATTTCAAAGTCCCTAATTACATAATAGCTAATAATATGGTCATAAAATTAACAAACGACTACCGTCCATCAATGTAATAAAAGTTGCGAACTAAACCTACATTTGATAAAGGAATCAATTTTAATACACAATTATTATACGTATCGTATAAGCTTACAAACTTAGCAATGTTTGTGATTCTCTTTGTACGAGGAAATGCCAGTACGATATAAGAATTATAAGAATTTCTTGAAACTAAGATGGTTATAGTTATTTTAAGAGATCAGATTCCTAAAAAAGCATGTGACAAATTTTGTGTGAAAAAAAAAAAATCAAATACAAGAAAACTTAATTTAGGATTAAAAACATGTAATTGAAATGGGTAACAGAGATATCATTAAATTAGAGGTAAATTAGTGATCATAATTTGACGAGGAAAACAAAAAGTTAAATATTAAAAACATTTTTTACAAAATAAAATTATATGAAAGAAGGAATAATAAATTTTATAGGATTATCATTATTTTTTCAACTTTTAATTATCTTGTTTCGTTTCTTCAACTTTTTTTTTGTTTTGTTTTTTTATTATCATTTTTTTTAACCTTCCCCCCACTTCCTTAATAAAGTTTACTTAAAAGCCTGCAGTGCATCTTACAGTATGTTTTATATTATACATCTCATTTTTGGAACGAAGAAAGGATTATACATATATATAAATATTATATATATATTATATAATAGTAATAAGTAGTGGACTTCGGAGAGAGAGGTTGTGTTTGGTGTTTGCTCCGTCGTATACTACTGTATATTGTGCTGAAAAAGTGAAATAAAAATGTCGTCGTGTGTGATATGTAAAAAAGGATTTCAAGTGAATGAAGAGAAGATTTTATGTAATGGTTGCAAATTGTGCTATGCACATAATGGGTGCATTAAACTTGAGACAAAAGTAGAGCCAAATAAACCAGGGAGGAAACCTAAATGGCTCTGTCTTAAGTGTAAACAAGAAAAAAAAGACATACTTTCAGATGCAAGTGAAGATGAGGAAAAGAAAGGTGAGAAATCATTGTTTGATTTACTTGAGGATATAAATAAAAGACTTGATAAAGTAGATAAAAGACTTGATAAAGTAGATAAGATTGAACAAGATACCTCTGTAATCAAAGATTTAAAAGAAAGCACCGATTTTTTGTCAAAGAAATATGATGATTTACTGGAGAGATTTGATAATCAAGATAAATTATTTAAAAAAATGAGTAATGAAATTAATGAACTAAAAGAAAAAGTGATTAAGAAGGATAATGAAGTATCTGAACTAAATGTTAGAGTGCAAGAACTTGAGCAAGAGAGATTGTCTATGAACATTGAAATTCATGGAATGCCAGTGACTACGGGAGAGAACACGCGTGATGTGATAGAGAGTGTGGCCAAAGTTATTGGCGCTCCTTCTGCTGCACAATCAGTTGAAGACTGTTATCGCGTGTATGCTAACCCAAAGAATGTACGTAAACAAGGCATACCACCTATTGTTGTGGTCAAGTTCAAATCAACTGAGGCGAGGAGAGTGTGGCTTGACAGAAGTAAAACACGTAATCTTACAATAGGCAAAGTTCAAGGTAATGCAAAGGAAGACAAGTTATTTGTTTGTGAACATCTGACTCCAGAATTGAAAAGATTATTCTACAAAACTCGCACAGCTGCTAAAGTTAGAGGTTGGAAGTTTGTGTGGGTCAAGGATGGAAAAATATTGGCAAAGAAAACTGAAGATACAGGTACTATAAGAATAAAATGTGATGATGATTTTGATCGACGTATGCCAGGAGTTCCATTCTAATGTGAATTGAAATGTTAGTTTAATTTTGTTTTTTATATGGAAGAGTCCCTAAATTTTAATTTTGATTATGTAAATTGTGAAGTAAAAAATGATTTAAATGATATTTTTATTGATAAGAAAAAGAAAAATAATAATGTTATTATTGTTCATCAAAACATACGTTCTATAAGAAAAAATTTTAATAATTTTTTAGCTTATGTTAATAAAAATGTTGAGAATATTGATATTATTGTGTTGACTGAAATTTATATTTTTGATCATGAAATAAAGGTTTATAATTTAATTAATTTTGATAAATTTGTAAAAAGTAGAGAAGAAAATAAAGGTGGTGGTGTTTTAGTGTTTGTTAATAAGAAATTTGATGCTAAAATTATTGATATAAAATTTATTAATGCGGAGGTTTTAAGTCTAAAGTTGAATAATAATTTAAGGCTGTATAATATTTATAGACCTCCAGGTTCTAACAAACTTTTATTCATAAAAGAATTAAAAGATTGTATTTTAAAAAATAATGAAAGTAATTGTGTGATTTTAGGTGATATAAATTTAAATTTGTTAGATCAAAATGATAATATTGTACAAAAATATGAAAATAAAATGGCAAAATATGGTTATCTAAAAATTGTTAATGATGTTACAAGGGAGGAATGTACAATACTAGGAAATTATTCAGCTACTTGTATTGATCATATTTTTGTTAAATTAAATAATTTGTTTGAAATTGATAATAGTTTTATAATTAAAAGTAAAATCACCGATCATTATATGACTGGTTGTATATTGAGTACTAATTTAATTAATAATAATTGTAATGAAAAAGTAAAAATTAAAAATTTAAAAAAATTCAGAAATATGATTTGTAATTATGATTGGAGTATATGTAATAATATTAATTGTCCAAATGAATTATATAATCATATTGTAACAGTTTTTCGAAATATAAGTGATAAATGTGAAAGTGAAAAATTATTAAATAGCAAGAATAGAAGATTAAATAATGTGTGGTGTACTGATGAAATAAAATTTCTTATGAAAGATAGAGACAAATATTTTCAAAAATTTAAAAACTCATTACATATGCCTGAATATAGAATTAGATATAAAAAATTAAGAAACAAAATAAATTTTTTAATAATTAAAGAAAAAAATAATTATTATCATTCTAAATTTGTTGAAATTGCTGGTGATATAAGAAAATCTTGGTGTTTTATTAATCAAATATTAGGGAAAGAAAATCTTAATATTGATAATATTATTATTAAATATATGTCTGATGTAAGTTCTATCAAAGATATTGCTAATAATTTTGTAAATCATTTTGTAAATTCAATTGAAGATGTAAAGATTAATTGTAATTTAATATTAAGTGAAAATTCGCTTAAATTTAATAGTAATTTACAATCAATGTATCTACCAAAATTAAATGAGAAACGAGCAGTTTATATTATTAATTTATTAAGTAAGAAAAAAGGACCAGGTCATGATAATATAGGTGTTCAGGATATTTTATTTGGTGGCGAATCATTAATTCAATATTTAATAAGATTAACAAATATGTGTATTGAAAGCTCAGTATATCCTGATAATCTAAAATTATCATTGATAAGGCCAATTTATAAAGGTGGGGATCATAAACTATATAATAATTTTAGACCAGTTGCTGTATCTGCTTTTGTTGATAAATTTATACAAAAACATATTGAATTATTATTGTCTGATTATTTAGAAGAATTCAATATTATAAATAAAAATCAATATGCCTATCAAAAAAAAAAGGGTACAGCAAAATGTCTATATGATGTTTCCAATTTTATAAATGAAGAATTAGAAAAAGGGCATCATGTTCTTTGTTTATTTGTTGATTATTCCAAAGCATTTGACACTATAGACCATGACTTATTGTTAAAAGATTTAGAAGAAATTGGAATACGAGGACCAACATTAATGTTAATTGCGAATATTATAAAAAATAGACAAGTTGCTGTCAAAATTAAAAATATTGTAAGTGAAATTAAAATAATAAAATGCGGTATAATACAAGGAGGGGTCTTAAGTGCTAAATTCTTTATAATTTATGTTAACAAAATTTTTAATTTACTAAAATATTGTAAAGCAAAAATGTTTGCCGATGATTTACTTATGATAGCGGCTCATAGTAACTTTGAAGTTGCAAATAAAATGTTACAAAATGATTTTGATTCAGTTTTGGAATGGTCGCATGATAGGAAAATATTAATTAATAGGAAAAAAACAAAAGTTATGCACATTTTTAAAAAGTATACATATACTATGCAAAATATTCAATTAAGAGCTCATACTAATAAGTGTTTACATAATTTTACTTTAAATTGTAATTGTGAGTTTGTAGAACAAGTAAATAATTATAATTACTTAGGAGCTATTATTGATCAAACATTTGATTGGGATTTGCATATTATGCAACTGTTAAATAAATTGAGATCTGCAATTTTTAAATTAAAAACAGTAAGATCATATGTGAATGAACAGACGATGAGACAATTATATTTTTCTTTTGTACATCCACATATATTATACGGTTTATTATCTTATGGTTGTACTAAATCAGGTAAATTATGGGAATTGAAAAAAATGCAAATAAGAATATTAAAAATTTTAAAAAAAGGAAATAAGCTAAAAAGTGATCTTGAATATTTTAAGTACTTTAAGATATTGCCAATAGAAGAAATGTTTAAATGTTCTTTTATTTGTGAAAATTATTTTGAAAATTCTCATGGTATACCGAGAACTCATATTTATAGTACCAGAACAGCAGTGACCAATCCTTTATTTGTACCAAAAATTGTAAATAGATTCACTGAAAGGACAAAAAAAATTTTACTTCCTAAATTATGGAATCAAATTCCATCAGAATTAAAAAGTTTTGCAAATAAAAATGAAACGAAATTTAATATGAAAAAATTCTTTCTTGATAATTTATAAAATGTTGAACAATTTTTTGCTGTTTGTATTGATTAATGATGATTAATTTTTGCTTCTTGTATTATAAAAATACTTCTCTTAAATGAAAAAAAAAAAAAAAAAAAAAAAAAAAAAAAAAAAAAAAAATGTTTTTGTGTAAATACGTACTTTATTTGCTTTTGAAATATATATAATAAAAAATATGTATATGTAGTAATATAATATAATAAGACATGATTGTGTAACAATAAATGAACCAACCGATAAGGCTATGCCTTGGTTGGACTTTGTATATTTGTGTGTTTGAAATAATAAAAAAAAAAAAAAAAAAAAAAATATACATATATGATATTACATATTATATAATGTTGCCCCAAGCAGATTTCATGGCTTTTGTGTATAGATTTTCTCCCACATAAAATGCAAAACCTCAACTTCTATTGGAAAAAAATAGCTTGACAAATCTATGTTATGACAAATGTTTAGAAATTACTTATAGAGGGAGCAAATTATTCAATTAGAAGACTTCTCTTGTTTGATCTTCATTTCGCCTATAGGATGCCTTTATATATGAATATTCTTGCTGTGGCCTTTTCCTTACTCCAAGTGCCATGCTTCCGGTGGCAAAGGAAATTAAAAAGTGTTGCGTCATCTTTTACATTGTCATTTTATGGCATGTCAACACAAAACTGATTACTGATTAGCTATTCACGAAGTAAGAAACAAAAGTATGGTCGAAGTGTGGATAAGAATATGATAGAGAATATTAAATTTCTTGAACTATTTTCTTAGACTATTCTGGATCTATTTCTTTTAATGAAATGTATAAATAATTATAATGATTTTATTTTAATTAGTTGAACTGACCGATAAGGCCATGCCTTGATTGGATTATGTACCTTGTGAAATATTAATAAAAAAAAATAAAAAAACGTTGATTTATTATAACTTATGATGATGATTTTTTTTTAATTTTTTTTTCAATAATATTATACATATATACATGTGTTTATATTTCAAATCTCATCAGATATAGCTATAATGATAAATTTTAGAGTTTCAGTTGAATTTGTAGGTGTTAACCTTGGCATGTACACTCCTCCCGAATAAATCTGACCGAAACGTTAATCTCTCCAAATAATGTTAAATATATGGGGAAACTTTAACGCAAGTGGTCAGATTTATACGGGAGGAGTGTACGTACATACGTACATTGTTTTGTATACTGATTGTAGGAGAAATAAATAAATAAAATATTCTGAATTAAAAAAAGAAGAAAAAATCCTAGAGAGTGTTTTCTTAGTTTTTGTGATTCTTATGCCAATGTGATGTGACACATTTAACCGACATCCAATCTGCTCAATATTCCCTGGACACATGGGGACAAATAAAATAGAAAAAACAGAAAAAAAACAACAACTTTTGCTTACAATCTATTCTACCTGTCCGGTTTTCTGATATCCTTACCATGATTTTTTTTTCTATGACAAATAACAAATGATTCACACGTACAGACAAAAAAAAAGTAGAAAACAACAAACTTTTTATTGTTATAATTTAAATAGGATTCTTTCTAGCATCACTGCCAACAAACGTACGACATTTGTTGTTGACTTATGAATCATTCCAATCTCATAACGTGGTTGGGCTCTTTATTTATGATTACTTTATATACACAGCATTCGCTTTGCATATTTCCCCAGGGCATGGAATATTAAAGAGCATTCACATTATATCATCCTTGCAGATAAAAATTAAACAAATAAAATATAATGTATGTAAATTAAAAAAAAGGAGAAGTAACAATTGAACATTTTCAAGGAGTTTTGTAAATTTAATAAAAAAAAACAAACATATTAACATAAAAATGATATTAATATATCAATGATTATACATAAACATTTTTACATACTGAATGTAATAAAACAAAAATATGAAGCTTTTAAGGCAGGCTATATGATGAGTCCATGCCAAAAACTGACTGCATACGAATAGCCAGTGGTTCCGGTATACAACGGCGAGTTTCATTTGTTTCACTGGAGAGGGTATGGATGTGTTTTAAATATTATGAAATAATATTCATAATGTTAGTAGCATAATAATTGTTATTATTTTTTGTTATTATGAGTGATTTTTGTAAAGAAATATTATTTTATTAATTTTACAAGTTTAAGTAGATTATATTGTATATTATATTCTAATATGCAGCTTTAGTATAGCAATTCATGATTATTAAAACAAAGAACATAATCTTTTTGACACTTTATCATGCGAGTAATACGCACCATATTTTCAATTTCTAGAAGAGCAATATTATTAATAGACTAAAAGATTCTTGACATGGACTTTGATGGATGGAAGAGAAATGCGAGCTCACATGAACTACAACAAAGGGAAAAAAAGCTATCATTATTAGATATTACTTAGTTTGATAATAATAATCTATGATAATATTTTGAATTCCCCCCCCCCCCTCCATGTTTTAGGGCTCTAGGGACAGCATCACAAAAATAGGACAATAGAGAGAGAGAGAGAGAGAGAGAGAGAGAGAGAGAGAGAGAAGTGAGTGTATGTCAGAGTAGATGATGAGTTTGATGTATAATGATGTTTATTGATAGGTCATTTAAGCAACAATATGTGTTGTCTTCGTGTTAATCGTGCTCATTTCTTCTTCAAAATTATTTGTAAACATCTGAATGGTTTCAATAAAATAGTACATAAGAATTTTATTAAGTACCATTACAGTTTTTACGATTAACAAGTTTTTTTCATTCCTTTTTTTTTTTTTTCTTGTATCGTTATGTTTTTATATTGTTTTCAACCATAAATTTCTTGTTATTCTTTGATAAACAAAAACAGCATTCACAATTTTTATAAAAAAATATTTAGTACATTATAAACTATAAAAAAATAAGTAATTAGTTAAAAAAAAAATACCCAAAAAAATATATATATTATGTGATTATTATGATTACAGTTTGTATGAAAACTGAACTACCCTTACCATGTTAGTCCATATTTTAAATCACAAAACAAACAAATAAATATATTTTTTATTATTTTCAATTTAAAATACTAATATTGACTCTTCTGGGAATTTTATTTTGAAAGAAAAAGATAATAAAGACTTTCGACAATAAGTATCATTCAAAAAGTGATATTTTTCTTTCGTTAATTAGCTTGTTAACTTTATGATTTCAACCTGTACGTCAAAATTGTTTACAAATAAAATCATAAATCAAAGGAAAAAATATTTTATACTCTATTATCATCATTTAATTCTAACAAGTGTAAAAAGAAATATATTTTTACTAAACGAAAAGTTATTATTAAATTTTTTTTGGAGAATATCAGAACTGATTGAAGAAGTTAAAAAGTAGTGTAATCTTTTACAGTAGAAATATTGAACGAGATATCACAATAATTTTAACAAGAGAGCCTATACTACTGTATAGTATGATAGCTGATTATATCAGCTTCAAACTCCTTGAAAATTTTGAGTGTCAGACCCATTATGTAATTACTTACTCTAATAAAGAAAATATTTTGTCATGCACGTGTATTACACAGAGTATAACACTGCCTAAGATTTGCAACAATAAGAAAACGCCTTAATTACACTTGGATATATATATATATATATATATATATATATATATATATATATATATATATATATATATATATATATATATATATATATACAATATATATGAGGGGAGTAGTCGTAATTTATGCTGTTTTAGTTGAGAGTAACGCAAGTAACAAGAAAAGGTTAGTCATGACTCCATTTAATCTCGTATTGCTATATAAATAGACAATGTATTCAATTTTATGAACAAACATTGTGACATAACATTTTTCTCTATTATCTAATTGTAGCAATATATTAATTTAAGTCTACATACGAGTCTATTGTGTATTGCCATATAGCAATAAAGTAAAATTTTATATCAAAGTGTATGTTCTTCTATAGGGTGTATGCGCATGACGTCATATTTAATGCGCTTGGACGCCATACTGGACCAATGAGTAAAATCGCTCAGCTTAGAACAAACTTTGTTTTTATCTATTTTCTTTGGAAAATTGGTCATTTTATTGATATTATTAATATTTTTTACATATACTTGAGATGCTAATTATTCCATTAACAGCATCAATGCTCTCAAAAATATTGTTTAGTATTATTAAACTGTCAAAATGAGTTATTTTTCTATGCGGTCCATGTTATTGAGTTATCCAACATGGCTTCAACTTAAACATTAATGCATAAACTCTATAGCTGATATATTTTTATCATGGAATGGAGGTATAAGCTAATCACTATACTAAACAAGCTATATATCATACTATATTATACTTAAACAAAACTTGTGGTTCATATATATATTAATTATAAATCAATTACTATTTACCAATAACAATATGAAAGTCGACAAACAACTCGTATTTCGTATATTATGCTGTATTTTATTTAGTAGCTAGTAAAAACTATACAGTAAATAACATATTAACATAACATTATTATTATAACATATTAGGAGTGAAATTATATACACATAAAAAATGTTATCAAAGTAAGAAAGAAAATTTTGCTTCATTAATTGTTAAGTGCGTGGATGTTTAACTTAAAATCTAAGAACAATGAGACTCACATATATAAGGTTTGTGTTAATAATACTTTAGGTTTACTGAAAGAGAACTCCAAAGTATAATGTAATCTTAAAGGCATAGAAAACATGAAACAACATGTTCTTTAACACAAAATGGGATCTACATAAAACTAATAATTGTTTTTAACAGAATATAAATGTAGCCCCACAAGAGAGCGTATATAAAAACTGTTAAGTATGCAATTTGCGTGAACATTTCTGTTTATGACGTCAGAAACAGGAAAAACTAGTATAAAAATGTTGTGCGGGTTGCATAAATCAAAATTTTTGATCACTACTACGGTGCTACAGTTGGGTTTTGAGACCAATTAATGTTAGTTATGTAAGTCCCATCAAGAGTTTTGTGATATAAATGCTAATGTTTTCATGTTGTCTATGCCTTTAAAGAGATACTGCCATCCAAAGTTTAATTAAAAACGCGTATAGAATTCATGAGATGGGACTATTATTCATACACATATTATGTGTATATAGTATACCCTTCTATGTATACCCTCACAAACTGGAGTTAAAAAAAACTGTAAAGTAGGTGATTTTAAGGATTCATGACGTCATCAATTCCGACCCCGATTAATTATAGCGCGGGTTGCCTACTGCCTACTTAATAAGTCTTTCTCCTCAGTTTGTAAGAGTATTGAAGGGTTGGGGGACAAAATATATGTATGTATATCCCATCTCATGATTTATCTTTATATAATATGTAGTTAAAAATTATTATTATTATTATTATTATTTTTTTTTTTTGAGGCCGATATCTGTTTGTTTTAATTATGACCAAAGCAGCCGTTAACATAAAGATGCTGTCAGTGTGAATCACATAAAAATAATAATTTTAAGTGAAGCAGCTATTCAGGTAGTGTACAGTACACCAAACGGAAGTCAGTATCATATAATTACCTGCATGCAATCAGTTTGGTCAACGTCAACATAAGTATATGTATTGCCACTTGATATGTGAATACAAATGAATTATTATAACAATAAATTAAATAGTAGAATATGTTGCATACGGAAACTAACAGCAGATTTTATAAAAATGAAAGCCGATTAAGTATGAAACGACAGAGCTTTCAACCTTGAAATATTTACTATTATTTACACTTTTGAACCAATAAAATTTTAAATATAAATCATATGATATTGCTATTCATCTTTGATGTGAATATATTCAAAATAAAAAATATGCTATACAATCAAAATCAATTTAAGTTTAGCAATATATATATATATATATATATATATATATATATATATAGTGACATTATCATAGTTTCATTTAACAGATGTCATTTTTTTCTTCTTACCCTTCACTAACAGAAAAATAATACTGAGTGATATTATTTAAAAATAAATTTCCAATACAAATATGATATCATCCGCACGCTTTCATCAAAAGATACGCATCCTGCTTTAAATTAAAAAAAAGAGACCATTGTTATACACTTATAGTCAATATTGTTATATAAAATATTTATTTAATTTTACTCTCTCTATCTCTCTCTCTCTCTCTCTCTCTCTCTCTATATATATATATATATATATATATATATATATATATATATATATATATATATATATAATATATATATATTTATATATTATATATATTATATATATATATATATATATATATATTAAGTCTATCTCGGAAGGGCATTCATTGTTCATTCATTCAACCACCCAACCCAATTACAGTTATTATACCTGACATGCTGCACTTTTTCATCTCCTTTGTTTTGATAATATAATTTTAATTGGTTTAATTGGTTGATTTGTATAATATACAGTACATGCTAATTGATGAGCAAAAACAACTATTACTTTTTAATTATAATGACTGTATTTTTTTGTTATGAATAATTGTTATAAACAGAAGTGGAGAGGAAAATCATGTACCCCGCTGTCAGTCGAGTATAGTGTATAGTTACGCATACATTAACAAGCATCGTCAGGATTTACAAAACTTCCAAAGCACAAAACAGAGCTGTCAACTCCGATAACGTCAAGAATTTCAAACTTTAAAGTAGCTCACAACTTTAACTAAATTATTGCTAGTACTCTGTATATACGTAATTTTGCTGTATTTTTACGGTGAAAGCTTTTTTTATTTCTTTTCTCCAAAATTTTATCAAGAAACTTAATAACTCAGCAGTTTTGAAAGTTTATGAAGTTTGCTGTTAAATTGTAGGAAAATTTAAGCTCATTTGCAATGCTTAAACACACGATTGGGTACTGACTTTTATATAACGTTATTTGATGTTAGACTAAATTTTACTCTGTTTTATGATACTGTTTTCTTTGGTTTAACGCAAGAGGCCAGTGACTATTATTATGGCCAAAATGTCATCTAGATTTTAAAATATTTTTGCTTTGAATGATAAACTCAATATTATAACCTGAAAATAAAATAATAATCATGATATTCAAATTTTTTTTATTCAATGTTGATTATATTTATCAATGTCAATCCATATTTTGCTTTTATTTGATAAAAAAATCACAATCTACTATAAATATGTCGATAAAAAAAATAAAAAAAAAACTTCAGTTTCTATTTGCAGAACAATTTGTCATAAAAAATATCGTTTTAATGAACCCTGTTTGTATATATTGTACGTATATATTTTATATACTAATGATTTTTTTTTAACTTGCTCTTTTGCTTGTGCAAACAGACTTCCAGTAAAACATAACGTTACCTCATACCTACCTCGGGACAACCACAACGCTTGAGAGTATTGGGGAGGATTCACGCCCCATATTTTCTACTGTTTTTCGTCATCTGACCTGAGAGAGGAATTGTATTTCCATGCAGAATATTTTAAAAACGAGATTACTTCATATTCCTGCACCCAACATCCCTTGAATACCCCATGCAAACATGCTACAACATGCAATTAATTGTGAATCAAACTCTCGCATCCATGGAAAAATCCGACTCGATAATTTGCGACTTACATGTAAGTATACGAATCCCTGATTCCAAAGAGTTAAAACGTAGTTTGGTGGTATTTATTTCCTGCACAAATAAAATACTATAATTTTTTGTCCTATAGACCCCTTGCACATCCTTGCACTTTGTCGCCATGTTTGTGGTGCATAATGTATTGTCCAGCATAGGGGAAACACAATTTTTCCTAATTTGTCGGAAAAATAAAAGCTTATTTCGGATGTAAGCATTTTCCCCACTTTCTTGTAGTTTATTAGGAGCTAGAAATAAGACTTGGATTGAGGTTTGAAACGTAGGACGTAGTATGCTATTTTAAAAAAGAAGATAATAAAAATGACGTTTTTCCTATGCTGGCCTGTGTATTTCTGACCAACAAAATGGTGGTTTTTAAATATGAGTGGAACCGGTCAATAGCTTTTATAATTCTGATTTCTGGAGAAAAAAAAAGTCTTATGAAGACCTAATAAAAGCTATCTATCATCACCTCAGATTTTTTGTTTTGTTTTGTTTATTTTCCTTGAATTTCAAATTACATGTATTTCAATTTTTAAATCCTGTAGTCTACTTCTTTTGCAATAATTCTAGAGTATCTTTAGACGTTGAAATGTACCTTATAAACTAATATGTTATGAAACGTAAAATATAAAGAATACATAATGCAGCTATATACAATATGCACGTATAATCTTTAACTATATAATAAAAGTGCTCTCGCGTTTGGTTTAAAGGATTAACAATCGATGAAATTTTACTTGTTACTCCTTCTTTTCTGTTTTCTGATTAAAAACTTTCTTATACAGAGCTTCTTTCATTGAAAACATATATTGTATACTGTGTATACGTACTGACAATGTAGTAAGCTAAAATAATATAATGTAGAATAAAGTTCCCTCAAGGAGTATATTATGCAAAAAACATGTTAAAGTTTTCAATTTCCTCTACTTTTGTTATTGCTTTCAAATTTAACAAACACACATTGAGTTACAAGGAATAAAATTCCAAATCACAATTTTATCAGAAGTTTATAATTTTTCAGAACAAAAAAGACTATATTTTCTCAAGCATACGATAAATTATAAATATCATGTATAAGGCTTAAAAAGAGAGTTCAAAACAAACGAATGTAATCAATTTAACTGAAGCGTAACAGTAATGACTTTTTTAAATATAATTTATTTAGCATTAACAGAAATACCAAAAATTATACTCCAACCAATTTTTTTTCTCTTTTTTCGTGATACAGCTTTTGCTTTGCTTTATAAATAGCTTTATAATCGTTTTAATTAGTTTTGTAGCTTATCATGTAAGAGCTAATTGCTAAAAATTACGTTAAGCCTACACAAAAAATTATTTCATTATCTCCATTGTAAAAAATTAAAAAAAAAAAAAAAAAAAAAGACAAGCTTTTTTTGTTCAAACTAAATATTAAATGAAAAAGACAAAATAAATTTATTGAATAAAACTCTTTTATTATCTTAAACTAACAAAGCAATTTTATTAATATGTTCAGCTAAATACGGTAAAAATACACGATTTAAAATAATTATAATATAATACATTTATATGTTTTAATCTTACTTATCTTTTTAAATAAGTAAATAATATTGATTAAATAGCTTTATTAAGGCGTTAAGAGAATTTTACAACCTTTTTATACAAAAACTAAACAATGTTTTATAATGCAGTATTAAAACTTTAGTTGACTTATCTTCATCCAAATTCAATTTTCGTCAAAGTTAGTTATTGTCCACATTAAACCAACGACATTAACAAATAACATAAAAGACAAATTTAATACTTGTTAATATAGATTACATTATAAAAAAAAAAAAAAAAAAAAAAAAAAAAACGTAAATGGGAGCATTTAGTCTCATTATGTACCGAAATGAAATGAATAACTTACAATTTTAGTGATGCATTTCAGTCTATAGTTTTCTAAGTTTTTGATTTCCGTGCGGTAAAATACGGTATGCGGTAAGTATACTTACGTATGAAACTTACCTATGTTAGTAAACTGATGGAAAAAAATATATAATTACCCTCTAGCTTGTATAAAATATAATATAAATTTCTCTGTATATTTCCCATATTCGGAATTCTTTAGCAATATATTATTTTAGAACGCAACTTTTAATTCGAAGTTATTACATAAATTTATAACTCAACCTGAAGAGTGCTCAAAAGTTTAATATTTTGTTTAACATAGTTAAGAGATTATAAAATATAACAATAAACAATGCTTAAATTTCATACAAAAATAATTGATACAAAGTAATTTATATAATTATTTCATTTAGAAGAGAACAGATTTTATACTATAATTAATACAAAAAACTTAAAGTTATTTTATTTTTAATGTAATAAAATTACAAAGTACCTTTTATTTATTTATTTATTTTTTAAATAAAATGATAGTCATCTTTTGAAGAATATTGTTGGATTTATTGTTTAATGATTAGGTTTCTACACTCATTTCAACGGATTATAGCTAAAATCTATTTCAATTTTTGAAAAAAAAAAAAAAATGCGTATATCAGTATAATTAATATTATTGCAATTATATTTACCTATAAAAGGTTAAAATTTATATATATATATTATATATATATATATATATATATATATATATATATATAATCAGCACATATGTACAAATCAGTACAAAAAAAATCATTTATATAAGAGCTGAAATCTGGAAATGAAATGAAACTAGCAAACAGAAAAGAATAAAAATATAATAAATTGAAGCAATACATTAGTATTACTTATACAGTGTTATTATTATGTGAAGTGTAGACTTACACTTATAAGTACAGTAAGTCTAATTATTTGCAAAATATTTGCAATTCAGATAAAACACTTTTTGTGTTTAAATGATTTCAATTTTTTAAATTTTTTTTTCTTAACCACCATTAGGGATACAAATGCTTACAAAAAAAGTTGATTTCTCTGGTCTTCCTTTCTAATTAAATACTGTATCTATTTTTATTTCTAGGAGCTTGAGGAACTGATTGCTATAATGGAGAAACCTGATAAAGAAGTAGGTGCTCGCTCAATGCCAGAGGATGGTATGCCAGGGTGTAATGCATCTCTTGCTGCCCAGGAATTGTTTGACACAGATGACGTTCTCAGTGCAAATGAAATGTTCAATTTCAGCTTACTCGAGGTAAGTAATTTGATAGATCATCAAACTAATTATCGTCATTTTTGTTTAGGCATACTATTTTAACATCTAGTACACTAAGAATTGTTTTAGTCTGTTCGGGATATATATCATAAATAAACACACACACAAAATCAGTAAAAATGAAAATGATATGCTTGCTAAAATTGATAAAAAATATATATTACTACCACCTACGCACCTGTACAATTACATTCAATATTTGCTTAAAAATACGTGGCTTAAAAGATGAAATAGAATTTCACAATTCACTGTTTATACAACTAAATTTAGTTAAATAATACATTTTTAAGAGAAAGTTATTTGTTTAAAATTAAAATTAAGTTAGATAAAAAATAATAAATCATTATGTGATCTGTAATATAAAAAGTATTATATAATTTAATTACCTGCATTTATACTAATATACTGTATATAGGGTGTGTACGCATGACGTCATTCTGAGTGCTTGCGAAGTATTTTTAAACTGGCAAAATGTGCCATTTTCCTATACCAGCCAATGTTATTTAGTACTCACTTATGACGTCAACTTTAACATGAATGAAACCACCCTATATGTATATATATTTTTTATACATATATGCATATAAAAATAATAATATGTTTAGTAAGAACATGTGACTAAAACAAACAGTACACTTTAAAATCGTTGATAAAAATATACTTTTTTTTTTCTTAACTCAGAGTCGTAATTTTTTAACACATTAAACAACTCCTGTTTCAATTCCCTACAGCTTCACTATAGAAGAATGTTTTACAGCGTCATAAAAATGAATTTAATTAGCGTCATCAAACTTGACCTAAAGTGTAAAAATCTTAGATAAATAATCTAACTTAAAGAAACACCAACTGTTAGTCGAAAGACATATAGTTGGAAATAACATTTTTACTATTATTAAATTTTTTTTTTTTTGTATCTAAAAGTAAAAATAGATTGTACGCATAAAAAAAGTAAAATAATTAGCAATATAGTTGGTTCCACTTTTGTTCACCAAACAATCCCAACAATTATTTTATTTTCTGGAAGGCAAACGCATGCCTTTTCACTAGAGTAATAATATGATTGTTTATGACTCTGCTGCCAACTTTACGTACAATATTTTCATCGCATCTAATCTAACGTGATCGAAATTAAACCTTATTATACTTTGATAAAAGCGTGTGTGTAATGTGTATACACAATTTCATTTATGTCTTAAATTTGCCAGAATTCAAAGTCAATATAATATAAAAATAATAGAATGATATTTCAAAAGTTGCAAATAAACAAAATAAAGTAACAAAATAATATATTGAAAATTAAACAATAACATTGCGCTAAAATAGCTAGGTTTTTAAAGGAATAGACCAGAAGAAAACATAAGCATTTATATCACAAAACACTTCATGGGTCTTACATAAATAACGTTAGTTTGTCTCAAAACTCAACTGTAGCTCCGTAGCAGTGATCAGAAATTTTCAATTTATGCAACCTGCACAACTTTATTTACTGACTTTTGCACACGTTTCTGACGTCAGAATCATTAATAGTCACGCAAATTGCATACTTTACAGTATTTTCACGCTCTCTCATGGGGCTATATTAACATTCAGATAAAAATTGTCATCAACTTGAAGTTTTCCCATTTCATGTTTATTCATTAAAAAGCACATGTTGTTTTATGTGGTCTATGGCTTCAAGTCCTGTTCATACTGTATAATATTTTCAAATGAACATCATATTTAATTGCATACAGTCTGTATTTAAAATGAAATAAAATCAAATTTTTGATACATAGAATGTTCTACCCTAAGAATATGCCGCTGTTATTGATTATGTTTTTGTGACACGTTGAAAAAATTTGAACATTTATTTCAAAATTGCTAATTATATTATCTACCATGCATTCACTTATTATGTTTATTATATATATAATTACATCGACACTTCATGTATTTTACCAATGACTATAGAAAGTGATTTAATCTAATAAAGTTTATTATAAACAGAATCACTCGTATAACAACACGTATCATACAATCATAAAAATTTATTACACACACACACACACACACACACACACACACACACACACACACACACACACACACACACACACACACACACACACACACATATATATATATATATATATATATATATATATATATTAATATATTATATATATATATATATATAAATTCAATTTTACAATATAAAAACGAATAGAATGATTTAAAAAGGTATACATATAGATAATTAAAGTAATAAAAGAATACATTGAAAATTAAACAATAACATTACGATGAAACAGCTAGGTTTGACGTCTTTTTCACAATGTGGAATTTTTCATACATCACGGTCACTTTTCATACACACACACACACACACACACACACACACACACACACACACACACACACACACACACACACACACACACACACACACACACACACACACCACATACACACACACATAATATATTATTGTAATATAATTATATATATATATATATATATATATATATATATATATATATATATATATATATATATATATAATAATATATAATTTTGTATCATGTATAGGTTTGCAGCATTCTGAAAGAGCGACAGCGCGATGACCGTCACGTAAGTGGTGCTACTGAAGTGGTGTTCATCATGGCTTACTCGATACTCATTGCTGCTGGATTAGTAACCAACCTGGCGGTTATCTTTGTGGTTGCACGACGTGCGCAAATGCATACACCTCGAAACTTGTATATTGTTAATCTAACAATATCCGACATAAGTCTGTGCATCGTCTGCATGCCTTTCACGCTGATTAGTTTATTGACTCGTCGTTGGACATTGGGAGAATATCTCTGCAAATTGGTCCCTGCACTCCAGGTCAGTATACTGTAGAGCTAATTTTTCCTTATCTTAACAGTTATAATATATTATGTGTATGTCTAAAATAATGATAATGGTAATAAATCAATAAATAAATAAGAAAGTAAACTATAAGTTGTTTTGTGGACACGTGTACGCCACGTGAACACGCAAGCACACGGATAAAAATAAATAGGTAATAATTACGCAAGCTCATTTTAGCACAATTTGTTCAATACAACATAATAACTATGTTACATAGCATAAATATTATGTTGTACAGCATAATTATTTATTTTGTTCCAATTTAGCATAAATTATGCTATAATGATATAAATACAGCATGAATTACGTAATTTATTCGCTCCATGCATGACCATAGTTATGGTATGGTATTGACCCCCCCCCCCCCCACACACACATACAAATGTGAGACTCAAAAAAAGTCTCCGAGTATGTTTTCAAAGGTGCTGAAAACATTTATCTCGCATGCTCTGTAAATTTGCTCTACTCTGTTTTTGAGGATTTTGCGGGCATTTGCAGTGATAGTGTCAAAAATAAAAGTTTAATATATAATTTTTTTGGTCTCTCTTTTTTTTTTTTTGCTAGCTTTTTTCAATTGGAAAAAAAAAAGGAAAAAGTAAACATTAAAACTGACCCAGTGAATTGAAATGGCTAGAGCAATAAAATTTTGTCGAGTGTCAGGCGCTTGACCGGGGATTATATTTCACATTAAACTGCGTGCAGTACTATAATGAAAAATAATAATAAAATAAGCAAATAAAAAAATAATAAATAAAATAAACTAATTTATATAAACAAAAGTTTACAATAATAACAAAAATAATAAAGAAAAAAATCAAACTACGACTTTATTTTTATTCATTTATTTGCTAAAGTTTTAAATTATTTTGAAATTTAAATATATATATATATTGCAATGAATTAAGAAAGTTTAACATTCATGGAAGTGAAATAGCCGACTATAATGTATAAATTTCTGCAAAATTATAAAATTTACTTAGCATAAAACTTTGTGAAATTTTAGTCTCTAACCGAAATGTAAACCAAACTACATCATCATCATCATCATCATCTCTCTCTCTCTCTCTCTCTCTCTCTCTCTCTCTCTCTCTCTCTCTCTCTCTCTCTCTCTCTCTCTCTGTGTGTCTGTAGACATTGAGTCTGTACTTACTTGTTATAGTTTTGCTATACCACTTTTCTATAATATAAAGGAGGTTTGCGTCAGCAATTTAAAAATAGCAAATTACTTACCTATTATATATAAAATACAGTATAATAATATAATATATATTATATATATAATATACACACACATATATAATATAAAAAGCTCTCGGCACAATATACAGGGTGTCCATAAAATCGTAAGCGTTTCTAAATGCTAGTAAAACCATTTCAAAATGTATATACGTTTCGTAGATTAGCGTTTAAGGTCCCAAGTTTTATTGAAGAATCAACTTTTATTTTTATGTTTCCTAAATGTTTCTGAACATGTACACCGTTGGTATTGTTTTACGGCAATCGTCCATAAGAGCATCTCGAGCTTTCCCCTTATTGCAATAATTGCTAAATAAAATAAATAAAACGTTTTTATTTTATCTTGTGAACTTATAGCCTTTAGCATTATAATATAACGTTTATTAAATGTCATTTTCTCTCTGCTATTTTAAAATATTTTGAGACTTATTGATTTTACGTAGTATTAGGCATAAATGTCGAAACTGTCAGATTTACAAAACATGTACAAAACATTGTGACCTTGATGTTAATTTAATTAATCAACGTTCATAATTAAATTTTGTTTTAGAAGCTTTTTATTTATTTTTTTTTTAAACACACTTCCTACACGACAGTAAAAAATGAAATACATTTTATGTTACGAGAGTACACATTTGTTTTTTATAATACATGTGTCCCTTCTAATTTCAGTGAATTATGTAACGTACGTACTGTACAGCTTACTTAAAAGCCTAGGTATTCTCATCATATCTATTATAATAAAAGTAAATGCGATTCCAACTTAACCTAGTTCAGTAAAGTTAACTTGATTCTATAAAATAATCAAAATTTACCATGGCTTATAAAAATTTTCAATGACAGTTAAAATCAATAAGTAGAACTATATTGTAACTATATAAGAGTATAACCACCGCTTGAAACATGCAATTTTGTGTGTGAATAAATTATATTGTGTTTCTTATTTGTGTATAATATATTTTTATTAAACTTGATTTAATGCTCTTGGCGTCACAATAAAGTTTCGTTTTGTATCATTAAGCGTTGTTAGAATGTAATTTCACATTAAGAATGAAATTTTCGATACAGTAGTCTGCATAAATTTAAATGTTATCATAGTTTTCAATAAAATTCAACATTTATGAGATTGAGATTAAACAAAAGTAAAATGTAATTTTAAGTTATTATGGTTAAAAAATATATATTATTTTAAATAATTGCTTTTAGTTAATTACTCCCCTAGGCAAACACACAATCTATAATCGTACTAAATTTTATAAAAAATGACGACGTCACAGACACACACGTTCGCATTCAGTACTTTTTGAAGTGCTTGACAAATGATGATCCAAACGTTTTTGTCAGTGCAATGAATGTGATTTTATAATCATAAAATATTGTATTTTTGCCTGGTTATAGAAACAACGAATCAAATAAATTGAATTTCATAATCCACGTATCTCTGTTTCTCTATTTGATAATGTAACTAACCAAACTATAAATATTAACATTAGAAAATAAAAATTGCTGTAAGCAATTATTATAAACTATAACCTTGATGTAATAAAAATAAAAATTATTTGTAATGAATTTCTTGCATTTGAAAATGAAAACCCCCTAAATGAAATTGTAATAATAAAATGACCTGCAATGACTCGATATTCTTCCATAAAACAATTGCAAAAGAACCTTATAGCAGTGAGAAGTCTAAGACTCAAAATTTCATAAAGCATGCCATTTTACCTTATAGGCTCATCTACCCCGGCTCTATAACATAAACTAAATTACTAAAAAAAAAATTTAACATTTAAAATGGGAAAACAACTCTTACAAATGCAAGCAACTGTTGAAGTTTATTTATCCTAATCTAAAATTCAAATGTTAATAAAGAATTTGCACACCTTGGACTTCAATGCTTAAATATTTACATAATATTATACTACACGGATGATAAGGTGTATTCAACATGCTGCATTAACAAGAGAAAATATTAAAACCCTGTTTTTAAATATTTATGCTGTCATTTTTGTGTTTCAGGGTGCCAACATAATGGTCTCTACAGGTACAATCGCAACAATTGCACTGGATCGCTACTTCACAATTGTGAGGCGTTCACCTCCCGATGGAGGAAACACATCAGCTACGTCTAAACGTCGTATCATCCTCTCAATTGTAGCCGTAAGTAAAATAATAATAATAATAAATAATCATAAATAAAACTATGGAAATTAATTCCCAATGCAGTCAATCGATTTCAGTGACTATACTGGCATTCTACCCTGAAATATAAAATATTAGTAATAATTAATGTTAAATACAGGGGTTCGGACCCGTCACAAAAATTGTCGGGTCCGCGGACCCGGGTCCGAAAGACCCGCCCAAAATATTGGGTTTTGGCCGGACCCGGGTCCGAACCCCTGTTTAAATACACTATAATATTATATTTTACATTTTACCAAAATATAAGATTTTTTTTATATTTTCACTTAAATGCCCATATTATATATTTTTTGTTAATGCCGCACTTCTTTTAGTGCTGTTCTTTACTTTTTACCTTCAACTCATTTTATAGACTTTAAAATGCAAATAAAATATAAGTAATCAATGGCTGTATATTTGGTAAGTATTATGCATTATATCTGTATTAATCTGAGTAATCGCGTGTTAAAGCTCAGTTTTTAATACGTAGGGATTTTAATTTTTAATTTTCTAACCTATATTTTGATTTAGGTTTTTATTAGTTTGTTTGTTTTTTCATATTTTTTCCTAATTATAAAATAATATTACATATTACTCGCTTTCTCTCATAACTCGTAAAATTCAATTATTGCTGAAACGCACCAAACAATACTTCCTAGATTAAAGATATTTTTGCCTTTCTTATACTAAAAAAAGTTGTATTCTATATACCATACAAATATTATTGATGTTAACAGTAGCAGCTTTTTAGTTCAAACTCTTTATAGCACATCACAGTGGTCATATTATGTTATAGTTATATTGTATAAATGTACGTAATGCCATATTGTTAATAACGGTAATTTTCTAGTGAGCATAGTAAAAAAACTTATGTCATTAAAAATGGTGGGAACTGTGATAGTAAATTTTTTAACTAACAAAACAAATAAAGCTTATGTTTTAATATTTTTAGGTATGGATATTGTCAGCAACAGCCGCTTTGCCACTTCTTTTTTCGCAACGTGTCGAGAGCTTTGCTGTGCAGCGTCTTGTTCTTTATGAAACATGCATTGAGAGCTGGCCATCTCCCAGGATCAAGCTTGCATACACAATAGGCACACTAATTGTGATGTACGTGATTCCAATTGGTGTTGTTGTCGCTGTTCACGCCCGCATCGCAGCATTTTTACGTGCTCATGCTACACATCATGGTACCAATACTGGAGCTGAAACGAGTGTTTCCGCAGCACGAGCACATAGAGAAATAGCACGTAATCGACGGACAACTATTCTTCTATCTGGAGTTGCGGTTAGTAATGAGCAACTACGAATCAAATAAAAATATTACTATAATAAAAAATAAATTTTTAATCCCCCTCTCCCTCCCTCTCCGCTGTATCAAGAATGGTGTTTATTACTAAAAAATATATATAATAATTATATATAAAAAAATATAAGATAAACAAATTTGAAAATTTGATATGCTAAATCAGACTGGAATCTTTGTTGACATTAAACTTAATGTTTGACTTCTTGTAAAGTTGGGGTTAAAATATGTAAATTCAGCACAAAGCACTATTTCATGCTGCTTCAAGTGTCTTCTGTTCCCTCCCTAATACGCCAATTTTGCTGCTTAATTGAAATACAACCAAAACTCTCAAAATGAATTACCGACGCATAAGATATTCTTCATTATACCTACAATCGAAGTTTTGATTATTTGTTAAAATTAGTTTTGACTCTCTGTGTCACTCAAAACTTATTTAAAGGCATAGAACACTTTGAACCAAAAACTTGCCTAATATCATAATAACATACCTAAATACCAACGTTAATTTGGCAGGAGTCATTGATATCTAATTTATTTTCTATTTACAAAATGGCAGATGCGAGTTAATGACGTCACAGCTCACCTGGTCCACGCGCGCGGAAACAAGAGCTGTAATGTCACAAACTCGCATCTGCCTGATTCTGCAAATCAGAAATCAATGACTTCAGCCGAATCAGTGTTGATTTTTATAGGTATACATGTGAGGATATTAGACATGTTTTTTTGTTCAACGTGTTCTACGCCTTTAATTATCTTATTAAGAGAAAAAGTACATGTTTAAAAATATTTTTAAATTTATAAGATATAATTGGTATAGAGATATCAATAATAATGATATAATAATAGTTTAAAAGAACTCTTATTATCATCTTATTATCGTTCTATTTTGAGTATCACAATTTTTTCTTCACATACTCACTCACTGCTTAATATATTATTTAACATAAAAAAAAAACTGTTTCAGTGAACAAATTTAGTAATAATGTTTTATTTACGAATTTTCAGGTACTTTTTGCTGTAAGCTGGCTGCCACACAATTTACTCTCCGTTTTGGTGGATGCAGATCCTGGCATTGCTACTCCTGAAATACTGTATGTAGCAACTGCAGTGTGCCACATCATTGCCATGAGCTCTGCCGTGACTAACCCAATAGTGTATGGGTGGCTTAACACAAACATTCGTCGGGAGTTTTTGACTCTCTTACCTCCCAAAATCCTTCAGTGCTGCTGTCCAAATCGAAGTATAGCAATGAACAATAGGTCAGTATTAGATTTAGCCATATTCTAAAATTTTTCTTACACTTTATAGTTTTCTTCGTGTCAAACGCATATTTAATTTGGATTTTTTTAAGTATAATTTGATCGTTTTATCAAGTGATCTTTTATAACTTTATTAATTTGTTTATTTATTTAAAAATATATCGTTTTGTTATTATGATTATTTTTTACTTTACTTATTATTATTCTTTTCATTTTTTTTTCAACTTATTCAAAAAGTGCTGGATGATTCATGCATACCCCAATATAGAAAAAACGAGGGTGATTTTACCACCACTTATTCTAAAGAATTCTAAAAAAGTCAACGAAATTAATTAAAAATCATAAGCTAATTACATATTATTATTTATTCTAGCTGGGATGCAATTTTAAAGTACATTTTCAAATACTTCTTTTTTGTTAAAGTTTACAAGTTTTAGAAATTCTATATAATCAATATAATTGAGAATAATGATTTTAGTATTAATTATTATTATGTGCTAATTTATATAATTTAAAAAGAGTGAAGTAACAATACACATGTAATTGAAAACATACTTTAAAAATTAGTGTAATATAACTATGTTACTATAGTTAATTGTTATTGCAATTAATTCTTAAGCATTAAATTGTAAAAGATAAGCAATTAAAATTTAACAGCTATAGGCGATGTAATGTATTACTATGGCTATATAAGTGTAACTTGTTGCTGTAACAACCGAAGATCCAAATTGATTACTAAATTTCATGAATTTGATGGAAACATTTTATTGCCATCGAATTGTTTTTTTATAGTTTACATTCTCTCTCTCTCTCTCTCTCTCTGCTCGCTCCTTTCAATTAAATTGTATATATAATAAATTAAAATTCTCTGTAACTTAACTATGTAAGTGATAATTAAGAAAACAAATTATTTTTCTTAATTATTTTTATTTTGCATCAATAGACGAGGTGCGAATGGTGCTGGTCGCAGTGGCTTGGAAAGAGAAGGATTTGGTCTCAGTGCTGGAGCAGGCTTATTGGGAGAAACAACCGCAGTTGATGACAGGGCAAGCACAGTACGAAATCATGGTAAACCAGAACATACAACAACTATATTGTTATTACCTCGCGGAGCTAATAATGCACCAAGATCTATGACTGTTTCTACTCAACTTGTTTCTGAGCTGTGAGCTTGATAAATTTTAGTAACTTTACAAAATAGTAAAGCTGATATTTCAAAATAAAAATACTCAAATAAATGTTACATAATTATATGTCCCTATAATATCCTTATAATATAATAATATATAAAATATTTCTTGAATATATCAGAGTACTATAATATAAGGTCCTTTTTAAATGTATCTAAATGTCTATTTTACAATCTACATTCACGGAAAGTAAGCTCTGATAACTCCCCGAGTACCCGTTAATCGCAGGAAAGGTTATTCTATTATACTTTTTACATACATAAATTATAATGCATATGCATCACTGTAGATATATGCATCATGTTAACATTTTAAGGTAAGAACAAGGTGTGGGGTGCTCATTGTTGGTGTTTAACATTATAAATGTATTAAATAAAATTATTATAAAAACCTATATACTTACACTATACAGAAATTTTATTATTGTAAAAAAATGCATTGGGTGTGTATTATTTGTTCAAATTTTTTTTTTTAAATGAATGTGTTATTCTATTATCATAATATACAACTGTACACAAATTTTCAACATAAATATTATGATATGAAAAGCTGTTTCCGAGTGGCAACAGGTTGAAATATCAAAATACAGTACATATGATTAAGATGTGTAGCTTACATCGTTAAAAGCACTTCAAAATATTTCATTCAAAATTTGTTGTTTCTCCACACACACATATATATATATATATATATATATATATATATATATATATATATATATATATATATATATTAATAGTTCGTCAGCTAGGCCTGAAGATGAGATGTTTTTGACTCTAACAAGGGAGGAAAAGGAGCGGGAAAACAATGGGCTCAATCCGGGCTAAGAATAATTTTGCTTGCTTATATGTTTTAGCTTTTACATTTTATTTAAGACTATATGGTGACACACATATTATAAAATATATTTTTTGCATAATTTCCCTCAAATTGTATTTTAACTTCTTTTTCTCAGCTTTAATTTGCATAAAACTGTATAGTTAAAATTTTGAAGTTTAGAAACACACTACTAAAATATAGTGCAGAAATAAAAAATAAATAAAACAATGCGTAATTTTAATAACGTTGTTTTACATTTCAAACTTTATACTATGAACTTATGATTGTTAAAATGTATAAGTTATATTTATATACACTCACACACAAGTATTTTATATTAAATTATATATTTTATATATATATATATATATATATATATATATATATATATATATATATATATATATATATATATATATATATATATATATATATATATATATATATATATAATTTATATAACATAATTATGTAAGTGTGTGTGGCATAATATTAGCATTTTCTTTTAGCATTATATTTTTAAAATGTAACTTTATTTTCAAAAATTTGTCTACAATTATACATTTAAGATGCCTATGAGGCTAAACAGTTAAAAATAAATTGAACAAATTAAACATTTTTGGTTATTTTACAATAACAGTTAGTTATATGGAGAGAAAAAAAAATTACAATCATTGATATTTTTGTTGTGACCTGCTCCGAGTTTGTACAATTTTATGGTAAACGCATGCTATACAAGTGATTCTTGCAGCCTATTATGGCAGTATTTATGCTTTCTGAATTTATTTATTACTTACATTCCTTACGCCGGAGCCAAAAATATACTATATTCAGACCTATACGACCTAGCTAACGCTCTTTTAAGTTGCTTTTAAAAATCATAATAAAATAACAATGAAAAAAAGTTAGTTTTGATCGATGTTAAATGTTTAGAATTGTAATAACTGTGCCAAAAAATAAAATTACTTAGGAAAAAAAAAAGAAGAAAAAAATCTTATCTGTGTTTGATGTTAAATATTTGATGTTAAATGTTTTAGAAATAATTGAATGTTACCTAAAATTTATGTCTAGTCTGGGTATGCTTCATGGTAAGGAGGTTGAACTTTCAGACCTTTTCTGAGTTGAAAATGTGAGCCTCCCATTAATTATACCACTTAACATATTATACCCAATGATCATTATCTCTATATGTATAATAAAAACAAAATTAAGACCAAAAAGAAAAATTCCAATAATATAATAAACATAACGCGATACAAAGAAGGCAAAAAAATAAAAAATAAAAAAATACTTATTAAATAGCACTCGCGCTCTGAATTCCTATAAGAAGAAGGAGAAGAAGAAAAGATAAAAGTCTATTAATGATGTTTTAATATTATGTTAGATGTTGATGTATACGCATATTAGAGGAATTTTATGGGAACAGAGGTGTATTTGTGAAAAAAATTATAATGTATACTCAAATAAATGGTAAATCCCTATCAAAAAAAAAAAAAAAAACTTACAATATGTGATTTTATTTTAAAATTGTTTTCCTTTTCATCAAATATTATGTGAGCTTTGATCACTTTCACCGTTGTCAAATTGGAGGGGGATGATTCAAACAAGGACAAAATAAATATACGTAATAATTATGCAAGCTCATGTTTAGCACAATTGGTCCAAAATGGCATAATTTCTTCATAATAATTTTCTTCATAATAACTATGTTACATAGCATTATGTTGTACAGCATAATGTTTTGTGTATAGTTCTAATTTAGCATCATTTACGCTATTTTGACATAAATGCATCATAAATTATATAATTTATCCTTTTTGTAAACAAAGCTGAATTTTTTTTCACAAAGAGAGTAATTTTTCCTCTCTGTATTAGGCTTCACACAAGAGAAAATTCATTTTTAATTTCAGGAGGCGGCACTAAAAATGAAAAATATGTAATATATATTGCTTAAAGGTGTAGAACACCTTAACATTACTAATGGTAATTGTTTTTTTTATTTTGTACAGAATATTATAATAAACAAAATATCAAAGTACCTCCTCTTAAAAATGCTTGCGTCATCCCAAAACAAAATCCGAAAATGGGCGCGCTCCTATAATTTCCGTTAGGAATAAGATATTTAAAAAAAAATCTTTATCACACATTAGGTTATAGGTGTGTTAAATTATACAAGGCTAAACTGAAAATTGGGGTGGCAAGAGGGAGAAAGCTGACAATATGGCGCCTCGATTGGAAAATTTGGCTGCAGTTTAAAAAATATGCAATAAGTTATCAAAAATATATATAATTTAAAAAATAATAATAAATATACCTAAGGATTATTTTGATATATTGTTAGTTAATATTGGACCAGCAGTAAAGGAGATACAGCGCGCTGAATGTCAGATTTCTATGCTAAAATACGACAAATATTGTACTTGGAGGGTAAATATAACACATTTAATATTTAGTCATGTAAGACATGATATGCAAAAATATTGTTTTTATAATCATCATTTATCAGCATCCACATCCACTATGCTCAGCAAATAAGACACACTTCGTTTTTGGCTATTTTCTTTGGAAGGTCAGTTAATTTTTTATTATTATATCATTTTTCTCACATACTTTAAATACTAAAATGCAACCTATCAACAGCATAATTATGCTCTCAAAAATTTTACTTACTTTTTTAAATTGGCAAAATGAGTCATTTTCTTATTCCGGAACGTGTATTGAGCTATCCAACATGGCGTCAAATTTCACATGAATGTATACACGCTATAAATAAATAAATTATTAACAAAAAAAAAAAGTATACTATACACTATGTTATGCGCTTCGACGCCATACTGGAGCGATGAATAACATATTGCTCAGCATAGAACAAACGTATAGTTTTTGGCCATTTTCTTTGGAAAATTATATCAATTCTTAGTTTTTTTTTTATTTATTGCATGCTTAGAAGCCTCATTCAACTGTTAATACAGCACCAATGCTCTCAAAAATATTGCTTAGTATTTTTAAACTTTCAGAATATCGATGTTGGGATGCAGAAATGCGACCGATGAGAAAAATCATGAGGTTTTTACTCATGATTTTTCTCATCGGTCGCATTTCTGCATCCCAACATCGATATGTCATTTTCTTCAATTGATTTTTTTTCTCATCAGAACCAAAAGCCCCAGAAAGTAAAGTCCCGGTGCGGGAACTTGGACTAAGGCCTTATGCCAAGCCGGCCAAAGTGCCAAAACAATTTGGTTGGCTCGCAATTATCTCATTGCATTTTTTTTCATACATGTTATATACAATAGAAAATGCGCGTCTACAAGTAATTTGTGTGCATACATCATTAAGTATAACTTCATAGGGTGATTTCATTCAAGTTAAAGTCGACGCCACAAGTAACATATAACATAAATAGCCTAAATAACATGGGTCTGCATGGAGAAATTACTCTTTTTTGTCAGTTTAAAAATACTTCGCAATATTTTTGAGAGCATTGGTGCTGTTAACAGGTTGAACTAGTTTTTCAAGTATGCAAGAAAAATAATAATAACCGAAAAAATAGCCAACTTTCTAAAGAAAATAGCCAAAAACTACGTTTGTCCTATATGCTGAGCAATGCTATATTCATTGCTCAAGAAGAGCATCACAATGACTCAGAAGCATTCAGAATGACGTTATGCGCACACACCCTTTACAAAATTAAAATAACAAATATACGGGCAAAATTTTAAAAGTTTTTTTTTTCTTCTTCTTCTTCTTCTTCTTCTTCTTCTTCTTCTTCTTCTTCTTCTTCTTCTTCTTCTTCTTCTTCTTCTTCTTCTTCTTTCAGCCCGCAAAGCCAAAAGCCCGGGCCGGAATTCCAGCCTAACGCCTTATGCCATGCCAAGCCGGTCCTGCATGCAGTAACAAATGGCAAGCAAAAAAAAAAAAAAAAAAAAGAAAAAAGAAAAGAAAAGAAAAAAAGAGATAGACAGAGAGAAAGAGAGAGAGAGAGAAAGAGAGAGATAGAGAGAGAGATAGAGAGAGAGAGAGAGAGAGAGAGAGAGAGAGAGAGAGAGAGAGAGAGAGAGAGAGAGAGAGAGAGAGAGAGAGAGAGAGAGAGAGAAGAGAGAGAGAGCTATAATAGGTTGAATTATAGTATTTCAACTATATGTAAGAAAAATAATAACAACTAATTTAACCGATTTTCAGAGGAAAATAAGCCGAAAACTACGTTGTTCTAATGCTGAGCAAGGCTATTCATTACTCCAGTATGGCGTCCAAAAAAGCGCATTATATGATGCCATGTGCATACACCGTATACTGCATGTACTGTACATATTCAAAGAGCTTTTTGATGATAAATATTATGTATCTTATCATTCTTATCAATTCCTTAAAAATACATAAAGCTAATTTAGTATCAAAGCATTATTAATTTAGATCTTCAAAATATTCACATTTTTATATATAAATTTTACTTAAAATTAAAAAAACTCTTTGACCAACCATATAATAGAAAATACATTTCTTGCCTATACTCCATTATAAAATTAAAGCATTTTACTACATAAGCTACTGCTCCGCCTGAAAAAATTGTGTCCTACTGTACCGCAACACAATTGTGCTCAAAAAGTTGCATAGTTTGTAGGATACCTACATAAGGTTCATTTTTTTTTTTTTTATCCTTATGCAGAGTATTTTAATTTTTTTTTTCAATAGTGTATTAAAAAAATTAAAATACAATGAAGATGCTAGGACCCAATTGTTAAATTTTTTTAATACTACCGAAAATGAGCTATCCTAAAGTTGCGCTACTTTTTTGATAGAAATAATTGCGGTACGCAGTATAATATTGACTATAGTAAAGGAACAAAACTGTTTAGAAACTGCCGAGTTCGCTCACATCCACTTCCGTTTCTACTTACTTTACTACGCATGCGCAGAACGTTGAAACGGAAGCGGATGCCGCGGCCCTCATTTGCCAACCTATAGACGGCACCCAGGATCGAACCGCTCAACTCCTGATCATGAGAACTTGACTCTACCACTGAGCCACGGTTTCTTTCTGAAATGTATTTGACATATGTACATGAACAGCGCTTTTAGGAAAGTGCTTGCAAAGTATTTTTTATTTTTACATTGCATGCACTTTTCAAGCACTTCGCAAGTCGCAAGTTACACGTAGTGCCGACCAATAGAAGCGATGAGTAAAAAATAAAAAGAAAGTTAAATAATATGTAAAACACAAGCTATAACATTATAATTAAGTAAGACAGGCGCGCGGTCAATTTCTTATAATATCCTATAATAATATCCTATCCGACTAAAAATGATAAGAAATTGACCGCTGTCCTACGCTTATACTTATGATAAAATTTTCAGAACCCGTGATATGAGAAAAAATAATTAATGAAATTAACATAATATTGGGCTCTTATATATGCGGGACTAAAACTTTAAAAAATCATTATTTAAAATCTAGCATGGTGACCCCCCCCCCCCCCCCCCCCCCCCCCATTTTTTTTACATTTATGAAGATCGATGAAGATACCATATTTATTATCCTAATGTATTATCACCATGCAAAATTTCAGCTTTTTCTTTTTTTTTTTTAATTTTTTTAGTCAAATCCCGCAGTGGCTGATTTCCCGCCCTCAGGACGCCTCAGGATCAGGCTTTGCTTTTTGATTCGTATTGCGGTACATTGACGTCATAAGATGACGTCATAATGCTTTTATTGTAGCCAATAGTGGATTGCGGTGGATGCATGTGGATGTAAACGTTTTTGTTTTTTTTTGGAATAGAATAGACCGAAATACCAAGCAAACAAAGTTCAAGTACTTCTTGGACCTGGCACTTACTGTGTTCACATGTTATGATTATATTGATTATGATGTGTTTGTAATTTGCGGTGGTTTCTCTTTGGTTTGGCATAGATTTCGGATTTTTCAACGCAATTGGTAAGTATGCATTTGGACGCTTGGTGTATGTATATTCATGATGTGTTTCATCATTACATTCTTCTTATCTAATAATGTTTATTTAACAACTCCAGAAACAAATGTAGAAAGTATTATAAATATATACCTGGAATCCTGCATAAAATGGGAATCAAACAGGCTGCTAGACAGGTGGGCAACTATGAGTGCCCGATTGTGTTTTCTCTTTATTAACATCCCACATACAAATAAGTAAACTAAAAATCTTGTTCGTTGTTTGTATTAATAAAATATATGTACATACATATTGTTATTATATTGTGCATAGTTGAAATTATGCACAATGTTTTACATATATACATACATATGTACATACCGGTACCTATATGAATATACACTGTGGTCCCGAATAAATCTGACCGCATGCGTTTATTAAGTTTCCCCATATCCATATATATAATATATAACCTGCATTATAATTACATAACATATGTTATAACATAATACATACATACATACATAAACATTTGGATTTGGAGAGATTAACGCTGTGGTACTGGTCTCGAATAAATCTGACCACAGCCTGTGGTCAGATTTATTCGAGACCAGTTTACACATACAGTACTGTAACTGTCATAGTGTGTATTTATTTAAGCATTTGAATTCAGCAAATATTTTTCTCATAAAAATAAGGGTGCGTACTGTATACAGTTGCAAGCGCTGAGAGTGCTGACAAAACGTACTGTATCACCTATGTCAGCGCTTCACAGCGTTTACCGAAGAGACCCGAATGGACAACAGCTGATGCTGAGAACCTCTGCCGACTTTTAAAAATGAATAGGTGAGGGGGCTCACAGAGGCAGGCGTACCGTATTTATTGTATGAGGTAGGCAAAGTATCCAAATTGCTCAGAAGTCGTACTGTATTGCCACAGCACTGCACAGCGCTCACATCGAATTACGATACGCACCCTAAAACATTGAAAAATTATAGAAAGCGAGTTTTTGAGCATAGTATAAATTATATTAATCACAATTGTGTGTACAATAAAAATGTACATGTACTCATCCCGAAAAAATCTGACCACAGGGTTCAGTGTTCATGCGTCTACAAATGCTAAATATATGGTGAAACTTTGAATGCAACCGGTCAGATTTACTCTAAGGGGAGTGTACATATGTCTTTATGAGTATGTATGATGTACACACAAAACATACTATAGTCACATTCAGCAACTTGTGTCACACAGGCTCCTCCTAAATCCTTCCTTCCAAAAAGTGCATTTTGCAACCTACCTAGTCACTTCAGGGTTTGTAAGATGTACTCTGATTGCCTGTCTTTAAGTTAGAGTACATAACTGTGCCATAATGAGGGTGGTTGTGGTGTCAGTTTTGAGGATGGGGGTCAAAATAGAAATCGTAGGAGGAGTCTGTGTGACGCAAGTTGCTGAACTTGACTATATGATGAGCATGGCTACTACCAGTACGTCATAAATGGTACTATAATATATTTTAATTTGAAACAAACATTCTCATTTAAGGTACCGGCTAACAATTCTGTTTCCAACTCCATATACCTAGCCCAAACATACAGGGTTAGACTGGCACTCAAGGGGCCTCGTGAAAGGGGTGTAACACCCTCTGTAGGGGCCACAAAGGGGCCATAACACCCTGGTTAAGCCCCCTTTTAGGGGGGAGGGGAAGTTTGCTATTGCGGACTTGCTCTTATGGCCAGTAAGATTATGATGAACGCACATCATATGTATGTTTGTATATATACATACTGTACATATAAAACTAAGATCAATATTATAGCCACTCTGAGTCTCGTGTGTGAGTGTGTGTGTGTGTGTATACATATAAAAGAATGACTTGATTCACTTAAATAATTGCATTGTTAATTTAATTGTTTTTGAAAAAAATTAATTATTTATTTTATTTTGTGTAAAGATATACCGGTACCGGTACATAATTATACATACATAGACACATACTGTATAGGTATGTATGTACACATACTCATATGGATTATTCCTCTAAATGTGGCTTTATTAATTGCAGTAATGATTAGAATAAACTATGTTATACATATGAACTTGTCAGATGCAAAAGGAGACATTTGTCATTGGCTGAATGGTTTATTTCTCATTACCTGCTTAAGATATATGCTGTAAGAGATAATGACGCTTACAGCATATGTCGAATGTCAGCTTTTGCATCTGACGCTATCATATAAAGTAAGTACGTATACAAGAAAAAAACGTTAAAATACAAAATATAGTTAGCTTTTACCTGTTGCTATTTACTTACCGAATAATAATGTGTGATTTTATTGTTTACACACAATATAATATAAAGCAATTGTAAAGATTTATTTGTATACATATCACATATCAATTAATACTGTACTGAGGGTTAGCTATTATTGGAAATTACCAGCATACATGCAATAGGTACAGTCTTTTATATATAAAAATTGAATTCTGTTGGCTTATGGCCATATAATGTGTTCAGAAGGAGATTTCAGTTGACACAAAACGCTATTTAGATACACTATTTCCATATGCCAATATTCAAATTAATAATTGTTAATTTGTTATTAAAAAGACTGTACATACCCAGGGCCATGGGGAACTCAGGCCCAGGGAGGGGGGGGGGCATGCCCAGGTTTTCAAATAAGCTCCGCTCACAAAATACCCAGCTGATCGGTTTTGCTGACGTCACTCTGGGACCAAGGGCAATGTAATGGGTTCATCATCCCCTTTAACCTGGATTTACGATGAAATACATAAATTTCATGAGCTTTTCACCCCTAAACAAGATGTTTTGGTATTTCAAGAAATTAAATCGCGGATTATCACTTAACTGTTACAATTTTATTGACCAAAATGCACCTCGCCACATCCAAGTTGATGGCAGCCAGGTTCCAGAACTGCGTCACAAATAGAGAGACTTCTTATGATTGCATCTATTATAAATACCTCTTGGTACATATCCACCTTTATGGCTATTTCAAAGTACATTGTAGTCTTGTGTATTATTTTGAATGTTAGTTTTTATGAGCCCTGTGTTATGTAAGACCTCATAGTTATCAACCAATTATTTCTGATTTAGTTACTATGGCTGAATCTGAGCAACAGGCACAGAAATCTGCTCCAAGAGGTGATAGAAACGGCTCTGATGAAGATGAGAAAAATGAAGCTTCTAGTTCTCAAAATCTAAAAGGTAAAACTGTCAACTTGCTGAAACATGTTAAATATATAAGTATTGTACATATATGTATTGTATTGGTGGGATGATAAGTGTATAGTGTATACATATTGTAATCCTTTATGTTACTGTACCGGAGGGATCATTATTTATACAGACCCACAATATTTTTTCCAAGGCTGTGGGTATTGATGAGTAAAGAAAGTTACCTTACGAGCTGCCAATGATATGATTTTGATAGTAGTATCAGCATCCAATGTAATGAAAACTGAAATAAGATGATTTAATTCAATCTGGAAGCGGATATGTTATCAAAATGCAATTGCCAGCTGCTTGTAAGTAGGCTTTCTTTGCTATCATGTGCAAAAATATTATTAAAATTCATAGTATAGGCCTATATTATGTATATTTTATGAATTGAGTCTACTAGTTCCAAAACGTGCTTCTTCCATTTTTAATAAAGTTTCTTATAACTATCAGGTAAGATATCACCATTGTTGAAAATGGAAGAAGCGGTTTTTGGTACTTGTAGACTCAATTTGTATACCAATTGTATTTAATATTACTTACAATCAACAGTTCCAAGTGCTGTATCAACAGCAGAGAAGGAAGAAAGCAAACAAGACGAAGCAGGTGGTTCTTCACAGGAAGCAAAATGTAAGAAATGTGATGGACATGACCAACCTCAAAGCCAGTTTCGTCATATCTATCCACGGCGAAGAAAAGGTCAGTATATACCAAAAATTTTACTGTTTCTTTCAGGTTAAAGCTCCCTATCTCCCATCCCTTAATTTGTTCTTAATCTATGTGGTTTTGTAAATAAATATTGTTTACTAAGTAATTATGCCACAGTCAGTTTTTAATTAACTATTATTGTATGTGCTAATAAGGATTTGGAGAAAGTGAAGTAAAATAATAATACAGTAGTATAATTACAGTAAATTAAAAGGAACAAAAGAAAAAAATCTTGCATAAGTAAATGTAATTGCTGTCTGTTCCACAAATTTTTTTATTGATCCTCTACTGTCACCAAATTTTTAAGGTGCTTGTTGGTTTTCTTTCCTTCTTCTTTCTCAAACGTCAATGTACTCCCTCCCTGCTAAATGAAATAACAATGCTACTATTGAGATGCAGACGTGCAAATTGAAAAACTATTTTTCTCGTTACCCTACCACAAATGTACAAAATGTATCAAAGAAATGCATAGCTTTTGTATTAAAGCCTTTGAAATTTTCTTTCAGTTAGTAAATAATTAGACACACATTTAACACATTATTAACACATTTAGACACCATCAGGGGGGGGGGGGGGGGAGTACTTTACTACTGTACAATAATCTATGTGTTAACATGTCTAAACCAAAATGGTTTCAAAATTCTGTTCATTCAAAAATAAGCATCGGGCATTTTACTGTATAAGGGTATAAGGTATAAGATCAATATAAAATACAGCAGACTGTTTGTTCTGTTTATTAACTTTGTATGAACATAATATCTTACATGATTTTCCTCCCTCTTGTCCAGTACTTTGGCATGAACGTCTTTACCTTGAAAACCTACCTCATGCAGAGTCTTATGAAAGGAGTTACATGCATCGAGATATTGTGACACATGTTGTCGTTACAAAGTAAGTGGAACTATTGCAAGCAATAATTATAACTATAGACCATATTTTAAAGGTATAGAACACGTTGAACAAAAAACATGCCTAATATCCTAACATACCTACATATCAACGTTGATTTTGCTGGAGTCATTGATTTCTAATTTATTTTCCATTCACGAAATGGTAGATGCGTGTTTATGACGTCTCAGCTCACCTGTTTACACGGGCGTAGACCAATGACCTGTGACGTCATAAACTCGCATCTACCATTTCGTGAATGGAAAATAAAATAGAAATCAATGACTCTGTCCAAATCAACATTGATATTTAGGTATGTTGGGATGTAAGGCAAGCTTTTTTTTTTTTTTTTTTTTTTTTTTTTTTTTTTTTTTTTGTTCAAGGTGTTCTACGCCTTTAAGGTGAAAATGGCGGTTACTCATGCTAGTTTCATAGTTGGACTTTTTGCTCCACAATCTACTGTGTGTTACTAAGGAATTGATCAATGCTACAAATAAAGAAATATATTATTATGAAAACTCACATTAGGTTGTGAGCAGATAAATATCTTACTATATTTGCAAGTGTAACTGCCATTTTTTTTTTTTTTTTTTTTACCTAAAAATACATTTCTAATCATAACTGTTTGTTTATTATTCATTAATGCTGTCCTCTTAATATTTCAGAACAGACTTTGTCATCACTGGTAGCTGTGATGGGCACGTCAAATTTTGGAAGAAGTTGGACCAGTCCATTGAATTTGTGAAACACTTCCGAGGTCATTTAGGCGTCATTCATGATCTTTCTGATAATGTTAGTGGCACTTTGATGTGCACTGTTGCCAGTGACAAAACACTCAAAGTATTTGACGTTGTTAATTTTGGTAAGGAATAAAATGATTTGGTATTCATCTATAGTAAGCATTGAAAAACTTTTCACTGAAATTGTTGTTTGAAATATTTCTCTACTATTTTATTGAAAATGATATTAATCATAGAAAATTGACCTTGTGATAATTGGTTTCATGATAATATGCATGTAGACTCCATCTGCAAGTGTTTTAAATTTATATACCGAGTAATAAATTAAGCCTGCCTTGTATTTTTTTCTTCTCTTCCGTTTTTTTTTTTTTCAATGAAAATAATTTTTTTTTAAATATTATCAATTTAAGGGAAGCATCACAAAAGAATTTAGCGATTAGAATCAATAATAAAGAAAAAAATAGAAATACCAGCAAGGGCCTTACCACATAGTTGTAGTTCTGTGGAGAGGTTGAAACCATATGATGAAAGCTCTTGGTTATATAAACATTTTTATAACTGAACCTCTGTGACACTTGAGACCTTGACCTCTCTATAGAACTTCCACTGTGGTAAGGCCCTTGTTGGTATATCTATCCTTTTCTAAATGTTATCAATTAAAATTTTTTGTTACTAGCAAAGCTTACAATTGTGATTATTTGTTTTGTTGGAACTAGACATGATCCACATGATCAAGCTTGATTTTGTTCCTCGCTGTTCTGAATGGATTCATTCTCCTGGAGATGCCATAGCTACAGTAGCTGTGTAAGTAACAAATTTGGGTATCAGTTTTACTAATTGCTAATAGATTACTAGGGTTTTAATAAGTCTACATAATAATATCACTGCAGTGCAATTTTGAATAGTAATAAAAGAGTGTTAGCTCTGTCTTACTTAATGTACAGCTCTGGGCAGAAGTTTTCAAACAGAACGTATAGGCAATGTGGTTTTTTCTCATTAGAAAAACATTATAGGCTGTTGCAGGTGGCCTATCTGTCCCGCTCAGAAATTTTTCTCCAGGGCTGGATACATCTTGGATAGTATACGTGTTAGATTAAAAAAAAAAAAAAAAAAAAAAAAAGTGTCCATATTAGTCATAGTAATGATTATTTAGTCACATAAAACTCCGATTTAGCATGGACTTAACAGCTAATGATGATAAAAAAATTTATGTTTGATGGACAAAGTAAGCAGATGGTTGCTTATTTTCATTCATACTCTTTCAGTCATTCCATGCATTCATAGTTTCTCTCTTGAGTCTGTAAGTACTGATGAAGGCACAGACCTACTTTGTTTTCTTTTGGAGTTTAGTGCTGAAGCTATTTGCAAAACTAAGTGTGTTTGTAATTTTTAATAGCAAGATTTTCATGAAACTATATGGGACTCTTCACTATGGTATGGCCGCTGTTGTTTTCTCCTATCCTTTTATTTAATATTTATCTATTAAAATAGCATAATTTTCTATATGTGGAAATTTGGTTGTTGTTTTTATTATTTTTATTTATTTTATTTTATTTAGGGGAGACCGGGGCAATACGGGACACTTAAAAAATCTACTTTTTAAAATTTAAATTACTTTGAACGGTAGTAGGAAGTTCAAATTTTTACCAGTTGATGACATAAGCAGCTTGTGTTGAACTGTGCAATTTTTAAACATGAGTCTTTAATCATTTTGGTAAAAACCAAGAAAGAAAATTTGGAGCCAAAAAGCAAGTTTTAATATTTTCACAATTTTACTAATAAAATAAAAAATATTCATTCCCCAATCAAATTTTTTTGCAGGAACATGACTTCATATATCACTTATATTACTACATAAAATTTGTTTCATTAGTTTATCTACAATTCTTGATATACGTGTTCAACAAGTACAGCCTACCATGGGGCAATACGGGTCACTTTTATGGGGCAATATGGGACACCTTCATTGTGCTAATTCAGCTAATTGGGATCACTTTTGTTCAATTTTAGTAGCAGTAAGTCAAAACTCACTTATTTGAAGACTGATTCAGCTCAGTATAATTACCAAATCAATCAATGTATTGATGATTTCATAGCTGCCAAGTTAGCACTCAAATCAACAGTTAAATATCACATCGGATAAGTCTCAGATTTTTCAGTTGAAGACAAAATTCTGCAATTTTTTTTCCAGAGACAGTTTGCATATTTCAGCCTTAAAATTGTGATATATTAGGAGATAATAAGTGTCTCCTTTCAAATAAAATAAAACAGACATCCTAAATATGCACATTGTGTTTTTTTTTTGGGTTGACCCATATTGCCCCAAAAATGACCCATATTGCCCCGGGTTTTTGCGAAAAGCGAGTAAAAAGGCCTTTTTGTATTTGTAAAAATTTAAATACTGATACTTGGAGTAAAGTATTCAAACTTCTAGGGTTTGTGTAAGAATAGATGAACTAAATTACCACGTTTTATATTACATCATTTATCAAAAATTAAAAAAATAGAAAATATAAAATGTGAAAAGTGTCCCGTATTGCCCCAGTTCCCCCTATTTATTATTATTATTATTTATTTTTTTTTTATTAACCTGGGAGACATAAAGTAATTTTCAGCCTAACTTAGGCATCAGTTTTTAAAAAAGAAAAGAAAAACAAAATCAAATAAAATATTAAATCTAAAAAATGTACTCACTTTTTAATTGAGTCTTTTTACAGAAGCTTCTGGTTACACAGAAACTAAATTTAATCTTCATAGCTGAAGCGGATCCAAGTTTATGCTTTTTGCCATTTTTTTAGAGGCGAGTGAGTTTGGATTTTTTCCCCCAGTGTTTCATAAATAAGCAGCATCTGTTCTCTTTGTCCATCAATATGAAATTTTATTACCATAGGTTACATAGATAACCTGGTAATAATGGTAGATAATATGGTTCTGAATCATGGGTATGTCAGAGTAGGCATATGAGTAGGGTGAATGCTGTTGGTATGAGTTTTCTCAGAAGTATGTGTGGTAAAACAAGATTAGATAGGGTAAGGAATACTTGGGTGTTGGAGAAATGTGGAGTAAAAGAAACTGTGACTGAGAAGTATGAGAACAGTGTACTACGGTGGTTTGGTCATGTTGAGAGAATGGGTGATGAAAGAATAGCAAAGCAGGTATTTCATAGTAGAGTGGATGGAAGGAGAGATAGAGGCAGGCCTAAAACATCATGGTCTGAGGTGGTTGGAAGATGTTTGAAAAATAAGAATGTACGCAGTATGAAATGCAAAAGGAAATGTATGAAACAAGGTATGAGACTGGCGGAAGCAAGTGAAGTATGTCAGGATAGGAAGTTGTGGAGGTCTATCACTGGGTCAGGATAAAACATCTGTGTTGTTGGCTTACCCCGAAAGGGATTTATAGCGTCATGATATGTATGTATGTACAATTGTACATAGATAACACAACTGCAGCATAGCTATTTGACTAATTAACTAATCATTAACAAGAATTTCATGAATAGGAAAACGTTAAAACTTAAAGACGTAGAACACCTTGAACAGGATATTACGCAACTTTTTTATTCAAGGTGTTCTACGCCTTTAACACATTTTCTCTAGAAATGAGCAAAATTGAATTAAATTGAGATTTGTATTTGCAATCCATGCTGAATCAACACCTGATTTGTGAGCTCATTAAGTGTTTTGTTATTTTCTTCAGCTCAGATGCAGACTCCGGGAGGATTTATGTTTTCGATGGAATGAGTTCATCTCCAGAATACTTGCATGTATTGGAAAGAATGCATAGCAAGCCATTGTCAGTCATGAAGGTGAGATGCGGTACACATTCAAAAATTTCATTCATACAATAGTTTAGTTCTTTTCTTGACTCATCTAAAACTTGTTACTTTCTATTTAAATATTCTTTTAGTTCAACTCTTCATATGACACAGTTGTATCTGGTGACCAAACTGGCATGATAGAATATTGGACAGGCGCAAAGACTTCCTATGCCTTTCCTAAAAATGTCTCATTTGATTCCAAACTTGATACAAGTCTTTATGAGTTCTGCAAAAACAAGACATATCCAACTGCCTTGTGCTTCTCTCCTGATGGAAACCGTATGGCAACTCTTGCTGCAGATAGAAAGGTAACTTTGTTTTCAATTAAAAATATTTGATAGAAAAACACATTGACTAGGAATTGAATCTAGATTGGCCGGGAATGGGCGATAGTGTAGTGAGCCTACGTTGACAGGGAAAATTTTCTAACTCAGGCCAAAAGGGATTTTATATTGATGTTGTTGTTAACAAAATGTCTGTCTATCATGTATTTTGTCACTAGAAGCAAAATGTCTATCTTCTATTTTGTCATGAGAAGCAAAATGTCTATCTCATTTTTTGTCAGCAGAAGCAAAATGTCTATCTCGTTTTTTGTCACGAGAAGCTAAATGTGTAACTTGAGCGCCATCTACATATCGTTCGGAAACAAGTTAGACATTTTGCTTCCTGTGACAAAATACGAGATAGACATTTTGTTTGCAATAACATTGATATGTACTATTGCTCATATTTTATATTTTTCAATACTTATATTAAGTGGTTTAAGATTAAAATTAAGACTTCACTGAAATTTATTTTGTAAATTGTCTTTTATTATTTTGTACTTGCCAACAGGTACGAACATTTCGATTCCTCACTGGCAAGTTAGAAATGCTTATAGATGAGAGTTTACCCCGATACACAGAACTCCAACAAAAAGAGCCTCAACTGCCGCAGATGGAGTTTGGACGCAGGTAAAATGCATAGGGTCTATGCATTCATTTTAAAGTCGATCACTAAGTTGGATCACCCAATAACATGGTCTGCATAGGAAAATTACCCATTTTGTCAGTTTAAAAATTCTAAGCAATATTTTTGAGAGCATTGATGCTGTTAATAGGTTGAATTAGTATGTGAGAAAAATAATAATGACAAAAAGTTAACCAATTTCCAAAGAAAATAGCCAAAAACGGAGTTTATTGTATGCTGAGAAATTTTATTCATTACTCCAGTATGGCGTCCAAGCGCATTAAATATGACGTCATGTGCATATACCCTATAGGTACTAGAAGTATAAACAAAATTTCAGAATTAAATTGGAATATTTAAAACAATTTCCATTTGGATATTATGAAAGGAAAGAATAGGGAAACCAACATGTGCCTAGGGCAGCGGTCTTTTCTAAGCGATTTTCTTAGTGCAGCGATAAAGTTTGGACCATGCTAACTTTATGGATGCTATCACAGGAGTGGGATAAGAATTACGATAAGAAACGACCGCTGTCTTGAGCTTTACTGTGATGAAGTCTGTAGCTAGATAAAGATTTGGATGGCACAGTTAACACCAATAGGATAAAGGTGTTGCTAAGTGTTATGATGGAAGATTATTAAATGTTGATAAAAAAAATTTCAAGGGCAAATTCCTTCTGCTTCAGTTGCTTAGTAGAGTGTAATGAGTAATGAGTTATTATTTGTGTATTAAAGCATTTACAAATTTTATGAACTTTTAGTAAAATGTCCAAAACTTAACTTAAAATTTGTATAATAATAACAAAATAATAATAAAAAATAATATAACAAAAAACTGTGCCACATAAGACTTCAACCTCTCCATAGAACTTCTACTGTGGTAAGGCCCTTGCTGTATTGGTCCTACTGGTTTTTCTTTCAACTAAAATTATAAATAAACAAGTTTTAATGCTATTTTACATTTTTCAACATTTTCCCATAATTTTTGGCTCAAAAAATCACTTTTTTGTGACAATTTCCCACTCAAACAAACAAGGAAAAAAAAAAAAAAAAAAAAAAAAAAAAAAAAAAAAAAAAAAAAAAGAAAAAGAAGAAGAAGAAGAAGAAGGAAAAAAAATACACCAAAAACTCTGGTCTCCAGTAATGAGTGATAGGTGCTGGTTCGAAGGGAGAATAAATAAATTGGTGGGGAAGAGGGGGGGGGGGGTGAGAGAAAGCAAGAAATAGGACAGAGAGTATAGGTAGGAAAGGGTGGGTAGTGGTTGAATTTTATAATATTTGTTTGAGTGTATCAATTTAAAATGGTTACTTTGCGATAGTCCAACTCTGTAGCTGGCTGTATTAATTTAATTATATGTTTCAGAATGGCTGTGGAGCGTGAGATTGAAAAAAGCGATGTCCATGGAAACATTCTGTTTGATGAGTCTGGCTTCATGTTGCTCTACTCAACAATGTTGGGTATTAAGATAGTCAATGTACTCAATGGCAAGGTTATGCACATGTTGGGCAAACCAGAAAACTTAAGACTTCTCAAACTGGCCCTCTTCCAAGTGAGTGCAGAATTCTGTTACCTATCATAGTAGTATCAAAGAGATTATATAGAAAGAGCGGTAAGCCCTATGATAATAACATAGAGCTCTCTGTGCTTCCAAAGAAGTATTCTCAGAAGATACGCATTAAAATTTGATGCTGCGCGATGGCTGACGAAGCATGATTGGTGGTCACAGCTTTGTTTACATCGCATCGCCCAATCAGGGCCGCTGAGCCCTGAGCATGGCGGAAAGCGCACTCAAATTCTGAGACTTAGCACAAAGACCGCAGCGGCTGCTACCCTAGCCCCTCTATCTATAATAACTCTATGAGTAGTATGTAAACTAGAAAAAATCTTTTTGGTTCATAATAAAAATCAAAAAAGAAGAAGAAATTAAAGCACATTATATAGTAGTATTAACCATTATTTAACACCAAAATCTTAACTGAAACAAAATAATAGGACGTAGGATTTACTAAAAGCTCTCAGTCTAGAGCTTACAAGACTCCCATATTCTATTATTTTGTTTTTACTATAGTAAAAGATTTTCTTGTAATATAATTTTCAAAATAATGTGCTTTACTTGTCAAACTATTTTCTTTCCTTTGATGTATGTCAACAATTGACATAATCCTTTAATGTTCCAACTAACATTTTGATAAATATTCAACCTTTCTAACAGAAGTGCAGAGACAATTTGCATTTGCACATTAATGCTCAAATGCAATTTTCTTTCTCTTCATGCATTGTGCTGGGACACAAAATTAATTCATGTATTGAATTTTCAGGGTAGAGCTCACAAACCAAAAGCTGCTGTTACTGTAGAAATGGAAGCATCAGATAATCCTACTTTGGATTGTGTGCAGTCAGACCCCACTGTTTTCTGTACAGCCTACAAGAAAAACAGATTTTACATATTTTCTAGGTAGAGTATAAATTTAATTTATATTTTTATTTTTTTAATTTTATGTCAATAATTAAAAAAAAAAAAAAAAAAAAGCTCACCCTCGATTCAAATACGAACAAGGTAATTATATTGTGTACCATTTTGCATCTTGTAATGCTACATGTATATGAAGTAATTGAAAGCATTGGGGAATGCTTTGGGTTTGTATTGCAGATAACAAAATCCATTAGTTATAATTTGGCATGTGGTAAGGCCCGTGCTAGTGTCTCCTTTCCTTTTCTTTCAAAGTTATCATACTTAGCAGCAATGGTTTAATTTATTTATGTCTATATATTGTTTTACTTCATTAAAAAAATATGTATATACTGTACTTATTAATACCAACCTTGATGTTTTTTTCTTTATACATACAAACTTAAAGACGTAGAACACCTTGAACAAAAAACTTGCCTAACATCCTAACATACCCAAATATCAGCATTATTTTGGCCGGAGTCATTGATTTCTAATTTATTTTCCATTTACAAAATCTCAGTTGCGGGTTTACTACGTCACAGCTCGCCTGTTTCCGCGCGCGTGGACCAGGCGAGCTGTGACGTAGTAAACCCGCAACTGAGATTTTGTAAATGGAAAATAAATTAGAAATCAATGACTCCGGCCAAAATAATGTTGATATTTGAGTATGTTAGGATATTAGGCAAGTTTTTTGTTCAAGGTGTTCTACGCCTTTAATTAAAAATAATAGAATACCACATAGATAGATATGAAAAATTGGGGAAAGGGATATTGAGCTGTTAATTGTCCATTAACAGCCTAGCTTCCCATTCCCCAAAATTTCAAACTATGTGTTATTATATCATTTTTAATCAATCAATTATTACAAAGTTTATTTCTTTCCTTATTTATCTTTGGTTAAAAAATAATCTTATTTTTAAAGGCGTGAACCAGAAGAGAGCAAAGAATTTGAAGGTGACCGTGATGTCTTCAATGAGAAACCTTCTAAGGAAGACATTATCTCTGCCACAGAATCTTCAGGAGTGCAACGGGTATATGACAATGCAATCATACACTCAACCTTTGGTGACATACATGTCAAGTTATTCAGCAAAGAGTGTCCCCGCTCTGCAGAAAACTTCTGTATGCATGCCAAGAATGGTTATTACAATGGCCACATTTTCCACCGAGTCATCAAGGGCTTTATGATCCAAACAGGAGATCCTACAGGTATGCACATCATAACTATGAAATCTTAATTCAAGGTATGAAGTTAACAAAAAATATTGCAGTTAGTTGGAGCATTGGCAGTATTTGTAACTAAACAATGTCATGAATTCAAACAACAGCAACATAAAGCAGTAACTGTTTTTTTGTTATCTTCTGTAACTGTTATTGTTTTCTTTGGTAAATACGCACCTTCATTTTGTTGTTGTTTTCATTGTTATTATTTTATAATGGGATGCTGTGCTCTACAAGGGAAACCACCATCAATGTTGTCACGGTCATAACTCGTGACACTCTCACACCACTACTCCAAAACATTTCATATCTTTCTCTTCATCTTCTTTATTATTATTATTTACTTTCACTTAGCACCTTCCTTTTCTCTAAACACCTACCAGCCATTTTCATACCAAGCTGCTATTTGGGTCATGGTTAAAAAAAAAATGGGGGGGGGGGGGGGGGGGGGGGGGCTGGGCAAAATCCTGAAACCCTGATTTTTGGGTGCATTTTTCTATCTTGCATTCCACTCAACTTAACTCTCTGTAATTTGCTTTATTTGCATTTGTTATTATTATTTTGAAAAACAGGTTAAAATGACACCAACTTTTTTAAAAAACCCTTTTGTCCTTTGCTTAATACTATTTTTAGTTTCTAATGCTGATTTCACAGTGCTCACATGTTGTAAGTCCAGTATATTGACTTTTGCAATGTTGCAGGAACTGGAACTGGTGGAGAAAGTATATGGGGAGGAGAATTTGAAGATGAATGTCATCCAGCATTACGTCATGACAGACCTTACACACTCAGCATGGCAAATGCAGGCCCAAATACCAATGGCAGCCAGTTCTTCATAACATTAACACCAACGGTAAGCAGTTAAATTGAATAAGAAATTATAACTAATTCTATTGATAGTTATATTCAGTTAACTATATCTGATAAATAAAAAAAATTATTTGATAGGAGGGGAAGAAAAAAAAAAAAAAAAAAAAAAAAACGCAGATAGATTGGAAAAATTGGTGAAAGGGAGGTGATCATTAGCTGACAAGAATGTATTGTGTGAGAAGGAAGATAATCTCAAACTGAAGCCAAAGTTAAACATATAGAGCAAGGCTATAACCTAGCTGCTTGTATTAAATCAAGGTGAAGAAAATGAGGTTGGCTTGGATTTGATTTAGATTGCGAGAACACTGCAAAGTCATTTTTCTGACACTTTTTTGAGGTGTGGTCTTGAAAATGACGTTGTGTGCTGTGTTTTTGCTCTCTGAATCAAGTGTAAGCCACCCACCCACAATACTCACCCTCTAATAATAATTTAAGGTTGTGTAATAGAAGTTGGCTGTTCACCCTCTAGTCAAATATGAACAAGGGAAATATGGGATTTCATCGAGTTTAATTTAACGTAGCGGGTGACCGACTTCGAGTGGAAATCGTTAAACGAGGAACTTTATTTTTACAGTAGTTCTTTCTACAGTATTTATAACAAACACTATAATTTTCATGTTGTTATGTTCCGGGAAAAAAAAAAAGGGTTTTAATAAAAAAAAAGGGGGGGGGGTAATTGAACTTAAAAAGTTGGCGCTGAAGTTTGAATTTTCACATGTACATAATCTTAGTAGAATAACTTAAGGGTTGTATATAGATGGCTTGTATCTCAACATCTAAAAAGAAAATTTTGAAACTGTACGATGCCATTTAAAAGTTAATAGTAACAGCTACCTATGATAAAATTTTCAGAACATTTGACCATCAGATAAGAGAGAAAATAGTTATTGAAATTAACATGGGCCCTTATGGGACTAAAACTTCAAAAAATCATAATTTATAATTAAGCATGGTGACCCCCCAAATTTTTTACATTTTTGAAGATACCATACCCTAATGTACCACTGTGCAAAATTTCAGATTTTTCTCTCTTTACAATTTTTTAGTCAAATCCCGCAGTACCTGATTTCCCGCCTTAAATATTTGATCGTGTTTTCATGTTTTTGACATAACTAACCTTTTAAGTCACATTTCATCTTTGCTCCATGTTGATTCTATATTTCGCGACCGTTCAGTTTGTTAGATAACAGAGTCACCTACTCCCTTAAGCATGAATTAACTTTTCCCTCACAAAGGTAATTGGGTAATCCATCTCCCCCCCCCCCCCCCCCACAATCTTTTATTAATCAAGTATTGTAAAGTTAATTTTTCCTTAATTATACTTAAAACTCTTAATATTGTAAAATTGTAAGGGGATAGGAAAATAACTTTTAACAAAATATAGATGTTTTCTGAAGCTTATAGTTACCGTGGAAGTTACATTGTTAAAATTAATAAATGCTTTTATTTTTCTAGCCCTGGCTTGATGGTAAACATACAGTGTTTGGCAGAGTTACAAGAGGCATGGAAGTAGTTCAAAACGTAAGCAATGTGAAGACTAACCCAAAGACAGACAAACCTTATGATGAAATTCAGATCTTAAGCATTACTGTCAAGTAAGATGTAATTTAACAACATAAAAGCAAAGGGGAAAAAAATCAGGATGCCAGCCAGAGGTTTAACTTTCAGACATTGAAATTTGATGATTCAAAATTGATGTAATTTTAAAACTTTTATTTCAGTTACAGATGTCCATGTAAAAAAAAAAAAAAAAAAAAAAAAAAAAAAAAAAAAAAACGGTAATAATAAAAACAAAAACAAAATTATCTCTGTGCTAGCAAGATTTTTGTTGAACTCTCTTTACTATGGTAAGGCCCTTGCTGGTTCTCTCTGCCCCTTTTTTTATACTTAAAGATAAAAAAATTATTCCAAATTTGCATGGTCATCCTGCAAAAAATACAAATTTGAAATTGTATTGAGCTCAATTACAAATTCAAAAAATTAGAATACATCGCTGACTTTCATCATCCATCAAAAACCTACTCATGATTATTTGTCAGTATTTAAATGTGACCTATTGATTAATATATGACATAGGGTATTAAGTGTATGTATAGAAAGTTAAAAATATTAATTGTGCAAATCCAATCATTAAATTCTTGATGTTGTGTAAAATAATAAAATGATGCCATATAATTTAACTCGTGAACAATACAATTTATTTTTATATGTGTATTAATTACTATACAAATGCAAACAACTTTTTTTTATAAATTATAAAATGATTTTGATTGTTTAATGCAAATAATGATATAAGTACTAAATAAAAATGTCCAACCTATTTTACAGTATGTATATTTTGTAGAGGTTTTCATAGTTAATATAATGTAAGCCATGTATATTATATGTATCATCTATGTTTTCTTTCATGTTTTTTATACCGAATTACAGTGTGACGGACTTCAACATTTTTTTTTTTTTTTTTTTTTGGCACCCAAATGCTATTTTTATTGTGTGACTAGCCTACTTATAATAAAAGAAAATATTATGTGTAGTATTGATTTTTTTTTTCATTATTATTATTTTACACTTCTTTGTTATAACATTTCTTATTATATTAGTATGCAGCAGACTAATCTAACAGGAACTACCTGCTATAGGCTATTTTTTAAATTATACACTAAATATTGATAGAGTCGCCAATAAATCTAAACTAAAAAATGAAAGGGTGAATAATCTAATATTAGACTTGTTTGGAATTCAAATAAATATCTAAAAATGACCCCCCCCCCCCTTTTTTTGGTCAAGTTTGAATTATATTAGTTTTTGCTGTATATGGAAAATTAGTATACAGTGTGAGAACAAGAGATACTATTTTATTGACGCAGGTAGCCCAATCCATTTAACATCTATTTTATTAAAAAATATCAGGGGCGGCCCTAGCATGTTTTTGAATTTCAAATTAAAATTGTAGCAAAAGTTATCAGCCGATTTTTATGATATTTTAGGATATGATAGTCAGAAAGTCAAATTTATTGCTTATATATTTTTTTTGTAGAAGTTTGGAAATAAAAGGCCCTTAAAGGACCCTTAAACTGAAAAAATGGGTCCATTTTTTACTTTGCACTCCAAAAGTGCAACTCGGAAATAAAATTTCTCAACAAAACTTTGTTTGGGTATTGGTGAGATATGGTGGACGCTAATTACAGACACGGCGTTGCTTTTTTCTTATTTTGGTCCCATTGGGACCCAATCAAAATTGACCAAAATTAAAATTTAGCAAAAAAATTAAAATTGGAATAGAAATTTGAAATTTTCCAGTTTAACATTTTTTGAGTCTTCAATTTCAAAAATCATATTTTCAAAATCCTACAAGGGCCCAAAAGGGCCCTTTGGGGCTCTAACTTTGTTGCAAATAAAGATATTGCAAAAAAATTTGCACCATTGAATTTCTAATGCTCAAGAACATAGGAATGGACTATTTACTTGCCTTCGTAGCTTTAAACCGAATTAATGGTTTTGGGCCCCTTTGCTAGTGCATGCCTTAGTGCATGCCTTAGTAACTGGGCCCTAAAAACCATTAATTCGGTTTAAAGCTACGAAGGCAAGTAAATAGTCCATTCCTATGTTCTTGAGCATTAGAAATTCAATGGTGCAAATTTTTTTGCAATATCTTTATTTGCAACAAAGTTAGGGCCCCAAAGGGCCCTTTTGGGCCCTTCTAGGATTTTAAAAATATGATTTTTGAAATTGCAGACTCAAAAAATGTTAAACTGGAAAATTTCAAATTTCTATTCCAATTTTAATTTTTTTGCTAAATTTTAATTTTGGTCAATTTTGATTGGGTCCCAATGGGACCAAAATAAGAAAAAAGCAACGCCGTGTCTGTAATTAGCGTCCACCATATCTCACCAATACCCAAACAAAGTTTTGTTGAGAAATTTTATTTCCGATAGTTACACTTTTGGAGTGCAAAGTAAAAAATGGACCCATTTTTTCAGTTTAAGGGTCCTTTAAGGGCCTTTTATTTCCAAACTTCTACAAAAAAAATATAAAAGCAATAAATTTGACTTTCTGACTATCATGTCCTAAAATATCATAAAAATCGGCTGATAACTTTTGCTACAATTTTAATTTGAAATTCAAAAACATGCTAGGGCCGCCCCTGAAAAATATATTTCACTTTTGTCTACATGTATTTAGGAAAAGGAATTAAAGGAGTACCACAAGTGCTGGACAAGCATGTGAAGTTAAAATTTGATAGAGAGAAACCAAATTAGAGTTGGCACCAGGCAGCAGCATCAACTGAAAATCTCAAATGGCGTTAGAGATTTAAAAATATATCATGCCATATATTGTCTGAAGCCGTTATGCACGGCCCTATGCACGCTTATCCATGCAAGGTGATGAGAACGTTTATGCATGTATAACTAATTATGAATCACAGGAATTTTAGTAGGAGGCGGGGGGTTGCAAGCACAGCAATATATTGTACATAACAAATAAATATAACTCAATAGTTACATACGTAAGTATGTGGTTTAAAATACGTTCGAATCGGGCAGATTTAACCAATCAGTGCGTGAGGCTGCGAGGCCACTAGGTATAAAGCTCGGTAAATTCGCACACCAGAGCACATCTCTAGCGTGACTGTGTTGTTACTCTGCCTGTTACACTGATGAGCCTAGGTAAGGCGAAACGTATGTAACTATATTAAGTTATAATTATTTGTTATGTACAATATATTGCTGTGCTTGCAACCCCCTGCCTCCTACTAAAATTCCTGCAACTCCTAATTAGTTATACATGCATAAACGTTCATCTCATCACCTTGCACTCATAAGCGTGCATATAGGGCCGTGCATAACGGCTTGTATATATATTTTTAAACCTCTATCGCCATTTGAGATTTTTAGTTTACGCTGCGCTGCCCGGCGCCAACTCTCATTTGGTTTCTCTCTATCAAATTATAACTTCACTTGTCTACTGTAGAACATTTGATACCAAGTCACAATGTACTATATAAATGTAGAGAATCTTTGCTTTTTATTAATTTTCAAAGCAACTTGCTCTACGCATACTATTCTTTATTATTATTTTTATTTTTTAATTTTATAACATTATATATATCAACCACTATGTGTTTTTTTTTCCCCTATCATTTATACATTTATATATATTACATTTAATATTTATGATATAAAAGCGCCCTATTAAAATTTTTGGTTTGACAAACTATATAAGATGATATATTTGCTAGGCAAATTTAATGTATTCTGTGACTGACAAAAGTACTTGCTAGAAATTTACATTGCGAAAATAAGACAACTACAGTATTATTATATATACATTAATTTACAATAAGGGCTATGTGATATTTATTATTCTTCGATTATTGTACTTCTGAATTCTGATGCTTCTACACCTGGTATAAAGTTTGCGTTGTATAAATTGAATTCTTAATTATCATTTTTATTGGTTGAAGTACAAAAAAACGTGGACCAATAGGTTTGAATTGCTCAAAGATTATATAGTGCCAATAAGTGTGTCATGTCGCATTTACGTCACTCGATACTTTTGGAGTATAATTTTGTAGAATAATAATTTTCTTCGGCTAAAACCATTTTCTACAAATTGAAAACATTTTTTAAGTAAGAATTTTATTCAGATACAATTAAATAAACATGCATTTTTCAAAAGAAAGAAGAAGAAAAAAAAAAGTTGTTATTATTATTTTTTTAAATTAACCAACCTTCCCGCTTAAAACTTGGCAGCTGTTTCAAAAAAAAACAACAGATCAACAAAACTTTTTTGGCCGACGTGTTTCGTTTCGCCAGTCCAGCTGGCTCAGCAAAACTAATAAAAAAAGCTGGTTAAAAAGTGTAGTCAAAGGTAAAATAGTGAATGAAAGTCGGGGTGAAGTAATGGAAAACTCAAAACTTATTATTTATGCAGTAGGAATATTTGTTTGTTATTTCTATTACGGTGTAATTCAGGAACGCATTACACGAGGCAAGTATGGAACTGGCGAAGAACAAGAATATTTTACCTACAGCCTAAGTTTAGTATTGACTACATGCTTTATTAATTATGCATTTGCAAAGCTATTGCTATCTACAGTTCAAAAACAGGGCGAAGACAACACACGAACGACATATTATGCTTCTAGTGCCTTAACTTATCTCCTGGCTATGGTTTGTAGTAACATGGCTCTACAGTGGATAAACTATCCTACACAAGTTGTTGGAAAATCATGTAAACCAATACCAGTTATGATTCTAGGAGTTCTCCTAGGGAGAAAAAACTATCCACTTCGGAAATACTTATTTGTACTCTTGATTGTTATTGGTGTTGCCCTGTTTATCTACAAAGAGCATGGAGGTAATAAGAGCAAAGAAGATGAAAGTTGGATGGGTGAAATTCTTCTAGTGCTGTCGCTCACTATGGATGGATTAACTGGAGCTGTTCAAGAGCGTATGCGAGCAGAACATCAAACAAAATCAGGCCATATGATGCTGAATATGAACTTCTGGTCTTGTATTTTTCTAGGCATCGCTGTATTACTCACAGGAGAAATATGGGATTTCATCCAGTTTGTGAGCAGACATCCAGACATCGTATGGCAACTCAGTACTTTTGCTATAGCCGGGGCACTTGGTCAGTTCTTTATATTTTTGACAGTAAGTGAGTTTGGTCCTTTGCCCTGCTCTATAATAACAACGACTCGCAAGTTCTTTACTGTACTCGGCTCTGTTATATTATTTGGTAATACTTTACTAATGCGACAGTGGATGGGAACATTCTTAGTGTTCAGTGGCCTCTTTCTTGACAGTTTTTATGGAAAAGTACCACCAAAGAAAAAATAGCTCTCGGATATAAACCTGTTACCATAATCTTCCTTGACTACAACACACAAACTGTACCTAAAAAAGTATGGCACAATATTGATGGATTAACTGCATCAATAAATTTTTATCAACAAAGTACTTTGATCTTGATTTTATGTTATTATTGGTTCTTTTGTTTCTTTTATTGTGTATTTTGTTGTTATTTTCTTATTATTATTGTGTGCGGAACAAATTGTGAGATTGACTTTGCTTTAAAAGTCACTTCATTAGAAATGAATTTCAACTTCTAGTTAATTGTGTATGTACTCACTACTACTATAAACTTTACTTTATGTCCTCTACTTTCTTATACTGCTATTTGAAGGTAAAGCTGTCATTGTTATTTATTACATGCTGTACAGGTCTGGCCAAATGATTGAGAACAATTTGTATAGGTAACCCTCAATCACGCTATGCTATCTTTATAAGAAAACGCAGCGGCAGCCGCTGCCCTGGTCAGAGCTGTAATAGAGTTTACGTTCATAAATCTTTGGGTACAGTACAAATCAACATTTTTTTTCTATTTCTTATCCTATCTAAATAATGTACACATATAAACATTCTGAAAAGTAATGATTGGTTTGTACATCATGTATCTACTTGATTTAGGTTTCAGTGGTACATTTGTCATTCTGTTTTAAAATTTCAAGTATGACTATCTTACAGTTTTCGGGTTTAATGTACTCTTAATTATATTTCATCGCATACACACCAACAAAATATTTTTCAGAAGTTTTCTAATTAAATATTTAAAGGGCATAATATCGATGTTGTTGCTAGCAATATTTGAATCTCGTTTTTTGTTACAGTATGCAAAATGTCTATCTCGTTTTTTGTCACAAGAAGCAAAATTTCTATCTCGTTTTCGAACATTATGTACATTGCGATTGACTTACACATTTTGCTTCGTGCAACAAAAAAACGAGATAATATTTTGCTACACGTGACAAATAACAGAATAACATAAATAAAGATTTATGACAAATAACAAGATACACATTTTGCTTAGCGTGACAAAAAAGGAGATACACATATTGTTTGCAACAACACTGATATGTATTATTGTATTTTAATTTAAAGTGTAATTAATTAATTCTATGTTCTGTGTACCAATGTATTGGGCACAAGCCTGTTTTTGGTCAACTATAAATAAATAAAATTAAAATCAAAGGGAGGAAAAAAGTTCCTTCTATAAAATTGTATGCCTGCTTATGCTTCAAATTATAATATATTTTATATTATGTATTTATAATTCAATGATACCAATTTTCTGATAAGTTGCTGTTATTAATATCCTTTTTAAATTTTAGTTGATGGACGTACTCATACTATTCTTTATATACTTAATATTCATTATAGAACAATTATTTTTAAAGTAGAGTTGCACATCCTATATCTTTAAAAATAATTTAGATACTTTTCTGAATAAGGCTTATATGCATTGTTTGAATGATTAAATGCAATTTAATTTTTGCTTTATAAGAAAAACAGGTATTGTGTGGTTGTAAGTGATAGCCGCCACTTCCATCAAAAGCTTGTTAGTATATGTGCACAATTACTATCTTTCATCAAAAGAAAGTGTTATGTCTTTTGAATTTTCAAAATTTGTATTCTGATTTGACCCTTGAATTGAATTGGGTTCTTTTATTGTATATTGATATCAATGAGTAAACTCCTTATTTAATGTATTACTCTAAAGTATCATACAATTTCTTGTCTCATTTTTAGAATTATATTTTTTCAACTATATTCTCATACACTTTTTCTGAAATTGTTTATAAATTTAAATAAATTGAATAAAGTATTTGTGTAATTATTATTACTTTGTATAATGTAATTGTTTCATGACTGATTTATTAACGAACAGAATCTACAAAAATTTGGCACAAATATTTCTTAATGGGTGTATGCAACTGTATCAAGCAAGTAAAATAATATTAAGGTATAAATGAATGCATTGAACAGACCCAAATACATGGGATTGCTAAATTGTTATTATTTTCAAGAGAATATACTTAATTGGACGTTATGACAAACCTACATACTTTCCACTTAATTTAAATATAAAATTAATTGTGCTACCTCTATCTACAATATGTCCTTTTGCTTACGTGTTACAAGATAATTTTTCTATTTACATTATTATTTATAATTTGTAAGTATATATATATTATGTGTACTGAATGAATATTGTGACATTAAAAATAATAGAATATTATGCAAGTTACAGTTTGTATGTTGTTTAGTTTGTTGAAGTAACAACTTGCATGGAATTTCATTTGCATTATTACTCAAAAAAAAAAAAAAAAAAAAAAAAAAAAAAAAAAAATGATAATAATAAAGTGAATTGTAAAATTTGCTACTGATGTTCAAAAACTATATCATTATTTTGTTGTAAATAAAAATTATTCTTGTGTTAAAGTTTAATTGAAGTTTAGTTTCATTTAAAACTTGCAAACCTTCCCATTATCTTCTAGGTGTGTATGTATGCATGCGCAAACCTCAATAAAATATCTAGTGGAATCTTAAAAATATTTTAATTATTACTTTTTTTTTTTTTTTTTTTTTTTGAAAAAAATATATGTATAAAAATTAACTTAAGAATTTATTTTAATACAAATTTATTAACATTTTTCAAAACTAAGAATTTAATGATATAGTGCGTAACATATATCCGATAGACATATAAGGAAATGGATAAAAGAAAAAAAAAACTACAATCTAAAAAGTAAAATAAATAAAAAAACAAGCAAAATTAAAATCGATAGGAAAAGAACCAATGCACGTTAAAAAGTTTTATTACGTACAGTATATAACACAACACACACCATATCAATTTTTAAGGTACTCGTATTATTGCCCCTTTCCTTTTAATTATATTTCCCCTCTTGCACGATTCTAGTTGTTGCGATTACGCGGTACGTCGACAGAGGCAGCAGCTTCGAGCTGAGCTTGCAGTACGAGAAGCAGTGAAAAATTTTGTGAAGTTTTTGTCAGTCACTCAGCCACAGACAATCCAGCAAGTTCAGTGGCGGTGCTGGTGCCACTGCGCTTCTCATTGGATCTGAGGTGCATGATTATAACCACTGGCGAACGGCACAAAAAAACTACTGCAAAAATATAACAACGTTCACCACTGTATTTCATTTAGTCAGGAAAATCTCAGTCATCAAAAGTCTTCGAGAGAGTACAAGACAAAAAGTTGAAGTACAGTGGCCACTATATTATACTCTTCACACAACAAACAGTTCAATAACCGGGCGAGTCGTTCTTGCCTGCCGTCAACTCGCGGTCCCGCACTCACGTGGAACCAACTTTTATTTGAAATATTAAAAAAATATAATATAGTGTTGGTATAAAAAGAGGATAAAAATATTCCAGCTGTCACACACTCAAAACAAACAATAATTTGCAGTGTATAAAAATGCGTCAATTAAAATTATATACGTCGAGTTAAAGTTTTGCTGTCAAATACTTTTATTATTCGCAAGTTTATATTTTTTTGAATATGTTTCATAGTTAACAAAACATTAAAATACAAGAACAGGTTTGACAGCAAAAAAAAAAAAAAAAAAAAAAGAAAAGAAAAGAAAAAAAAAATCATACTTGGGGCAAACACAATTCAGCGCACCATAAGTTGAATCATCCGCCTCGGATCTTTTGAGTGGACGAAGGGACACTCCACAGTATATAGGTAAGTTGACATTTTTTTTATGACAGTTATAAACATATATTAAATTATCAATAGCCCGCATCTTAAAGGCATTAATAGTTTGCCCGCATTCAAATTTCTTCCCTAAATATAATTTTTTAATTTTTAACAGAATATTTAAAAATAGTATAAGAGGCTTAATTACTTTAAAAATAACTCAAATAAACAGCCTATTTACACACACACACACACATATATATATATATATATATATATATATATATATATATGTGTGTGTGTGTGTGTACGTATATATAATACACACACGCACATTTGCATTTATGTAAATAATTCTATATATTTAATATATAAAAACAAGCTTTGATTAAAGTTTCTCCTTTCCTAGGAAAATAAATAATCATAAAAGTATCAACAACAACAAAAAAAAAAAAAAAAAATTTAAATTAAATTAAAAGGAAAGAGGAAGAAATATGATTATTTTAATGATTATAAAATGTCAAATTAATATTGTTTATTGTCTAACTCATCTAATGTTCCATAAATATACTATAATTATAATGTATAGCAGGGTCGGATTGGGACGAAAAGGCGCACTCCGCGATCCACCCATAGGGGCGCTAACACATAGACGGGGGGTCAGGGGGGCGTAGCCCCCCTGAAGGGGGTCAAGGGGGCGAAGCCCCTTGCGGGGGGTTAAGGGGGGCAGAGCCCCCTTACCGCCGGAGGCGAAATTTTTTTTGCAACCTTCTTTTTTTGACTCTATTTTTAAAATTAAAATTTGGTATATAATATGTAATAACATGTCTTCCAAATCGTATTTTATTAACATTTTATTTTTATTAAGCAAAAAAAAAAAAAAAAAAAAACTAAATAAATAAATAAAATAAATAAATTTAAAAAAAAAATTGGTTTAACATACATTTAGGTGAATGGTACATCATGTACATGAATGTTGTAGTACTTATTTGATTAAAAATTTGTTAAGCAGTTTGAACGCCCCTGCATTTCTCTACTTGAGAGTGTAGATTCAATTTCTATCTTTGTTCTTGCACTTACATTTTTTTTTCGAATAATTGTTCTTCTTGGAGATATTTAAATCTGTTTTGTTACATCTTTGCAACAGCTCAAGTTTCCCACTTAGGGTGGGATTGTATTTTTTTTTTAATTTAGTTTAGGCTGCTGTACCCAAAATTGTAATCCAAAAAATACTATCTCAAAAACACTCGTCACAACAGAGTGTCAGAGTTCCCCCCTATGCTAATGAACCTATATTTGAACCCCGATTTTGACCCACTTGGATTTTTTTTTAATCAGTTTGAAAAAAATACTAGCTTGTTTTTTCGTGTTGAATTTTAATTAAAAATTATTTTCAGATATTTCTAGAATGAATTTTCCGAGAAAAAAATTATTGCAAATTGCTCATGTTAATAATTTGAATATGCGATTTTCAATCATTTTTTTTCTCCGTAAATGTCTCGTAAAAATCGTTTAAAAATTCAAATTCATTAAAACTTGATCTATAGAACACACTAGTATTTTTTGTTTATAATTAAAATATTCAAGAAAATTTTAGTACACCTGAGCTTGAAGTTTGTGTGTTTTACGTGTTAAAGGCGGCGTTGCCCAACGACTTTTTACGCTAATTTGCGGATGATTTGATATGAGCCGAAACTTTTTGGAGTCGAGAATTGTTCCTTGGTTCATTATAAACCTAGAAAATGAGATTGCTTAGCTCAAGCGCCCTATGCCTAGAGTCATTTTAAAGTTAAAAAAAAAAAAAGCGTCGATCCGAGCACCGATCCGAGCACCGATCCGATCAAATGATCGTGATCTGATCGAAAAAATATCGTTTGACTACAACACTTGAGTGTTTGGGCGCCCCCTTTGCCGTAGTACCTCACGCGCGAAGAAAAAAAAAAAATTCTCTATCGAGATTTGCAAATTAAACAATAGTTTGAGATTTTGTTTGATTATATATATATATACGCCCCATACTTGAAAATTAAATACCATGTAAAAGTAAAAAAAAAAAAAAAAAAAAAAAAAAAAAGTACCCGGAGCACTGTATTTCACGTCTTAAAAATAACATTTGGTTTAAATTTAAAACTAATTTCAGTAAAACATTTAAAAAAAATACGAATACGATAACAATAAAACATCTATGATTTAGGGAGGGGGCATGTTTTTCACACAAAATAATGAATAATATGGCCTCTCTCTCTCTCTTTTGATTTGTAAAGTTTAATTTTTTTTTTTTTTTTTTTAGTTTTTAGTACAGAAAAAGACAGCGACTTTAAGAGCGAAATTCATTATTTCTTTTTATTATTATTTGGAGCCTTTCAGCTTTCTGTTTTTTTTTTTTTTTTTTTTTTTTGTTATTTTTTTTTTAAATTTTTCTTTTCAAAAACGCCCCTTCGGGGCGCAGAGGGGCGCCAGCTCGGGGGGGCGCACTCCGCGATCGCGGAGTAGCTCTTATGGCCAATCCGACCCTGATGTATAGTATATAAAGTACATAGTATACTTAACATTTACTTTATTTTTTATTTTTTTATAAAAGTTAGACTATAAAAAGTTGCGTATCTATGCAACTTTTTATGCTGCGAAGATAAGGTAAATTGCCTATTTTACAGGCGCTAATGGTGACAATTGCTGTTTCTACTGTACGTTCAAATAGGAAAATAAAAATTATTATTAATCAGTTTTGCATCAAGTTAAATCATATATAATTATATATATATATATATTATATATTATAATAACTATATATTATAGTTCAATATAAATTTTTAAATTTATTGTTTTCTTTTTGAACTTGTTAGGTTAAGAAAAAAGCTTATGCATTTATATAGACTTTATTCTTTATTTATAATATATAATCATAAATATTATTCATCTCTAAGAGTTAAAGGAGCTGTCCGAATAAATTTTGAGCAGTTCAATTGATTTAAAATGCATAATGATCTCTTGCTTGTCATAAAAGCTTGGTATATTATATTCTTTTTTAATAATTAGATTAAAAGAGATCACGTCAATTTTAGATTCTCGCTTGTTTCAATTATTCATAAATATAGGCCTAAATCGTCGAATTTATATATATATATATATATATATATATATATATATATATATATATATATATATATATATATATATATATATATATATATATATATATATATAAAATTATATATTATATAATGTTGATATTATCCTATATATGTTTACGTGGACCAATATTATTTGCATATTTTTATTTCCTTCAATGTCAATGCTCTTATAAAGACATTAAAATTTATTCCTCAATGTAAATATTGCCCCGTGTGAACAGGCTGTATTTTATTATACCTTATTCAGCTACATAATATTTTGATCACAAAGAACGTGAATCAAGAATAAAGTCATACATATATACCCATACCCTGATTAGTACTGCAAACATGCAGTGAAACTTGAACAGGAAATGCAACAAAATAAACGAAAAAAAAAAGAATGCTGACCTACTTCATTTCAAGAAATTTTACAAACTCTTAATTTAATATCGTTGCATATATGTATACAGGACCTACATATTACTGTCTGTTTTTAACAGAATGATAACAATAAATAATAATAATAAAAATATATATACTTATGCAATTTGTATCTGTCGTTTGCGCAAAATTTTGTAACTTGATTGTGATTTAAAAAAAAAAAATTGAGATATTTTTAGAAAATCAAAATATTTTTACCTTGTATTTTTATCTCAATAGCTTATAATACTTAACACGAACTACGTGAATATGTCAGTATCATTCGTTATCAGTAGCAAATGGATGTCAGTCTGCGATACGTTAAACATGGTGATCGTGATCGACCTGACGTTTAGTTTACACTATAAAATATTTTTATGTCAACATAATTTCAGTTCGTAGAAATGTATTTGCGCATGAGTGTTTAAACGTAATAATTGTAATTTTATGACATGAAATTATATGTTCGCATAAAAATATTTCATAGTGTGTTTCAACTGCACTTCATTAAAAAGATATACAAAAAAAGTATGAAATAATAGTTACTGCTCAAGTGCCTTTAACAATAAAAGTTTACGATTATATTTGCTGAAGGAATACATTAATTAGAACATGATTATATAGTGTATAAAAATAGATCGCATTCTACGCAATCGCCGATCTATCATTCGAATCATCTATAAACGTTACCGCACTGATAATTATGCACCAAAAGGTACTAATTAAAAATGCACTAAATGGACCATTCATTTATGGGTTCATTAAAGGGATCATTTTATGAAATTTATCATGACAACAGAGAATAAAGAAAATATATTTAATTTTAGTTGAAAATGTGCACACGTTTTTGTGTTTGTTTGTGTGTGTGTGAATATATTCTACAAGTGTTTTCAAGTATACTGTATAAATATTGAAAGTAAAAATTACTGAGGATATTTTGCTTTTCATACGTAACATTACGACGATATAATGTGTGCCATTTAAGAGAATAAGCACAATGTTATGCATGTTGTATTAAGAAGTACTTCTGTGTATTTTTTTTCTTGTATACCGTACAACAAATCAACTAAAAAAGTGCATATTTTACTTTTATGCATTTTGTAAGTGATGCAAAACAATACTTGTGTGAATAAGTAGAACATGTTTTGGTCTTCATTCCCCTTAGTTTTTTTGGTTATATCAAATTTTAGAAGTTTATGCTTATAGTATCTGATAGTGCTTTTATTGCTTTAGTATTTATCAATGGAATATAATAGGAGAATCAAAAATCGATCTTTGCAAATTTTATTTTTGCATTGCTGTGGGGAAAAAAAAGATTAAATATATATTTTTTCAAAACTTTATAAAGACATGAACACTCGATAATAATTTATTACAACATTTATGAAACGTCAAGTGAATAATACAGTTTATAACTTTTTAGTATTTTTTTATTGAGAGTAGTGTTGTAGTATTTTTAGGGTATAGAAAAAAAAATAAGAAGAAGTATAATTTTAAAATTCATGGTATAAAAAAAATGGTATTAAAATTTGGGCTAATAATAAGTACTTATTATTAGCCCGAATTCATAGCCCGTATTATATATATATATATATATATATATATATATATTATGTTTGTTTATAATATTATATAATATATTATTATATAGTGTATAGGTTTGAATAATAATAATAATAAGTCTTTATTTAAGGCGCATAAAGGGCTTTTTCAACCCTATTACATGAACCTTGGCTATATCAAATGCCAATATAATTATACAAATAATAACACATTTTGATAAACATAAAACAGCAATTTATATCTTATATTATGATTTAATGTGTAATCAAATTAAGAAAACATTTTACATTTTCAATTCACAATACTAATTTTGAATATTTTTTCTGGTGATTTCTGCATATAACACTTTAAAGTTTTAAGAAATTCGGATATAACAAAAACATAATCTAAATCAATGTTATGAATCCACACGTTTGAAAATAAGTATAATGAATCAATAACTACGCGACGCTGGTTGTTCTAGCAAACGTGAAATACATATTATATGTGTTATTTTATAATACACTTGAAACTAAAAGGGAATAAAATAATTTGTTATAAACAGAGTTCTATCTGCAAGCATATTGTGTTTCATTTATATTTTCACCTTGTGAAAATTGATATTCAAAGATTCTTGCAACGTTGTACACAGCATCATTATTTTTCTTGACAACAACTGTGTTATATGATATGAAGAGAAGAGAAGTTATAGAAAAATAATGTATATAATATAATCAATAATCAGAGAAAGAGAGAGAGAGAGAGAATCACTGAATTAACTAATTCAATTTAAATCACTATCGTTGGGGTCATATGTATATCCGCGTGAGACTTTTTTTTTTTTTTTTTAGTATTTTAATTAAAGTATTAATTAAAACTATGAAAAGGCACTATGAGGTGGTGTTGTCAGTGGATGAGAACATTTTTCAGGCATAGATTCTAAATGAGCTATATAATGATGTTTATAATCCGCTCCTATTCATTTAATATTCTACTTATTAATTAAGTCAATGTATATATCGCTTTGAGCTGTTCGCTTAATATCATGTGACATTTAATTTTAGTCTCTATCAAGTTAATGCGCATTAGTATTACATTTTATTATTTCCATTTTCCTGATCGTTGAGCTAGAAAATATATTATTTAACGTGGCGTGTATAAAAGTTTAGTACACAAAAACATCGTTTCACTTTAACAGACGTTTTTGATAATTTACACTTTTTCTTTCGCTGGAAACGAATCCAATAACAACTCTTAGACTGATATAACATATAAAACTTTAATTTAATAAATGGACTGATTACATTTTCAGAAGAAAATTTGATATAGCTTGTCTTGCTTTATCAAGAATCTCTCTCTCTCTCTCTCTCTCCATAAATTTTACTAGCTCTAATCGTGCACTTTTTTTTTTTATATTTACTAAAATAATAAAACATAAGTTGCGTCAATTGCATAAGTAAATCATGTTGTGATGTTGCAGCACGTACTGAAAATGCAGTTTTCCTTAAAAATACGTCCCCTTAAAATTTGAAATTATTTTTCTACTCCAAACTCATCACTCATTTAAAATATTGATAGTAGTATCAAAGATTGGATACCTAATTTGGAATGCTAATTAAACATATTACAGTTTTACTGCCTTCATTATGATTTGAAAAGAATAAAGTTTATGAAAATTTGCTATGTAGACTGATGTCTTCATTACAGTTCTACGCGTACTATATACTTATATATTTTATCAATAAGAAGATTATAGTAATGAATAATTATAATAACGAATAAATATCAGCCTCACAAGTAATAAGACAGTGGAAAATTATCCAATCACATTGAAAATTATTTACAATTATGTTTGCGTTTATTTTTAGTTGCAAGCAACATGCATAATAATAATATGCATTATTGTTATCGAATAATTATATATGACACGTGGAAACAAACGTGTTGGTATAATTTCATGTTTCAGTCATACTTTTTATATTGTTTTCTTGCATGATTAAAACGAAGCAAGAAGCGTTTTCATTTGCATAATTCAAGCGCAAAAAAAAAAAAAAAAAAAAAAAAAAACGTACAGTTTGTGTTATTAACTTGATTTTGAATTTAAATAAATTTATTTTAGGACTTTTAATTCGTAATACTTTACTATATAGGTCCCATAAAACTAAACTTGATATCAAAATGCAAAGAAAAATCAGACTGACAACGTATTTTGCACAATGCACGTAATTTAATGAAATTAAATTAATTAAATTTGATTTCAATGTCTTGAAAATAAATTTAGAAAATGGCTCTGTTAACAATAAAAATTTACTCCGGCGCGCCCATCTTATTCAAAATTTAAATTCTTCATTCTATAATGGAAATAAACGAAACTGTGTTCAAACCAATTGTTTACGCACAAATTATTATTATTTTACGAAATTCATATCCAGAAAGAGTTTTGTTTCAAGATTTCAAAAAAAAAAAAATATATATATATATATATTCATTTCTTTCATCCAACATTCATAACACAATTAAATGCATTAGTTTAGGTTAAATGCAATTTGGAATTAGTGCTTACATGATTACATTTTCTTGCTAAATAATTGATAATTGAAAATTGCAATAAATAACACCTCTTATCAACGTGAAAGTTGACAATTTGGAAAACATTGAATATAATTAATAACATTCATAACAGATTTTTATTAAAAATGCTACTTTTAATTTTAATACATTATTATTATTATTATTATTATAATATTATACTTTTCTCTTTTCACCAAAGTGGATAAAATAGTACGTAAATATTAAATAACAAATAAAAATAAAATAAATTAATGAATAATTAAATGAACAATCATTGAGATGAGTTGCTGAGAAGTACACTCTCTAAACGATAACACAAACAAAATTATTGTTTCGCAATATCATCGATGGATTGATTTATATACGTATATATAGATAAGAATATATATTTATATTATATATATATATATATATAATATATATATATATATATATATATATATATATATATATATATATATATATATGATGACTCAAAGCAGTCACAATAAACAACTGTTATTATTATACATTTACATTACAAAATCGCACGGTATAAGTTTTCTTTTATATACAATAAAATACAAATCTTTTTCCAAGAGAAATAAGTAATACAATGAATAGTTCATTTACCTTAATTTTATACTGTCAAGAAATATTATTTACGCTGTAACTTGAGAGATTTACAGACAAGCTGTCACATAATATATCTATATTTTTTTCTTCTTTAAGAGTAAGGAGAAAAACAGTGTATTGTAAATAATATAGGTAACGTACAATGGATAATAGTAATAAAAAAAATTAAAAAACGAGTTGCTCATCTTTTTTTTTTTTTTTTTTTTTTACGCATTCTCTTTATATAGATAATCAATATTATCCATGTACATAAAATAAAAATCAACAAAAAATTAAAAGAATAATTAAAAAACAATGTATAAAAATACTGAAATATTGTATTCGCAGTCTGTAATAGGCAAAAACAAACCTCGATACCGTGTACTATCAAATTTTTTTTTTTTTTTGTTTACAAAGAATTATACAGCGTCGATAAAATACTGAGTGGAGAGCTTTCAGTTCTGTACACATAACAGTTAATTGAATTGTTAAATTGACGAGACGAAAATATTTAAAGTGTTATGTTACTGTATAAGCTATACCTATGTCTAAATAAATAAATATAAATGCGAATTTGCGGGATGTTTATTTATTATTATTTATTTGTTTGCCCTTCAACTCTGTCAGGAATGTGTAATAGTAGATTTCTAATTAAAAAAAAAAAAAAAAAAAAAAAAAAAACTAATTTTATATCTAGGAATATCAGATTGCTCCTTTGTATTCACTAATTTGTGGAATTAAAAGTGAAATTAAAACAATTTATCTTCAGAAAAAAGTGAAAATTAAAAAAATGAAATAGTAACAAAGTAGCACCAAAAATTTAAGTGAGTGGCAATGTAATAACATATAATGCTGTCAGCAGCAATTATAATGATAATGTTTAAATATTTAGATTTTTTTAAAAAATATTATAGTTCAGTTCCTATATAGGTATGCGTTATTAATGATATAGAATGTGCTTTTGGTTATATTTATAATACACACATAAGAATTTTATGTAAACGTAAAATTTACCAAAAAAAAAAAAAAAAAATTAGAGTGATAGTAAATATGTACAAATTAAAAATTTATTATTATAAATCTCTTCATAATGTATAGAGAGTAACTGCTTCTAAAAATTAAATTACTCTTTCAATCATGTATGGTTTCAGTCTGCGGTGAATGAATGAGTTTTTAACGGTAAAAGGATGTGGTTTAACTGAATTAAATAACTATAACAATTAATATATGATTATTCCTAATAAATTTTTATTTTATTGCTTATTCATATAATATCGAGTAAATTAAAAGTTCTCATGATAAAACGAAACAGTGTGCAAATAATAATACTTGCGATTACGGATAAAAAAAAAAAAAATAAAAAAAAAACGTTGGAATTGTATGTTAATTTTTTCCCCTTAGTATATTTACTTCTCGTATAATCACAACACAAATACAATACAGAATTCAAAATTCAAAATATATTTATTCATTTCTTTCATCCTACAATCACAATATACAAAAAAGCATATCGGCTTAGGTTGTATCAGTTGATACAATTAGAAATGATAGCCAAAAGTACACAATTATAACGTAGACATCAATATATCACAAAAACATATTTATATGAAGACAAAAAAATAATAATAATTAAATCATGACTATAAATGCATTGTTTATTCTGATTCATTATCTTTCATAAACTCATCAATAGAATAATATTGCTTGTTTAACAGTAGTGTTTTCAATGATTTTTTTAAACAAAATAGGGTCTTCAATTTCTCTTATATAAGTTGGCAGATTATTATAAATCTGCAAACAACCACAGAAAGGACCTCTATTGTACATTTCAGTTCTTTTATAGACACTATTAATTTTCAATTTAATATTTCTTGTGTTGTGACTATGTTTTGTTTCATGACTAGTAAAAAAAGGTAAATTAAATTTAACTTTCATTGCACTGCATTCAAGTATATAAACACAAGGGACAGCTGTATTATTTTAGACATTTGACTGCAATAACAAGACATCGAGAAATGAATATAGCTGAAATATATAAGTAGCGGGTGGTTTTTAAGGGATGGTAATTCTCAAAATAAAACAAAAATCATTTAGTTCAGTTCTTCATAATCTGAGTGAGTGAAAATTTAATAACCATCAGCTATCAAAGCGTTAATTATTATTTAAAAAAGTTAATTGTAATACCATGAATTTGTGTGCGTCCTAATTACCTTTAGCATATTATAAGCATTTTTATTTTCAGTAACTGTATTGCAGCAATTAAAAAAAAAAAATGTTTTCATGAACAAAGTGCAAGTTGTTAATTAATATGAAATACATTAAAAGCATTCATGTATATACAGTACTGTATATTGCAGGATTTAGCAAGCATAATATAGGTATATATATATATATATATATATATATATATATATATATATATATTATTATTAATATTATTAATGAGAAATAAACATAATTATCACATAAATTAAATATTAAATAATAATGAATGCTAAGCTTGTTGTATACACAAAGAAAGCAATTAAAATAAGGTTTTGCTGCTGCTGTACTCCACCAATTCAGTAATATATTGATAATATTGATATATTATTATAAACGATTTGTTGAAGGGTACAGTACACATGCAGTTTATTTTATTGCGTCGTACGCTGTCGTACAATTACTTCTGTAATTCATGTCACTGGATTTCGACATAGATTTTTCTTACTTTTATGTTGGTGTGGTTTATTTGAGATATAAAGTACCTCTATATACTTTGTATTTTAACATGGTCAAAATAAATATTATAGTTATACTTATCATGATTATAAAGTAATAATAAATCAAATCAAATAACTAATGATAGAATATTTTAAATTATAAGCAATAAAAAACAAGGAACGAATATTATTGTAAATCTTAGATTTGAATTTTGTTGAAATTCATTCTAACGTTATAATAATTATTATGTGTTTTAAATGTTTAATTTTTTTCTCAAACAACATTGAAGACACAGAGTCAATGCAGACAAATTATCAAGATTTATAGATATTTTTATGGGATGTGTAATCTTAACTTTACTTTTATCTTAAAAAAATTTTTAACACTTATATAACTGCTTTACTCATTATTGCATGCATTAAAGTTAAAGTGTAGCTCAACTCTTACAATAAGTATTATTTTGTGACAGGCGGGAGCTTAAGTTAAAAAATATTGAACATACATTCTAAACGATGCAATTAAGTTAATTTATATAATTTATTGTATGTAATTTGTTCATAGTTGTTTATTTCTTACATCTATGTAGATATCAAGACAATATTCTAAAAAAGTCTCATGGCGAGTCATGAATAGAGACTGGATTTTTTTTTAAGTTAAGTTATACGTCTGCAAATTATATAGTTAGGCTTTCTGCACCCAATCTATACTATACAATGAAAGGGAAAATCAGTTTGCTGTTCGCCGGAGTTCACCATGAGCTTTTGAAATATAAACAATTGTAATATACCTCAACTAAACAAAACTATGTTGAGAATTTTATTTGTTGTGAATGCTGGCAAGTCCTCGACCAATGAAAAATAATAAACATTATAATCGCGGTAAAACAACGGACGGTATACTTCATGCGAAAGATTTGGTGTTCACTTTCCGTAATTAACAAACAATTCCTCTGAGTCTCTTTGATGAAATAAAAAGAATATGTCACAACAAGAATACGCTACACTGTTATCTTATCCGTTTTTATAAGGCTCTTGTTCTAAATTTGAATCCAATATTTAAGTTCCACTTTGGCCGCTACGCGTAAGGGTAACAAAAACATGTGGCTTTTAATGGCTAAAACAGTGGTTAAGAGTTCTCGTGCAAAATTTTTCTGTCAAATAAACGAAGTCGTTGTTATTAAAATGTATTCGGCTTTTTTATCCATATAACTCTAAAGCACTTTTTTGTTCTTTTTTTCATTATAAAATAGAATAGTATGTATAATGCCAAAACACGGAATGCATATAATGAAAACAAATTAAGTTAATTTTTTACTGTATATTATTTAATTTAAAATAATGCATGAATCAAATTTTGCACTATACTGCAATTATAAATTAAAGACGTTGTTTAGATCCTTAAAATTGTGTAATAGGTTCATTAATTTAAAAAAATAATAACAATGAAAATAAAATACACGAACCATCTCTACATTATAGTTGCATTATAGTAGGTTCATAATTTTATTCTCTTCCGTAAATAATTAGTATTTTTTTATATAAGTTTAGTTATTATGCAACACATAATAGATAACGGTATCTATAATATTTGCATCAGCAGATAAGGTATTATATATATTATAATGTATATTTTTTTCACCGTATATGATTTTAATTCCATATATTGATAACATCACCTTTTCATACAGTTTTAAGGATTTTAACGATACTGTTAACGCAGTTTATTTGATTTATCATTGTAAAAGTTAATAAATGTTATTCAATATTACATGATATAATATGTATTATATGCTAAATTATATTGTATTTATCTACTTGCGAGACAAATGAGATAAGTTAGAGCAGTATCTTCTGATACATTCTTGCGGTTATTTGCTTTGCTTGGTAGAGATATGAATGTGGTATAGTCTCACAATATTATAGCTTGTTACATTATTATGCTTTGGTTATAAGATGTGAGTGGCCGGCCACTACTGGCCTTGGCTTTATAATGCTATGCTTCCTGGCGCAGTTAAGGCGTGAGTATTGAACTGCCCTAGGGTGAATTTATTAAAATTGTGGGAATTTTATAATATTAACGCTAAAAAATACAACTAATAATAATAATAATAACAAAATTAAGTAAAGAAATCAAAAGAATTGATGGGAACCTAACCAAAAATCTAAAATTGATTGCATTTTACAGTATTGCACTACATACATCAACAGCAAGATTTAAAAATTATGGTTCCAGATTGTAATAAAATTAACGTTCAAATCTAACAAAAACAACAACAACAAAATAGTTAAAAATTTGCAGGGTATACATGTTTTTTAAAGATATGCGCATCATTCTGATTAATTTATGCAGATCAATATTTTTTATCTTATATTTCAATCTAATTTTAATTACATTTATTTTATGATATACAATTAAATTTTAGAGAGTACGCATCAACAAGGAAAACGGAAATTAAGTTGCCAAAGGGAAATATGTGCGAATTAGCTGTAACGAAGTAGATTATTTACATTATTGGAAATACGTTCTTTTAGAATTAAATTTGGAGAACACAGTCATGTTTCTTGCACATCACAGGAAATGCATATTAGTCTCCCTTAAAGGCGTCTCTTGCAACGGAAGACGAGTTTGTCTACATTAGAACCTATTAATACTGCACTATGTTTGCTTCCTGTATAATTAATGATCATTGATTCTTATACACATTTATTTTTAAAAACTATTGGCATTGACAAATAATTAGAAAAAAAAGGTAACCTATTTACTTTACAAGGAAATTTTGTGCAATGTCCATTGCACTTACGCATTTAATTATTTATCTCTTTTTCACCTAATGTTTCTTATCCATCCTTATCTTGAATGCAAGTCCTGTTATTGATAAATATTTATTATTAACACACTGTTCACACAACGTCAGTTAATTAGTATTTCTCCTTTTTTGTGTTTTTTTGTTTTGTTACTTTATGTTTTTACTATTGTTATACCTGCTTTAGTAACGTGCTGACTATTTTTGAACAAATAAAATAATAATCATTTAAAAAATACTCTGTATGTTCACTTTTTAATTATTATGTATACTTAATAATCAGATGTTTTATGGTATATTCAGTACCAGAAACGATGAACTTTTAAATATTTTTATAAGGACTGGAGCTATGATAATATTACAACAATATGCTATCTTTAGAAAAATTCAAATCAATTCCAAATAATTTAATTTAAGAAAATGAAAATATTACCTACATAAAAATTGCTTTCATTGCATATCTTAGAATTCAGTATCAGCTAAAGCAGTTTATTGACAAGACATGATGTAATCAATAATGCACATAGTATGTATATTATAAAGTAAATTACAGTACTTTACGTATATAATGAGGTATTATGCTTATAGAAAGCTGTATTTTGTTTCATAATATAATATATTAAATACAGTTGGGATAGCACGCGCTCAGAGAAATATTTACAGTAATTTGTATTAATGCTAAAATAATAGTGGCAATCATATAATAAGTGTGACGTAGGTTCTTTCACATACTAAGAATGTAAAAATTGTGTTGTTCAGCTGCTTTAATTAAAATTATGAGATAACAATAAATAATTTACTTTTTTCGTGTGAAAGTTTAAGTCATAAACAATGAATAATATACATGACGTTGAATTCTTAACTGTTAACAAAAAATTTCACCAATTGCAAATTCTTAAGTAAAAAAGTGTGTGTTGATGTCTATTTTACTTTATCAAATGTGGAACACTGTATGACTTAACAGTTGGACAATAGTAATATATATTTATGTGATAATAAATGTTTTTACACACATAAATACATAACAGGCAATAATCCTATATAAGAAATGAAGCCTTGCTTTCATTTTCATTCATTACTGTTGACTTCATTACTATATATATATAATTTTACTCATCAATTAAATGTACAATGTAGTTTTCTTCTTTATTTAGTGCTAACGTAATTTCTGTTTACATTAGTGTATCATTATTTACACTCCTTTTAATTAATGAAGTGACTCGCTAATTTGTCATAGTTTTCTTTTCGTTACTGCAGCATTGAGATATAAATAATTGAGAAAGGTCAGGAATGAGAAAAAGTTTAAGCAACGAGATATTTTTCCATTCTTTGCATGTATTTTAGTTACTTCATAAAAATTACAGTAAATTTTTCACAATTCAGTATAATATTAATTTAAATAGATAAACAGCAATGAATGTGAATTTGAATGAGTAACACCTTGCTGCCAATAAAAATGTATAGTGTGCAGGTTATCTGTCTGTTATCTTTTACCACTTCTCATTCTCTACATTACACTTTAAGATTAATTCTGTAGTTTATTTAAAAATAATTATCGTTTAAATTTTAATACTTTAAAAAAAAATTAAAAAAAAAAAAAAAACGTAAGATAAAATTGTCTTTATTTGAGGAAATTCTTCTCATGCGTTCTTATGGAAAATATCTTGCTTTATTTAGTTTTTAGTGAATTTCTTATAATGATGTATAGGAAATAGGAATATTTATGCCGAAAATGAAGCCTCGCACCAAACTCTGAAGTGCGGTGCTCACGTCATGATGTTATTGCATTGCAGGAGAAATTTTGTTATGTTTGTGATAAATTTTGCAGAGTTAAAATCGCTGAGCTCTGACATATATACATATTATATTAGTGTTGTATAATATTATACAGCTGTCATTTTATAGTATACGATGTCCGTATCCGAACACATACCTACTTATTACGTTCGCTTTCGAGCAGGTGTCATTTAGGATAGTATCACTTGTACACGAAATATTCATCAAGTATTGTAATTATAAACTTCCTGTCCCTGTTTTCCTATATTTTAGTACTAACATTATTATAAAATAAAATGCGCTCGTGCGCTACATTATACGCTTTTATCCCCTTGCAGGCTTCTTAAGATGAGTACCCTCTAAAGATCCACTCCAGGACCCTCCTGATTCTTACATTATGTGAAGTCCTGGAACTTTCACAACAGTCTGCGCTCTTTAAACTTTTAAAAGTAGCACGAATTCTAATCATATTTAAGGGGCGATAAACATAGCCCCTCATACATTACATGTGTTCATAATATTCTACATTTTAACTAGAGACCTCTGTGTCTATATGAACGTTTTTTTTATTTTAATTTATTATTATCATTTTTTTTTTCGCTTGGTTCAAAATTTTACAAAATATAGTGTTTTATCATACATTTATTCTTCAAATTTACAAAAAATAATATTAAAACTAGCTTGAAACGTGATATATTAACAATTATTATACATATTATTTATGGGCTGTTTATCTTACAATACCATCTTGTGTTAAATTTAATATTCCCACGATGACACAAGATGACATTAACTTTACTTCAAATCTACGAGTAAATTCACTCGTTACAACTGTATGTACCGCACGGAAATAACAAACTTGCACAACTATAGACTGAAATGCAACACTAAAATTGCAAGTTATTAATTTTATTCCGGTGCAATACTGTACATATATTACAATAATTTTATAATTTAAATAAATTGTTCTTTTGTGTTATTTTTTTAGAATATTATAATCGTGCATTTTTTTTATCATAACGAGACCTTCCTTGCAGATATCATTTTTTTAAAAATTTATTTATTTAATTTTTTCTTCTTTTTTTTTACTCATGCATTTTTTTTTTACCATGGCCGAATGACGGCTACTGATTAGATATCAGCGCAAGTGAAAGTGTAATTTTAAAAGTTTAAAAAAAAAATGATTTTAAACATTGCGTTTGCAAACCGCAAGATCGCGTTTGGGCTGAAATTACTTAAATTGACAGGTTTGAATTAATCATAAAACTTATTATTACGTCATTCGTGACATAAGTGCATAAGTTACGTACTTTTTGCTACGCGTGTTTGTATGTAAGGTAATTCTAAGAGCTTATTAAAATCGTTTTTATTATTATTATTTTTCAAAATTACAGCTATAAACTTCCTTCCAAAAAAAAAAAAAAAAAAAAAAAAAAGCCCCCCCCCCCCCCCCTTTATTCTGCCAAGACGTTTTGGATACGAAACTACAAAGAAAAGAAAAATACAATATTGAGGTCGGAGTTTGTCCCATATTCAATAGATTTGCTAATATAAGAGCCTTTGTGTCCATATAGGATGATCGAAAATTGTGTGCATGCATGCATATTACTTGGGCAAAAGGACAGGCAGTTGCGCTTTAGGCATAGCACGTAAAGTTGTGAGTTTGGCGGATCCCATAATCGATCTGGTGTGTTGCTAGCACTGTGGTGCTGCTAGTGGCGCGGCGAGAGAGAGGCAGACGATGTCGACGACGAGCAGCATATCGACCCGTCGTTGCTGCCTCCTCGTCTTTGCCTCTGTACCCCCGCACCATTGCCTCGTTTCTCTGTACGCTCCACCATCCCCGCGTGCTCTCCGTGTGCGTCACGGCCCGTGTCGCGCTTGCCCGCTCTTTTATTACCCTATGTACCCCTTTTTTCCCATCTCGTCACACTATAATGTTATGTTAGACACAACATGGATCACCCACCACTCTATAACCACCATCACAACGCCGTACCCCCCTTAAGCTGCCTGGCTGCTGCCTACACGATGAAAACAAAGACTGATGCCACGACATACTCAAGGGGAAACGTAATGGGTTAAATCTCATTAATCTCTGCACTCGAATCTTTGAAGTATTGCTGTAATACAAATGTGGGATGTTTGATTCGTATACTTTGCGACAATTTTTCTCGTCTTTTTTTTTTTTTTTTTTTTTTTTTTTCCCTTCCCAGCAGTATTTTGAGTTGCGTTACGTACAAGATACAGTGTATTGATTTTTACAGACGAACGTTTTGTATTGAATGTTTAAGATAATACACTGTAACATACTATAATTATAGTTGTGTGTGCACGAAATTCAATAACAATCCACTTAAAAGAATTTCAATTACCTGTCCGATATGGATACCACAAATAAATTGATCCAAGAGAGAGTTGGCTAGCTTTGTCTATAAACAGTTATTCGTATTATTAATTAGTGTCTTCTATTTATTTATTTTGTTTGTTTGTTTACTATAGTTCTGCCAGCTGAAAATTAATCTCAATTTTATATTTACTGATAATAGAATGTTCAAATAATGTGGCACAATTGAAATCAATTTTTGTGATAGAACCATAGAACCAATATAAAGAAATATAAATACTTCTTCCCTTATCTTCTATATATCTCCATAGTATCATCACGTATAATTTGGGCATTTTCCCCTTTCATAAGATTCTATTTTCGGATAATTTTTTTCTTCTTCTTCTTCTTCTTCTTTTTTTTTTTTTTTTTTTTTTTTTTACTTGCGGCAAACCTCAAAAGTACCTAAATTGTTAATTTTCAAAATAAATCAAAAATACAAATTTTTATAATGCATATTTGTTGTTGTTGTTTTGTTGCAAAATAATATAATTATCTAAGTTTGTATTATACATCATGCTAACTCTCACCAAAACCTAAATAGCAAAACCTTAAATAACTCTTGACACAAATGCAAGTAAATAAACTGCATGCTAATTGTTTACTCGATTTTGATCATGTATTTAGCTGTTCATACGTATTTATAATGTTATTCTTACAAAAAAAAAATCAATCAATTATTTGGAATGGTAGTAAAATATAATAACTTTTGGACGTAACAAACATTTCAAATATAGTTTATTTGTTTTCCTGCTCTGAGGCCTGGATTGTTGTCCAGATTGCTAAAAGCAATTTAGTACGGAATTCGTATTGATTCACAAGCTCCTGATGTGGATGGTATGTTATATACTTGAACTTTTATTTAAGTTTTCTGAAGAAACCTTGCTGTGATTACGACACAAATACCCTTTCTACCGTGCAATAACGATGGAAATATATATAAAGGATTTTCAATTAAAAAAAAGTGTTTTCGAGGGTTTCTTGAGATGTAAACCATATTGTATAAGAGATTATTGCTTTTTGTTTGGCATCACAAAAAAAAATAATGATATATAATTAAAAAAATAAAATTGAAGTTGTCTTAAAATAATTTTTACTTCTGTCCTTATTATCAATTAAGAAAATTGTATCATAAAGTTGCTTGGAAGTAGAAATATCATACATTTTTTTTTCTGCTCCATTAAGCAATAATATTGTATGAATAATATAATATTTATGCGAGAGTGTGTTTAAAAATTGATTTTAAAATATATTATTGCCTTTTTTAACTGCACAGCTTAATGCTGTGCACACACAGATACTATAATGATAATATACAGATAATATATATATATATATATATATATATATATATATATATATATATATATATATATATATATATATAGTATACCTATCTATATTACACACACACACACACACACACACACACACACACACACACACACACACACACACACACACACACACACACACGTGACGTAATGTTACGTGATAATAAAGCATTGAAATTGATCTCAAATTTGCAATAATGTTCTGAAAGTTTCATTAAAATTATAAGTACCGCACGGAAATCAAAACTTACAAAACAATAGACTGAAATGCATCACTAAAATTATAAGTTATTTATTTCATTTCAGTACATCCCATGGACGCTACTAAATTAAAACTTGCGCATACTATATTCATGAGGTGGAGTATAAAAAGAAGAAAACAAATTTACAATATATATGTTTGAAAAGTGAACACGAAATGAAAGATTGATAGTTAAATCTGGTTCTGAGTGTGCCAAGTTCAAACATTTCTTTGCCTCTGGTCTTTATTCTCTCCAGTCCACCTATTAACATCTCCACCAAAGTTTGTGGTTAGAAGTAAGTGATCGCTCACTAGAACTGTCACGACACGTCGATGTGTTCAAATATCGAATCGTGAACTTACAACGACATTACTTTACACTTTTTTTTTTCTTTTTTTTTTTTTTGCCGGCATAACAACAGTGTACGGTGTAGTTTTTATCTCCTCTGTCTACCAAAATAAATTTTCTTTCAAATATAGTTTTATAGATAAAAGTAACTATTCTTCTTGACTTTGTATTGTATTATTACTTGATAAACAAATGTTAACTTTTTTTTAAAAAAAAGATTTCAATTCTATACGTTTTATATTTGAGTTTAACATTTGAAACATTTGAAAATTTAATACATTTTAAATTGAACTCGGTACTTTGTTGTTTTGTTTTAGGTCAGATGGACAGCAGTTCGCTTGTGCCTGCCTACAATTCCAGTGAGGGTGGCGGTGACGTGGTGGTTGGTGTTGGAGTAATAGAAGCAGGACCCGGAGTGGGACCTGCTCCCCCAGGAGGACCACAAGTCATCATTCCTGGCTTTCCTCCAGATCTTCGCACTGTAACACCACCACTTTTACCTACTGAACGTTGTAGTCACGCATTAATTGATCTCGAATACGATGCAGCAACAGCAATTATCTGCGGCATGTACCTCGTTTTTGGAGTCGTCTATAGTATTTTTGGTGAGTAAATTTTTATCTGCTTGAGTAACAATGCGGAATCCCAATGTATGATTAACCCCTTTATATTTCAAATACTATATACGCATTGCTGCAAATTTCCTCGTATCCGATATTGTCATGATTTAAACTATAAAATAGAATCAATAACCTTACATATATGTGATCATAACAAATTAGTCTATAATCACAATTTTTAAATACTACAAAGTAAAGAACTAGAATACACGCGAGCAGTTATTAAACACGACAATATCACATATTTTCATTTTTTTTCCATGTATTATTAAAACATTGTTGTTTTCTTGCCAATATTTTCCTTGCAGTGAAATCCCCAATATATTTGTCGTTTCACGGAATTGATTTTCAAATTTTAAGTGCATTTTTAAAATAAAAAATTAAAGTAAAAATCTAAAGGTCAAAACAAAACTTGGGGTTATTTATTTGAATTAAAAACAGTATCATTATATTTCATGTTGGCGAGAGACAAAGATTCCTCTGAATATAATCGGTAGAAAGTAGAGGTCTTGAAGTTTCAGGATCTGCTGATATAGAAGCACACGGAGTTGGATCAGTTCGATTTGTAAAATTTATAAGAAAAATCCGTTCTATGCATTTCGACTATATATAAAGCTCTAGTTTATGTTCTTAGCTTAGATATTAAAAATTCTGTTTTGTAAGGAGAAGTTTAGAAGTTGAAAAGAATTAAAGTTGACCTAGTTGTATAGAGCAATCGCAGGCAAAGCCAGGGTAGGGGTTGAGGATAAAGGAGAAAAAAATGTATAAAAAGTGAATACATTCTTATGGTGAGTATGGCTCAATAAGAGGACTAACAATTACACGAATCGTTGGTAAAATATGCATCACCCCCTCTTTCTTTCTTTATTTTTCAGCGATACATATAAATTTGCCTTTCCGTATATAGCATCAACTTACAAAATCAATAAAATTGATAAGAAATGGTTTTAACCTGCATCAGCTGATGCTCACGTGGAAACAATATCATTTTATTTTTTTCTCTGTTTTGAATCGATTTTCATTTTATATAACACAAAGTTAGTTGCCAAGTGGTTTATTATATATTACAAAAGCTTGATTCGCATGCTGTGAAGTTGTACACAGTTGCTAGGTGCCTTCATTTAATCCCAGTGCGCGTGTCTGTTCCACAGTAATTTTTTTGCCATCCTAGTTTTGCACAGGGGTACGACTTTGATGACGACACTTTGTGCTGTACAGCACGGTGTTGCTATACAGTGCACACGGGAACAGTAACAGCTTGAACGATATGGCACAGTGACCCGGCAACAGCCACATCAACTAAGAACACTTGAACAATTTCGTAACTGCAACAATTTACAAAGACAGTATAACATATAAATAGATAGATTTTAATATTATCATTGTTGCGAAACTCATGCTGCGCAGTATTTTCAACCTTTTTCCAGAGCACTTTTATAATTATTAATTATAATGAAAGGTATATAAGCCATACGTAAGCTGCAAATCAGAAGCAAAAAACGTCCTTGTTTCATATTGATGCACTGACCTGTTTTAGCAGCACGTGCGCACGTGTAGCAGGACTTTGTCCTATTATTGGAGCTTGGAACTATCTTTGTTTGACAACATATAGTCAATTATTGCTATACATGTAAAGTGGCTAAGTTGTTACTTTTATTACACCATCCATTGCAAACTGAAGTACATTAAATTAGCTGAACTGCGATACCACATATTTTCAAAAGAATATTTAACGATGAGCGTTCGATTTCAAGATATATATTTTAAACCTCAAACCATGTTTTAATTTTTGAAAGATAAATTTATGGGAGAAGGTTGTCAAGAGAAATAATTAATTTCAGTGTGAAAATAGGTAAAATAACTTCGTCATTATCAATAATTATCTTGAATGTACTGACACAGCAGAGATAGCATGAAGTATGTGTAATTTACAGATTACACATAAAACCTATAATTAATAAATAATATTATTTTACGTAAAATTAATTGATAATATAAGTTTCTTTGTCCGTCCGTCCGATATCAATTTTTCTCCATGTTTTAAACAGACATACCTAATTCGTTTATAAGTTTTTTATTAGATCAGTCAGAAATTGCTTTGTTTCAAAAAGCATGTGGTTGCTATACGTAGAGCCTACTGTGCCGTATATTTCAATATGTAATTTAAATACTGATATACTGTAAATGCTGACCAAAGGGAGAGACAAATTGGACAAAGAAGTATAATAATTTAATTTTCCTATAACTTCGCAAATTACGACGGAAGTAGAGTATGTGCTGTACACTTTACACGCTAAACATGTAACTATTGAGTTATGTAGCATACAAAACAAATACATACTTTTATTACCTGCTAAAAAGTTACCATGCACGTTTTGATAAAATTTATTGTGTCATCTTTTTGTGTCTACGGGAAAACTAAAAGACGAAATTTTAACAGATAAACTTTTTATAATTCTTCCTTTTTGTCTCTTACATGCTTTCTAATCATTATACAATTTATTGGAACTTTCTATATATTATTAACATTTTTGCAAAAGTAATTTTAATTACTTTTCTCTTAAAATATTTTTCTTAATGCAAGCACTGAATCAAACAAATAAATTCAACAAAACATAGAGCGATAATGCACAAGAGAAATTATACAAATAATAATAAGATGTTTATTTAGTTTTCACTAATTTTCAGATACACATGTTAAAAGTATGTACATATAATATGTATATACCTGTATTACATGTCATATAAATCACAGCGTTATAGTTTATAAAACTGCTAAACATAAAATAATTAAAATCTTTATTAGTTTGTATTAATGAAATATCATTAACAAGCTTATACTACTTTTTTTTTGTTAGAGATCATAAATTATGATTTTTTTTTTATATATTATTGTTGCATTCAAAACATAAATAATGACCACTTTACATCATTATGTTACACTATTATTCGTCTCGTCATTTTTAAAAATAAATATTAAAACTATGCTAATTAGCTATTTATATATTTACATTGAATCCATATTAGATTTTTTTTCCCAATCCTGATAACTTAATAATACAGCACATTTTCCCGGTCATTTTTGGTATTTTAATTGAAATATTAATGTATATATGTTATAATATTCTTCGATATAAATAGTTTTTTTTTTACAATATTTTCAAACAATAAAATGTAATTTTTTTTATTTCTCTTAGAATAACATGTAAAAAACACAAGTAATGGTATGACCTATTCTCCAGAGTTTTGATCATAGGCATTGAACTTTATTTTTATTCCTAGTATTATATTCATGAAAATTACTATTTAAAACATATAATTCCGGGGTTTTTCATTTATACATTATTCAATTATAATATAAAAATTCTAGGAACAGTTAATATAATTCAAAACTTTCAAATTGCTTATAACAAAAAACTCATCATTGATACAGATAGATCATTGATCATGATTATTGAATGAAGTTTCGACACACATGGAAAAATAAAAAATCTCAAATTATTTTGTACAATGATTCTTCAATATAATACTTTGCTGTTGGACATCTATTATACCCATGCTGTAATGTGTATACAACAAAGTAAATTTGAAGAGAAACTTTACATTTTTAGTGGTGAATATATTAACATTGCTGTGCAATATATTTAACTTTTCAATCTCTTCATTGTAACATGTATGTACCGAAATGAAATAAATAGCTTGCAATTTTAGAGCTGCATTTCAGTCTTATATATATATATAGTTGTGTAAATTTTTTATTTCCGTGTGGTACACAGAACAGCGATGATATATTTTACTATTTAGATCCAGCGCGTGTTTTTCTCATAAGAATAGCATTGCAAATTTAGCATGAGTTTCGCGGTCCTGTGTACATACTGCACATTATTTTATTTAAAATTCACTTGCTGAAAATATTTACAGTCAATTACTTCCATTTATTGCTATTTTATTTAGTATAAGCAATAAGAAAAAATAATAAAGTACAAAATTCATTATAATTGCGATTGTAATCCAAAATATACCTCAGTTACATATTATATACACGGAAAAATAAATTACATAATTTATGCTGCATGGAACAATAATTGTTATATTGTAATGCATATATATATATGTTGCTATTTGGTAATAAAATAAGTAATTATCCTGGAAATCTTAACTATTATATAATATATATAAGCTATGTAGTGTAAAATCACTACACAATATTGCATAAATTATGTTTTTATTTTATTATGCATAATAATAATAAAGATGATTAGTTTTCACTAATTCAGACACAAAAGTTAAACGTACATAACTTACATAAGTAATAAGTTAAGTTCAATGATTGCCTGTACTATAACTCTGTGTTTTATGTAATATAACATTCTTCCTACAGGAATATTTAAGTAATACTCCCTGTAGTATTTTTCATAGTCAGCTCGTTCCTGGTTTTTTTGTAGACTTATACATGCTAAATCCTTACACAGTTTCTTTGATATGACTCGATTTTGTTACCTCGTTATATCTTGTTATCAGTTTAAAAAGAATTCATTACATCTCAGTATTGCTATTTTTTTAACGATTTTTTTTTTTAAACATATATGCGTTTCATTTTATCGGTACTTATTTTTCCAATGAGCATCGTGAATCATAAATAGTATTTTATGTAGATAACAGTTTTTTTTTTTTTTTTTTTTTTTTTTTTTTACGTTGGAAAGATGACATAAGTAAAGTTATTTTGATATCGTGATTTAGATAAATAATCTTATCACTAAAATATAATATACAAAGGGTGTATACGGTTCCGGATTTGAGTTAGAGGTACCTTTCTTTGACTGCAATGTTTTTTTACTTTCTTTATATATATAGGCAGGGTATATGGATCTACTCCACCCCTATATTTATGCAAACATATTAGTAGTTTTGAAAATATATTTTTCACAAAAAGTCCTCTGACAAAAAATATTTTCATAATTATTATAGAAATTATTATACTTCTCGTATAACTTTGTTATTTGTCCTAATATCTTTTACTTAAATTTTACATATCATTTTTTAATTTGCATTTTCTGAAGTTATAGTTTGCTGTGCAGCGTTACTATAAGTGTATTAATGTAGAAATATTAATAAAGGAAGTAAAACCAAAAATATGTAGAAATATAGCAAGCACAAGAAGAAAAAAAAAGAGCTTTTGTTGTTTCTATGTTATAATGGATCTTTGATCTCTAATCCGTTGTAAGTGTAAAGAAAGGAAGCAGTATAAAATTCTCACAATATTTTTTCAAGCTGTGACCTAACAACTGACTAATAGTTGAAGCCATAGGAAAGAAAATCCCAAGAAAAACAATGACTGTAATAATAAATAGATAATAATATAGTAATAAACTTTATCATTCGTCATAAAATACATATAAAACTTGTCACATGAGTGTCAAAATCAAAATAGTTAATTAAAATTATTTCGGTGTAGTGAGTATTTAATATAAATCTTGAAATTACAGAAGTATTTTGCAATGCTGTTTATAGTTATTTATTTGTAAATCTTCTGGTGTACATTACGTAATCTTCGTTTCTTGTGACGCTTGAGTCTCGTATCAATGATTTTCATATCTTTCTATTCTATTTACCATAAAAAAAAAAAAAAAAGCAAAGGAGAAAGGAAGGAAAATTTAGGGTAGACCAGAAAAAACTGAGTTGTTTATATATTTTATATATTTATATACATATATTTATAGTTTTTTGTATAGTTAAACGTTTTTAGAATTTCTATAGAGTCCATGAGAAGAAATGAGTGTGACTGTTATGGCCTGTTCACACGGAGTAATAAGTTTGTCTTTCGCAATAAATTTGATTACATGAAAATTAAAAAAAAAGTTATACGAAGACTGCATGCAATCATATTTATTGGACGATGTTAATACGACTTATATAACGCAATATTTGTAGTTATTTGTTTAAAAATTATTGATTTTATATATATATATATATATATATATATATATATATATATATATACAGTATATATATTATACTGTTAATTAATTTTCTTTATTGCTGTTCATCTTTATATGATTGTAATTTTTATAAAAAAACATAACCGATGTTTTATTTCTTGAGATTACAGATAGATAAACCATAAAATTTGTATAGATTCTCATTTAAATATTAATGCACATTTTACAAATAGCTTCGCGAATAACAATGGTATAATCCCCAAAATAAATTTAAAAATTGAATACATCGTAATTTTATCTTTCAAGCAATACAGAGGGTCTATAGTTTTAGGAATGAGAAGCAACTGTTACCTTCAAAATAATTTATGGTAGCTTAATTTACCCCGTTAACATGACATCGACCCCTAATGCATACACCAATAATAGTTTTTCGCTTTTGTAGCCGAAAGAAAAAACATTATGTAAAATGTAAACTATAAGATGCTGCATATAATTACAAAATAATATTATGTAACAGCCTTGCTACTGCAATGTCATGAATATTTTCTAGATGAGGGTAAATAGTGGCTCCATTTACCTCGAAAAAGAGTCCCATACGTACACCAGAACCCAGTTTTTATTGCTATTTTATGAATTCTTAAAAAATTCAGCTTTAAAAAAATCAAATCTTAGAAATCAAGCTACGATTTCTTTTTATACATAAATATATAATATAGAAGTTACAATTGGACTTTTAAATTTCATTTCATCGTTTTACGTACAGGTAATTTTATTTTTAGTGGCATTTCGACACACTCATTTCTTATTTTTCCACCTCACGTACGTTAACAAAATTTAAATTCGCACACACAACTTGTACAGTATACAATTATATTATGTATTAAATTTAGCTATATAAACCTAATTTAAACATAGAACATTCTTTCAAAAGTAAATTATAACAAAATTAACATTTTACATTATGCATAAAAGTAGTGTTTCCCGAGGAGTGCAATTTAATATATGAAGGGGGAGAAACGCAACAGAGCGTGTATTGCAGATCATGCTTTAGATCATCTCCAATCTCTAACAACAGTGTTATTTTCAAATAAAATAAATGAAAATCACTTAATTAGCATATTAAGCATCGATATTTTACTGACTTATGGGACTTATGAAGATTATGGGGATTTTATTTCATCATTTTTGGAAGACAGGCGATTAATAAAAAAATTAATTAAAATTGCATTAAAAACTGTACCAAATGTGTTGTTGAAAGCGTCAGATGCAAAAGCAGACATTCGGCATAATATGCCATAATCGTCATTTTCTCTTAAAAGCATGTGAGAAATGAAACATGCAGCAAAGGTCGAATGTCTGCTTTTGCATCTGACGCTTCATATATATATATATATATAATATATATATATAATATATATCACACTTTCAATCTGATAGACTGACTCAATTATAGCTTCGAAAAAGTACTGCATGATATAAACACCATAATTAAAAATGAAATATACATTGCGAGTTTATGCTGAAATACAAATTATTAATTACATACTTGGAACATCCCAGTACCATAGAAATGAACGATTATGTAGAAAATTTAAACATAAAAAAGTTGGATTAGCTATAGCCATTATAATATATATAAATAGGTATCATAATACGCTCATGATAAAACTTTGATGGCAATTATAGTTTGAGAAAATACTAGAGCATTTCGTGGGAATGTTTACATATTCATGAATACAATGAATAAAACTTATGCGATGGGATACTCTACCATAGAGTTGTCACTAAATAAGCATATTTTAATAATAAGAAGGAGGGAAAGAAACTGGTAGTACTGGTCTGCTTACTTTTATTATATTGTGTTACAATAAAGCATATTATAATGAATAATTATTACTATATATTTTATTTTATATTATTTATATACACATTTCATAATACCGATGCGGATTCAATAAGAAATATTTATAAATATGCAGTACTTAAAAATATTTGCTACAATTATCCTCTTCAATCATTTATTTATTTTTATATTTATTTTTCATGGGAAAGATATTATTTTAATCAAGATGAGCAAAACAGTATCATATTAGTATTTTTTTCAATGACACACATTAAAGTTGAATTGCCTTTGACACTTAAAAGTAATGATAAATAAATAAATAATAAAAAAAATTGTAATATAAAATTATGTAGGCTAATATTATAAAGTAATCGCCGATGATTAAGTTAGGTAATTAGTTACAGTACGTTTATAAAATGCATGTTTTCAACAACTTCAAATATATTATAAACTATTAATAATAAAAAAATGCTGTTGTCAAAATCGATTTTTTTTTTTATTTTTTTTTTTATTTTTTTTTTTAGTGCAAATAAAGTTTTAAATCTTTATTTTATTATTACGTAGCTGTGGATTTTGCTCTTATAATAAACTACGTTGCCGAGCGCTTATACATCGCATTGCTTGTTAACTGGATCCAGCAGAGGTAAAAGCTCTTTCGGTTGTCATGGCAACCCATCTATAGTTAAAAAGCTTTTGCACAGAACGTTCTGTTCAATCTATTGCGACACCCAGCAACGTCAGAATTTTCCTGTAATGACTAACAAAATGTTACGTGCATTCCTAAACAAATAGTGCATGATATTTATTTCAACTTGCACTTTATAATTTAATATTTTACAAAATAATAAAACTAACATATATGTGATCAATATAATAATATTATTAGAAAAATAAAATTCGCACTTTGAAACTTTGTGTTACAACATTTTTAAGTAAAAAAGCATAAATGATATCAAAGTTAATGAGGGAAAAAATAGTGGAAATGAAGACCGCTACAAATTAAAACATTTATAAATATTTATAACGTTTTTCAATGTACGGTACATAAACTTTATATAATTATATAACGATTGCCTCAACATTTTACTATATTTTGTATACTCTAAGTGTTTTAAATCAATTAATTAGTATAAAATTTTTGCAACATAGCTTTTATGATAAATATATTTCACTTGTTGTAGGTAAAGCTTTATAACTGAAAACGATAAAAAAAATAAATGAATGTGAAATTGTGGCTCTTTTTCAGATTTCTTTTTAAATATACTTTTGCTTTCAAGATTTCAGTACGTATTAGGCCGTCTTTTTCTATTATGGTGTGTATGTGTGTGTGGTGTATATGTATATTATTTAAACTCATTTAATCAAAGCAGCCAGAATTTTTAATAAGCCACCACATTTTACATTTTTGTCTCCTTGTCACCATACATCAGTATAGTTAAAAGGATTGGACCGATTTTTGTTAAGACAATTTTGAGATTTTATGGTAATTATAAAATTATTAATAGTTGCTTATCACGCAGTTAGAAATAAAAAACTTTGCAATAAGTAATTATTAATAATTTCATACAGATATTATATTCAAACGGATCAATATATTAAATTACATATGATTAATATAATTATATTTTTATGTAGATGCAGTATTGAATTTACACAAGTCTTAAAAAATTACACTTTAATTTGATATCATATATTTTGGAAATATTGTAAAACACCAAAAAAAAAAAAAGGCTCCGTATTTTTTATTTTTCCGTGTAAATACAGGGTCTTAAAATTACTTTTATTGTAACCAGAGGGCTTAATTTTTATACTAAATTTTAGCTAAATTTAGCTAAATTTAGCTAAAATTTTATACCATATATATGCAAATTTGACATCCTATTATAATATTGAATTAAATATGTTACAGGTTATCGCTGTTTTAAAGCTGTTATGTTCCTTACGGGATTCATCTTTGGTTCCATCGTCGTGTATCTGATCTGTTTGCAAGAAAAGCTGCTACCCGCCTATGGAAACGCTGGTAAGAAAAGCATAATATAGCATAATTTAATTAAGAATACATAATACCATTTTAATTTTGAATTGAATACGTGATGCCAAAGTCATTAATTAAACGCGTGCTTATATATTGGATTTAGAGGATAAGAAATGTCGTGTGGCAAAATGTAATTAAATTTCAGTATAATAATGCAAATGTTACTATATCAGACTCAAGAATAACATTCCCTTGCACTTCGTATGGTATACTGCATGCATACAGTTATATAAATACATCATTTTTCAATCAATCTTGTTGCTGTTTTTAATACTGATTCAGTTGTAATCATTAAATTAATCATCTCATCAATCTATTATTCTGCTTAAGAAAAAAAGAAGAAAAAAAGCAGGGAGAAAATAAAAATAATTAAGTCTTTGTGCATGAACGATGATAACGAAGTATAGAGCTTCAATAATAGAATTTTTGATAAGGTTTTATACGACGATAATTATTAAATATAGAAGCCCGCATATGAACGAATGAATACCACTGTCTGATGTGATGGGTAACCTTTTTATAAATGTATCTTTGTTATTCAATGATGTCATTTGATAGAGGGCGAAGCTTCCCGCCATTGAAAATTATTAAATTATTCACTCTGCAACCAACACCCATGAATCTCTATATTATAGGAGCTTAAATCGCAACTGCGTTTAAATCATCAAATCATTATATGTTTCAAATTATATCTTCTTATTTTCATTATATCCTTTAAATTAAATATAATATTAAAAGTATGCTGCATTTCATTTCATTTTCATAACTTTAAATAGTTTAAATTAATTTTTTTGAAAACAGATAAACTTAATCTTTAAAAATAATAGTATTCGAATAATACAACATTGGAATGGACAACATTGCAGTTACTTATAGTACTATTATATGAACATATTCAATACTTTAAAACATGTTTTTATTAACAATTAAAAACTTTTTTGTTTTCAGAGTAGAATAAAAATATGTTTATATTTAAAACCTTTAGTGGGTCTATTTCTAAGTAAAACGATATAATCATTCTAAAAAGTTTGAGCGTTTAAAATTTAAATCAATAAAATGAAAGAGAGGTTGTAGCGCATTTCAAATTGCGACGAAAAATCCAATTCAATAGCAGTTTAAGTCATGATACCAAGAAATCTATAATATATGATAATATTTTATTTTATTATATATATATATTATTTTACATACTTTTTTATACTGTATTTTGCTTACAGGTGTGGCATTGGGGGCTGGACTGTTGTTTGGACTCATCACGATGTTGGTTCAATACGTGGGACTTTTCATGACTGGATTCCACACAGGACTGTTTCTATCACTGATCAGTCTAGCAGCCGCGGAACCATTCTATCGGCCTGCATCAGTATGGCTAACTGCAGCCATCCTGTTAGGAGGTGGACTTCTTCTAGCCGTGCTTAATCTTGCTTGCCAAAAAGGACTCACAATTCTAGGCACGAGCTTGTATGGAGGAGCTATTCTTGCTGCAGCACTCGATTATTTCGTAGAAAAATTTTTCATGGTGAGAACATGAAAATTATTTTTTTATTAATTTCTAAGATTATAGCAAGTCTATTATTATAGCAATTATATTATATTAGCAATCACACACACACACACACACACATATATATATATATATATATATATATATATATATATATATATATATATATATATATATATATATATATATATATATATATATATATATATATATATATAATAATATATATATAATAATATATAGTGTGTATTATTAGCAATTAATATATAAGCATTTAAAATACATAATTAATATAAGACTTTTTTTTTTAATAAACCCTATCGCGTTTTCTTTGTTCATAACTCTATTATATACAAATTCAATTCTCTAGAATGACAAATTAAAAAGTAATTGTCAAATTAGAAAAAAAAAAAAAATCTATCAAAGGAATTAAGTTTAAAAAAAAAGGATTTTATTTCATCAATGCATTAATTTGGATTATTATTGGACAGGTACACTGGTTGTGGGAAAGGGTGGCTTTGCGTCAGAGTGAAAAAGTGCCATGTTGGTTTAGCTGGGCGGTATTGGCGGTATGGCCTCTCGTTGTCACCCTTGGCCTTATCACGCAATGTTTTGTCACTGGTCGAGGCATTCATCATCAAGAAAGTAAGTAAAATTTTTATGAAAAAGATGATGTTAATATTGCATTCCTATACTATATTAAAGCGATACGTGAGACCGCGATGATATAAGTGACAAGTGTGGTAATAATAATTCTTATTTTCTTTAGTGGTACCGTCCAAACAAACTCGTAGTATGGGACCACAACGAGTTAGGACAAGAGAGCAAAGAGCTGAAATGAGACAGAAAAAATATCGCTACCTCTATCAAGTACGCACAGCCCATGGAGATGTAATTAGTCAGGTAAACATATTTATAACAGTCATAAATTTATTTTAAAATCAATTTCCACTCTCCCTTTTGTCATTATTGTGTTTCTATTTTCCCTTATTCAGCAAACCTTATAAAAGATAGGTCCCTCCAAAAAAAAGTGATTGGAGGCTGGGGCCTATATATACATATTATATAATAGTGGTAAACATGTATATAACGTGTAAAAAGTTAAATACTTTTATAGTAATAAAAGAAAACAAATAAAAAAAATATTCGGTAGACTTGCAATCTCATGCCAAGAAAATCACTACATAGGATTTGAAAAAAATAATTTTTATAAGAAAATCTCATTACCGCTGTTTATAATTTATAATATTATCTTTATGAATAAAATTCAAAATTTAACTCTTTAAATGTTCGTTGTCTTTAATTTTTACTATTATTAAATATATATGTATATTTTTTTTTGACGTTAATATATATACACACACAAATCTATTGTCCAAGAAAATTTCCTACTCGATACCCTATAACATCTCTTTAGAAGAATCTCTAAATAAAATAATTATTTTAACTTAATTTTAAGTTTAAAAAAAGGAAAGAAAAGAAAAAAAATATATAGTTATGCGCGTAATATAACGCATACATTTTATTTCGCGTTGCATGTGCAAACAACTCAGAGAACTATATATTTATACAGAAAACGAGAAAAATATTAATATTTGTATAATATAAACAAATCCCAAAATGATATTGTTTACGATAGTTTATCGGGTTCATCCACAACAAAACTCTCAGTCGCGGGGACATGTACGTAGAATTACGAAGGGGATTTATTCAAACCGCTCTAATCGCCACTTTTGTGAATGACAATATTTATCATCAGCGATATATAAATTATTTCCCATCATTATTATATTTGTTTCCCGTACGTACTTTAATTAATTTCATAGTGCTGCAAAAAATACGATACAATACGAATCAAATCTAATTATTAATGAATCTCCGCAACGTGATCATATTTGCAAAAATATATAATATCAAAAATATAATAATTAATATTAATACCGAGGAAAACCTACATCGATTTTCAGGAAATTAAATTAATGATAATAAACATATACGCAGTCATTCTATTTTCTTTTTTATGATTGTAATATATGCATGTTCATAGTTGGGAAAACAATTAATGCGTCGAAGTAAAAATATATATCGGATCATTACGCATTACAATATAATACTATGAAAAATATAAAACTGCAGTATTTTTATGAATGTTTCGACTAGTCTAAAATAATATGCAATTGAAATAGGAGATATAATGCAAACTAAAAATTCTCCTGGCTATAAAATGCGACAACAAATAAATTCTTTTCAGTTTATTTTAGTTCTTACATGACTGGCTGAAGGAGAGAAGATAACTAATCAGCCTAATTCTCTAACTGCTTTCGTGACATTTTGTTGCTATCATTCAGTTTTATTTAATTTTGCACAAATGAATAATTATATCATATATAATTATACTGAATTGTGAAGCCCAAAAATTAATGTTTCATACTCTCATATTGTAAAATGTGTATAATTTTTTATTACTTAAATATGTTTGTTCAATTTCCAGAACTACATACAAGCTCTGCAAAGAAAAGTGTGTCTTCCTGGTGAAAGTTCAACCCTCCAATCAGACGCCACACATCTTACCATTCTGCCAGCAGATCAATCACAACTTGCAGCTTTAACAGAATCAGAAGATGACAGTCGATCCATGATGGGTTTGGATCGGTAAATTTTACAAACTAAATTTTGTAGATATTGTGAAGATACAAACTAGTGAAATAGATTCGTGTGCTGTGATTGATGCCTAGTTGAGAACTATAATACATACAAATAAAAGGCTTTGGTGATGACAAAAATTTATTGGACCAACTTGAGATAGTGAACGTTGTAACAAAATAACTGTGATGCCAGCTTATTTTAATTATTTATTTAGAATTTGAAATTATACTGTGGTTTTATTTCACATATCATCTTCTAAATGTCCTATTTTATGCAAGTACAAGTCGTTAATTTTTTAATTGTTAAAAATTTGACACACTGTAATACATTATTACAGAAGATATATATTGACACATTTGACTGTTTAGAAAGTCAAATATGATATACAGACCAACGAGGATTAATTGTTATTATATATTTTAATTAAAACTAGGAAATAGATTACATTTATGTAAAATTTAAATGGCCAGTGTAAAATTTTAAGTTTATCTTTTAGTATTATTATTTGTTATATTTAATATATTCTACAGTTGATAACACAAAAGTTAAGCTGGCATTGGTGCTACATGGAAACAGTGTTTGATGACTAAAAGTGAAGCAAATGTGTGCGACAATTGACAATAAGTGAAACAGAGAGTTTATAGTTGGAGCAAAAAATAGGATACTAATTGTACACTAAAGTAACACCAGTCCAAAAATATGTAAACAAAATTATAATATAATACTAAAAAAAAAAAAATTAATAATAATAAAAAAAAAATGAGAGCCAGGAAAAAGATAAAAAATTAAAAACATTTTGATATACAATTGCTTTTATGAAAATATTAAATTATAACTTTACAAAACAAAACAAAAACAAAAAAAAAAAAAAAAAAAAAAAAAAAGACATTAAATACAGTTAAGTCTTATATTGTGATTGTTCATTGTACACATATTCTTACGAAAATATGGACAGGGTTTTTGCTAGGTGCTCTTTTGCATTACTGAAATTTTATGTATGATTTAAATGTGTGCGTGTAATATATTATAAAGCTCAAAACTAATTAGTTCATCTTCATGTTATTTTGTAAAACTAAAACACAAATTAAGCTTTTTGTGATAAAAATATAAGATCATATATAATTAAAGTAGAAGAAAATAATAATAATAAAACAACTTTGGAAAATAAAAGCAACATTTCCTCCTCTTCTATATATATAATACTCCTAGTTGCTTTTTATACTAAAAAGAAATTGTTATATTAATATTTATTATTTTGATTAAATAATCTCAGTTTTGGAGGGAGCTGGGCATCCCTATGACATATTACATTAGTTAATTATTGAGACATGCAGCGTTGAGCTGTGAGATCTGAAAATAAAAAGACCTTGTGATAAGTCCTGCTCATATAAAAGCATGAAAATATTCTTCGTATTATATTAGATGTTATGCAGATGCATTTTTTTCCCTACTAATGTATATTATAGAAGACATACATTTGAAACATTTGTATTAATATTTTGTTGAACCTAAAATGCTTCATGTGTGTTTTAAAACAGAGGAGGGTGTTTTATTATAGTTGGTATGCCAAAAAAATGTAATATGCCTTTTATTGTGAAAAACGTCTTTCTTGATTTTTAAAGTTAATTATTAGTTTTTGTATTCACTTCTAAAATTATTAAAATAACTAAATAATTATTGATTTGGATTGTGCAATTTAACTCCCTTTAGTTGCAACACTAACTAGTTAAGCTGTAGCCCAGGTAAAAGTGCCAGACTTCTGGACAGTGTCCGGGTTTCAATTTCCAGCCATGGGGCCCGTCCAGCTGGAAATTGAAACCCGGACACTGTCCAGAAGTCTGGCACTTTTACCTGGGAGTTAATACCCAGTAAACACGACCACGAGGAAACCACGAGGAAACCTCGTGGATTGTCGTGGACCTCAACTGGTGGACCATATGTCATCAATTACGACGAGTTTTCCACCAGTTCGTAGAATGGTCCACCAGCTTCCACTAGTTTTTTTTAATTTTTTTTTTTAGAACGATGAAAGAACTAAAGTTATTTAATTAATATATACTTCTGAAATTTATTTAGAACATCTTTTCTGGATAAAAAAAATCGAGTTACATCCAAAAATGCAATAAAATTTCTAACGGGTTGGTAACTTTTTGAAAAAAAAGCACTTTTGGGCAAAAAATTTAAAAAACGAAAAAAAATTTTTCATTGATTCTAGTAAAAGATTAAAAATTAAACACTTTTTATTATTATGCATTTTTTATTTTTTTGCATAGAATGCACAGAAAATCGTGTACCACGAGATTTTTCCTTTTTTTTAAATCTCGTAGAAATTTCTACTAGCTTTTCACGAGTTTCAACAAGATGGCCAATTCTGTAGATTTCTGATCAAGCAGTGATAAAAATATTAAATATTTGATATTGGATTATTTTTACGTCAATTAAAACAAAAATAAACTGGTCGAAATAGGTGGATATTAGGTAGACACTCGGAGAACGTGGAGCTTTCCACCAGTTTTCTCCGAGAGTCCCCAAAGGTCCGCGAGTCGTGTTTACTGGGTATGTTGTTGTGATCGTTTGCAACAATTTAAAAAAGATAACTAAGGTTTACCTAAAGATTGCAACTTATACATTTTTTTTTTTTTTATATATTATGTTATCTAATTTAGATTAAATTTATCAATTTAATGCAAAACCCATCGTGGTTAGGATCAATAGTAAAGAAATGGATAGAATTACCAGCAAGGGTCTTAGCACAGTAGGAGTTCTATGGAAATGTTGAGGTCTCACAATGCACAGTTTTAGTTAAAACTCTGTGCCACCTTGACCTCCCAATAGAGCTTCTACTGTGGTAAGGGTAATAAGACCCTTGCTGGTAATTCTATCTTTTTCTTTTCTTTATTGATCAATTAAATTTATTGAGAAAATTGAAAAATAGATAAAAGTAAACAGTAAATAAATATTGACTAAAAAAAATGCTATTGCAAAATTTTGAAGTAGGAATAATACATTTTTATGTGTGCAGATATTTTCTCACTTTGAAGTAAAGAAATTCAAAACCAGTTGTGCAGCATAGTGTATATATGTTAAGTGTGAGGGTGTATACACACACACAATTACAAATTCTATTTCACCCAAAAAATGCACAATTCTGTTTGTTCAATAAATTTTTTAATGTTAAATGCTAATCGAGCATTCAGTTCAGTAATAAGTTGGAAATAAAGTGGAACAGTAGAACATAAAATTTACTTTTCAGCATTTTAACACCCTCCTTTTAAATATATTAATTTCTAAAATTTAATTATATCTGACTTATTGACTGTGCTTATTCCTTCAATGTTCTGTATGTAAGTAAATTTAATTTAAATGTATAAATATATATGTAAAAAAAAAAAAAAAAAAAAAAAAAAGTAGTGCAAATTGTGTGTATAATGAGTATCTTAGTTATAAATAAGCTTGATGAATTATTTAATTTTCAAGCAGAATCATAAATGTAATTACACAATTGTTACACAACTCCTATAATATTATTAACTGTCACATATTAGTATCTATGTGTATATACAAGTATGTTATGATCTTAAAATATACTTGTGCATTTTTTGTATATGACCTTGGCCAAAATATTATGTGATTGTCATAATAAAATCTTAATACGTAATACTTTTCGCTGTTGTTCCGCTCTATTGGCCGATGTCCACTTGACCTTGAAAAAATAAAAATCGTCGGATCGACCCCAGATTTTGGATTTTCGCATTTCAGGTCATTTGCAGCAAAAAATATTTTTCAAGGTCAAGTGGACATCGGCCAATAGAGCGGAACAACAGCGTTTTAATATAGACTTGCCAACATTCCCTGAAAATACTGTACATTGTTTTCTATTTTAACTAATGTATAGGGTTTATTTTATAATTTATTTATTTATTAAACACCAAGGTGTACTTATACATATTTATATAGGTCTACATTTTTGCATATTGACTTAATGATAGGGTCCGAGATGGACAATGAAGTAAGTGGTACCTAGTTCATAGGCCACTACATAATACACATACACATTTATCATTACACTCGTGATATTCTTTAATTTGACAGATTACATGGTGGAAACCATGCATCACATAACGGGTAAAAACATGCCTGTCTGTACAGTTTGGGCCTTTCCACCCATTAATATTATTAATATTAAATGCAGGGGTATTATAGAAGGCCAGGCTGATATCTTCAGTTTTACTTAATCTATCCTTAACAAATTTAATGTAATTATCTGTTTTTAACAATTTAAATTTCACTTGTAGTTCCGTTACAAATATCTCCTCCCCTGCTAGCTCATAAACCAGCCTTGACGACGTAAATTTTGACAAGCAAAGTATCCGTTTTAAGTACCGAGACTTAACAGATTCTAGATTTTTGAAGTCTGTTATAGACATAAATGACCAGAAAATTTCAATGCCGTACGAAGCAACTGGAGAGATTTTCAGGTGAAACAGTTTAATAGCTGTTTCCAAAGATAACGAATTTAGATTTGAAATAGCGAATGAAGATGACAATGCATTTCGACAGCGTTCTTTGACATGTTTAGAGAAAGATTTCCCCGTCTGTTGCATAATAACCCCCAGATAGCTCACAAAACCGCGCAAAAAACCGCGCGGTTACCGGGCAAAAAACCGAGCTCGGTAACCGCGCGGTAACCGCCCGGTTACCGCGCGGTTACCGGGCGGTTACCGCGCGGTAACCGGGCGGTTACCGGGCGGTTACCGCGCGGTTTTTGGGTTGAAACCGCGCGGCTGCCGGGAACCGCGCGGCTGCCAGGAACCGCGCGGCTCCCGGGCGGTTCTCACGTTGAACCCAGATGGCTCTATGGTTTACATGGCGCGTGCTGTTGAACCCAAATGCCGCCTTCTCCGACGCTTTCAGTGGGCTCCGCACCTTTCTGGTTCAATAATGTCGCAAAAAACTTACTTTTATTTTCACTGCACCTGAATTAGTTAACAGAACACAACATTTTCTACTTACACACGTATGTGTACCATTGAATAACAAAAATACCATTATATACTACACACATTTTCATTGAAAAAGCGTACCTTTTATATAAATACCACGCTTTTTCAATCAAAAGAAAATACATATAAAAATTATGAAATACATATAATTTTTGGGTTCAACAAACAAAATCTAAGACATAAAAATATATATTTAATATACATACTAATAAAAACAAACCCAATATATTACAAAAAAAAAAAAAAAAAACTTTTACGTTCCATGATGCGTATATAGAAAAACGTTGGTCTTTGCGAAGTTCAAAGCCACTCGCCATAGCCGCGCCCAAGGACATGTAACAAAAATCACTGTTTTAGCCCTCTACTGACATTAAAACTTTGGATTTATACATTCAGTAAATTCTTACCTCATTTATAAACATCGAGCACTAATTATTTAGCTTCTTACAATCCTTTGTACTTAATATTCACGTAAAAAACAACACAAAGTATATTCGCCATATTTGCTTCTTCAATGCTCAAGTTCACTGACATACTGCGCATCTTTCTCACACATCCTAAATGCGCATGCGCTAGATCACGTGACCTTATTCTAAAAACCGTGCAAAAACCGCGCGGTTCTTAGGAACCGCGCGGTTTTATAAGGGCCGCGCGGCTTTTGCACGGTTTTTTAAGAACCGCGCGGCTTTTGCACGGTTTATTGAGAACCGCGCGGTTTTTTTTATTTTTCTCAGAACCGAGCGGCTAAAATCACGGTTTTGTGAGCAGGGTAATTAAAAGAATTTACAAACTCTATCTTTTCTCCATTACAAGTTATTACATCTGACTTTGCTAAAGGGCCACCTCTCCTGAATTTTACAATTTTTGTTTTCTTAGCATTAATTTTTAATCCGTTCAGATTAGCCCATTCAATAAGTTTGTCTAGAATTTTTTGAAGTTTTAAAATATTATTACAAATAATAGCGATATCATCTGCATAGATGCTGATAAAGATATCAGGATCATTACAGATGAGGTCAACTAAGATATCCAAGATGTCATGTGTGAGGAGGTTATACAAGAGGGGGCTACTCGGACCACCTTGTAGCACTCCGTTACTCTGCAAGATTGGGTTAGATAAAACTAAGCCATCGTTGATTATCACAAAATTGACTTCAAGCAACATGGCAATAGAAATTAATAATTCTTTAGGCAGTTTTCTAGTATTGATGAGCTTATGCATTAACAATTTTCTATCCACCATGTCAAATGCTTTCAAGAAATCAATAAAAATTACATAAGCATGGCCTGCTGGAACTGAGACTGCTTTTAAAATATGATCATGCATGTAACAGCTTGAATTGTGGATTTCCCAGGCATAAACCCAAACTGTACATCAGGGATTAAATTACGAGTTAAATTAAAAACTTTATTACATGTAAGCTTATCAAACATTTTTAACATAATAAGACAATTAGCAATACCCCTGTATGAATTTGTATCCAAAATATTACCTTTGCCTTTGTATAATACAGATATCAGCGATGTTTTCCATTCTACAGGTAGTTTTCTATTTTTAATACAAAGATTAAACAAGTCTGCAATATATATGATGAACTACATTGCATGCTAAACGCTGCAATGTGTTCTTTAGTGATACAATCTGGACCAGGAGACTTATTGTTTTTCATCTTCTTAAGAGTCAGATCCACATCTACATTATTAATAACATCGTATAATGAATTACAAGATATATAGTTTGCATCAACAAATTCACACAAATTAAGGGATTGTGCATTCTTGTGCAGTATAGGGTTTATGCATTCAGGTTAAAGTTGATGCCATGTTGGATCACTCAATAACATAGGTGGCATAGGAAAATAACTCATTTTACCATTTTAAAAACACTATGCAATATTTTTGAGAGCATTGATGCTGTTGAATTAGTATCTCAAGTATGCGAGAAAAATATCATTACTAAAAAATAACTGAATTCCCAAAGAAAATAGACTAAAACTAAGTTTGTCCTATATGCTGAGCAATGTTATTCACTACTCCAATATGGCCTCCAAGCGCAATAAATATAAAGTCATGCGCATACACCCTATAGATTAATTAAAGTGGAAAAAATGAAATTATAATTAAATTTTTCTCAGACTAAAAATCATAAACAGATAAGAGACAATATTTTTTTCCTATCTTTGTTTTGATTCTTGATTATATCAGAGGATTAAAAGTTTGATATTTTTTATCAGTTAAAAATCCCAGAGTACAATTAAAGTTTTTCTTTAATGAAAAGCATACATACATACATATCATGACGCTATAATCCCTTTCGGGGTAAGCCAAAAACACAGATGTTTTATCCTGACCCAGTGATAGACCTCCACAACTTCCTATCCTGACACACTTCACTTGCTTCCTCCAGTCTCATACCTTGTTTCATACATTTCCTTTTGCATTTCATACTGCGTACATTCTTATTTTTCAAACATCTTCCAACCACCTCAAACCATGATGTTTTAGGTCTGTCTCTATCTCTCTTTCCATCCACTCTACTATGAAATACCTGCTTTGCTATTCTTTCATCACCCATTCTCTCAACATGACCAAACCACCGTAACACACTGTTCTCATACTTCTCAGTCACAGTTTCTTTTACTCCACATTTCTCCATCACCCAAGTATTCCTTACCCTATCTAATCTTGTTTTACCACACATACTTCTAAGAAAACTCATACCAACAGCATTCACCCTACTCATATGTCTACTCCGACATACCCATGATTCAGAACCATATAAGATAGTTGGGAGTAAGACAGAATTGTACACTGTAAGTTTTGCTTTGTTTGATAAAGCATCACTCTTGGCCAATCCTGCCATGCTGTCAACTACTTTCCTACCTGCCGCCACTCTCCTCTCAATCTCCCCTTCTATACGTCCATTCTCTTGATATAATCTTCCCAAATATACAAACTCTTTCACTCTTTCGAGCTTTTCTCCATTCAGTGTGAACTCATTTCCATCATCATTTTCTCCACCATATACCATTACTTTAGTTTTCCCAACATTTATTCTCAGATCCATTTGTTCTGTACTTTCTTCCAACCTATCAATAATCTCTTGCAGTTCTTCCTCACTCTCAGCCACCATCAAAGCATCATCAGCGTACAACAGCATCCACACCATTAACAAACCTACGTTTACTCCACTTCCATACTTTTCAGCCAACTTTATACATTTATCCATGAAAATATTGAATAACCACAGCGACATCACACATCGTTGCCTAAAGCCTCTACCCACTTTAAACCACTCACTCAACTTTCCGTTTACTCTCACACATGCCTTACTACCTGCATACATGGCTTTCACACCCTCAAGTAACTTCCCTCTCACCCCATATTCATCTAATACACTCCACATCATACTTCTGTTCACTCGATCATATGCTTTCTCTAGATCTACAAACACAGCAAATACTTTCTTTCTTGCGTCCATACATTTCTCAATCAACTGCTGCACAGTGAAAATCTGATCAGTGCAGCCCCTGCCGGGCATAAAACCACATTGCACTTCTGAGATATGACCCTGTGTAACCTTTTGCACCTTATCAATCACCATCCCCCCGTACATTTTACCAAACTAATTCCACGATGATTTTTACAGTCATACTTATCCCCTTTCACCTTATATAATGGAACAATCACAGCACATACCCAGTCTTCAGGTACTCTACCACATTTGTAACACATATTAAATAACTGTAACATTTTTACTTCCAGAGACGCTCCTCCATACTTTACCATTTCACTTGTTACTCCATCTACTCCAGCTGCCTTGCCATTTTTTAACTTTTTTACAGTATTCTTTAAATCATTCAATCGAAACTCAATCATCTCCTCATTTACTCCGTTTGATTCATTCTCCTTTTCCTCCTCCATTCTTTCTTCCCTTTCCCCTCCATCCAAAAACAGAATTATAAAATACTTTCGCCAACATTCTCTCCCCTTCTCTTCATCCCACACAATTTCTCCTCTTTCATTCATTACTCCGCCTGCACTTTTACTATTACTTCCTTTTCTCACTTGATTCACCATCTTCCAGTACATTTTTCTATTACCCATAAATTCACTTTGCATTTTCTCTTCAAATTCTCTCCTTGCATTCAACTTACTCTCCAGCACACTCTTTTTTGCATTCATTCTTTTCTTTTTATACACTATAAATAACTCCTTTTTTTCTAATTCATTTTTTGCATCAATCATCTTCAAATATGCTCTCTTTTTCTCCTCAATAGCCTCTCGTACCTCATCATTCCACCATGCATCCCCAGCTATACGACCAACCACAGCCTCACCACATACTTTCCTTGCAGTCTCCACACAAGCTTCTTTAATTACCTTATACCCCCATTCAACATCATAGTCAGTCATAACCTTTTTCTCCCACTCTTTTGTTACCAGAAATAACCTCTCGTTCATCCCCTTTGTATACATCCTTCTCTCCTCCACCTCCTGTAATTTTTCCACTTTTATTCTCTTTTGTACCACTTTTACCTTCTTATGCTCAATCCATTTATTTCCTAGATCTACTCTAGACACAACCAAAAAATGATCTGTACCACATTCACTTCCTCTACACACTCTTGTATCTTTCACCTTTCCTTTCAGTCTGTTATCATACAGAATTAAGTCAATCATACTTTTCTGCTCATTGCGCACCCATGTATACTCATGTATTCTTTTATGCTTAAACCATGTATTCGATACAAACAACTCATGTTCCACACAGAAATTTACGATACTTTCACCATTACCATTCACTCTAGAGTCACCAAATCTACCAACCACATCTTCCAATCCACTTCTTTTCCTACCCACCCAACCATTCATATCTCCTAACACAATAATTCACTCTCCCTTTTCACATTCACTTAGGACAGTACTCAACTGCCTCCAAAACTCATCCTTTACATCATCATCCTCTCCACCACTGGTGCATAACATACCACAAACACAACCCTAGTAATACCCACTTTCATTCTCATCCACATCAACCTTGGGGACACACATTCATAATTTCTCATCATACTTTTTACTCTGTTACTTAAAATTATCCCAACCCCTTGACTTCCATGCTCATCTGAACCCACCCCAGACCATAATGCTAAAAACCCGTCATCCATTCCACTCACATCCTTCTCTCTACCACTACCAAGTGCACGAATATTACTCACATCTTTCCCTTTCCTCTTTGTCTCAGTTACACACAATACATCTAATCCTCTTTCACACATCACACTCACCAACTCTTGCTCCTTACCACTGACTCCTCTCACATTCCATGTACCAATTAACCAAGATCGCGCCAAGTCAAGTCCTGCTGGTGAGCCGTCCGATTTCAGACACCGTTGCTCACCATAACGCTGCCTGTCCGAGGCAGGTTTTTGTTGTTTTTTAGTAATTTTGTTTATGTGATGAAGCTTACTAGGCTTCATGCACAGCCGTCCAGGCTTGGTGCCATCTTAGCCACTGTTTTACAGAATAGTTCCTATCTTTCCCATGAGCCGTATTTCCTGATGCAAGAAACGCCTCATGGGCCAAAACAGCGTTGCCCGTAATCTACCACTAGGAGGTCTGGCAAATGTGCTGGACAACATTACAGATTACTGCTATTATTATATTAATATTAGGCGTATCGTAATTCTTACGTCAGATATGTCAAGAATAGCTTGAATTTAAATATGATTTAGTAATAAATATCGTAATTATTGCAAAGCGTGATCCGGATCACGATCTGGATCAAAATTATCCGTATCACGATCCGGATTTAAATTAGCCGTATCACGATCTGGATCAAAATTATCCGGATCACGATCCGGATCACCAATCCGGATCGTGATCCGGATAGAAATTCGAAATCCGGATTTTTTTGACAGCACTATTGTATACCATATTATTACAGGATACAATTAAATGTCTAAAATACACATGTCCATCAACTTTTTTTCTTCTCCTTCCTCAGAAGGAGCAAGATTACACATTGTCGTTGCACACAACGTAGCTTTCTCTGTTTGTTCGCCAGCCCACCACAACTTGAGGCAGCTCTCCTGGTGGTTGCTTTCATCACTTTGCATTTCCTCATCGTCTATAATAACATCACAACTAAAATGACGTTGCCCAGCAGACGTAGCAACCACAGGTATTGTGGGATGCATGCTGAAAGCAATAACACCATAATATGAGATCACCAATAGAAATATTTCTTGACTTTCATGCAATATAAAAATTTTCAACCTTCAACTAAATTATTTTGATAGAAATTTAAAAATGAGTTAACTATCACATCTTTCTTCCCAATGTAACATATTCCATTAAATTTTTTAATTTAATCATTTACCAATCAGTGTAAAAATTTTCATTCATAACTCTGTCCCCCTTCTCTTTTTGTATACATTTGTATTAATGTATAAAGGATAGGAAAACCAACAAGCACAGTACCGTACAATGAAGTCCATAGCTAGGTGAAGATCTTGATGGCACAGTTAACTCAAATATTTACATTGATTAAGATGTTTTAAGAGCGACAGCCCTCTTCTTCAGTTGCTTAGAGTGTAATGAGACACATGTTGGCTGTTGGGAATAAGGTGCTGGGTAAGAAATGGTGGGAGGAGAAAGGGGAAAGAAGAGAAGAAGAGAAGGGAAAATTCTTATCCCACCCCTGCGATAGCATCCATAAAGTTAGCATGGTCCAAACTTTATCGCTGCGCTAAGAAAATCACTAAGAAAGGACCGCTGTCCTAGGCTTAAGGAAGGAGAGTAGGTTGATAAAGTGATGGTAGGGAGACGGTATGGATATTTTGTTGTTTTGACACAAACTATCTAATTTTTAGATCAAATGTTAGTTAAATTAGTGAATTAAGTAAACTTTGAAATGCTAATTCCCATTGACATGTAACAGGTATTGAATGGGCCTGGAATGCTGTGATGGCCTAAATACTTAGATTGAATGTTACATTCAAACTAAACGAATAGAATGTATAATACGTTATTAAAACAAACTACACCGTACCTAATTCCATTTGTGCAGTCCTGGTGTGCTTGCCAAGAACTTGAAGCATTAAGCACATGCACAGATTCACTCTCATTTACTGGAGTGGCCAGTAAATCATAAACTGTTACCTCACCACTGGTGTTACCTACAAATGAAAAATAGAGCATTGTATTTTCAAGTCATAACATACCTATAGAAAAATTCAATTTATAAGTGATGAGAACATTCAATTAATTTGAAGAAATATAAATAATTTATGATTGATAACACACGAAAGCAGGAGGGGGAAAGATAAACAATACAAATGACATAAAAAAAAAAAAAATAATACCTGAAGTGAGGTATCTCCCATCTCTGGAAATATCAAAGTATATTCTTTGGTTCGTATCAACTTGTCTAGTGAGGCTTGCCAGTAAATTACCAGTATATCTTAAATCCCAGCAAAGAATTTCAGGATCCTATAAGACACAAATTTAATCATGTATAGTTTTAACATATTATTATTGGAGGATACAGTAATTGCAGGTAAAATAATAAAAAAACAATGCTTCTGTACATTTTAAACTATACACAAAGTAACACAAATATCATTGCAAATTGTGCACAACATTGCAGACATTAAAAAATTTCAATTATTCTTACCTTTCGTCCCCCAGTAAATAGTTTTGTACCATCTGGTGAAAACTGCATGTGAGTTACACCACCAGTGTGTGCTTTTAGTAAGCATAGTAATGATCCGTCTGGTTCACCATACAATGCTTGCAACAAAATCATTAAATATAATTTAGAAATGCAGCTTTTTTTATTATTTGGCATTGCATTTAATTCATATGCACAGCCTAAAAATGTTTTGATTTTAAGTTGAATTCACACTGTTAGCTCAGCAACAAAAGAAGGGATGTATTGAGTTCCTAAGTAATACAGGGATACACACTATCTGTACAATAGAAGGCCAATATTTTAAAAATATTGTGACATAATTTTAAATAATATCCTTAACTTCAATTTTAGTGAAAATATTCACCTAGTTCAAAAACAAAATATAAATTTAAAATACATAAATGGAAAATATGCAAGTGTTGGGGCCACATTTTAATGATTGTGATGTACCTACTTCAACCAAGCCTGCAAAGAGTGTGTGTGTGTGAAGATCTAGGGGTAACGTTTGGAGAGAGTATGGGACATAGGAAGTTTGAGCACAATACTATGATGGTGCTATGAATTTGCTGCAAATAATAATAATAAAATATGACAATGTTAAAATGCATTACCAACTGTTCTGTGATAGGATCCCACTGCATATATTTTGTTTTCCACTGGGTTTGCTGCAATGCAAGACACTATGCCAGCCTGGCGCTCAGTTGGGACCATGTTACGATCTGCAATTTTAAATTATTTTTACTACTAATATGTATTAAGGAAAATAAACCATCGCGGTTAGGTATGATAAATTGAAAGAAAAGGATAGGAGAAAACCAGCAAGGGCCTTATCATAGTGAAGAGAGTCCCATAGTTTGGTGAAAATCTTGCTAGCACAGATATAAAATAACTAACACATTGGAGATATTTCGGCAATCGACTCCAAGAGAGAGAAACTATGAATGATCATTCATAGTTTCTCTCTGAGTCTGTAAGGACTGATGGAGGCATAACACGCTCCATATCTCTCTTGGAGTTGATTGCCGAAATATCTCCAATGTGTTAGTTATTTTATATCTGTGCTAGCAAGATTTTCACCGAACTATGGGACTCTCTTCACTATGGTAAGGCCCTTCCTGTTTTTTTCCTATCCTATCCTTTTCTTTTTATATTATTTTTACTACTGTATATTTTTGACTACATAATGCACTTATTTTATTTAATTAATTTTACCATTGAGTTTCCTTAGCTCAAAATCACAGCCTGGACGAGATGTGTTGAATATTCTTAAACAATTTTTAAAACCACAATATAGCAAAAGACCGTCTGTTGAAAATGCTACGCTATAAGCTCCTTCAACTTCTTCAGCTCTGTAGACAGAAAATATTTAATCTATGAATATTTCAGAGTAAAATAGTGTAAATTTTTATTTCAACAAATACGCAACTTTAAATAATTCATAATTAAACTCGCAGTTCTGCACATAGTTGTTACAGGAAAGTAAAAGAACAACATTCTCATATTTATTACAATGGCATTCTAAATCTAAATTAAGAAAACAATAAAACTCAACAGTACATAAATTACACTTACTGGTTTAGAGGGTTGTATGTAGCCCTGAGAGAACCATCAAATGCATCCCATAGATGTACAGGACTTTTATGACTGCATGTCACCACACTGAAAGGTCACAAGAGTAAAAATTACAACCTTTCAAAAGGGAAAGAAAAAATTTTTTTTTTGGCTAAAATAATAATAATGACATTTTTTTTATATAGGCCTATATATATATATATATATATATATATATATTGCATTGGTTCATATATATTGCATTGGTTCATATATATTGCATTGTAACAACCCTCTTACGTTAGTGCACAATTTTATATTACAGTATGTACATGAGATGTATAAATACCAAGCCAGTTTGCGCTCACAGGGCTGTTTCAACCAATTTGCAAATGCAGTTGAGAGGGCATCACATATAAAAACTTGCTACCTCCTCAGCTCAGACAGGTAGCAGATGTGGTGTGAGCCAACTCTAGCTGTACAGAGAGCTCTCTGCCGAACCTTACTGATGAGTGCTAGGTAAAGGACAAAACTGGTCTAAGGCCATGAGTAAATCTGATGGTGTTTTATAATGTTGTGCCTTTAGAACGTTGTGATAACATGATATATTGTGCAGTACTAAGTATATCGATGGCTCTGCGGAAAACCGTACTATCTGTGGTCTCCGTGCGCCTGCGCGCCTCAAATTTGGAACATCTGCGTTCTCTGTCTCTGCTGAAATTGAAGTATTTCTCATCAGCGCACCATTACAGATGCTTCAATTTTGGGAGGCAGAGAATGCAGATGTTCCAAATTTGAGGCGCGAGGAGACTACAGTTAGTTCGGTTTTCTACGAAGCCATCGATATAGCATTTTGTTGGTGTTTTATTTTACTATCTTTTTAATATCTAATTAAATATAAAGTTTACCTAGCACTCATCCATTGTGGAGCATTTGATCCCAAGTCCCAATTAACTATATAAATTAGAAAATCTTTGTGTTTGATTAATTTTCAATTCAATGTGTGCTCTAATCACTCTCCTTATGGTGTCTCTTATAAATAATGAGGTTTATTATCTCATGTACTAACCAGCATGTAAGTGGCTCCATTGAAGACATGCAAGGGTACCAGCTGTAGTCATATACAGTTCCTCCTTCTTTAACTGTTACAGCTTGATGTAACTCTGGTAATGTTTGCAGTGGACTGTCCCAACATGTTGTGGAGTATAAACTTGGAGGAAGATTAAATATTCGAAGTGTATTATCATCACTGTTTGTAAGAATACATGTACCATCAGGTGCCCTAAAAAGCATGTAAATACATTAAATAAAAAATTATGCATGTATATGCTTAACAATTTAACCTACAATTATAAAAGAAAAAGTATGGCTACGTTGCTTCATTGGAATAGGGATGTTAATTAGTTTAAGTAAAAATTGATAACTTTTAAAAAGTTTAGCGGGAAGTAGAATAATTATACCAGTAAACTGCATCTTTTTTACATTAGAATTGCAAGTACTTGTCTGTACTTGTCTTGCACACTAAAATAACTTTGCCTTGGATGATTGCAGAGTGACTAGACAAATTCAATACTGTATCCAAGTTCTACAGCAACTATGTTTTCTTTGACAAGATCTATATTACTTGTATGTAATCTTCTGATCAATAAACTTATTTATTTATTTAGCAAATCAAAGAAAAGTAATAGATGATTTTAATTAAAGCACGCTATATTGAAAGCTATATTACGCGAAAATCTTTAATTAATAGATACAAAAAAGGGGGACGCAAAATTGCAAGCACAAGGCTGCTAATGAAAGAATTTTACTGCCGTGATTTAGATGCAACCAAACTACCTGGTTTACCACTTCGTCAAGTTGCGGACACGTGTTTCGCCCTACGTACTGTCAATATATTGTATTAGATCAAACTTAAATATCGCGCAGTTAATTAATTAATTAGCTGAGTGATAATACATTCAATGCATCACGATACACATCTAGCAGTTCATTGGGGCTCCTCAGCACAACGATCCAACACCTACGAGATAAAGATACATAGCTGGGCTTGCCAGGCAATGCATCTTTACCTCGCGAATGCTGGTGACAGACTGGCTGCTGGCTCGCGCCGGCATCAAGCCACCTCCGCCCACTCCTGCTTCCCCAAGCAGGTGGTGGTAGAAGACGCGAGAGGCACAGACGCGAGAGGCACGTACGCGAGCAAGCAAAATATGCAGGCAGTTTTCTCGCATTCCACTCACGGCAGTAGGGGGAGGGGGGGGGGGAAGTTAAAAGTATGATAGATAGATTTGCAATTTAAACCGAAATGTTTTTTTTTTTATATTTATATCATTATTTATTTATTTATATGAGCAACTATATGTACAAATGAGCAGTGTTCTAATGGTCTCTGCACCACACATGCTTAGGCGCTGGGACTTCACTGCTAATTACCACACCCACTAGTTGGTCATCAAAGCCAACTAGCACAGGCTTGGTATCTAACTCTGATCCTTCGTGCATAAGATAAGCACGCTATAGCCACAGGGACAGGTTAGTTATTGTATACATATATATTATATTGTTAACTACTGATGGTATAAACAAAAATTCACTTCACCATTTACACCCTTTAGTAAAATTTTTTTGTGGTGTGCTGAAATTTAAATCAGTCCATGCTCCAGTAATTTGAATACTATTTTTTAAATGTTTTAAATTATAAACTTCATTTATTTTTAATGTTGTTTCATCAATACTGTCTAAATTGTTTTTTGCATCACTATTCACACCATCACTAACATTTTCACTGTCTAAAGTCTGTGTACTAACTTTGGCGGCAATTTGGTCCTCCATCTTCATATCAATCTCAAAGCCTTTTTTAATTATAATTTATAATAAATTATATTTACTTTGTGGCCACAACAGGTTCTATACAAACATTATCTTCTTTAATCACTTAACACTGTGTATAAATAAATAAGGTTATGATTAAGTATGGTCCTGCAATGCTGAAAGAAAGAAAATTAGGGGTCCCCTGCCATATTCCAGCGTGCTGCGTGCTCAGTGGCGTAACTTCAAAAATTTGGCCAGGGGGAAAAATCTGACACGGGCCCCCCGGAAGGGGGACAGTGCCGTGGAGGAGGGGGGTTTGTGCGCCGCAGGTGAAAAGTTTTGGAAAAGGGGGCGTGGCACTGAAATTTTAAGCTATTTTTTAAAATGAAAATTAAAAAGTGTCACTATAACATGAAAAAAAAAAAAAAAAAACTTAAAATGGTCTATCATACATGATTTTAATTTTTATCAATAATTAATTTTTGCTATAAATAGAAAAAATACAAAGGATATTATTATTACATAATATGCTTATATGTATAATATGTAATAATTAATAATAATAAACTCTTATGGCCTGAATGTCCTATCCATTATATAGGGCGCGTGGGTTACAATCCCATTCTTGGAGCTATAAAATACTATCATAATTAGAAACTATAATCATAATCAGACTATATCCCCCCCCCCCCCCCCCCCAATATAAAAGCCAATATAAAAAGCTATATAAATATATAGCCTAGTACAACCAACCATCCCAACCTATGTCCTATCCACGTGGTGAGCAACGATGAGATGGATAAAATGATATTATGCCGGTGAATAGTAGTCATAAATTAGTAGAAAACGAAGACAATATAGACTTACACAGGACAAGAAAATTGCTACACATAAACAATAAGAATGATTACAGGTTACAGGCACCGGCGCGTGTTTCTGTTGATGTTTTGTATCCACCATGATGACCATGATACTTATCCACTTCATCAACTTCATGTAAACAAAAAACAGCTGGCACAAATTGCGCGCGTTACTTTTGCGCTGGATTTGTGGTGGCGCGTCATTTAAAGTTCATGCGGTTCATGGTTCATATGTCTATATAAGTCAGAGAGGCAAGAAAATGTCAGCGTCTTATTTCTTATAATTTATGAAAAAAGTAAAAACGAGTGAAAAGTATGGTACAAAAGGGATTGAGACTGTTTCCAGTCAGATATTTTTAGTTTATGTTACATTATATTGGAGGAATCTGCCTCATTGATATTTTTGGACGCCCCTGTAGTCAAATTGGTCTATAATATATTGTTTGCATTATGTTTGTCATATATGTGCCAAACCTGTGACAAACCTCCAGGGCCGGAACTCGACTGTTGCGCAGTTTATTCTGGTTCGGTCAAAAGCAATCAAGAGATAAGACAAACTACATGCCGCAATATATTTTGCCATGGAATCTATGAATTGATAAGACAACGTTATGTCACTCAAAAAAAGTTCAGATAAAGAATATTAATTATTTGTACTATAATTCATTACAGGTGTACTAATAATGGACCGTAGAACCATGCCATTTAATCCTTCAGGTAAGTCTGGTGACAAATCGCATAAATATACAGCCTTTAAGCAATAATAATATATATTAATTAAATGATCTTTAAATGACTGCATAATAAAAGTATGTACGACTTCCAGATCACCAACACATAAGATTTAACCCTCTAAAAGAAGAATGGGTTTTGGTATCACCACATAGAATGCAACGCCCTTGGACGGGACAAACAGAACATCAAAATGATGATGTAGCTACTGCTCATGACCCATCAAATCCACTTTGTCCAGGAGTGACTCGGAGTACTGGAAAAGTAATAAATAATTTAAATATATATAATTATATATAAATTATTATCAGATTGTCACTGAGCGCATATGCGGTTAATATATTACCAAATAATCATATATAGCAATTATTTAAAATAATTACAATTATAAACTATAAATTATACAATTTTCCCATTGCGTTAAAACAAACGGCTGGTAAAAAAATCAATCAATATTAGAGGAAGAGATATAAAGTAGAATAAACTGTTACGACTAGGTACAATAAATTTGAAAGAAAAAGGAGAAAACCAGAATAAGGGTGGCCTTTAACGTAGTGTCAAAAGTGTGAGAGTCCCATATAGTTTGGTATATAGCACACACACACACACAGAACTATAAAGCATTTATATTGGATATAGCTTTCGGCACTAAACTCCAAGAGAAACGTTGTGTGCTTTTCCTTTTTCTTATCAAGTAAAACTGAGTATGTACAATAAATAAATGCACAAAATTAAAAACTACAAAATGATCACTTTGGACTCACAAAGGCAAAACACACTCCGCTTTTCTTGGAGCTTATAGTGAAGGAGTCGAGATATCCAATGTGCTATTTTTTTTTTCTTCATCTCTGTGCTATAATAACAATAAGATTGTCACCAAACACTGCGGGACTCTCTTCACTATGGTAAGGCAATTGCTGATTTTCTCGTATCCTTTTAATGATGGTTGAAAGTCTTTTATCTTAAATTTTGTTGTTGCCGGGTACTTAGTAAAGAGCATGTGGATTACTTTTCTATAAACTTGCAGGTGAATCCAGATTATAAATCAACATATGTATTTGAAAATGATTTTCCTGCTTTGCTAGAAGATATTCCTGAACCAGACCTAAGTGTGTCATCAAAAAATCCTCTCTTCCAAGTGAGAGCCGCTAAAGGAACATGCAGAGTCATGTGTTTCCACCCATCCTCAGATGTCTCTATACCCACAATGTCAGTTAATGAAATAACTGCTGTTGTTCAAAAGTAAGTTTACACCTGAATCGGTAGCATCGGTAAGTTAAAAGGTGAATGAAACATTGATATTTCCTCCCCATTTTATTAATTAGATTAATTTAGATTAAGCACCCACCGATAAGACTTCATTGTCTTGGTGGGACTTATGTATGTTTTTATTTATTATTAATAAAAAATAATAATAATAAATAAAAATATTAGGACTTTGTCAACACACCCCTCTCTTCTTTAGCATTCATATTCCTCTAACTGAAACCACCAGCACAGTTCTGGTTTTATCTGTTAAATTTTTGGGTATAAGGCCATCTTTCTACAACATTAAAGTATTATTCACATGACGCATAAATTTGACGCGTGTCAACATGCTTTGACGCACGTTACAAAGCTGGAACAATGTAAACAAATGGAGCCGTTCACATGTAATTTTCAAAAATCTTGTGAACGGCTCCATTTGTTTACATTGTTCCAACTTTGTTACTCGCGTCGACAGACGTTGACGAGCGTCAAATTTACGCATCATGTGAATAATACTTAATAAGTAAACATCTACAATGATGATGGCTATTGGTTACACCATGCATACATATATCGCATGATGATATATTATACAGCCTATATTACACATAACATTGTTATATGTGTATAATGTTACTGTAAATCATGACCCCCCCCCCTATGTCTCATAATATATATATATATATTATAATACAGTACACACACACACACACACACACACACACACACACACACACACACACACACACACACATGCATACATACATATATATCGCTTCTAACCTTCTGCTTAGACCTATTGATTAATCTCCACAACTTTCTAATCTGGCATAATATGCTTCCCTTTCTTCACCTCAACTCTTTTGTCGCAATAATCCTCTCACCATGCGTTCACCTTTCCCACGTATGACAAAACCATAGTTGTTAAAAGGTTGTATGTTATATTTATTCTCTACTTAATGAAAATATGAATTTGAATATGTTTTTGTTTATAGGTGGATTGAAGAAACAGAAGATTTGGGGAAAAAATACAGTTGGGTGCAAATTTTTGAAAACAAAGGAGCAGCAATGGGATGTTCTAATCCTCATCCTCATTGTCAAGTTTGGGCATCCTCATTTTTACCAAATGAGCCACGGGTCAAGGACTCAACTCAACAAAAATATTTTGCACAGCATGGGAGGCCAATGTTATATGACTATGTTTTACAGGAGTTGGAGAATAAGGTATTAAACTATATCAGTATATCGAGGGCTACGCGGCATTTCGGTATTAGTGCTATCTCCGCGGGTGCGTTTTTGGCACATGTGCATTCTCCGCGCTCACCTTTTTTGAAACATCTTTATACGCTTAGCCTGTACAGATGTGCCATTAGGCGTGGCGTAGATTGCACAAGTACCGAAATGCCGCGTAGCCCTCGATATGTTACTTTTTTTTTTTAACCCGTATATAGAGTGAAACATACATTACTCTAACAATAAGTATACAAGTGTGTATGAAAAAAAAGGTTATTATAAAACAATAAAAATTTGCATTCTGTTTTCCTTTTTTAAAAGGCTTTTCTCTCTCTCTCTCTCTCTCTCTCTCTCTCTCTCTCTCCTGTGCCTGAATTTTAAGTAGCAAAATTAAAAATCACTACTGTACTATATATTTGAGGGTGTTTGCTCTTTTTGCTAAGATCCATAGTAAACAAACTATAGTGGAGGCAAAAAATATGTGCAGACTTAAAAAAAAATTGTATCTCGTTAAAGAAACCAAGTATTAAAAAAAAAAAAAAAAAAAAACTAAACTAAAAACTTATTCTGAATGTTGGTATGTTGGCTTTAAATATTATGTTTTAGTTTTGTCTTGCAAGTTACAGTTCATTTATAACATCGACGTGATATATTATGTTGCAACCTACCAAAAATACACACAAAAAGAAGTGTAACTTGGTCAAAATATATACAAATATTGTACAATTTTGTACAACTGTTTATGTCAATAGTTTACATACATTTAATTAGTTTCAATAAAAATGACTAATTATTAGTAATTTTATGAAACAATTAACATGTGCCACTTTGGCATACACTTGTAAAGGAACCATCAGTAATTTTTTAATGATGTGGTTTACATACACTTATCCATTGACATGTCTATTTTTTGTAAAACAAACTCAATTTTTCAATAAAAAATAAATGTTGACATTTATATTCCTAGCAAAGTCAGAGCAATATAAATTTAATCCAAAAATATTATTTGATGAGACGCAACAACTACTTGGCACACATGTAAAAAGCACGCCCAATAATCATAACAAGAGGTAGCTCAACTTTGCTTTTGTTATACAGGTTGTCCATAAAGTCTCTGAGGGTGTTTAGACCTTATTAAAACACATAAGACTCAACGTAAATTAAACTTTTTATACATCAAATTAAAGCTTGAATTATGACAATTTTGAAAATCAAAACAAAAATGCAATCAGATGATTGTTAATCTTGCTGCATCAAAAACCGCAAAAAAGGGGAAAATTGGCGTCCAAAATGCACCTTTTAACGCTTGCATCATTTGAAAAAACGCATACAGATTCAAAATTTGTAAGGTCTCACTCGAGTTTTCTGAAACATTACCTCAAGGCCTCTCCACATGCGCCGCATTGGTAGCACGACACACGTCGAGACGTACCTCTAGCTTGCGCGACAAGTTGCGGAGAGTCTGCGGAGTGATGGCCTCGATAGGGGCGGTGATACGCTGCTTCAACTCACGCATATCACACACTTTTGTCTTGAAGACCTTGTCCTTGACGTAGCCCAAGAGATAAAAGTCAGGTTGCGTGAGATCAGAAGACCTGGGAGCCCATGCCATGAGTCCACCACGATGTAGCCATCTGCCTAGAAACACCTAATCCAGCTCGTCTCTGACAACGTGCGCCCAATGTGGGAGCGCTCCGTCCTGCTGGAAGATGAGCTCATAACCCCACTCCACCTGGGCCTGCAGCAGCTGAGGGATGGCGTAATTCTCAAGCATGTTCAGGTAGTTGTTCCAGTGGACAGTTGGCTCGTGGTAGAAGAACGGGCCGATCACACAATCGTACAGGACTGCGCACCAAATAATTACCTTGGGACTGTCACATTCGAACGTACGAGCTGTGTCTGGACGTTCAGTGCCCCAGAAACACACGTTCTGTCAGTTTTTACTTTACCACACAAACACGCAATGCACTCGTCTCCTGATCTCACAACACTTGACTTTTATCTCTGGGGTTACGTCAAGGACCAGGTCTTCAAGACAAAAGTGCGTGACATGCGTGAGTTGAAGCAGCGTATCACCGCCGCTATCGAGACCATCACTCCGCAGACTCTCCGCAACGTGTCGCGCGAGCTAGAGGTTCGTCTCGACGTGTGTCGTGCTACCAATGGGTGCATGTGGAGAGGCCTTGAGGTAATGTTTCAGAAATCTCGAGTGAGACCTTACAAATTTTGAATCTGTTTTTTTTTTTTCAGATGATGCAGATGGTGCAAATCGGATGTCAATTTTCTCTTTTTTTGCGGTTTTTGATGCAGCAAGATTAATAATTATCTGATTGCATTTATGATTTGATTTTCAAAATTGTCATAATTTAAGCTTGAATGTGATGTTTAAAAAGTTTATTTTACGTTGAGTCTTATGTGTTTTATTAACATCTAAACACCCTCAGAGACTTTATGGACACCCTGTATACACTGCCTGGGCAGTGTGCAGTCGCTGAGGTACCTCTTGTTATGATTGGGTGTTCTTTTTACAGTTGCGTCAGATAGTCATTGCAACTTGTCCAACAGCATTGTTTTTTTATTAAATTTGTATTGCTATGATTTTGTAGGATTATAAATTTCAATATCTTTTTATTTAAAAATTTAAGCTGCCATGGTTTCACAAAAAAAAAAAAAAAAAAAAAAAAAGGTCAATGGATAAGTGCCTTTAAACTTTAACGAGATACAATTTTTTGAAGGGAGTCCACATACTTTTTGGTTTGACTTCCTTACATGTCAAATTAATAAATCATGTTCTTTAAAGTAACTATGAATTTGCTGGGTTTCAGGAAAGGATAGTGTGTCAAAACAATGACTGGGTAGTACTGGTTCCATACTGGGCAGTGTGGCCTTTTGAAACCATGATCTTGCCTATTCCTCAGAAGGGAAATCAACTTCCTCAACGATTTACTGATTTAAATTTGCAACAACAGATCAGTCTGGCTGAAATTATGAAAAACATTACTGTCAAATATGATAACCTTTTCAAAACAAGTTTTCCATACTCAATGGGATGGCACGGTAATTTTTCTAGTCAGATTATTTATTTTCATTAATCTCATGAGTTAGATATAATATATTAATGCATATCATCACGTTAGAGCACAAACCGTGTAACTACAAAAACAGCTAACAATAAGTCGAAAATCTTCTCTTTGTGTGTTATTTTAAACTTTGTTGCTTTTGCAGGTATACGGTTTGTGCTCTAGCTTGACGATATGTATCATAATACATTAATTTGGTAATTAATCTGTTCTTAATTAAGTTGTCTTCAGCTAAAATGCTTTGTACAGTCTGAATCACATAAAAATCCATCAACAAACTATTGAGCTTGTTTTTCATGTATGACATTGAAAATATGATGTAAAATCTAAAAGAAATGGAACAATACTTATTTGAGTTAGACTAGACTTTACAAATCATGAAGTTCTGTTATGCATAAAGTGTACAACATTTTATTTTATTTGCATTATGACTTCAGAGCTGCATGCAGCATAATGTTTTAAATTTATCAAAACTTTTATAGGAGCTCCAACAGGGGAGTATCTGCAAAAAAATAATGAACACTGGATTTTTCATGGAATGTATTACCCACCCCTTTTGAGATCAGCAACTATAAAGAAATTCATGGTTGGGTAAGTTAGTTCCTTTACAGTTTTTTTTTTTTTTTTTTTTTTTTTTCTCCCTGATTTTATGAATTTGCAGTTTGTTAATTTCTTGATCCAGCTAGCCTTCAAAATGGGCATTTTAAAGTTTCAAGGAATTTAGGGTTTAAAGAGTGTTAAATGCTGTGCAAAAGATGTAAAAGTTTACTCTGCATTTCCATTTGTAGTTCAAAGCATGATACACAAATTTCTGGCATAGTATTATTCTTAAGTGCAATATCATTTTTTTTAATCCGTGTTTAAAATTAATTAATTCTTATAGTAAGCAGAATAAGTCTTGTAAAATTTTAACCTGAAATTTATTTATTTCAATTATATTATTATTATCATTATTTTTTTATGTACAGATATGAAATGCTGGCTCAAGCTCAAAGGGACTTGACTGCTGAGCAAGCTGCTGCAAAACTTCGCCAACTTTCAGACCAGCACTACAAACTGAAGTGAATACTTCTATGTGCCTTATTATTGACAGGGAATTATAAGTTGAAACATTGAGCTTTAAATGTAGTAATAAATAAGTTAATGAACACATCATGTTGCAATTATGATATTCAAGGTTATTTCTGATAAACCTACTGTTTGTATAAATTTATTCATAATGTATACTAATTTATTACAATCAGCAATTGTTTTAAGAATATTTGTTTTTATAACATTAACTTTATAGCTAATGCAGAAAGTAGTATGGATAATTAAAATAGCTAGAACAGAATGCAGTAATTTAGACCTATAAGTCTACAATCAGTAATTACATCATATCTGATGTATTCCCAGTGCATTCTTATTGGTGACTAAAATCTAAATCTCTTGGGATTAACTGCCCGATTAGGCATTTCTATTGATAAAACCTTTGCATAGCAGATGTTATTATAGTGCCCCAATATGCCTATTGAGGATATGTCATATAGTTCAGTGATAAGACTTAAGTTACTAACACAAAGAGGCAAGAATACATTTGATAGCTTTTGGCACATGAGTTTGTAGTTTTTCTCCAAGCTTGCAAGGACTGATGAAGGACACATAGTCCTTTTCTCATGTAGTCTTGTGTTAAAAGCTGTCCAATTTATTCTTTATTATCTCTGTGCTGGCAAAAAAATTCTCCCAACTATGGAACATCTATTTGCCATGGCAAGGCCGGTGCTGGTTTTCTCCATACTACCTTTATATTAGTTTAATTTAACTGCAATGTTTTTTTCCCTTAATAAATTTTCATTTTATTTTTTAATTTGCTTGTTTTGGTTTAGGCTATATTACTTGGGTATTTAAATGGTAATGAAAGTATTATTTTGGTACTTATACTGTATAAAAATAACAATTTATTGTTTATGTATGTATTTAAAAAAATAAAAAATGGCATTATACTTATTACAATTCATCTGGAAGTACTTTATAAGGATTCAAAATTCCCTTAGGATCCATAACCTGTTTGATATCTTTCATTAGACTCAGAGCTGCCAAACTTTTGGAAAAATGAATAAATTTCCGTTTCTTAAATCCAATCCCATGCTCAGCACTCACACTCCCGCGATACTTAGACGTCCATTCATATATAAATGGTTCAATTATATCTAGCATATCATGAGAAAATTCTTTTGTAGTAACATTGAAGTGTATGTTGCCATCACCTTTAACATAAAAAAATTAAAATAATATATTCAAACTTTAAAATACCCAAGAGAATCAGAACACTTACCAAGATGCCCAAATCCACAACATCTAATGGCTCCAGCTTTTTTCACTCTTTCTTCTAATTCAGGTACGAGAGCATAAAATTTTGGTAGAGGCAATGATATGTCATATTTATAAACATAACCATCTCGGAGCAGTGCCTCAGCAATACACTCACGGAACTGCCACAAAGTCTGCAACATATTTGCACGGGATTAATGTACAGTAATACATACAGTATGTATGTATGTTTGTGTGTGTGTGTATGTGTGTCTGTCTGTGTACACACAAATACACACACACAAAGATTGACTTACCCTGATACGAGAAGGTTCAGTTGCCACAGTGCCATCCTGGACCAGTCCTGAACCCATCACTTCTTCTAAAAATTTGTTGAGTTTTTCCTCATCATGAGCTGCATTGCTGCCTGAGGTTTCAATAACCATGTAAAAGGGCATAGGAGATACAGGTAATTTATAACCCATATTCTTAACTACAGCATCTGCTGACTCAGCATCTAACATTTCACAAGACGAAAGAACTTCTCCAAGCGAGGTACGAGCCTGCTTTGCAGTTTGAAGAACACTGTCAAAATTTTCAAGGCCTGCAAATTCATAGTTCTATAAATATAAATGAGGAAAACAGAAGAGGGAATACAAAGTATGCTTATTATATGAAAAATGTTAAATAGAAAGGATAGAGGAAACCCAAAAGTGCCTTACCATAGTGGAGAGATAAAGATTTCCTGATGAAAAGATGAAAGATTTTTACCGAACTAGCCTCGTAAGCTGTGACGCTAACTAACTAGTTAAACCATAGTCAAGTTATTATTTTGATTGTTGCAACAATTAAAAAAAAATAAGTAAGGTAACTAGAGGTTGCAGCTTACAGACCTAATGGACATATTTTTACTATGGTTAGGGTCAAGCTAATTTCCTCTATCTTTTCCTTTTAGTTACTATAATTACTTTTAAAATATAAGCTATAGGCCTATATAAAAAAAAAAAGAAAAAAAAAGAAGAAGAAGAAGAAGAAGAATGAAAGAAATTGACTTTCTGATGATTTATAAACATCTTGTTATGATGATTAACTAATATTATCATCATTACTTTTGTTTTTAATAAATATTTACTTTACCTAAAAATGCCAAGGAAACAGCTTTTGGGACAGGAGGACACTGTACCGCAACTTTAGTTACGAATCCCAGAGTTCCCTCGGAGCCAATAAATAGATGGTGTAATGCATAACCAGTATTGTCTTTCTTTAGACAGTTTAAGCAATCTACAATAGTTCCATCAGCTTTTACCTAAGAGAGCAAACAAAAAGAAAAATACCAACGGCCTTACTATTTATTACAAAACAAAGTAGCAACAAACTCACCACTTCAAGTCCTAAAATATTATCATGAAGACTTCCATATCTCATTAATCGTAAGCCACCAGCATTAGTTGAAACATTTCCTCCAATATGACAACTGCCCTTAGCACCGAGGTCTAATGGCATCATTAACTCATGTCCTCCTAAATATGTATCCAACTGTTCAAGAATGCATCCAGCTTGGCAAACCATTACACCTGGAATATTACAAAACATAATTTGAGATTCATCTATAGTTGTGAATAAATATTAACTCAACCACAATTTGCATTGTTAGCTAAAAATAAATATTCAATATTTTTTTTAACAAATATATGAACTAACCTGATAGAGCATCTAAGCTTATTACGTTATTCATCAGAGCTGTGGAAATTATAACTTCATCAAACACAGGGACACTGCCACCCACAAGACCTGTGTTTCCTCCTTGAGGACACACAGCAAGATTTTCTTCATTGCATATTTTTAAAAGTGCAGAAGTCTCTTCTGTATCTTTAGGTTTTATTACTAGACGACTAGCTCCTGGAAAGAATGAAATAGAGATAGAATTAGAAAAATGTACAAATTGTAGTGGTGATATTATAATAGCATAGCTATTCTGTATTGTCAGCTGTATAGCTATATTAATAATAAAGCCTATCATTTTATTTTAAACAATTGCAAAATACTATTTATTACTGTACTGCAAAATGTTCATGTGACAGATATCAGAAGCATATTATAATAGCTGCTTCACTTCACTGCTACCTATAAGAGTGTGTTGCAGTTACGATATATTTAGGCCTATATATATATCTGTGTATGTGTGGTGCTGCACTTACCTCGCACAGTCCGTAACCAATCTACATTAAAAGGTTCAACATCATCTAAGTTTGTAAGAACCCGATCTTTGCCTACAATTTTTTCAAATTTAGTAACATGACTGTCTTGCAGTTGTGCAAATTTGCCTCTCTGTAAACCTGGATATCTTTTCTGGGTCAATTCAACTGCCTTCTGTTTCTGTTAACACAGAGAGAAACAGAGAACAATATATTAATACCTCTGCAAGTATTATTTACAAAATGCTATGCACCAGCAATTTTAATAGATTTTACCTGATTTGAATAAGTGTGGATTCTACGTAATTTGATAGAATTCCAACAAGTGTTTCCCTTCCATAACTGGTACAGCATTTTTTTTTCTGCAATAAAAAACAAAACAATAAAGTAGCTTAACTACATATAATTGCTAATGAATTTTGTTTCATGTCCATCCTAAATTAATTTAATAAAATAATAATTATATACTCTCCACCGAACAGCTTTGCGTTGATATGATGGCCAGGACCATTCAAATACTTGAGCAAAGAGCATACCAGCAATGGCTTTATCATAGTAAAGAATAAAATCTGAAAATCTTGCTAACAAAGAGATTTTTTTTTTTAAAAAAAGTACATTTTGGATGGTATTGCTTCGCCAGTCCTTGCAGACTCAGAGAGAAACTACAACCATTCATAGGTTCTCTCCGAGTCTACAAAGACTGACAAATAAGGCATTACCACACTCTATTTTCTTTTTTAAGTTTATATAGTTCCAAAAGCTATCCTATGTACATTATTGGTTGTTTATTTTCTTTTTATCTCTGTGCTAGCAAGATTTTTACCGAACTCCAAACTAAATAGGAATATCTTCTCTATGGAAAGGCTGTAACTGGTTTTCTATATCCAGACTCATAAAAATTTATATGCTATATGGAGTTTGTGTATTACTGCGTACAGTATGTACATCATATATGTATGATGATGTACACTCCCCCTGAATAAATCTGACCGGTCGCGTTAAAGTTTCCACATATATTTAACATTTGGAGACATAACGCTGCAGTCAGATTTATTCGGGGGGAGTGTACTACATATGTATCACATATCAATATCATATACCGGTATGTATATGTATGGTAATAGGACTAGTAATCGGCAGCTTAAGAGGGTCTTAAGGTTGAAATTCATATGTACATAGTATTGTTCAGAAAAGCAGCCAAACTGACACTGCCGCAGTTATCGGCACCCCTATTTATCTCGGCCCCCTCTGGTGATAAAAAGAGTTTTAAGCAGTGGTATGGCAAATGGACGGAATTCTAAGATGGTTGGTTCTATATAGTTAGAATCTCGTTAACTTAATTAATACTTTCGCCGTAAAAGGAGCCTGCCAATAACCATGTAGTATGATACGATGTATGTATGGTAGATATGCCACTTTTCGGCCACTTCCACTTTTCGGCCACTTTGAACTTTGAAAGCTTTTATAATAAAAAATCTAAATGGACCAGGGACAAATTTTTTGTATAATTAGCTCCAGAAAACCTTAGCCAGTATTGTGTTAGATATTGAAATGATTAGCCTCATAGGATTTTTTTTTATTAAATTATTAACTCGGCGAGAACTTAAAAATTGCAAAAATTTACGCTTCTTCTAATGTTATGCAAAAACATCATATCAGTACTTCAGGAAAATAAGGGTCTAGTTACAAATTCTTGACAGCCATCTCAAACCCACTAAATCTATAGTATCTCAGCTAAGTATTAATCACCATAAATCTTAAGTTGGCCTTAGCCAATTTTTTTAAGACTGAATATAGAAGTGGCCGAAAAGTGGACACGATGTTTCGTACCGGTGTCACTTTTCGGCCACCTAATTTGCTAAGTTCAATATTTTTTCCTGGCAAAACTGTAGATTTGAAATCAGGTTTGATCACCTGAACTTGCTCTGGGGACAACATAGTTTTAGTAAAAAATAAGAAAACAGTTCTGAGAACCATAAGTCGTTGCCAAAGACGGTCCAAAAATCCCCAACCCAACATTCGTTATTAAGTGAAAATTGCAACTTTTTTTTTTCTTCAAAGGGGGAAAAAAATACGTAATTTTTTTAATGTACAGAAATGTTTCTCATACACTGTAGAATTCAAATATTAAAACCCCCAAAGTCATAATTTTTATTTTTATTATAATACTTAAAAAAAGTACGCGTAAGCCCGGGCGTCGTGTACCATTTTAAGGGTCAATTTTATCGCAACTCAGATTTGTGGGAACAGTTTTATTATTTTTATTTCATATAATGTTGTATTGAGAGTGACATCAGGCTATCAAACATACCCCTAAATAAACAGCTCCAGCAATAAAAAAGTTCAAAAGTAGCCACGCGTGGCCGTTAGGTTTGTGTTTAGCAAATTTAAGCGCTATAGCGACCAAAATAATTGCAGCATGCTAATTTTTTCCTAACATACACAATAAATGAATTCATTTTAATGATTTGACAAACAAACAAAAAATTAATCGTGCGCAAACATGCCAGAAAACAGCTTGCGAATGTGCGTTCCTAACGTAAGGTGGCCGAAAAGTCAAATTTCAGTGGCCAGAAAGTAGCATAAGTGGCCGAAAACTGAGCATTTACAAAATCGAACTTTAAACTGTCCTCGTAATTAATTGAATGTTAAAACCAACGATTTTTTTATATGATTATGTTAGTAAAGTATTACTTTAACCATGCTGAATGGATGATTTGAACAGAAATATATTATTTGGTTGTAAATATGGTGATAATATCAAACAAGATCCTTAAGTGGCCGAAATGTGGCATGTCTACCATACATACTTTAATTAACAGAAATTTTAAAATATCGCCAAAACAGAGGTCGCAATCTATATTATGTTGATCAAGTACGAAGTACACGTATATGTATCATACATATATACATACCTTTAAATTGACTAAGTGGACGACTGATAATCACTGACAAAAATACATATATTTATATGCAAGATAAAAAATGTGATTATATATTTTGATTGTAGATATAATTTGAATGTATATATAGTATGAATGTATATGTATATATGATAACCTGATGCTTATAACACGTGTATGTACACCTCATTTTATGTACATACTGTAATGGATACACATTACACAACTAGTACGATACATGCATATATACATAATAGGTTTACAGAGTTGACATGGTAGACATTGTACATATTAGAGTTTTATATTACTGTGCTATGCATACTTAATATATTAAAAATTAAGTTGATTGCTGACAGTAATGCTGATTACATGGGGGCGTGTTTTGCTCTCTGGTTTTGCCGGTGTTGCACTTGTTTGCTTGTTACTTGTTTGTTGTTGTTGCTATTATCATGGTGATGATTTTCCATGATTTTCTGAGATTTTCTATCAAGATACTACATACAAGATAAGGACACGCTCGACCAAATTGGGCCGCCGCGAAATTCAAAATGAGCCTCTAAGCCAATCAGCGCCCGAGTTGAACGTCACGTGATCAATGTTGACCAATCACAATGCCGCTAAAATTTACATGGGACCAGTTGGTGTCGCTATCTTGTATGTAGTATCTTGTTTCTATTTCTGCACAGTGCTTCCCTCTTGCCGGCTCTTGCCGTATTATGTTTGTTCTTTGCTCACTTGCTGTTGGTTAACACAAAGACCGCGAAAACTCTAGGAAAACTCGCACAATGAAATAGATTTAAAACTTTTTCGCTGTTTTACTTTAGAAGATTTTGTTAAGAGCGCTCAAAATCATAAACGTGTAGTCAGGGTCGGACTGGTCATTTAAGTTGGTCAGGAATTCCTGACCGGGCCCCCCTGGTCTGGGGGCCCCTTGCTCGCTAATAAACAAAAATGAAAAAAAAAAAAAAAAAAAAAGGAGAAGAAGAAGAAAGTTGAAAGGAAAAGAGTTAGAAAAAAACATTTAAAATTTCCATCAAATTACACACATACTTATTATTTGTTTCACATCTTAAATTAAAGCCCTCATCAATAATACGTGAATGGTGTAATTTAGATTTATTATTTACTATATTTACTTAACTATTTCATTGCCCAAGAACTATAAATATGAACTATTCTTTTATCTCAACACCTTCAGAAACCTAGGTTAATTTATTTTCCAATATTCAACCTTTAAGATTTTTTTTTAATCTACGAGAGATTAAAAAGTATAATAATGCAAAATTGACTGAAATATTTAATTCATAATTATACTAAAAAATATTAACGATCGTGTCGCAAAAAAAAAAAAAAAAAGAAAAGAAAAAAAAAAAGAAAAGAAAAGAGAGAGAGAGAGAGAGAGAGAGAGAGAGAGAGAGATTGTAAGTGGAAGAAGAATATTAAGCTTTTGCCTATTACAGAACAAAGAGGAATACCAAGAAATTTTAAGGGGTAGTTTTAATAAAAAACATTTTATATAAAAGAGGACATATTGTCCTAAATCGATAAATATGTGAAATTTTTTTTTTTTAGTTCATTTAATATTTTTAATTAATTTTTAAAAGACGTAAAATGACCTCACAGTGATTGGCCGCTTTTTACTATGCCCAGACATATAAAAGTTATCAAGCATAACGTCATTTTTTAATTTTCTAAAATTCGGGACAATGTTCTCTTTTAGAATATGATTTTTTTTTTTTTTTTTAAATATTCGTATTCCTTATTGCTGCTGGCTATAATTTAAAAATAAATAAATAAAATTATGGTTTATATTTAAAGATTAAGCTGCATGGATCCAAACAAATTTCAAAGTATCATAAAATATCTTCGCAATAAGTTTTGCATGTGATAATTATAATTATTTCAAAAATAAAAGTTGCACACATTTGTATTTATGTTGATTAATTAAATAAAATATTACGTTACAGTTTTATGTAAATTTAAGTAAAATATATTTTATGACGTTCACTAAATTAATAGATAATATTTCGTTTTTTTATATTTTTTATTTGTTTTTTACTCTTTCATCGTATATTAACTTATGCAAAATTGTTATTTAACTTATTTCTTTACTGAAAAAAGTAAAAAAAAAAGTTTTTTTTTTTTTTTTTTTTTTTTTGCAAAACAAAGAAATAATAAAAGCATCCTTTTTAAGTTATTTTTTCCTCAAAAAAGGGGCGTGTCTTAAAATTTTCCGGGGGGGCTTCGCCCCCCGGACCCCCCTTTCACTGGGGGAGGCTACGCCCCCCCAGACCCCCCCAGTGGGCCCTCTCTGGTCTCTTCCTGAGTGGGCCTTTTCGAGCCAGTCCGACCCTGCGTGTAGTATACCGTTTGAAGTATAGGATGGGTCTGGATCTGCTTTATAGGGTCTATGCAATCATGTTAAAGTCAACGCCATGTTGGATAACTCAATAACATAGGATAGGTGGCATTAGGAAAAAAATCATTTTGCCAGTTTAAAAACACTATATATGCAATATATTTTTGAGAGCATTGATGCTGTAAATATGTTGAATTAGTATCTCAGTATGTGAGAAAAATAACAATAACAAAAAATTAACCAACTTCCCAAAGAAAATTGGCTTAAATGAAGTTTGTCCTATGCTGTGAGCAATATGTTATGCACTACTCCATAGGCCCCCAAGCGCAATAAATATGACGTCATCCGCATACACCCTATACATGCAGGGTGACCACAAAAATCGCTATACGATTTCAAGATGCTATAAAAATTAGAAAATTTAATTTTTTTTTTAAGTTTTTATTACATCAAATTGAAGCCTAAATTTACACATTTTTTAAGGCGGGAAATCAGCTACTACGGGATTTGATTAAAAAGTCGTAAAGAAGGAAAAATCTGAAATTTTGCATCGATACATTAGGTAATTAATTAAGGCAACTTCAAAAATGTAAAAATTTTGGGGTGTCACCATGCTAGATTTTGAATTATGATTTTTTAAAGTTTTCGTCCCATAAGAGGCCATGTTAATTTTAGAAAATTTCAAAAATTATTTTCTCTCTTATCTGATGGTCACGGGTACTGAAAATTTTATCATGGGTATATAGCTGTTATCATTAAGTTTGAGGTGACATAAAAAAATTAGGTAGTTTTCTTTTTAGATTTTGAGATATAAGCCAACTAAAGACAACCCTTAAACTAAAAATAAACTTTTGTTGCATTTGCTTGGTTCTTTTGCGAGACGCCAAAAAGTAAAAAATGAGCCTGGTCCGAAAAAATCCCACGTACTTCTGGACCCCGCCAAATCCCAGCTAAAAGAAATTGTTTTTAAATCTCTTTCCATGTTTTTTTTTTTTTTTTTTTTTCTTCTTCTTCTTCACACAACTTACCCTATGGCTTCTCAAAGTGAGCACCATTAGAGCTCGGTACAAGTCGAGACGCTCCTCCAGATCGCGCCATACATTCTGCAACATCTCGGGGAGTGACAGAGTTGATCGCTTCTGTGTTGCGCAGTTTGAGGTCCCGCCTGATGTTTCGCACTAATGTTTTAAAAGCAACATCCTTCACGTAGCCCTAAAGAAAGAAATTGGGAGGAGTAAGATCTGGAGATCTTGGTGCCCATACCAGTGGTCCATCGCGTATCCCAAGTACCTGTTTGGGAAGGTCCGATTTAAGAAGTTTCTGACAGCCAGTGCCCAGTGAAGAAGGGCGCCATCCTGCTGGAAGATTAGGTCGTCGATCGTAGTTCCAATCTTGCTAGGCTTGTAGTAACTGAGGCACAACGCTCTAGCATGTCCATATAAACTTCCCACTTCACACGTTGTTCATTGAAAATTAACGGTCCAATGATGCGATCGTAAAGCACACCACACGTTAATTTTTGGTCTGTTCCTCTCAAAAGGACGGGAGCAATCAGGTCTCTATGTGCCCCAGAAGCGCACTTTGCAGAATGTATATTGGCGCGAGCTGGAGGAACGTCTCGACTTGTGCCGAGCTCTAAATGGTGCTCACGTTGAGAAGCCATACTGTAGGGTAAGTTGTGTAAAGAGAAAAAAAAAAAAAAAAAAAAAAAAAACATGGAAAGAGATTTAAAAACAATTTCTTTTAGCTGGATTTGGTGCCCAGAAGTGTGATTTTTTCGGACGAGGCTCCTCTTTTATTTTTTGGCATCTCGCAAAAGAACCAAGCAACTCAACAAAATTTTATTTTTAGTTTTAAAAATGTGTAAATTCAGGCTTCAATTTGATATAATAAAAGTTTTTAAAAAATTAAATTTTCTAATTTTTATAGCATCTTGAAATCGTAGCGATTTTTGTGGTCACCCTGAAAATAATATGTAAAATACATTATGAATGATATAATGTGGAATCCTAAATCCTATAATATACTTTGGACGCGTGTATGATAGGGGTGGTTGCATTCATATAACAGAGTTGACGCCATATGTGCATGAGCACTAAATAACATGAAAGTCGGTGTGGGAAAATATGACTCTTTTGCCATTTTAAAAATATACTTATAGCAACATTTTTGAGAGTATTTTGATGCTGTTATAACATAAAGGTTAAGATTGTTTCTTTTTACTATTCTCATGTGAGAAAAATGATACCCATATAATAACAAAAAGTTATCTGATTTCCCAAAGAAAATAGCCAAAAACCAAAAACCCAATTTGTCCTACCCTACATATATATGCTGAGCAATGATATTCATTGCTCAAGTATGGCATCGGAGCGCATTTATTATGACGTCATGCGCACACACCCTATAATTTACATGCGGTATATACGTTTAAATTAATTCAATATTTGAAAATTAGTCTATATATATATATATATATATATATATATATATATATATAAAAGAGGTCGATGTTCTCCATATACACAAAAGTTCACAAAATAAATCTGACAAAATATAAGTATTGACTACAGGAACAACTGTTTTGAAGCTGACTAACGCGATTTCGGACACCTTCGCTTCCGTTTCAACTTACTACGCATGCGCAGAACGTCGAAACCGAAGCGGATGTTAGTAAAATTGCTTATATAGTCAGCCTCAAAACAGTTGTTCCTTTATTAGTCAATATTGATTTTACATACAACATTGACTAGACTTTTTACAAATGATTAATTTTGGCATGCAGGCTTCTGGCTTAGATTTTTTTTTTTTTTTTTTCATGTTTTATTTCAAAAACTTATGGATCCTTGCCGGAAAGCGTATGTAAACACAATAAAAAGCTTACAATATATATTTTTTGTATAACTTGGAAAATAATATATAGTTTTTAGTAATATAATAGATAGTGTTGTTGAAAAAGCTCTATGGTCGATAACAATACACAACATTTCTTTTAATTTTCAAAGGCATTTAATGTGTTTTCAAAAATTTGTGATTTTATTTTTTGTGATTTGTGATTGTACTATTTTTTATAACAAAAATGTAATATTTCAACTTTTTTTTTTTTTTTTTTTTTCACTCAAAATTATAACTTCTAAAAGTTGCAATAAGCTTGCAAGTTCAAATATTATCATTGAAAATACTTTATATATATATATATATATATATATATATATATATATATATATATATATATATATATATATGCTTATTCAAAATATAAAGACTAGAAAAATGAGTAGGCAGAGAACTTGCTTTAAAATTAACCTATTTGCCGTTAATAAATTGTTGTTGTAATAGTTCAAAATATATTATGCTTATATATATATTGATATAAATTACCTTGATATTTTAAAAATCTTACTCTTACAATTATTAGAATTTCTGTGGTGAAGTGTTGACGAGCTCTTTGCACACTTTAACATTTTATTTATATTTTAAATATTAAAGATTTAACACCAATCCATCATAGGTTAAAAGTTAAAAACTTCGAAATTTAGTTTTGTGTAACACTTTAACGCATAGAAATAATAAAAGTGGGTGTCATAAACTTTTTTTTTTAATTCCTATTAGCTTATATATATATATATATATATATATATATTATATATATATATGTATATATATATATATATATATATATATATATATATATATATATATATATATATATATATATATATATATATATATATATATATATATATATATATGTATGTATGCGTTAAAGTGTTACACAAAACTAAATTTCGAAGTTTTTAACTTTTAACCTATGATGGATTGGTGTTAAATCTTAAATATTTAAAATATAAATAAAATGCTTAAGTGTGCAAAGAGCTCGTCAACACTTCACCACAGAAATTCTAATAATTGTAAGAGCAAGACTTTTAAAATATCAAGGTAATATATATCAATATAACTATATAAGCATAATATATTTTGAACTATATACACTTACAACAACAATTTATTAACGGCAAATAGGTTAATTTTAAAGCAAGTTCTCTGCCTACTCATTTTTCTAGTCTTTATATTTTGAATAAGCAAAAGTGTTATCTATAATTGAATTCATAAATATTTGTATATGGTTTTTGTGTGACTATACTGTATACTCGGGAAAATTAATAATAATAATATTAATAAAATCTGACAATATATAGGGGAAAAAATCAAGCTTTTATAAATTTCTTTGGATTAAAACACCATGATTTTATGTGGAAGAGGCATACGATAGAATAAGCAGAGAACGTGACGAGAAACGACGCAAAGAATGACTATACTGACAATGAGTGATATAATAAGTTCACATAGTCAGCATAGTGTATATAGTGTATGGTATACCTATCTCATTCACATGGAGAAATATTTGCACAATGCAATAAATGTGTTTGCTTATGAAAATAATAGAAAACATACATGCATATATACATATTTCGGACACCCTGTCCTGTATCCCTTAAACTTACCCCCCGAAAAAAAAAATGTGCCATGTACGCCCTATCAAAAAAATATATATATATATATATTTTTATTTTTACTAAAGATATGATTATTGATTTAATTGGGTGCAATTGCATATAATAAAATATTACACCTTGTGAACATATGAATTTATTGGTCGTATAAAGCAAAGCATGAAAATTATGGAAGAGAAATTGCAACAATGAAAAATGCAAACTGCAATACGAAAAATACAAATTGAAAAAATGATGATAGTCTTTTGTTAACATAATGAAGTAAAGCAAAAGGTCCGGAACCGGTTTATGGAACTGCTTTTTTTGAAGCGGGTTTTCCGAGAAACGGTTCTCAAAATATAATAATAATTAATAAAATAAACAACTTTCTATATGAAAAAAGTCCGTTGCGACCTATAGTCGTCGAGCCCTTCAAGTCAATAATTAATCGCACTATTCGCTGGGGATTTTGCGTTAATTTTTACTTTCAAAATGCGTATTTATAATTGTAATTTTTATGCATACTGGATGCATAAGAAAAAAAATTGCATTTATTTTAATCATAAATTATTATTAAAAATATAATAACTTATATATTTATTTAAGTATATATAATATTCATAATTATTTTTCCAAGAACGGGAGCCGGTTCCCGGAACTGCGTTTTTTGAAGCGATTCATAGAACTGTCTTTTGGGAACCGGTTTTTGAGAAAAGCCTTTTGATAACCAGTTTCTTAAGAACTGCATATCTGGGAAATGCAGTACTTTATTAGCAGTAAATATCAGAGGCGGTTCTGATCCCTGGCTATAAAGTACTGAAAAAATTAATTGTTTTTTCTCGTTGACCTTTTGAAGCACAAAAATGGCTTTATATTTATTAAAAGACGTGCGAGGATTCGAAGGAGTCGTAGGCCTACGTATAATAGATGCTGCACACCTTATATTGTCCGATGCAAAGAGAATTGATGGAGACTTTGCACTCGCGTAAATGCCTTTCATGTCCACATAAAAATAGAACGAATTTTAGTAAAATTGTTGTGTTGAGCCGATCATATTTTAATAAATTTTTGTTGAATAACTTATTAATTTTCATAACTAACTATATAACTATACGGACGGATACTATTTAACAATTTTATTATTCCTGTTTACTCAAATTACTATATTATGTTATGTAGCGCTATATGCACGCGGTGAACGAGTACACACAAGTGTAGATGGTCTCTTGCATTTTCGTGGCAAACAGTGTGTACTATATGGCAATAAAAATAAAAGGTGCTCCCAGCTCACCCATTTGGCTCCCGTGTTTGCAACGAGAAAGACACACTATATATACAACGCTATGGAGAACAAAAGTGGAAAAAAAAAGTAACTCAACTACTCAAGTCGCATGTGTCTGTTTTTCACGCAAGCGGAATGGAAAAGCGGAGCGCAGTGAAAGGCGCGAGGCGCGAGCGAAGGGAATAAAAAGCTGAATGTGGGAATGAAGCAGGGGCTGGTATCACATATAGTAGCAACAACACAGGCAAGGAAGAGATTGGCCTGGCGTACCATTCTCTAGGGGGTTGAGAGAATAGGTCACGTCACGCGCGCCCGCACTGTCTGCCCACAGATCGTTAGGCAACCAGCACCAGTAACAGCAGCAGCGCAGCAGACAGAGAGGGATTCGCGATGGGCTGCTTGCTACTGGCGCGAGCAACGAGTGAGCTAGCACCAGCAGGCAGGAGAACGAGCTGGTGGGTGGTGGGTGGTGGGTGGGTGGTGGGTAGTGGGTGGGTGGGTGGCTCGTGCGGGTGCGGTGGCTGGCGAAGTTGGCAAGGGTGGGAGGGATCGTGTGGCGGCGGGCGGCTGTGCCAAGAGCAGCGAGCGAGCAGGGGCAGCGCGGTGGCGGCAGGGACGTTGATTGATCGCTGAGGCTGCGGCGGGCGCACGCCCGCCCTTCTCACCCCAATGCCTTGTTACTCGCACGAGACACGAAATCAACGTGCCGCATGCACCTGATGCATCTTTCTTTCTTTTTACTCGCTTTTTCTCACACGTTTTTTATCATCACTTGCGCGGAGCACTAAAATATAACCACTCATCTTCTGAGTATTGTTCACTCATGTTATATGAATTAAGAGTACCCTAGAAGTGTAACGGTACACATCACTGCAGTGTATTTTTAATATATTTTATGAAATAACACGTGTGATTGCCTATAATGTTACGGTATGATGCACAGCTATATTGAAAATGTTGAAACACTATATTATTAAGATTTATACAAGATAGTTTTATATTAAATAAACACAATTCTTCTATATATATATATATATATATATATATATATATATATATTATGCCTTATTTCTTGGCGCTTTTTTAAAATTTATTTACTAATACGTAAACAATTAACGAATTAAGGCAATAACAGTAAGAAATGTCAACCTATTTAATATAATAACGTTTTAAAAATTAGCAGTAATAATCAGCATGCACATAGCACGTGTACAATGGCAAACCGATATATAGGTTAGAGGGTATACCAATGAAGTTGGAAACTCAAAGTAGAAACTATCTATATACCCAATGTCCACATTTAAATAAAGGACCACTTCGTGAGTTATTTACAACTTTTGACTGTAGAGGATGGCCAAGAAATTTACGCTCCATCAGTTCCTGTAAAAAAACTATGAAATAATAAAAGTTTGCAACATAAAAACTTTAACAAATCAATCAATTTTATGTAGAAATAAAGATGTTTTATATTAATTTAATATTAGTCACGTTTGTTGGATATTGTTTCAAGTAGTTACTGATACACAGGCTTATAAAGGCGCATCACATATTATAATATACTACTTAGAAGAACACTTTCTCGAGTGAATAAAAAAGCACTTTATGTGAATTTAGGAATAAATGTCTCGCTTATGCATGCACAATAATTTTCATGACGATATCGATATTGCACATTTCAAGCATATTAAATATGTATTAGTATTACCATCATTGTCCATTTATTATATATATGTATTGCTCATGCAGGTTATAATACTAATTATCAGGAAGAATTAAACAAAAATATAAATACTCACGATGTATTGGTTTGATCACACGATGCCCTAATTTCAATGTGAAACAATACTGTTAAGTTGAAATAAATTCAATAGTATTAAAGATTGTATTTATTGTATTATAATTTATAATGAAAATAGTGCACACTGTGAACACGCAATATTAGGCAATACTGTGTCATTTATAACATTTTCTTTCTGCAACAAATTATTAATAATATAATAGAACAACGAAATTATTATATATATGAATATATAAAACTCTTCAAAAACACACACAACGAAAAAACCAGCCACGTGGACCCGTTTCAGGATATCGTTTTACAAGCATTATGTATTATATATATACATATATATATATATATATTATGTATATTATACATACATACATACATACATACATACATATATATATATAAATAATACATAATGCTTGTAAAACGATATCCTGAAACGGTTCCACACGTGGCTTGCTTTTTTGTTATTATATAACATAAGAAATGTATTTTTATATATTACGTCGTTATATAGGCAAAATATAAAAGATGTTATTTTAACATCAGACAGATTAGATGTGTTCTTCTCAAATTTCAGCACGTCATAATCAAAAGAATAAAGCCTATATATAGGCAAAATTTTGTTTAATACCTAGATGTATAATAGCATGCAACTTCTTATTCTTCCACACAATTTTATATTATATATTATATAGATATATTCTATCGAATGTGAAGTTGAATATTTTCTATGTTTTCTTGCGTTTCTTCATTTGATGTACTTTAAAGTTGAAAGACAAGACGATAAAATTACAATTACAATAATGCTAATTAATACTTACAGTTAGCTCAAAAGTTTAGAATCAGACATAGACACAAAAGAACGAAATGTGCGGTGAGGAAATGTGTGTGTATGTGTGATTGGATACTTTAATTGTAAAGACGTTTGTAGACATTTCTCGTTAATTGAATAGCTCTATCTGATGGAAAGTATTGATAATTGCTGTTTAAACTTCATTATATATAATTTAAACGCAATCACGTCATATTTATAACAGCATATAACACCATATTTATATTTTCATATTCGCCATATTATTATTTATTTATATTTTTGTTGCTGCGAGATGATGTTTGTAAGTTGAGTGAAATAATGATGACTTCTGATAATATATATATCAAGACAATTAATAAAAAGAAATCTTCAATTATATATAGTACTGTATAAATATTTCTTTTTCTTAAAGGTCAAATGCTATATTATGTAAGTAAAAGTAATATAATACGTTTAAAAATTCTTTTGTGAAGTATAGAAAATGCATCTTTTAATTTTTCTTTGCAAAATATAATCCACATAGTCCACATTTACCTGCTTGAAATATGTTCACTTTGCACTAATTAAATATACCAAAAAAAAAACAAAAAAAAAAAAAACAAAAAAAATTCTTCAGTTATTTAAAAAAAAAAAAAAACAAAAAAAAAAGGAATTTGCTCCTGAAATGAGAATAGGCAAAATTTCATACAAAAAAACGTTCAATTTTATGCAGTACTTCTCATTTTGAATAGCACACATTCATTATTGATTATTTAGAATAATAATAAAAACACTTAAATTTTCATTGAATCAAAAAACAATGTAGTCCCCACACCGCGATAAACTCAACGGACCACAGTGACTGCTAGGTTATATACAAAGTCTGTTTATCATAATAAAAATAGCAAGGAGAAAAAAGGCGGGCTTATATTTATACTCATAACAGGTTAGCCCAAATAATGAGAATACTTATCTTTTTCTTTTTTTTTATTTATTTATTATTTTTTTAGTATGGTTTAACTGCACAATTTTAACTGTGTGTAAACTGCACATATCAAGAAAAAAAAACTTATTAAAATTATTTATTTTGAACCAAATTCGCTGTTGCGTACTCTTCTCAAAATTTCACAAAACGTTCAGTATTTGATAAAACTGTGAAAAATTTATTACTACAGCGTATGTAAAATGTTAAGTCAAGGTATATTGGTTTTTTTCTTATATCAATAATTGAAATACAGTATACGTATATGTCCAAAACATTAATATTTTAGACAATACAACTGAATCTAGGACGACTCGCTATATACATGGACAACTCGTGACAGACTATTCGCTACTGTATGATATGCTACTGGACTATTCGCGACCGGACAATTGGCTACAACGGACAATTTGCGATATAGGGGACAATTTACAACAACGTATTATTCGCTACAGCAGACAATTCGTAACAGTGTAAATTCGTAAATATTTTATGATCGATCACTTGAAGTATATTATATTATAATGGTATAATATCATGACAATGAATTGACTAATCATGATTATTATTTTTATTATTATTATCATTATATATATATATATATATATATATATATATATATATATATATATATATATATATATATATATATATATATATATATATATATAAAACTTACTTTACATAACTATTCATATTATTTTATTTCTACTTTAATTACTTAAATTTAAATGTTTTTGATGACTATAAATATGTTTCTATAATACTGTACTATTATTTAAATATGTATATACCTAGATATAGTTATTTTCTTTGTTTTAGATGTAATGTATAAGTGTAAGTTGTATAATTCTATTCATTATATTATTGTGTACTTTATTGATAAGAATCTATGTTTTAAGTTTGACGTGATCATGCATTTATGCCACTGATTGTAACAAAAAAAAAATAAATATATATATATATATATATATATATATATATATAAATAATACATAATGCTTGTAAAACGATATCCTGAAACGGATCCACACGTGGCTTGCTTTTTTGTTATTATATAATATAAGAAATGTATTTTTATATATTACGTCGTTATATAGGCAAAATATAAAAGATGTTATTTTAACATCAGACAGATTAGATGTGTTCTTCTCAAATTTCAGCACGTCATAATCAAAAGAATAAAGCCTATATATAGGCAAAATTTTGTTTAATACCTAGATGTATAATAGCATGCAACTTCTTATTCTTCCACACAATTTTATATTATATATTATATAGATATATTCTATCGAATGTGAAGTTGAATATTTTCTATGTTTTCTTGCGTTTCTTCATTTGATGTACTTTAAAGTTGAAAGACAAGACGATAAAATTACAATTACAATAATGCTAATTAATACTTACAGTTAGCTCAAAAGTTTAGAATCAGACATAGACACAAAAGAACGAAGTGTGCGGTGAGGAAATGTGTGTGTATGTGTGATTGGATACTTTAATTGTAAAGACGTTTGTAGACATTTCTCGTTAATTGAATAGCTCTATCTGATGGAAAGTATTGATAATTGCTGTTTAAACTTCATTATATATCATTTAAACGCAATCACGTCATATTTATAACAGCATATATAACACCATATTTATATTTTCATATTCGCCATATTATTATTTATTTATATTTTTGTTGCTGCGAGATGATGTTTGTAAGTTGAGTGAAATAATGATGACTTCTGATAATATATATATCAAGACAATTAATAAAAAGAAATCTTCAATTATATATAGTACTGTATAAATCTTTCTTTTTCTTAAAGGTCAAATGCTATATTATGTAAGTAAAAGTAATAATACGTTTAAAAATTCTTTTGTGAAGTATAGAAAATGCATCTTTTAATTTTTCTTTGCAAAATATAATCCACATAGTCCACGTTTACCTGCTTGAAATATGTTCACTTTGCACTAATTAAATATACCAAAAAAAAACAAACAAAAAACAAAAAAACAAAAAAAATTCTTCAGTTATTAAAAAAAAAAAAAAAAAAAAAAAAGGAATTTGCTCCTGAAATGAGAATAGGCAAAAATTCATACAAAAAAACGTTCAATTTTATGCAGTACTTCTCATTTTGAATAGCACACATTCATTATTGATTATTTAGAATAATAATAAAAACACTTAAATTTTCATTGAATCAAAAAACAATGTAGTCCCCACACCGCGATAAACTCAGTGACTGCTAGGTTATATACAAAGTCTGTTTATCATAATAAAAATAGCTAGGAGAAAAAAGGCGAGCTTATATTTATACTCATAACAGGTTAGCCCAAATAATGAGAATACTTATCTTTTTTCTTTTTTTTTATTTATTTATTTTTTTTTTTAGTATGGTTTAACTGCACAATTTTAACTGTGTGTAAACTGCACATATCAAGAAAAAAAAACTTATTAAAATTATTTATTTTGAACCAAATTCGCTGTCGCGTACTCTTCTCAAAATTTCACAAAACGTTCAGTATTTGATAAAACTGTGAAAAATTTATTACTACAGCGTATGTAAAATGTTAAGTCAAGGTATATTGGTTTTTTCTTATATATCAATAATTGAAATACAGTATACGTATATGTCCAAAACATTAATATTTTAGACAATACAACTGAATCTAGGACGACTCGCTATATACATGGACAACTCGTGACAGACTATTCGCTACTGTATGATATGCTACTGGACTATTCGCGACCGGACAATTGGCTACAACGGACAATTTGCGATATAGGGGACAATTTACAACAACGTATTATTCACTACAGCAGACAATTCGTAACAGTGTAAATTCGTAAATATTTTATGATCGATCACTTGAAGTATATTATATTATAATGGTATAATATCATGACAATGAATTGAATGAATTTTTTTATAACATAAATTGTGAATTATTAAAAAAAAAAAAAAGTATATATATATATATATATATATATATATATATAATATATATATATATATATATATATATATATATATATATATATATATATATATATATATATATATATATATATATATATATATATATATATATATATATAATTATTTGAATTGTAATGGTAATAATGAGAAACACTGAAATAATTTAGGAGCAATTTTATTTCATATTCTAAAAGAGGATTTTGTCCTGAGTCGAAGTATACGAATTTCTAATTTTTTTAATTCAATATACAAATTTTTAATTAATTTGAATAATTAGTGAAAGCCGCAAAATGATGTCACAGCCGTTAACTTTTTCCTATGTCTACATGCATAAGTTGTTGTACGTTAGGACGTTATTTTTCGATTTGCAAAAATTAATTAAAAATACTCTATGAACTCAAAAGTTAGCAATTCACATATCAATCAATTCAGGACAATATCCTCTTTTATAATATGAATTAACGTTTCCAGCTATAATATTTTATTGCAAATTTAGCGCGAGTTTTTGAATGGTAAAAAGTCTTATCGTGATTGTGTCCCAATTCAATGTCCCTTACATGTCTTCTAACTCTTTGCTGATTTTTTAGACACGCTGTTTTAAATTTCCTTCTTTAGGGAACACTTGCGATACGCATGGGGGCAATTTGAACTATTATATGATAAGAATTGCTAAGCTGACTAAAGGTCAGAAACGATATAATGTATGACGTAAACAGAGATAACCACTCAGAATTCTTGCGCTCAGGTGACAACAAGACCTCAAACCTTTGTAAAGCAATATTTGTAATATAGTAGTTTTGGCTGCCCATCGCGGCGCTAGTGTAAAAGCTTGAATATTGCTTGTCTACAAATTTATACAGGGAGTCGGAAGACATGTAAGGGACATTGGTGTACACAGTACATTGCCAATATAGAATATATTATATATATATATATATATTATATTGTGTAGCAAACTTGAAAAAATTAAAGCAAAGTATAGAATTATAGCAACATTAATTCTCAGCAAAACTGTGATTCTCAGCAGCCATCCTCTGTAATAAATTATCCCGTCACAAATTGTCAGCTGTATTATAGTAAATGTCCATTGTAGCAAATTGTCCATTGTAGTAAATTGTCCTGCGTCTTGAATTGTCTGTCACGAATCGTCCTTGTAATGAATCGTCCGGTTACCGAATAGAATAATTCTCATCTCGGCATTTCGTGCTTAATCCTTACACGTTCATATATTATTTTCAACGCTTCAGGCTTCAGAAATGAATTCACGTTCGGAAGCTATATCATACTATTGTGTTTGTGGTGTGTGTATGTACACTCTAAAAAATGGTGCATTACTTTAGTTTCGAATACTAACTTATTTAAGATATACACTTTTAAGTTATTATGAGTAGCTAAAATAATGCATTTTAGCAAGTAATTAAAAATAGCTAATTAAAGTTGTTTTAAGTTTTTTAAAGGGTTTTTAAGCTCTTTTAAGTTAAATTAGCTTATTTTAATAATTTGCTAAAATGCATTATTTTAGTTACTTATAATAACTTAAAAGTGTATATCTTATATAAGTAAGTATTCGTAACTAAAGTAATGCACCAATTTTTAGAGTGTATGTGTTATATTATATATATATATATATATTATATATATATATATATATATGTGTGTGTGTGTGTGTGTGTGTGTGTGTGTGTGTGTGTGTGTGTGTGTGTGTGTGTGTGTGTGTGTGTGTGTGTGTGTGTGTGTGTGTGTGTGTGTGTGTGTGTGTGTGTGTGTGTGTGTGTGTGTGTGTGTGTGTGTGTGTGTGTGTGTGTGTGTGTGTGTGACAAGTGTGTTACATGTGTGTGAGATGTGTGTGACACTGTAAAAAATTAAGCTAACAAGAGGTTTTAATCATAATAATAAAAAACTGAATAAGAAAAATTCATTAAAAATTATAGAAATTGTTATTTAGATTACCTATAACAATGATAATAATAATAACAAATTCATTCGTATAATAAAAGGTCACATCCATTAGTTCCATATCTAATAAAAGTATACATATACTTGCATGGACTTATGGACAAAAAATACCACAAATGTACCGTAAATAACAGTTTCTATATTTCATATTAAGTTTGAATCGTTGTTGTTGTTTTTCCTCTTATTAGATTTACTTGTGATTTGCTTAATTAAAAAAATATATATAATTTTCAGTTTATTACCGCACTTAAGAGTTGCATTTTAATTTGTTTCATGTGAATTATTCATACAATGACTACCAAATATCCAGCATGATTGAAAACAAATATAATGCTTTTAATTATAACAATAAAAGCAAAGTTTTATAATGAGCAGCTTTTATAGGCTTCTAATCAAGGGTCGTTATATCGTATAGTAGAAAATTTTAAATCCATAAAATTCTCTAGTTGTTAGTGTTAGTAGTAGTTAATACAGTATATTGCTATTGATCATGCTCAAAATAGTTTTAAAAATCGCGTAAAGTGAAGGGGGTTTTCTGGTTCAATTTTTGTATTTTTATCTAAATTTTTTCCGATTTGTTTCAAATTTGTTTCTATTTTTTTATTGAATTATCTGATGTCCATCACTGTATTGTATATTGGGACTAAAGAGGATATAAATTCAATACTTATAAAATTATGTCTTGCATTATCCATGAACCTTAAAAAATCATCTGTAATAAGATATTAATTAAAACAATCTTAATGAAGAGTGATAATAATAATAAAATAATAATCCTCACTATGTGTACCAGAATAAATAATATGACTGATATAAATGTTATAACAGTGAATATATTACTAAGAAAATCAAATTGCGCATCGCAAAAGTAAGTATTTTTTAAATATATTCTTATTATTATATTATTATTATTGTTCTTTTCTTCTTATTAATAACATCAGACTCTTGCTGAAATCAAGGTAGAGTTGACAATAAATTAGTACCCCTCTATGGAAACCTTGCTGGTGGAGATGTCAGAGGTGTTTAGTGTACGTTGCGATGATGGTTTGTGACTTCTGCATGGCAAAAATATTGTGCTTTTCCTTAAGACCTATATAGTTTTTCTCTTATTTGATTTATTATTTTATTATTATTTCTTAATAGTAATAAAAAGTATAAAAATATTTAGTAAGAAAATATCAGAATATAATCACTTCTAACTATAAATATAGAATCCTTGGTGGAAAATATGAAATGGTATCGCAAATAATGCTGGCAAAACAAACAAACTTAGTGCGTGCATTAGATTTTGTAATGGAAAGTTTTAATTCATTATTATTTTATAAACTATAATATGTAATTTAATAATAACATTATTACTATGATATTATATAATATTATTATATAATTCTTAATTTTCATGTAAATATATTATATTATGTAACTTTGTAACTTGTTTCTGAACTGTGTGTACCACATGAAAGTATTGGGAACGTAAAACTATACACGGAAAGAATAAATAACGTAATTTCTGCTGCATTTATGTAAATACAGCATAAATTATGCTAAGTTAGAACAACATAAGTAATAATGCTGTACAACATAATATTTATGCCATGTAACATAGTTATGCAGTATAACATAAATTATGTTGTATTGAACAAATTGTGCTGAAAATAATAATAATAATAGATTTTTATTAAGAAAATGAGCTGGCATAATTATTACGTATTTATTTTTATACGTGTTGGATGATAATAAAATTGAAAAACAAAACATACTCGTACATTTCAAATAATGAAGATATCGCCATATGAAGTGTTGAAATAATAAATTAATCGCAGCTTCTGTGTGTTACGTTTGCAAGTTTAATTAGTTACCTCATAGTATTAAATCTATGTCACCAGTTATACTTTGCATTAGAAATAAAATGAACCCTACAGTATGTAACCTATATACATACATTATAATTATAATACACAACATGTTCAAAATATGATATATTTTTACACGACTTTGATATGCTTAATTCAAATTGTAAATAATAATAATAAATTAGTTTTTTTTTTATTTAGAGACCAAAAAAGGTAAGAGCCCAATTGCGTGGTCCTCTGATATTACACAGTACTTTACAAGAGTGAATAATATATATATATATATATATATATATATATATATATATATATATGTATATATATGTATATATATGTATGTATGTATATGTATGTATATATGTATATATATGTATATATATATGTATGTATATGTATAATATACTATATTATAGAAGTTTTAATTAAATTTATTCAAATACAATTTTATTAAATTAAAAGGAAACTGAAATTTTACAAGTATAGTTATACATCATTAGATACGTTCTTTAATAAAAATAATTTTACTGGATAAATACTTGTGCATGTTTATTTCTTACATAAAACTAATAATCAAAGTAAATTTGGTTATTAATTTAAAAAAAGCATTGTATGGTACAGCATTTAATCACAATTTTCAGCCTTACATAACATATTATTACTACAGATCAATATTTACTATATTTTAAAATTACAGATACGAATTAAACATTAAATTCTTTATTCAATTTCTATGATGCATTTTACAAAATAATATTGCACCAAGAGAGAGAGAGAGAGAGAGAGAGAGAGAGAGAGTTAAGAAAAACTGTAGCAATTTATATGTACATATTGTGATCTTGCTTCTTGTTTTGAAAACAAATTTTCTGCAGTTTTGCTATAAACACGCGTAACACAATAGTAAAGCTTTTCATATATCAAATTTGGTATAACAATTTTAGTTACATTTTCCTAACTTTTCATTCCAGTGGAAACAGAAGTAAAGATTGATTATTAAGTGAAACTATGTGCACTGGTTGTGCAAAAGCTACGTATATTCATTACGTTAATTTTGTTATTTGCATGTGTGCATTTCGTAATGGGTTGCATTTGTTTGTATTATGCATATTAGAGAGAAAATTAAAAAAATCTTTTGGATGTATTTTGTGTAAAATATTGATTCTTTATATCATGCAAAAAACTATTAATATTTCATACACGTGTAAAATTGTGAGATATTTCGCTATTACTAGATCCCTAGTGAGTTGGCTCGCAATTACGGGAGAGTGAGAGAACGGCTTGGGCGTTATTATGTCTTCTAGATGATGTTCTTCGATCTTCACAGAGTGAACCGTCGTCACGAGTGCTTGCTCCTATTGCTTGACTGCCTTTTCCGCATAACACGCGTTGAGGGGTGGAAGGAAAAAGCAATTTTCTCCTTCCCAGCGCAATCTCGCCGCTGCTTCTGCCTGCTGCCGCCACTATACTCGTGTGACGTCATCTCACCCTAGGTATCTATCGCTCCCTAAGAGCAACCTATATCTCTTCTACTTGCTTCATACTCATCTCTCTCTCTCTCTCTCTCTCTCTCTCTCTCTCTCTCTCTCTCTCTCTCTCTCTCTCTCTCTCTCTCTCTCTCTCTCTCTCTCTCTCTCTCTCTCTCTCTCTCTCTCTCTCTCTCTCTAACACCACACAAACCTCACCCACACAATAGCTAGCTAGGAATTCCAATTCGACTACACGTAACTTCTGTACTGCAGAATCATCGACATGCGTCGCAATCCTTTACTTTACCTGCTTCTATCATTTTCCTACAAGTTCCATACAACATTTTTCTATTATTAAAACGCTTACATTGTCTTGTTGCAATTTTTAAGGATATATAAATAAAACTTTTAACAATCAAATGTCAAATTTGTAAGCTGTTTCAGTTTTTAATTATGACGAGAGAAACATAAGGGTATTATTATTTTTTTTTTTGATAAAAACTTAATTTATAAAATTTTAATAACATTAGCTAAAAAATAAATAAATTGCAAAATAAAATAATAATAATATCGAAAATTCACTCCTATACTGTACTACATTATAATAATAAAATAAATACTCATTTCAAATATATGTATATGTGTGTGTGTGTGTGTGTGTGTGTGTGTGTGTGTGTGTGTGTGTGTGTGTGTGTGTGTGTTGTGCTTTGTGCTTTGTGTGTGTGCGTGTAGTTGCGACAACTGAGTGTAACGATCTACAACCCTTGACCACTTATACTTACTGGCACATTGCATAACCCAGACTAAACACACCCATAATGTCTCTGCACATACAGTACATTTATATATTTGCTGGTATATAAAAAATAAAGTTAATAACTGAATTTTACAGTTATTCATACAAATGTTATCAAATATACACAAAATACAGAATTACAATTATATATGTGTGTATGTATATATAAAAATATTTTATGTGTATTAAACTTCTTATAGGTGAAATGATAAAAAAAGCTTAATATTAAAAAGCTTAATATTATCAAAGTTTTTTGTTTTGTGACTTCGTTAATTTTTTTTTCTATAAAGTTTTATTTAAAATTTTTAATTATTATTATCTTACAATAACTGTTACTTTCAAGTTAAGCAATAAGTTATATAAATAGTTTAAAAACATATGATAAATAACACAATTTTAAATAATAAAAGTAAAAAATGTCTTGCATATATTTTTAGTAACACTTTTAGAAAAATTGCAATGGAACTTTTTATTTTAAACATAAATCGTGATTATATAGCTGCAATATCCCCTTCTATTTAAATATTACAATAAAAATGTGTTCTATTTAATATAGTCTTTTTGTTTTTCAAGTGTAAAGAATTAGCTGTTAAAAAAAAGTCACTTTTCACTTGTACAAATTGATGACATTTTTACTATAGTTACTCTTGCTAGTTATTACATTTGTTACAAAACTGTAATGAGCTTTGAATAATCTATATAAATATATTTCAAGTATTCAGAGATTGTCTACTTGACAGGTTGTGCCTATTCCTACTACATAGAGAGATGCATTGTTGAGAGATGTCTCCCGTGACTTGCTACTGTGACGTTGTCATGGTAACCCAAGTACAATTTCTCTCCCTACTCCCACACTCTCATTGTGGTTCCCTGAGGTAGTAGTGAAGCAAGGGGCGCAATAGAGACTGTTATAGTTGCTGAGCGCTACTGCTGCTGCCTGTCATTTCCATTTCAATGAGAAAGGGGGTGGTGGAAGTAAGGGTGAGGCGTGAGCTGTTGTGTAAGGCAAAAGGAAAGAGAAACGAACGCGAAGGGAGTCTTTGACAGCGCTGTTGCTGCTGTAGCTACTACTAATGATACAAGAGCGCGAAGCACGTCGTTGCTGCTATACTGCTGGTCAATGATTTCACAGCTATCTTATACGCGGGGAGTGCTATGATTTTTATTATTATTTTTTTTATTATTATTATTTTTTTTACGAAGCGTCTCAAAAAATTCAAATCAATCTTATTATCTTGCAAATAATTGCAAATATGATTTCCAACGTTAAATTGCAAGATTTCAAAAATTGTAATTTTTTGCGCCATTATAACATATTTAGTAACGTGATGTGTATAGGGTGTATGCATTCATGTTAAAGTCGACGCCATGTTGGATAACTCAATAACATGGGTGGCATAGGACAATAAAACATTTTGCCAGTAAAAAACCACTATGCAATATTTTTGAGAGCATTGATGCTGTAAATAGGTTGAATTACTATCTCATGTATGTGAGAAAAATAACAATAAGAAAAAAAGGAACTGATTTCTCAAAGAAAATTGGCTTAAATGAAGTTTGTCCTATGCTGAGCAATGTTATTCACTACTCCAGTATGGCCTCCAAGCGCAATAAATATGACGTCATCCGAATACGCCCTATATATATATATATACACACATTCAATTATATAGTTAAAACGCGCGAGCTAAGCAAAAAATCTGCATCGTCATTGCAGAAGCACATTGACAAGCGCCTGCAAAACTCATATCTATGCAACCAGTTGCGTACATCTGTACGAAAAATTGCATAGCTCGCAGGAAACTTTAGATATTGACTCGTCACGAACACAATAATGAAATAAATTATTTTATATTAAACTGAAATAATTGTTTTTCCATCTGCAGTTGGGCGTGGTGTATCCAATACGTAACAAAGTAGTTAGAAAAAAATATTAAACACTAACTTTTTTTATGTATGTTCTATAGTATTCTGTGAGTACCCGAACACATAAACATGCACATATGCATATATATATATATATATATATATATATATATATATATATATATATATATATATATATATATATGTGACTATACCAATCATATCACATTGATCTACGGTGTACTGTTGCTGCTTGCTAATAGCAACGCGTGCTAAATGGAGCGAAGTGAGCGAACTAGTCAGGAAGAGAGAGAAAGAGAGAGAGTGTGTGTGTGTGTTTGTGTGAAAGAGAGAGAGAGAGAGAGAGAGAGAGAGAGAGAGAGAGAGAGAGAGAGAGAGAGAGAGTGAGGTAAAAGCCGAGGTGAGAGGGATAGAGAGGTAACGCGCGGTAGTGAATTTGCGAGGAGGCTGCCCTCGGTGATCCGTACAATCACACGCCGCATCGATCTTCCCTTGCGGCCACTCGAGCTGCCGCCACCTCTCTCTCTCTCTCTCTCTCTCTCTCTCTCTCTCTCTCTCTCTCTCTCACTATTTCTGCTTGCCGTTGCTGCTGACACGGTCGCCGCCTCCAACCAACACATTCAACCGTTCTCCAACACTCTGCCTGCTGTGCTCTCAGCTATACCAGTATCCAATAATTCTCTCCGCATGTTGGCTGCATAGAACTTGATCTGCTTCTACACTCTCACAGCTTTGCTTGTGGCACGAATAACTTTTACGTCCTAGAGCAAAACTAAAATTGCTCTGTCATATATATATATATATATATATATATATTATATGAGCATTTTTAATTAAATAATACCTCATATCAATGCATTCAAATTTTAACATTATATCGCTTAAACATGAAATTTTAGCAGAGAGTACCATTTTGCTAGTTTGCTGTGGCTTGCGTGTTGCGGCAAAAACAGATTAATACTGTATTCTGGCAAGCAAAGCAGGCAAAGTTGCAGCATTGGGCAAGCATGCAGCATCGTACTCCCTAGAGAGTTGTGATTACTCGAGGCGGCATTACTACTGACAGCTCCACCCTTAGACGCACGTGCCACTCGTCGGCTACCCTCTATACTCTATATCTCTTCACACCCACTCGTATATGTAGCCCATGATAACTCAATGCAACGCAGGCGGCGTAAAAGTAAGGGATTCAAGAGATAAGGTAGTTTGGTAGAGAAGACTATATCCGGTGTGTAAACCCAGAGTGATCTGTACACTCTAGGGTTTACAGATCGCTCTGGAATAGACGTTAGTGCGCGTGCCGCTACTGCTGGTGCCTATGTTGCTGACGGGTTTAAGCTAGCGCAACCCGACAGATAAAATCCGCCACTCTTCTCTCCCTAAATCCTTTACTCTTGACTTTTGACTCGTACTTTAAGCTCAAACTCTGCACTACGTGTACTATACTGTCATCGTGAAGTGTAGTTTTTATTTTAAACCTTTTGTAATAGTTAGCGTTCAAATATAACGTAGCTAAGAACTATCAAGAATAGAAATTTTCATTTATATACACACACATTTATATACACACACATTTATTATACACAAACAATAATATGTCGGTTATTTATTTAAGTGAATTTGGAAAGTAATGAATACGAAGTTTTACTTTCATACTTTTTCTAAAAATCTATATCTAAATTTCAGTTGTTTTAAATAAATAGTAAAATATACTTTCAATAATTTAGTTTTACTGACAACATTTTGAAAAATTTAACTATATATTTAAATTATTTATATAAATATAAAATATTGCATATACACGACATGAGTGTGTGTGTATTGTTTAGTTGCACAGCTCGCTATAGTATTCAGAGACAGCGCGGGAAATATCAAGCTCCTATACAATAATTTCTATGATTCTAGAATTACAAAATAAAATATAATATACTTTGAGAAAATTGGTGCTCCGAGCTGAAAAATTTTATATGAGAGAGATACAATAAACTTACTTTTACAGCAACGTTATATACTGCTGAGAAAGAGCAGAAATAGTGACAATATAATTTTTGTGATATTCAATCAATGAGTGATTAATTATTGTAATAGCCAGCATAACTTTCAATGAGGGTTAATAAGCAAGCTCGTATATTTATTACAATGTAGGTGGTCGCTCGAGCGTTTCTGTTGATGGTACCCAGCTGCATTGGAGCCAAATAGCATCAAAGAATATATTAATAAGTAAATGACACCACATCAGTTTGGTGCCAGCGTGCACTATTCCTAGACAACTCGTTGCCAGCGTCTATTGATAACCAATAATTTCTCTCTCTCTCTCTCTCTCTCTCTCTCTCTCTCTCTCTCTCTCTCTATATATATATATATATATATATATATATATATATATATATATATATATATATATATATATATATATATATATATATATATATATATATATATATATATATATATATATATATATATATATATATATATATATATATACATACACACACACAAACACAAACGTCTATTTTATTATTATCAGTACGGCTGTCATAGTAAAACACATTATTGACTTGTGCTGTGTATTTTCTTGTAAAAAAAACTAAACAAATATTTACTATTTAATAATAAAGTCTTTTGTAGTTTAAGTGCATGATGCATATAAATACCAAAAAAAAATAAGTGGATACAACAAACTGTTCTATTTTGAACTCATTTCACAATTTTGTCTTGTGCGACTCCCCCCCCCCCCCCGCCCCCCATTTTTTTCCTTATTCTTCATTTGTTTGTGCATTGCGTGGAATGCATTATGTTTTAATAAAAAAGCTTACCAAAAATATTCTTACTTCAATGCTTTTTACTCTTGAAAAGTGATTGTAAAACTGTAGGGTCTATGGGTGGAAGTCTATACTTTTAGATGTATCGATTTTCGTGTCGCGTGCCTTTTCGCTCTGCTTTGCACCGCCACAATCAAGCGTGTGGGTGACAACAGCTAGTGGCATTGAAACTCTCACTCTATATCTTCCTCGTTACTTTCTAAGCATCTCTCTCTCTCCTCTCCTCTCTCTCTCTCCTCCTTCTCTCTCTCTCTCTCTCTCTCTCTCTCTCTCTGCTTTGCTGCTTGCCTGGTTGCGCAATCACCATATAACAGAGTTTCTTCTGATTTTCTCAACACTTTATGCCTTGATAGTTCTATAATTTAAGCACAGACTTACTTTTTTCCCCGCTTTTTTCTAATATTTCTTTTGTATGAATTGACACAACTATAAAGAAAATTCACATATAAAAAAAAAAAAAAAAAAAAAAAAGACAAAGACAAGAAAGAAAGGGGAAAAAAGAAAGAAAAGATTATAAATACATTTACATAAAATTTGAAATTTTCCTTATATAATCAGTCTATTTGTTTCAATTAAATTCATATGTTCGCAAGAAGATACAATAAGTAATTGGCATCATAAAATATAAAGTTTATCGCAACTTGTATATTTGTATAATATAAAGTTGTATGTTTGGTAACATTGTTATATAAATTTTCTTTCTTTTCTTTTCTTTTTTTTTTCCAAATTTAACCATAAGTTATTGTTATCTGATTATAAGAAAGAATTTTTAATGTTTCTTTTTTAATTAGATGAGAGATTTTTATAAGATCATTGTCTATTATGTATCCTTCTTATACTTATTAGATCTATTAAAGCCAACTACAGTAGAATGATTAAGTAGTTACCAATACGGAAAGAGTAAATTACGTAATTTATGCTACATTTATGTCATTATAGCATAAATGTTGCTAAATTAGAACAACATAAATATTTATACTATGTACATCATAATATTTAGGCTATATAACATAGTTATTATTTTGCAGTATAGCATAGATTATTCTGTATTGAACAAATTGTGCTGAAAATGAGCTAGCATAATTATTACGTATTTATTTTTGTCCGTAAATACATAGTTAATTTGTATTAATACATAAATTAATATATTTATATGTTATATTAAATTAAAAAATCGTCTTTATTCAAAAAAAAAAAAAAAAAAAAAAAAAAACATAGAAAAAAATATACTTTTTTGAAAGGGTGAGGTTTAAAGCCTGACAGCACGTCTCGCCCATAGCCCAATCTTACGCCTAACCCCAACAGAAAAATAATAATATATCATTTTTGAGCAAATCACAAAATTATTGTAATAAAACATAATGAGAGAAAAAAACATAGGCTGGTTATCAAACATTACACATAACTATATGTTAAATGCAGAAAGAAAAGAAGAAACTGGATGAGCGAAGAGAGCAATAAATAAATAAATGTTAAAATACCTTTGGTCCTGACCACGACGTTTGTCTTTATTTGTTT
>OX439127.1:13229854-13574415 GCA_949318235.1 Ecdyonurus torrentis | reverse complement strand
GGACATATAAATTAAAGGAAAAGAAATCAACTATGTAATTATAATATATATTTGTTAAAATTTCGCAAATTATATATATATATATATATATATATATATATATATATATATATATATATAATATGAAATTATAATATTTCATAATTAAAAACAGAAGCACAGAGCCAGTTGCATATTTCAATGAATAAACTGACATAATTTAATTGACGCTGTTCAAATTTGAGGTATTTCAAGCGTGCACAAAAATTTCTAACCAAGATCTGATTTAGTAAAATCTAGCTTCGGGCTTGGGTACGTTCAATTTGATCGAAGCTTGTTTTAAATATTTTAAATAAAATAATAAATATATTGCCAAAATCTATGATTTTATAAAAAAGAGAGAAAGAGAATTCGGCATATATACTGTATAATAATATAATATATACACACACTTATAAAATTGCAGATTCTCTATTCTGTATATTATCGCGGATACGAGTTCTTTGTTTTATTTTTATTTTGTTTTTTTTTAGCAAATCTGAATCTGGATACAGTCCCTGATGAATATATATAAAAACAGATTAGATTTACATTAATTAGGCAATTGTTGTCAATAAAACTTTCCAAATTATTAGAACTGAAAAGTGAGTGAGTATAATATACCATATTTCTCCAGTTTTGCTGTAGTATTTTATGGCTTTCTTGTGTGTTAAAAAACATGCTGTTTATATATTCATTCATTGATTTTTATTATTATTATTTCAAAGCGCGGATCTAGAGACCCCAACCTAGTCTCTGGTAAATAATGATGATTTTTATGGGTAATATCACAATCATTGAGATTTAATTATTACTATTTTATTATTAGTAATGGTATTCAAGGTATGAAGAAATTCAGGATTGATGAATTAAGTATGAAAATAATAAATACATTAATGAATTTCTCATTATTTTTTATAACCTTTGTTATCAGGTGATATAAAAACATATATAAAGTTCCTAAATTTTCATCACCCACCTACTGTGCATGCGGTCTGTGAGCTTTCTCTCGTTCTCATTATAAATGTAAATATATTTTACGTGTTTTGCATGCACATGTAATTATGTTTACTGTAAGCTATATAAAACTCCTGTTCTGAGGACAAAACTGTGTATTTTTATATAAATTTATGCAACTACACTTAATCAATTGCAATATCATTAATTATTGCTTAATACATAATAGGGCTATTTTTTTTTGTTAATATCACTGTTTTGATATATAATTTGAAAAATATTGAATAAACCTTTATAGCATTCAATAATTTCATTACCAGCATAAGGTTAAAAGTAAAAATATGGTTTTGGTGGGAGATTAAGGGCAGGAGGATTAATTTTGTATATTATTATATCTATAACTCGGAAGAAAAAAAGTTCTTCCATAATTTTTCTTCCATTATAATAAGGTTAATTTTCTGTAGGAATTTTTTATAAGAATTTTGTATAGAATTTCTCCTTTAGCTTCATGCGTTTAAATTTGTGTTAATAAATATAACAGCTAGTCGATACTATTAGTTATTATATTAATATATCAAATTCAATAACCTTAAAAAGTATGTAAGAATGAAATTATCCTAATGATTTATAATAATCGACATTGATACTTATACTTGGTGAAAATATATTAATGAATGTGTTTATAGATATTCAAATTGAAATAAAATGAAAAAACTTGAACTTACAAATATTGCATAAACCCTCTTGAGTTTTCAATAATTCAAATCCTGAATGTTACAGGCTAACAAGCCGCTGATGGAGAAACGACGCCGTGCGAGGATTAACCAGTCACTGGCTGTGCTCAAGAGCTTAATCCTTGATTCGGCTCGACTGGAGGTAGGGGTAAGCCTCTTTCAATGTTATTTTCTTTACTTGTGGATCTGTCTCGTTTGACTAACTTTATTGTACAAATATGTTTTATGAAACTATTAAAGATTCGCAAATTGTTTTCGTTTTATAATTAATATAAGATAAGATTCAGTGAAATATTATATAATTCGCTCTGATTTTTAAATAGATTTTAAAAGGTTTGAATTGTTTGTGTTTATGATTTCAGAACACAAAACATTCTAAGCTTGAGAAAGCCGACATACTAGAGCTGACAGTACGGCATTTGCAGAGGCAGAGGGCTTTAGGACCTGGTGCTCTTACCAAATACCGCGCTGGATTTGCAGAGTGCACGAGAGAAGTGAGTCGTTTTCTTGAGGTCGAAGCAGTAACAACTTCAACGGATGAGGCGCCATCACTAAAAGCGCGTTTATTACGGCACCTACAAAGCTGTGCAACTGATCTGGAAGCTGAAGATGCACAAGGATCCCCAGGCTGTAGATCTGATGTCGACGCAACAGATGGAGAAGAAATAGGTAGTGAACCATCGAGGCCAGATAGTTCTGCTGGCGATGAAAATAATAATGCTGAAAACAAAGTTACAACTGGTTCTTCATCTGAATCTCCTCTACTGTCAGTTGTACAAGTTGTACCTTCCAGATTACCTGATGGCCAATTAGTGTTTTTATTACCAAGTCATTATGTCCAACTAGCAGCTTGGGCGAGAGCATCATCTGCGTCAGGTGCATCGTTGCCAGCACTTCCGAGTCCGCAAAGTCCGCCTGCTCCCCCTCATTCACCGAGATGTCGGCCAAGTATTGGTGGTGAAGATATTGAAGAAGTGGAAGAAGATGAAGGTCCTCTTGATTGTTCTCGGCGACCACCTGCCCAAGTCCAACAAGGAGAAGAGGAACAAGATATGGAAGTGGAGGAGGGAGATAACGGCGGTCCTGTGTGGCGACCGTGGGATACTCGCAGCTAGACAACCATTAATTTTAAGCACCTATACCTATGTAAATCCTGATTCATATTAATCACCCAAAAAATACACAAATCACAAAAAAAAAAAAAAAAAAAAAAAAAAATCTTACATAGCTTTATCATATGCGTCGCACGACCTTCTTTATAAAAGTAAACCAAACTTATGCAATGCTATTCCATCATGATCAACCAATTCCCTTTCTTATTAAAATACTATGGTTAACAATTTAACAGGTATTTTCAAAGCAATTTATGATACAAAATTATTCATTTTTAAATTTGTGGTGTAAAATGTCAGTGACCTGAAATGCTATATATAACCTTTTTTATTTTACATAATACATTTTTACTTTTAAGAACATATTATGCATATAAACATGAAAGCAGCTGATTTTAGGAAAAAAATATCAATGCAACGTTCACTCAAAGGGGATTAAATGTTATTTACCGTGTGTGTGTGTGAGTGTAAGTGTGTGTGTATGTGTAGTGTGAGTGTGTGTATGCGTGTGTGTTATATTATAATATATTATATATACACACACATACATATAGTAAAAGAGTATCAAGCCGCTGATAGTGATTTTAGATGCAATTATACAGTACAAAAACATGTAAATAAGTTTTGTGTTGTTATTTTTCTTTTTAGCATTTTGTTATGTAGTTTTTATTATTGCCGGTGATAAGGCAGATAAGTCAATTGTTCTAATGTTTTAAACTAATATCAAGAAACCTCTAGTCGGGCCTAATTTTGTTTATGAACAATCAACTATATTATTAGGATATGTGAAATCACTAGTATATTTTAGTTTGTTTTTAATGTGTAAAATTAAAGTAAATTTTTTTAATTTATTATAATATTTTATTTATTTATGTTTTCGCTGCGTTTTCTATTTATATATACTCTTATGAGTAAGTACACGTGCAATAAACATACATTATAAAATAGTTGTATAAAAATATATAGCTCGTATAAAATGCACTCCCAGAGCTTTAAATAAAATTTGGCTAAAAAAAAAAATATAAAAAAGCACTCCACCTAGTCCTCCCTCATGTATAAGAAAAGAAATATAATCTCAGCATTATGATATATTTCAACTAGTTATTTTGTGTACACTAAAGTTCCTGAAATTAAACGTTGTTTTGTTGTATGAATGTTATGTTATATAAAATTTAAAAAAAAAAAAAAAAAGCAATCGATGTAATCACATAAATTGAAAAGAAAAAAATGTATGAAACAATAATGAGAAATAAAATTTAGATATTAATTTTATTTCAACTTGTATGGTATAATTTTATGTTCACTGCTACCATAGTAATTTATAATTTAAATGAGAGAATGTATAGCTATTATAACTTTTCAATTTATATATGTTTATTCAAATGCTAAGGAGATGGATAAAAAATTTAAGCAAATTAAAAAACAGGAGAGATAAGATTTAACATTTTCGAACGCGTGATAAATGAGTCATTCATTAAACCATTTACTATTCAATATTTTTAAATGGCAATAATTTTAACTAGAGGCTATGAAGCCTATATAAAATTTCTTCCTGTAAGAAATAAACCCAGATTTTATAAATTTTGCAGTATATGTACCTAAATGTTGTTTGTAAAAATAACAATAAAATGATACTATATAATTACCAAACTTTTAATTAAATTATAATAAAAATAAAATAAAAATTAAGAAAATGCACTTTTAACTTTGGTTTTAATTATTTTTAAATAAAAATTTGAAATATGATTGATTTTAAGAAAATTATAAGTTCAGAGCTGCATTGTATTTTATATTAAATTTTTAAAACATCTAGTTAAACTACATTCATGAGAAGGCGCTATATCTCTCTTTTGTATCTACCCTATTATTCATGTTAAACTTTAGTATCTTAGAAAAGGAAAAAGATCGAGTGGGTTGAAGGAAGAAGGGTGGTGTTAAGAAGTGGTTGGGGAGAGAAGTGATGGAAGCTTGTCACTTGCTTGTTCGTTGTATAGGCTGGCCACGAAGACTTAAGAGGGCAAGCTGTGTGATGCAGCAGTATAGTAGCAGCAGTGGCAACAAATATTGATTGCGGCGAGACTGAGAGCCTAGGCTAGGCTAGGGTTAGAACTAGAATCAACTGTGTGTTTGGGAGGTGGTAGAGGCAAGTTTGACTACACATACATGCTTTTATATATATATATATATATATATATATATATATATATATATATATATATATATATATATATATATATATATATATATATATATATATATATATATATATATATATATATATAATATATATACATGTATGTACATACATGCTTTGAGAAGCCAAGAAGTTACGTCCATATTATGGTATAAGCAAGCAGTAACCTAGGTAACCTTACGTGACAACATCGAGAAAATTTGTGCTTAGGCACTAATTTTGTGAATACACAATTTATTTATAAAGACTTACATATTCTAACTTAAGCGTTGTATCAATACCTAAATACCGGATTGGACATTTCATTACCTCAAGTATATAATAATTTCTTATTATATACTTTCAAATAACGTGCGCACTTAATGCTTTCAACTTTTAAGTATCGTGTTTTCAAGTTCTACATGTTTTATGTGTATAACAAAAAAATAATTTGGTTTTATTGCATAACATGCTTGCATATTTAATAAATTTTTGAAAAATCATCATTTGAATTGTATGCATTCAAAAATAAAATAAAATGATTTTCTACGAAATAAATAATGTAATTTAATTAGCATAAAAATACAATATATATATATATATATATATATATAATTAAGAAACAGAAACAAATTGGAAATTTAATTTTGTTTCTTAAAAACAGGAGGCGCACAATTGTTTATTTTAAATGAGAAATCGAATTCAATATACAAAAAATGAAATCTAATTTTACTTCTTAATTACTTATTCCAAGTTATTCCACTTAAGTTTTTTTAATTACTGAAAAATAAGAACAAAAACGATATAACAACTATAATAGTGAGCAATATAGTTCTTCTTGCATGTCTTTTGCAGCACAACAGGTTGTATAGCTTTTTAAGTATATTTCTTCAAATTTCATCAATATTGTAGTTTACATTGCTGTTGACAAGTTACTATATAAAAGCGGTGTTGGTGAGAAGTTCGTGATTTTATTTTTTCAGAATACTTTGTCGTTTTAGGGATTTTAAAAATTAGAATAAAACTTTACCATGGCATCGAAAGTGCGTAATGTACATACAATTATACTTAAGTTAATGACGTACCAAAGTACCACGATAATATATTTTACCATTTAAATCCAGTGCGTATTTTTCACATAAGAATAACATTGCAAATTTAGCGTGAGTTTTAATGGTAAAATATATTATCATGGTCCGGTGTACAGCATATAGCATTATATTTTTTCCTATATGATTCATTACGCGGTTAAATGCTTCAATTTATGATTTGCAAATATGTCTCCAACATAATTTATGCAAAATTGCAGAAAAAAAAATCAATAAATAACATTCAGATCGGTCAGTCAAGGCAAGATGCCGTATTTCTGAACTTAGAGACGACAAATTGAATGAAATAGAGTTACATGATATTAGGTTTAAATGTAGAATTAAAGTTTTCCATATAAGTATTATCACTGGATTGAAATTGAAATTGAAATTTTTTTTATAAATAAATAAATTGAATTTTATAATAATAAATGTTATAAAATATGAACACGTGTGAAGCTAAAATGTATGTTAAGGATAAGTGAAAAACGCCGTTGGATTGTATAAATGAATGCTTGATATTACTCTGCTACATACTTAAACTAGAAAGATATTATTCTGATTTTAAAATTTTAACCATGATAAAAAAAGAAATAATCTCGTTGAATAATATGTATGGATTCACAGTAATATATACGGATCGTACAATAAAGCGCAAACGGATCGTTTTCTTTTTTCTTTTTTCATTTTTTTTTTCTTTCTATAGACTTATAGTATTTAAACAAATAACAAAGTTTTTTTTTAAAGAATGTTTTCAGAGTGCCGCTCAAAAATACATAAAACTGATATTTTGTGATTCATTTTTCACATATTTATTTATATCATACATTATTCTCTTTAATTATAAAACGTGCACATGCTTGAATGAGGAAGACGGAAAAAAATAGAGAGTAATTGTATTGCATATATGCTAAAAGAAGATATGGTCCTGATTCGATAGATTAACGTCCCTATAATATACCAGGTACTCTCACTCAATAATAAGAATTTTACTAACAATTTTTTTTTCATTGTTGAGAGGTCAAGTTTGCCATTTAACTGCATGTTATTTGAGGGAGGTTTTTAACGGTTTTGGTGAGAGTACCTGGTATTTTCTAGGGATCTTACGATAGATATGAGAATTTCAAATTTTTAAGTTCATTAAGTATTATTTATTAATTTTTGAAAGTCGCAAAATGACGTTATACGGTTGTTATCTATTCCTATGCCCGTATGCATAAAATACCAACAATTAAATCATTTTTTTAATTTACAAAAATTAATAAGAAATACTCAATAACGTACTCAAAAAACATGAAATTCACGGTAAATATCGGACACCAAACTTTCAGTGTGAACGACCAACCAACATCAATAGTGTTATTTTATCTGACTGAAGTTCTTACGATCGCGAGCAGTTTAGTACGATCGGGAACGACATAGCAAATTATTTAAGTAAATGCATATCACTTGTTTTTTGATCTTGCAAATACTGCATAATACGCACTATACGCAGTAAGGCCATATTATCACTATACAGAATTGAATGGTTTATTTAGCTGCTATCCTACATAATAGTCACTTTATATATACACATACATTACTCGGCAGTTAAATAGCATCGTGCTGTACTGACGGATAAAATGGTGAGAGTGAGGAATGCTATAATAAAGAGCTAGCAAGTGAGAAAAGAGGGAGGGAGGGATGAGTTTGCGCTGAGGTGCGCTTTACTTGTACGTATTCCGCTTACATATAGTTTAACAACGCATAAAATCTTCTCTTCTCTCACGAGTAAAAGGTACTTTACAATATAACACTACTGCAGTGTGTCAAATAGAAATACTACTGCATTATCACAGTATTAAGCATCAACAACATGCGTTGCTTTCTATCACATTTTCCTCCTGGTTTTATTCAATGAGTTTCTTGTGTTGCCTTATGCAACTCAGGATAATTAGCTCCGGTGGGAGATGCTACATTTCTAGAGTTCATTACTCACACACAGCAACAATGGTGCGATGCCTGTCCTTAGGTCGTTGCTCCCCCCCCCCTCCCCCTTCTCTTCTCTTCTCTCATTTCTGATGTCTTGTCAGTGTGTATCTCTTACCATCACATTTTCAACCCCCGCAATTTTCTCACAACATTTCCCATCCCCCTTCTCTTATCTCTTATTTTTTTGTTCTCTGAGCTAAACTATATCAACGTTCTTAAGTATATATAGTGTCAAAATAAGCTACATGTTCAACGAACAAAATATTCCGTAACTTCTTTTGAGTGCTTCAAAAACTTACAATTAATTTATCCATATTTACACAATGTAATAATAATAAAGTATAATTATATGGTATATAGTGCATAGTATATACCATAATTGGTATTGGTGTAAATGGTACTGTATGGTATGGTGTTATTTTTGAATAACAACAGAGCTTGAGAATAATATTCACACCGAATATTTATTTATCTTCCCATATAGCTATATACAGAGAAGGTGTGATAATTATTATTGGGGGGGGGGGGTAAAATTATACTACATTATTTTGTTTCACTAAAAAATATATATTTGTGGTTCACTACTGCCTCAGTAGTGAACTATATAATATATAAACCTCATTAATTGACAATAAGCTTGAAATTTTGATTCTACACGGAGAGAAATTTACTAACTAAATCAACTCATTTTATTGAGTTGATTATTTTTAGGTTCATTTGACTCAAGCCACTATTTTCTATAAAGTAACTGACAAAATGTGATTTGTTGTTTTAATTGAAAGTTTTCAGCTAGCAGGTATTTAACTTTTGAGCTATTTTAACAATAAGTTGAGTTATTTCAATTGTTGAGATGCTTTTTTTGAATAGCGGGGTTAGTAAATGTGAATCAACTACCTGGCTGTTAGTATTGTCTGAGACGCAACCAATAAGCAATAGCGTGGGCTGACGTCACGTCACGCGCTGCAGGATCAACGAATCAGCGCGTGCAGCTGCGTATAAAAGCGCTCTGCCACAACCTCAGTCAGTCACTTCACTTGCTCACTCAGCTCAGTCAGTTAGCAGATGTTTTCTAAGTCATCTCTAGCTGTACAGAGCTGTCTGCGCGGAGCCTTTACTAATAAGTAATAAGTCCCAGGAAAATTTGATGATATTTTGCAATAAAGCTCATATCCTATACCCTCTTACACCAACACCTCCCAACGTTTCCCACCCGTTAAAATGTCTTATAATATGCGGCATACTTTTTTTTATTATTATTTATAGCGCGTTTTTCAAGTCATCGATATTTTTACGATATATCGATACGTTCCTTCCATATTTTAAATTTAGTACTTTTGACAATATCTGATATAAGAAGTATCGATGTTTTTCTTAATATAACGCCCACCCTTAATTAATTTAATTCCCTAGTTGAGTTAATCTAAAGTGGTAGTTCTTTCACTCTCGCCTCGCTGCGCGCGCAGCTTAAAAAAAATGAAATACGAAAGAGTGAAGGCGCAATGCATGAGACTAAAAAACTTCAGTTCTGAGAACTAAACTGCAACTCAACTTGTCCCTTCAAATAAATAATGTCATGACTTGAAATAACCAAACTTTTTGTAGCTCAAGAAGTTTAGTTGAATCAATCAGTGAGATGCAATGGTTCGTTTTTAAATGCGCTCTTGAGTTAAAAATATGTTGATTCAACATATAATTTTTCTCCGTGTAGTTGTGATGTTTTGAATTTCCTTTTTTATTATCTTAATTTTGTTGACATAAGTATACCTACCTATAGTACATTTTATTTAATTCATGTGTAAATTCTTCATGTGGAGAACAAATTCTAGTGTTATATAAACAACAATATAATATATATATATATATATATATACAAATTCTAGTATATTATTAACAACATAAATATAACCTTAAAAAGCAAACTTTTTGACATGTATAGTAGAAATTCTATGATTAAAACATCAATGTTTATATAATATAAAAATATAAGCTTTTGCGTGAGGACGCGTTTGGTACGAAATTCTCACGCACGCCTGTTGTTGAAAATCACACATTATTATACGTACTAATATAAAAAAACTGCTACAAAGTAGCACGACATCACATTTCATTCTTTCATAATATAACTTTTTTTCTCTCTCTTTGTGATTAAGTATTTGACAATTAATTGCTATTAATGTAATATAAGCATTACTTGTACACATTTAGTGTCATAATAATGATGTGATAATATATATTACTGGAATATCAGTTTAAGTTTATTTCCCTGATATTGTGTATAGAGAGAATATGTAAATTAGAACTGACAACCGTAAAGGCATTTTAATTATTATGAAATATAAGTCCTATGATTGAAGATTTGAACTATTAAAGAATCTTTGCAGGGCTCAGTTTTTAGAGTTTTCGGATTTTGGAATTTTCCCTTTGCACTCAACTGATTTGCTCAATAATCTGCTATATACCATTGGCCTATATAATATATATATATATATATATATATATATATATATATATATATATATATATATATATATATATATATATATATATATATATATATATATATATATATATATATATATATATATATATATATATATATACTTTCAATTTAGTTAAAAACTCTTATTTATGAAAAGTCTTAAAATCCCAAAAGTATTATTATTATTATTTAACTTTCAAAGGTATGTTTAGTGTGAAATATAAACAAAATCATAGTCCAACAATACTAACATAACTAACATACTAACATAATGTGTTGCTACTTTTTTCTCAATTTATCATGCTTGGAGGAATGAAGCAGCTATAACACGAGTTATTATTTTTTTTTTTTCCATAATAAAAATTTTACTGTAGTTTTATAGTGAGTCTCAAAGCTATTGTTTTCCTGAATTTCAAATCAATTAATCAATTGGACGAAAAAATATTTTATTTCCAAATTGATTGAAATTCAGGAAAACGATAGGTTTGAGCATGGATATATAAACAGGATAGGAAGCTATTGTTGAAAAAACGATCCCTTAATGATGTAATTCAAATTTTCGCCGCAACAATGCAAGAATACAAAATTACGTATAAAAGTGGCGCTGTAGTCTGCGTGTGAATTTTAAAATTCACACACAGACTACAGCGCCACTTACATTTTACATGTTGATTGTTGCGGTGAAAATTGGAAGTACATCAACAAGGGTTCGTTTTTAGTATAGGGCAATAACACAGGAGCTCACGAGCCTGGGTTTGAGGCTCACTGTCTGCATAAAATCTGTAAAAGTCAGTAAAAATTTTATTTATAGAGAAAATCTTTAAACTTGAGTTTGATAGCTGTTTCATTCAACTATTAAAAAGCATGATACACCAAGACAAAATCATGACCAAGTCATCTGCTAGCAATTTGTTAGTATTATTGGGCTCTAGATTTCTTTATTTTTTAACTTAAATTTAAATACCCTTTTCGCAAGTCTTCTATTGAGTTTACCCAAGTTGCAGTTTTTTTTAATGCTGCAACCTGCTTGTCACTTGTGCTTAACAATTTGCCTATTCTGCAGGATACAACTCTGCAACTTGTATTGATACAATCATTAAAATTAGATGTGTGTGTGTGTGTGTTTTGTATATATATATATATATATATATATATATATATATATATATATATATATATATATATATATATATATATATATATATATATATATATATATATATGTATGTATGTATGTGTGTGTATATATATATATATTTTATATATATATATATATATATATATATATATATATATATATATATATATATATATATATATAATAAAGTTTGATCACTTTAATGGCCATATGTTTCTCTATTGGGAAAATATGTTTGTGCTATTAAATTGTACATTTTTTGAAGTTCGCGTTGGACACTTTGCTATGTCTCTCTATATCTCTCCTTAACTTCACAACAAATAATTTCTTGTTTTGCACATTTTTCCCATTCCAATTCCTTACATTCACTACACATCAACACCAGCATTCTTTCTCTTCTAAAACATTGTGTTTTAAGCGACGTTTCGAAGCTATCACAACTACTAGTAAAGTTTCTGCAGTAAACAAAAACCGGGTTATACAGAAACGAAGTGTGTGTGTGTGTGTGTGTGTTTGTGTGTTTGTGTGTGTGTGTGTGTGTGTGTGTGTGTGTGTGTGTGTGTGTGTATGAGAGAGAGAGAGAGAGAGAGAGAGAGAGAGAGAGATACGATACCACTGCGGGAGTATAAAAGCGTCAGAAGCAAGTGAGCGAACGACGAGCTCACGCACGTCGTGTGTCCAACCCACCTATTAGCTGCGGCACCACCTACCCACTCAACACAGCGAGCATATATTAGCACTCAACTATTTTTTAAAAAATGTTACAAAGGAATATAGAATCAAAATAATAAAAATGAACAAAACAAAACTAAGCTTTCTTAATAATCCAACACACTGGACATTGCATATAAAATAAATAGCTCTATTTTGAGAAAATTGTTAAATAAAACTTGATAAAAAAAGAAAATTGCTTAATAAACCTTGAGTTCTAAGTAATTTACTATAGACGCTTAATACTATTAATTGTGAGTATGATTTTGAATAAATGACGTCCGATCCTGTAAATTGGTACAATATTTATAGCTAATTTGTATGCATATGATTTTTGATTCAATTGTTCAATATTAAGAATTTGAACACTCGGATATTATAATTTCTATGATTATGATGCGATGGTAAAAAAATGTTAGTTAGACTTTATAACTCTCATCCAGCTTGGCTACTGCCTCTGCGGTCTCTTAACACGACCCTATAGTATCTTACTACGTTAACATTTATACTACGAAATTTGACGAGAAATGTTCATGCACAAAATATGCAACATCAAGTTGTAAATTTGAGAAAAAATTAAATTGGAAAGGAAAAATTGTAATGCAACTCCAAATATTTGAACATTAATGCAGCATTAATGTATCATGAAACATGTCTATACTTATGAAACTATAATTATTTTACTTATTTCAGATGATTTCCTATATTACTTGACCCTTCACAATATTAAATACAATTTGTTTTCATGAGTTTGACAGTTTATTATGTCATGCAAATATTAGAGCACTTGAAGTTTAGGATGATTGGGGATGGAGCTCGCGCGAGGCTGTTCGGTGGCGGGTAGAAGGGTGAGCGGGAGGGCGGCGATGTGTTGAGCAGCCAGCGCAGCTCGCGGCTATTTCTCCCCTTCTCTCTTCCTGTCCCTTGCCACGCTAACCCTTAGCTGGCTGCATGCTCGTACCGTGCGGCGCTATCAGCATCAGACGCCCCCACTTAGTGTGCCCGCCACTGCCACCACTATACCAACGTGAGCTATGGGCACATGAGCACCGTCACTGACGCCATATACCATTCCGTCTACGTGGCGCGCGACCTCCTCACTTTTGCCACCCTTCCACGTCCTTTCTCTCTTCTCATCGCGATCTACTGGGAGCTTAGCCTCGTAGGCCTTTAGGCGCTACCATCTATCTGACTCAATATGAAAGTGACGTAATAAAAGGCTTGAATCACGTGCACTTGTTACAACTGTAACTATACCTACATACAAACGGAGCTGTAGCGCCTGCAGTTTTTTTAATGCTGCAACCTGCTTGTCACATGTGCTTAACAATTTGCCTATTCTGCAGGATACAACTCTGCAACGCGTGTATTATGCCGTTTTTTCTTTTTTCTTTTTTTTTTTTCTTTTTTTTTAGCAATTATTAAACATGTACAAAAATTGCATGCATAAGTTGATATATATAATAAATGATAATATGTTTATAATTATGTTTTTTTTTTTTTTTTTTTTTTTTAATTCATCCAGAGATACTATGTAGAAATTATGTGTCGCAAATTATGTTCCTGTTATTCATACTCCGGTTAACTCACATTACGTTTTAAGATGTAATATTTAGATTTAATAAATGTGTTATTGTTATACATACGTATAAATGCATATAAATGCATTTATTAAAAGCAAAGTTACGTTATATCAAAGCTTTAATTTTTTATTATTCTTATGTGCTTGGTATCCTTCAGCCATCACATTGTGAATATGAAGGCTAACGCATAATTCAAACACTGTGGGCTCTGAGCAACCAGTATTGGACTCAAGCTACCCCACTTTCTTATATCGTGTGGCAACCTGCGCATCCTACAGTAGCTGACTTCGAACGAGCCAAGATAATAATAACTATATAAAAATAAGTTTTTCTTTGTTGACTTATTCTTATCATTTTTTTATGTTTGTTTGTTTTTTCTTTTTTTTATGTAAATAAAAAATGTGAAAATAATCATATTTCGTTTCATAAATGATGTCAAATCGTGTCATTATATTTACTTTTCAGTATTTCTTTTTAAGTTTTTTTTTCTTCCTTATATATCATGACAAACAAGTAAGTAAGAATAATACTTTATGTGCATAATGCAGGGGAAAAAGTGTAGTAGCTTCTTTATAACGTAGAACCGTGACCGACTTGGACCTGAAATCGTTAAAAGAAGAAAAATATTTTTACAATAATTTTTTGTATTATATTATTTATTTCTAACATAACAAACACTATAATTTCAAATAAAATCGAGTGAATTTAATATACTTTTTTTTTGTTCCGATAAAAGTTTTAATAATATTTTTAATTTTAATAATATTTTAATTTGATTTAAATTTGCCGCTTAAATTTAAATTTCCACATGTACATGCTATCTTAACAGTTGAATATAACTTAAATATTTGATCGTATTTTTGCATGTTTGACTTAACTAAACTTTTAAGCACCATATCTTCTTTATTTTGTGTTTATATTATAATTTGCGACCGTCTAGTTTGTGAGATATCAGTCGGTTACCTAGCCCCTTTACCCCCTTAAACATTTATCTTTCTTAAGCTAAAATTTGCTTTCGTATGAGCTCTACTCGCTGATTGCAAGAATGGAAATATGCGACCAATGTATTTTATAAATGCATAACCTGATGTAAAATAAAAATAAATAAAATATATGTCAGACCGGGTTGAATATCCTAATTTGTACACGTGATAGGCATACCTTCCTATAGGAAGGTATGAGTCTTATTATCATTATTAGGTATGAGAACTAAAATATATGTACTTAAATTTGAAGTATAAAATAAATAAAATTCAAAATATATTTATTCATTTCTTTCATCCTGCAATCCCAATATACAACAATGCATATTGGCTTAGGTTATTGTATCAGTTGATACAATTATAAATGATAGTCAAAAGGTATACAAATATATAACACAAACAATAAAATACAAAAATATTTATACATAGAGAAAAATTATTTTTAAATTTTAATATTTTAAAAACTGATGTACTGTACATGCATTGTTTATACATGATCTTTCATAAACTCATCAATAGAATAATATTGCTTGTTTAACAGTCTTTTTTAGCGTTTTCAATGATTTTTTTAAACAAAATAGGGTTTTCAATTCCACTTATATGAGTTGGTAGATTATTATATATCTACAAACAACCATAAGATTTTATCATCAAATAAAACAATTAAGTAATTATTATTATGTTGTTGTTGTTTTCTTTCTTCTTAAAAATGTAATACCAACATCGGGATCGTACTTATTGTTCCAGTATTTAGATGAGAGAGTACTGTCAATACCAATTTAATACTGCAGGTGATAAAAGTAGAGGGTATCAATCTTACGACGTTAGCACGACGTAAACTGTGCCAACAACTGCAGCTTTCTGCATGACACGTAAATGCCTATCCTCGAGTTGCTAACCATAGAACATTTCCAGAAACCACAACAGAAACAATAATAACACTCCTTATGTCTTTGAGCTCGATGTAAAGTGGCCGGTACTTACACTTCTTCTCAGTAAGTGTATATAGACAACATGATTGTACAGACGAACGGCAACGTTGATAATTATTATAATTTAACTGTTGCAATTGATAAAAAAAATAGAGAGTTTTTTTTATAACTTTATGAAATGAGGGCCCATCAAACCATAAAAAAAATCTTGCTAAAGGTATACACATAAATGATTAAATATTTTGAGTAAAAGTATTTATTACTTAAAAAAATAAAAAGAATAAGTAAAAAACTCAAAGGATCGTAAGCTGCAACCTCTAGATAAACCTTTGTTATCTTTTTTTAATTAATTATTTTTAAAATTAAATTTTTAAATTTTTTAAATTAATTATTTTAATTTAGGTCTCTAAAAGTGTATTTTTATTTTCCATTGTTCTATTTTGTCCACATATAAAACAGTATACTTAAAAAAATAATAAAAAAATAAAAACTTAATATAACTGTAAGAGTATATTATGGTGGTATCATTTATTATGTATTATTTTTTCGCACAAGTATTATTACGAATATTTTATTTTATTAAAAAAGAGTTTGAAAAAGTGTATGAATAATTTTTAAATAGTTAAAATAGTGAAATAGTTAATTTGTTACTATTTCTTTACTTAAAACAGTTACTATCATGATTTATTGCAGAATTAATTGCTAAGATGTTAAATTTGATGAGAGATTTTTTAATTTTTAGTTCACAACAAATTATAGGGCTGTATAGTATAACAGTTTTTATAAAAAAAATCGTAGACTCAATAAAGCTATTATGGTAAAAGTTTGCTTTTGCTTGTTTTGAAATGCACATTTTTAGAAGTTAAGTAAAGAAAGTGACAAAAAAAAAAAAAAAAAAAAAAACCGTTGCTAAAAAGTATTTACTTTGCATTTCATTTATTTATTATTATCATTTTGTTTTTTTCAATTAAATACATGAATTTGGCTTTTACTGTAATTATATGCTACAAATCGAGCAGCTGACTCGCAACTCTGTACTCCTCACCGAGTATAGGTTCGAGCCACTGCTGGGTGCGTACGTGAAGTGTGAGAGCACAACACGTTGCACGATGCATGTTTACATGCATTCCATGACGACGCACAGTATTCGGGAGGTGCATGATTGATGTGATTGCACCGACCAGCCTGCCTAGATGTTTCCACGGTTTCTCTAGGCTGTCATGGATGCCGGGCTGTGTACTTAGGCCGTGGCCGGTCCGTGTGTGCTTTTCCATTAATTGGAAAGTCCTTACCTGTCGATAAGACAATGTCTTGACTGGGATTGGTGTATAGCACGATAACACAATATGGCAAGCAACAAAAAAAAAAAAAAAAAAAAAAAAAAAAAAAAAAAAAAAAGCATTTTTTTACTCCATATTATACAGCATACTTTTTAATTATATTTACAGATATTTTTTTTCTTATTATTACATATTTTACAAGTTAAATAATCAATACATCTGCAATACATTTTTTTAATGCTAAAAAAATATTTAAACATGAAATGAGTACTAAAAAACAAAATATTATAATAAAAATGATGACTATAGTAAGTATATATATAAATAAAAAAGTAAACTGTATTGAGGGCTGGACTTGTCTTCGGATTCCTGATGATTTTTTATAAGTGGAACTCTTCATTGCCGGGATTTGCACAGGACTGTTTTTATCAGTTTATCAGCCGCAGATCCATTGTATCGCAAATTGCACCATAAATAAAACATGTAAAAATCTAAATAATGAATAAAATTACGTGCAAATAAAAGCCGTTTTTGCATCCTATTCATACACACAATTCTTTTTTCCACCCTATATAAAGTTGTTGATATATTTGTTTGATTCTGGCTGTGCATTCTACAGAAGAGCTCAAATAAAATTAAACTTTTAAAATAAATGTATGTATAAATTTTCATTTGGCCTAGTAAAATTTGATACTCCTCTATATCTCAATTGCTTCCACAGCTTTTCATCTCCCTGATCTCTTTTAAAATAAAACTTTGAAATAGAGAATAACTCTTCATTTAAATTATTGCGCATTTAATAACATAACAAACATTGTGCACAACATTTTTATTGGTGAACTAATGAGAAAATTGAGTGTATCAAATTTGTGATTTAAGAATCGGGATCACAACTATAGTTCATTATAGGAAGCAACGAGCAAATTCAATGCTTTTTATTTGTAGTATATAGTTTATTATTATTATTATTATTTTGCTACATTATCCTGATAGATAATATATTTTTTTTTTTAATTCCAAACAAACAGCGATAATCATTGATGCATTGATATTGCTGTTCCTCTGGACAATCATGTAGTTACTACAGTTGCTGAGAAGAAGAGGAAGTATCAGCCGCTTTCCATTGAGTTGAAGGATATGTATCGGCTGAGAAGTGTTGAAATGGTCCCTGTAGTGGTTTCTGTGAATGGTCTGGTTAGCAAGGATTGGTTAAAAGCAAGAGAAAAGTTAAACCTCGAGCACAGGCATTTACGTGTCATGCAGAAAGCTGCAGTTCTTGGCACAGCTAACATCGTGCGCAAAGTGCTTAGTTTGTGACCCCTCTGTATACCATCTGCAGTTTCTGATATAATTGGTACTGGATTATTCTCACCTTCACCTTGAATCAAGTAGGATTCCGGTGTTGGTGTTACACAAGAAGAAAGAAAAGAACTTATAATAATAACATAACAAATAAACCTAAAGAAATATTTATAAATCTTCATTAATTTTAATTTAAGAAAAAAAAAACATCACGGTTAAGATCAATAATAAAGAAAAGGATGGAATTACCAGCAAAGGCCTTACCACAGTGGAAGTTCTATGGAGAGGTCGAAGTCTTGCATGACACAGTTTTTTGTTAAAAAAAACTGTGCCATGTGAGAGACTTTGACCTCTCCATAGAACTTCTACTGTGGTAAGGCTCTTGCTGGTAATTCTATCATTTTCTTTATTATTGATCTTAACCGTGATGCTTTTTTTCTTAAATTAATGAAGATTTATAAATATTTATTTAGGTTTATTTGTTATATTATTATTATTACCTATTATTTTATTTAGATTGAAGCTATAAAGTTTTTCATGCATGTTTAGTAATTTTTTTTCTGGAAAGTAATATATCCTACTAACGGAATTTAAAAAAAAAATAATAATAAAAAAATAGCCAAAAAATAATCTTTTTTGTTGTTGTTGCATTTGATGATTACTTGAAACAATTTATCCTTTTCTTTATTATTGATTATACATTATACATCTTTTATGGTTTTTTATTATTATTATTTTGCAAAACTTTTTAAAACATCAATAATAAAGTTTGGATGAAAGGCAATATAAAAATAGACTTGTCTATAATAGGAAATAATACTTTCAAAATGATTTCGCCATTTGAAGATTCAAATAATAAAATTATTGACATTCTAATTTTTATATGAAATTGATACATCAGAAAGAGGGTTGAGGTATTAGGGGAGTTTAAGGAAAGAAATCAACTTTGCAATAATTAGAGGAAAGTAAATCTCACTATCGCAACGTTGATTTCTTTTCTTTAAAGTTCCCTACTATCTCGATACCCTGTATCATCTTTAAATATCTTTTAATTTCAAAATTAAATTAATTTACTATTAATTTTTAAATACATTAGAAATATGAAAATAAAATTGTCAGAATTGCTGTCCTCCATCACCTAAACTTTTTTAATAAGTTAAATACTGTGATTCTTTCTTGAGTTTGCAAACATTGGTAAATTGTAACCAAACACTTTGGCTTATGAACGAAGTATCAACTCTCCACCAGTGGAGCTTAAGTTCTTATTACAATTGAGAGCTGTAGAACTTAACTTTGAATTTTTTTGGGCAAGGAAAAAGGGTAAATGAGAAAGTAGTAAATACAGTACACAAATGAAAATAATTTTATTACACCATTAGTAAGCTTCACAATACAATTCAGATCTTTTGTGAATTATTTTAATCACATAAAATGTAGGAAAATATATAAAGGCAAGTAATGGACATAAAAATATTGCATATTTTATTAAAGTCGTTGTTGAATGTACTTCTTAAAAGATCATTAGTTTTAAGTAAACAACAAATATTTTCACACATACAAGAAGGGAAAAATGCTGGAATATTCTTTGGTTTTACTTTTTTTTTTGTTTTTTTTTTTCCTCCTTTTTTTTTTCTCCTCCTCCCCCCCTCAGAATTAGGTTAAATCCAATACATCAACATTTTTAACAAAAACACACATTTTAAGTTTCATATATACTTAATTAACTACTATAAGATTGATTGGCATTATTTTTAAACAGTACTGCCACATATTTTTATTAATTAAAAAAATGCTTCTTTTTAAATTAACTTAAGACTTTTTGAATGCACTTTAAATCGTAATATAAATTTAATATAGATCAAGCTTCTTTGAATTAACATGCAGGCACAACACGGTAATTTTTTCACTGCATAAATTTGTAAACTTGCAACAAAAAACAACATATACATAAATATGTATGTTAAGGAAAATAAACCATCGCGGTTAGGTATGATAAATTGAAAGATAAATTTCTCCTATCCTTTTCTTTCAACATATACATAAAGGCGATTATATTATAGAAAAAAAGAAAGAAAGATGTTCAAAATAGACAACCCATTGCACAACTGGAAAAACTAGTCAGTCAAAAGTTATATTAAGTATATGGTGTAACATCATTAATAGTGCATGACACGTAATCTTATTAACAGAAAATTATAAGGAATAATCAGGGTATTTGATACTAAAGGAAGTTTCAGGGAAGAACAGTTTCTTACATCATAGCTAATGGTAAAGCATTGTAGTTTATTGTATTAAATAATAATAATAACATAAAAAAATCACACAAATTTATTTGGTTTAATTTTGCTTAGCTTAGAATTTAAAGAAGAAGAAGATATGAAAAGTAATGACATCCTATCTAAAATCAAAGAACTTGCACTTTGAACATCAATAACTACCCACTTTGGGAGCCTTTTTCCATATGAAATAATTAGTAGGGACAACCAAGTACCAAAATAAATTTTTGCGAGTTCTTTCTTTTATAAATTTAAACTCAGTACTCATTAAAGGTACAAAATATTGACTAATATATATAAATATATAAATATATATATTTTTCCACGCTCCTTTAATATCAAAGTCCCTTATGTTAAATGCAAAGAAAATGGAGTAAATCCATTTTCAAAAATGTTTGTTAGTTAAATGCTTGGTTACATTTATCTATATATATTTATTTGTTATTATTTTTTGATCAGCAACCTTGGGCAATATTTTAGACTTAAAACATTTTAAGATTTTGGTTAAAATTACCTGTAGGTAATATAATAGAGTTTCTGAAGTAGCCAAAATATGCTAGTGTGCTGTACATATATAACAAAAAATATTATTTTTATTTTAGTATTTAGTAAAGCACAACAAAATAATATCTAATGATTTGTTTCTGTACTCCAGAAGCATGAAGCTTTTAACAATTTTTATACTTACAAGCTAAAATTATTGCTTAGTTTATAAGAATATATAAGTTGCCTTTAAAATAATAAAAGCTAACTGAAAATGTAATTAATCTTATTTCTTATTATATTTCTAATATAGTAAGTTGGAAGATATTTTGTTGTAGTGTGAAATTCATTGTTCTTTTTCTGTTATTGCCATAAGTAGAAGCCTTTAAGTCACTTGTCACACAAACAAGTAAGCATAGGACGTTTATATTTGGCAGTTTAAGGATCTACAAAGGAGATCATAATATATCGTGTTCCGCTAGTGACTTGAAGGCCCTCATGGTAGTGAGTTAGACGTCCAGGGTGCATTAACATCCATCCACGGCGGGTGTCTTTCACAGAACAGTTGTAACGTACAAATCTGCATCCTCCTCCCTAGAAAACATTAATGCATTGTAACTACATAGAAATAATTAATCACAGGTTAAATTAATAAATATTAGGAAAAAAATCATCTATGCAATATTTGATAATAGAAGATTTGATAGAAAAATACATATAGATTCGGAAAAATTGGGGAGCCTCACTTCCCTGTAAGTGTAAGCTCATACTATCTCCCATTCCCCAATTTTTCTTAAATTCTTAATCTATCTGTGTTTTTCTAACAAGTTAAATTCCCGTAACGTTATAGTTGGGGACAAATTAGAGTTAACGTTATCGTTATAGTTTTATATGAAATTAACTTAACGTTAACGTCATAGAAAATTCAGGTAACAACTACAAGACTGATGTAAATTAATTATAAAAACAGTGTAATCAATAGCTTTTTAACTTATTACTTGACTTTCTTGAGTACTTCAATTTATGTACATATATTCAATAATAAATAGTATGTATTGTAAAAATATGCAGTTTGAAATTATTATTCACACAGCTACTATAAATTTTGTTACTTAAAATAAATTAAAAAAAAAATCTAATCCAGGAGGAACTTTAAAAAATATGCATAACAAGGATATGTACTAGTTGCTTATAATAATTGCTATTACTAACAGCTAGGATGAACATGGGTTTAATTTTGACCTGGTTTAGAAACTGTTTCTCTATCACAAGATGGCATTGCTCGCCTAAATCTCACCATCTCAAATTTTCCAAAAATTTCAATGGTGTAACATTGAACATAGGTTACAACTTTGAACATATCTAAGCGATGTACGTACTTTCAAAATACTTTTCCCAATAGAATCTATCTAATTTTTACATATTAACCATACATCAAACAGGTATTTTTTTTTCTTAACTTAATTCTGTAAATAAAATTATAGCAAAAAATAAATCAGCATTTTTAATTGGTTGTTTATTGTTACACTCTGTGGGCAATGTTACACCATGACTTAGTCATGTATTGATAGATGCATTTTCTCTCTCTCTCTCTCTCTCTCTCTCTCTCTCTCTCTCTCTCTCTCTCTCTTAATATTTAAATGCAAGAAAGCTGACTTTTACTTGCTCAAATTACATTATATTCACATTAATGTTTCAACAGGAAAGAGAGAGAGAGAGAGAGAGAGAGAGAGAGAGAGAGAGAGGGGGGGGGGGATGCCTTAACTACATATTAATATTAATGTCTCAAAATGTCCTTGCAACAATGCTAACATAACCATATGCTTAACCATATTTACCTCATAATCAATAACTGGAGTATTCAGAGCAATATTTATAGTATATGTTGAAGAGTCATGGTGTGGACGTAGAAATGGTTGCTCATCAGGACGGTAGCGCACAACGAAGTTCATCAGTGCACGGGGAGGCTGTGTAAAATACATTTATTTATTTTATTTATTTTTTATAAATACTGTATTTTATAAAAGATATGGATAGGCCTAATAAGCCAGTTTGTGAATTTCTAATATTCTTGATAATTTTTAAGGACTGGGTTCAACATACAATTACTATTGTTTGTTCAACAATCTTATCTGTTCACTTACTGGATCAATAACCACATCGTTTTTATTTATTGCATGTCAATCATAGCAGAAAATGACGACATATTCAAATTAATTAAAATATTTTAATTGCCAAGAAATCGCCCTTGAAACAATAATCACAAACAAAAGAAATTATTAATATAACTATAATGGATATGGAGGTAAATTTGTTCTTGGACACCAAATAAATTGGATTGAACTGTAGACAAAAAAAGGACGGGAAGGCAAAGTAAAATATAAAGTACCACATCAGATACATTGCAATATCACTCACTAGAGTTGCATGCATGATTTCAATTGAGTTTATACATTTAATACTATACACTTATCTGTGACATGAAAGGAGATGCCACTTGCAAGAGAAATATTGTTACTATGATCATTAATTTGCAAGAATGTTGACAATATAATGATAAAATAATGAGTGATAAGAAGTCAATGAAAAGGTCTGCAGGTATTACTGAGCTGGTATGGCAGAGTAGTGAAGCTAATTGACTCGTACCTCTGTTTTCCTTACTAAGTACAGGTTCGAGACACTGCTGGGTGCATACATGAAGTGTGAGAGCACAACATGCAACCTTTATGCCACAGATAAATATAGTGTGTAGGAAAATAAATATTTTTAAAAGTATCCCAGATTTGCTTTGCCTTTTATTCCCACCCTCTTTTTGAGAATTGATGTGTTTAGTAAACTTTCACATTTGTGAAGTCATAAGGACCAAGAAAATGGCCATGCTACAAACTTGAAAGTTTGCTGTAATTTCTAATCATTTAACATTAAAATATAGCTATTTTATGTAGTTACATCAAATTGATAGTTATTGTAGCTTTCAAACAGAACAAACAAATCAATAATAATAATTTAAAAATGATACCAATTAACCAAAAGCAGATTTAAATACATTACAGCTACAGTTCACAAATTACTGTTTTAACGTTAATCAAAGGAAAGAGAAATAGTTCAACAATAGTTCTGCAAGCTCCATTTGTTTCTTTAATTTAATATTTTTGTGGAACATTATTTTCTCTATTACGTGCTTTAATTGCTGAATTATTCTCTTTCCTCGATTTACATTATAAAGCAAAATGTTTCCGTTTTTTTTTTTTTTTTTTTTTTAGTTATTTTTTTTATTATTATTATTTTTTTACTAATATATTGTCGTTGTACTATTGTAATGTCCGATGTCTATTTGATCTTGAAATATATTTCTTTGCTACATCTAAAATGGAAAAATCCAAAATTTGGGTTTGATCCCACAATTTCTTTCACGGTCAAGTGGACATCTGACATTACAGCAGCACTTGCAGTAAGTCCCGTCACCAAAGTCTTTGTCAGGGTCAACTAAAAGCTTTCCTAATCTGTGCATACTAACTTCTCTAACTCCTTTAGAGTAAGTGTAATTATGTGCATTTATATATCCCACTAAATCCAAACTATAATAAACTCACCCTCTACTATTGATGCATGTACTATAAATACTAAATACTTGTGAAGCACTAATTTAATTTAATAGAAACTTGAATTTTTATCTCACTTGACTGTATCCTAAAAATACTGCCTTTTGAAGTGGTCGGACAAATTCTGCAAGGAAATAATCCCATGCTTTTTCCATACCAATTTGATTCATATGAATATCTCTAGTTGGGACACTTTCATACCCTCCTTCAATGCGTTCATCCTAAATCATAGTACAGTTAAAATGTATTAGAATGATTATTGAGGTGTGAGTTACTCATGGGCAAACGTCTGGGGGTAAGAGTCTGCAGTCGTTGTCTTGTAGAGCTTAAATGTAAGCAATGCAACATACATCGTGAATATAACCAAGGAACACCATCTCTTGCAATGGTCTAACATATTGGCCCAAGAACTCAAGCCAATGCTGCTCCATGCCAACTTGCTTCATGTGAATATCTCTGGTAGGAACATTCTCGTAGCCACCATCCAAGCGTGGATCCTGCTCACATAATAATTTTTAAAACCATTTTTGAAATTCAACTAATTAACAACACAACAACTGTATGGGTAACAAATTTCTTAAATTGCTATTTAAAAACACCCTTTTCCAATATGACATCTAGTAAGAAATAATATCTAACTTACACAGTTTGTTGCTGCTTTTGTGTTTTTCTAACCAAGTTCAGCCTCTTAAAATACAATTATTCAGCAACCATTATAAATTAGTATAATTATATCAAGTGATATGAATTTCAACTTTCCTTCCGTCTATTAAATTATAGTAATTATGGTTGAGACAATATATAAATGTAAATTCAAATAAATTGTTAAGTTTAATTCTACACTAAAACTAATGTAACGCATACCTTATTGGACCCATCAGACCATTGTCCAAAATTTTCCATTTCTTCAATAAGTTCCTTACAGTAACGATCCGAGATAATAGGGAACCAATAAACATCAGGACAGGGCTGAAAATAGTTTTATTGACAATAAGTTATCAGACTCTGTTTTTACCATCTTTATATCTACTGTTATTACATACCTGCTGAATTGTGTTATTAGGATTTAAGCTATGAGAGTAGTTTTCATGAATGTAACGCTGCTCAAAGTCCCAACGATTGTCAAAGATTTGGTACAATTCATTATGCAAATGCGTTGTGTCAAAATTGTCTGCATTCACTAGGTGGCCAAAGTCTTCCAAGTTCGTCACAAACATGAAAACATCCTGCAAAGAAGAAAGAAATCTTAAAATTTCAAGCATAATCAACTCTGCCAGTTAAATATTACATTAACAATAAAAAGGAAAAAAAAAGGGGGGGGGGGGAGGGGGGCATATTCTAAAAGAAGCCATCGTTTGAATTGATAGATATGCGAATTTTTAATTTTTGAGTTCATTAGGTATTTTCAATTAATTTTTGAGTCGAGAAATGACATCATGGGTTTTAACTATTTCCTATACTCAAATACGCCTGTGACGTTAATTAGTTAAAAATACTTAATGAACTAAAAAAAAAAAAAAATAGAAATTTGCATATCAATCAATTCAGGATAATGTCCTCTTTACGAATATGGAAAAAAAAATACCTCCTCAAAATTTTTATAGATTTCCTCAGAGTGTTATGAAGTAATAATAATAAAACAAGAGAGAAAAAAATATGCTTTACTTATAAATGCTGTTTGTAAACCCTGTTTTCTGCTCATTAAATTACAAGCAATTATGATTATTTAAATGTATTGCGCATTTTTTGGTGCAAGAAAACCGGGTTTACGAACAGCACTATAGTTATTTTTTTTTTAAAAATAGTTCCAAAAAGCATAAAATAATCAATAAATTTACTAATGAACAGAAATAAAAGATACCTCAATCTTGTAAGCTAAGAAACTTACTGTCCATTTTTTTATACATTTATTATGTTATGAAGTACGGCACTGTTACTATAATATATATATATATATATATATATATATATATATATATATATATATATATATATATATATATATATATATATATATGCATGTATGATAGAAAGGAATCTGAATTACTTTATTTCTTAGAGTTTTACAGAATGCCATATCAGGATCCACTTTTGAGCTGGAGTATGAAGGGCGAGTTGCCTCGTCGTGAAGAATAGATCCGCGTACTAGGTAGCTCGAGCTAATATAAGGTACATTCCACACTCCTCTGCAACACAAAGTAGTCATTTGCAACATTATGTGTATTGCATATACACAAATATATACACACATACATTCTACAGGTATGTAAATTGTTAAAAATATATTATAATAGGAAATACTCTGCACTTCATAAAATAAATTATGATTAAATTTTTTAGTGATTATATTAATAAAATAATCGCAAATCCTATATAGGTTTTTTCATATTAGTCCCATACTCTGATTCGACAGGGTAATTTTTTAAGCAAAGCATACAAATAAAAATACATAAATAAAACACGTAAAAGTAGTAATAAATTATTCAAGTATTAGTTCCAATATTATATATTTATAAATTATATTATACAAAAAATCGGACACTGTTATTATATTATATTATTTGTTTGTAACAGAGTGTATGTTTCTGGAATTAGAATCAAGTTCTATTTGTCTTGATAAATTGTTACTCTTGTCTTTTACATTACAAACATTAGCAGAAATACCTATCGTTTTTGAAGCTTCCTCATTGTTTTTCTTAATTTTATTATTATTACTGTCCCTTAACTTTTAGCTGTTACTATCTGACCATATCTCGATTATTTCAAGAAGAGTTTTTTTTCAAATCGACTTGTTGTCACATAGGGACCAGCGAGATTGAGTGAGTGAGTGAATGAGTGAGAGAGAGAGAGAGAGAGAGAGAGAGAGAGAGAGAGAGAGAGAGAGAGAGAGAGAGAGAGAGAGAAAGGCGTCACTTCCTTTAGTGGCTCATTAAATTTTCTACGTAGCAATCGTAAATCATCGTTTTGGGATCCCTGATACTTTTGGGAACCCCGATGCGCAGCCCCTCATTGTGTCTCTTGCCTGATTACCATGCTTTGCTTATAGAGACACGTGACTGAAGTCGTGCGGCAAGAGAATGAATGAGTGAGAGAAGCGACCGACTGTGCGGTTAAAGTGTGTAAGTGCGAGCGAACATCAGTGGTACAAGTTACCACGATACAATAGCAAGAAGATCGCGAGCGGCGATCACAAGCTGTGAGCTCTTTTTATATATTTATACACATATATACGTATATTTGTCCCGAGTACAACGAGTGGTAATACAAAAGTTGTTAACTGAGGACGGTCATAAGTTAAAAGAATAATGCGTATTCATTTATGGCGAATGACAATCACGACGAGATCAAGTACGAGTGTACAAATCTCTGTACTATTGCTACTATTATTGCTCACGGGTGGCACAGAGGCAGCTCGAGGAGGAGGACGGGGTAAAGGCGGAGGTAGAGGCAGGGGAGGTTATGGCTCTCGTATGCCAATTATGATTCACCACAACCCTGCTAGTGCAAACTATTACAACAATAAAGATGTAAGTATGTATACTAACTCAAATTAGAATAATAATAAATAAAAATGACAGAAAAAAACAACAACAAAAACATTAACAATTATAAGTTCTTAAATTTTATACAACAAATGGAGTAATTTTTCAACACGCATATCATTAATATAGAAGTATATATTATGCGGTATGGTTACCACAATTATTAACTATATAATAGACGCGTTTTAGTCATAATATATTCTAATATACACTGTACATGCGACACACTGTGCATGTCTATTAAGTATTATTATATTTTTAGAGCAATAAATCTTTTTTATTATAGCCTCTGTTCACTGTTCTTGCGCCAATATATCACCTCAGCTCTATAGTTATCAATCATCTGTCCAACTAAATGAGCACACAAATTGTAGCAGATACAGTAAAGTGGCTATTCATATAGTTGTACCTCATAAAATTTTAAACGTGAATACTTAATATCATGAAATTTCAATATTAAACAAAATTGTAACTTAATAAAACATGGTTCGTGTTTAAGTGTTAAACAGATTGTGTTCTTATGCCTTTTTAACACTCACTATTATTATCATTATTTATATACATGTATACGATCAATTTACCTTCTTTTTTTACTATTGACATTCTACTATGAATTGAAAGTATTGAATTTCGTAGACGAAGTTTCAGTAAATAATATTCTCGCGCTGGAAAATCGCTATGAATCACTCCCAGGACGTGGAAACTATTGCAAAACTTGGGTGGCAGCTACCCCAGAGACGTTCTCGAAGTTGTGTGTGAGCCAACTATCAGCCCTGCAGTCGAGTTTTGCGTTTTCGGAGAAAGTTAGATCATCCGGACTTCCATTTTTTAAAAATAAAAACAAAGTTTGCAACTTTTAACCCATTTACTCTTGCATCTACAGAGCAGTGCGTCAGATGAACTTTAATGGCACAAAATATGTTAACTGAGGTCTTCTTCTGCAATGCAAGCCTTATTGCAGGTGTAACTGTAATTTTGCCCCTACATTATGGTAGCGTCTTGCTTGGATCTTTTTCACTTAGCCTAGAAGCTGTCCGGATGGCTTCACGGGTGCAGACTGTAAATTTTCTTACATGCTGTTTATGTTCAAAGGTAGCTGACCTTTCTACTTATCTTTTGGCTTCAGAAAATTTCGGTGAAATCTCGAACACGCAAAATCTAGAGTAACTAAAAGAAAACTTTAACTTCTCGGTCGGCGACTTTTCAGAACCAGGAAAATCTTTACTGAAACTTCGTCTACGAGATTCAATAATAAAAAGATCGCGCAAAAGGTTTGGCGGGAAATCATGATTGAAAAATGTCTGAATTTTTGTGGTGAACCCTGCATACAGTGTGTGCATTGAAGAAATAATATTTTATCACCTTTCTGAAGACACTGGGCTATACACTCGCTGATTATTTGTTTTTAATTTAACATAATAAAAACACGTCACTGATGTACACACTTCAAAACACTCAATTCACAGTATTCAAAATGTACATAACTACGTCAAAATTAAAATTACAAAAACAGTGTTTTCGAGAGCTATACATAATTTTTATGTAACTCTCGAAAACGTTCACGTTTTTGTAATTTTAATTTTGACACAGTTATGTACATTTTAAAAATTGTGAATTGACTGTTTTAAAGTGTACCAGTGACGTGTTTTTAATATGTTAAATTAAAAACAAATAATCAGAGAGTGTATAGCCCATTGTCTTCAAGAAGGTGAGACAATAATTATTTCCCCATCATCATGTCACCTCGCTCGAAATTCAATTGTTCAAACACACACACACACTCACTCACTCACTCTCACACACACACACACACACACACTCACACACAATATAGTGCTTTACAATTTAGCCCAATATTTAAATTCCAACGTTATTATATTTATATTGAATATGTAGTAGACGTTATTGATTAACAAAGCTCTATACTACTTGATGACTTGATTAAGCAGTTGACTTATTAAGTACTGCTTGTAACAGAATGTGAATAAGCTAATTTAGTTGATTGTGCCTTTTGTTGTTACAGGGTGCTTCCATCGTGAAATCTTCCCATTTTGAACTTGATTACATGCTGGGCAGGAAAATTACATTCTTCTGCATGGCCAGGGGATTACCACGTCCACATATAACATGGTTTAAAGACGGAATCGAATTATATGCTCACAAATTTTTCCAAGTAAGTAAATCACGTGTTATATTATTTATTTTGCTCACAATCAATAGCAATTTAAACACTGAAACCCATTAATAACTAACCCATAATATATAGTTATATAATAATAATAACCCATTAATTACTTTTAAAATGTCATTTAATTCTGTATAAGCACAAGTTTCAGACGCCAAAAAAAAAAAAATAATAATAATAAAGAGTTTGTCACAAGTGACATATCTAGTGTATAATATTGAGTGGTATTGCTGAAAGAGAATGGTATAATATACACGTCATTTAAGTGCTTCTAATATGCTCTCGGCCAAATATTTTAAAAGGCTTCGAAAACGCTGCAAAAGCACGGTCACTTATACCTACGTTACAGCGAGTACATACACACATAAAAAAGGGGAGTATGTTGGAACTAAGTTGAGCGTTTTGATTTTTTTTTCTTGTTTTTTTGCAATTATTTTGAAAGCTTGGAGAATTATTGAGAATTGTTACAAGACTGAAGCACAACATTTTTCATTTTTATTTTTTAATGATGTAATACATTTCATAAAGAAATGTTAATTACGGCCGGAAAAAGCTTTAAATTCTTACAAAATATGCAGGTGCATTGCGTTGACCGTGCATAACGAGTTGAAACTTCTTTATATATATATATATATATATATAGTTGAAAAGAATTATTATTTACATGGCTGTCAATAATGTTCATATTAAGATTTCACAATGTGTGTGTGTAAGAACAATGGCCAAGTCCATGGCCCAATTCGTGTTCAGCAAGTTTTTTGTTTTGCTTTTTTCTTCTTCTTTTCTTTTCTAAAAGTGAACAGGATATTTCCAAATTTATGCTGGCACCTAGTTCTAAATCAAAGTTAACATTGAAGGGCATTTTACATTATCATATTTTTGTAGGTTCACGAATGGCCAATGGGAGAAGATACCCTCAAGTCAAAAATGGAAATTGATCCAACAACACAAAAAGACGCTGGATATTATGAATGCCAAGCAGACAACCAGTACGCCATTGACAGAAGAGGTTTTCGAACGGATTATGTTATCACTACATACTGATTTAATACCATTATTATAACTGGATTTTTTAACTATATAAAAAGTCCCATTCATATAATATAACTTATCTCATAGTCATACTTGCGCCTTTACTGCGCTGCACAATAATTGATATAGCCTCAATACCATACACCAATTATTAATGAACACGTACCCACTTAACACCATTCTGGTTGCAATGCAAAGTAATTAAAATTACTAATATGAGATACAAAATTATTTGCTCAAAATTTAATCTTAATACAATTTTAATTAAATCATGGAGTAGTAAAACAACAGAACTATAATACGATAGTAATAAACTTTTTAGCAAAAAAAACATGACAGTTACTTAATGCATATAAAATATGTAACATCATTTTCAGCAAAACTATAGAATAAGATCGTTAAGAAATATTTATTATGATATGTGTTCCTTGTTGCTAGTGCAAACAACTAACAATTAACTAAAGTTGAAACCAAAACATCAGTCAAATAAAACATATTATAATTATTTTGTGTATATTTTTGTTTAATATGTTGGTATTAATTTATTTACTCCTATATATTAAAATAATAATAATAATAAATAAGATACGAATTTTAATACGAATAAAACAGAATTTTGGTCTAAATATTTCACTCTGTAAATGATAAAATAATCACCAGAAAATGTAATTATTACCTTAAGTTGAAAATTGTTATCATTGTTGCTTATAGTAGTTTGTTTCAACTCAAGGCGGTTAGTGTTTTACAAACAATACAAATTTGTTATCATATATAAAAAAAAATGCATTTTCTTGTTAACGTACTTTCTAGCAACAGAAATTTATATTGAAAACGATTCCTTAATGCTAAAAATGTGATTATTTTGGCTCTGAATAAAATGAGTATTAGTCATGGCCAAAATTTTCCAGAACCATCTCTTTAATATTGCATTTTTTTTTTTTTTTTTTTTTTTTTACTGTTTTCCCTAACGAATATTTTAAATTTATAAATAAATAACTACCAATATAAATTACGTAAAATACAAAGAAAAAAACCAACAATCTTATAAAATAGTTTTTTCTTAGAAAAAAAAAATGCGTATTTTGCAACGAATTAATATAACGTATAGTTTTTCCTCAGACTGTTTTCTATAAAATAAAACTTAAACATTGACTTAGAAGTAAAATATTTATAATATTAAGGAAAATGATTTGTTAATCACCTACAATTAAAATACAATTTTGTTAACTATAACGTAAAGACTAAATATTGTACCACAGGTTAAATAAAATGTTAAAATAGCTTACTTATTTTGTATTACAGTACTATTAAAATAAACGATATGATATACACAAATATATTTTTTTATTTACTTAATAACCTGTAGATTATAAACTTTTTTTTTAAGTGTTTTTATATACTTTTGTATATATTTATTTTCTTCTTCTCATCTTCACGGATACAAGAAATTACATATTGTATACTATACATTTATGTTATATATTATATAGCATAAACATTGCTATTTTGGAATAACATAGTTACTATGTACAGCATTATAAGTTACACTAAGCCGCTTAATTATTATTTTATATAGCATAAAATATTGTGCAATGCATAAATTTTCAAAAAATTGTGATAATGTATTTTATTTTTTACCGTGTTCTTCTGCCCTCTCATTTTTTTATGATCAATTATTGAAGCGCATAATTGAAATAATACAAACACACACACACACACACACACTCACACACAAACACAAACACACACACACACACACACACACATTATATAAACATGTTTATATTTCACGTGTCTTTTTTAAGGCAAATTTGTATAGTAGCAGTATTTCAATGCCGCACGTGTTACGGCAGCCTGTAAAGTCCACAACCATTTGAGCACGTATGTTAAGCAAAAAATCTACTTTACAGGGGTTTGAAGGAAATTATTTTACAAAATATAGTTCGCGTAACGATTTTGGGGTTGAGGCAGGTTACCTTGTGTATAGTGCTAATAATGGAATACACGTATGATATTATACTAATGAAGATAAACAGTGTCAACTTCAGTGCAGTTAGCGTGCCTTAATTCAAAAAATTACCAATTATAGGTTAATATACAATCAAATATAAAACTTTAATATTGTACTGTATATTTTATATTTTATATATATATAATCATCAATGTAGCAGCATGGTGCTACGGATCACAAAACACGCAATTTACTTTTTTTTTTCTATTTATTATTTTGTTACAATTATTAAATAAATAAATATACGCATAAGCAACGCACTAGGAATTCCGGACACATTTAACAATTGTTACCTTGTTTGCAAAAATAAACATACGACATGTTACAATCCAACTTGTAATAAATCATGTTACAGTTAAGAGAGTACAATACGAGTGTGAGAAAAAGTTAGCAGGGGCAGGGACAACACTCATTGCACTCCTCTTCTCAATGGTTGATCATGTAGGGAGGGTCAAATATAGGAGACGGACGATCTCCCAGAGAGCTACATTACATCAAGTGACTAGCTAACAGCTCCATCATCAACTTACGAGTGATTCTAGTGACAAAAGGTGGTGGTGATCAAGAAATAGTTCAGTCAAGAGGCTTAAATTGGGGGTCAAGCTGTTTTTATTTTAATCAAAAATGTACATCTCTATTTCATTTTCACCACGGGTCGCAATTTTATCGCTCACCGCTGCATTTTTTTTGGTGCTTCTACTTTCCAACGGTGAGTCATAATAAGCAAATTTTCTAACCCTTTGTCCCTTTACAGTTTTGACAATGTTCTTGTCACTCTTCATTTGTCAGCTATATATGCTCCAGCTAACTAAAGAATAATTTTTATTTTGAAAGCAATGGAATAATAATTTGTAGGTTTCTTATGAATCTCTGTGGATGACTATTAGGTTTATTCAATGTCGGTTGCGTCTTAAGAAATAATTTAGAAGAAATACATTTATAAATTTTGAGTATTTTTTAGACTATTATCCGTAAGCTAGAAGCTTCCAATCACACCCAACCACATTTTTTATTCAAATTTAAAAATTGAAAACTATCAAACTCATCCATAACTGCTTATTATAATTATTCTATAACTCAAAAAGTTATTTTCAAATATTAATCAACGACTATCCAAAAATAATAGCAAATTAAGTTTCAATTTTATTTTTAAGTTTTTTTCTTTTAAGCAAATAATGTTCAGTAATATCTTTCTATGATTAACAATAATAATATATTAATGGATGTATATATATAAAACAAACTATAATACATTAAGCAAAATAAAAATATAATATTTTCTTTTACCCATGGTTTAGGTGTGGAGGGAAGACGTGGTAGAGGACGAGGGCGCTCTAAAAGTAGAGTCCAACTCGGTCTACCTATAACTGGCAAGTACCGAGATCCCGAGTCTGACCAGTATTACAACAATAACAACGTAAGTTTATACATATGTAGATGATTCAGTAAACAAATAAATAAAATCCATCACAAGCAAACGATTTTTGGAGATTCTCGATTTTCCATGCTTTCCTGGGGCATGTTTCTTGTGCTTCCACTGTTAGATTTGTATAATGCTTTACAGCTTTAATTTTACCGAGTTAATTCTTTTCCGTTAAAAATATGATTTTCATTGAAATAATATTAAATTTAGAACAGAAATTAATAATAATGCGTTAAAGGCCATGCCAATGAAATGCGTTATAATCCACGATGTGTATAGGCAGTAGTAGTAGGATAGTACGATATGTACAACAGTAGTATATTTATATTATGTACAACATGGATTATAATTATTTTGTATTTTTACCATTTTTTTAAACTCGGGTATAAAAAAATGAGTTTTAAAAATCAACGTATTTGCAGTTTGGCAGCCAATAGCTCCGGCAATTTGCAAATAAAAAATCTAACATTAATACGAGTAAGTTATACCATCTTTGTTTGAGGCAGAACGAATAATTAGTGTCCCCACAAATAAATGATTTAAAAATCTATACTATAATATAGGGAAAAAAACTTTACTTTTTTCCCGGGCCTTTTAAAATGGTGCACAATAAGCAGAATGCTTCACGCACTCCCGTAGTAAATGCATTCCAGATGTTTTGGTATCCTCTCGTCCAGTCTATGCATATTATGCGAAGTGAGATACGTTGATTTGCCAACTCGTAAGGACCATTTCTTAGCTTATTACAAGGTGAATAAGGCCCGTGTTTTTTTTTACAGTGCCAGATTGAACAAAAAATAGAATTTGAGGTGCTAACGCAAAAGCAATATTTTTGGACATTCTTGTGCATATTACATTTTGAAAACTAAATGAGTCATTTTGTATGCACAATGCTGGGGTAGACGATGTCGAGGAAGACGAAGTGAGGTTGCCGTGTTTTGCTATAATGACTCAAACAAATTTTCATGGATTTTTTTTTCTACTGCAGGAAGAAAAAACAATAAAAATAATTAAAAAAAAAAAAAAAAAAAAATGGCATACTTTCATTAAGGTCCAGATAGCTACAGTAAAAATTTCAACTTTGCTTGAAATTTCCAAATATTCCAAGTTTGTTTACTGTTATCAGAAATGGAAATTTCTACGTCTGGTTATTATTTTACTTAGTTCAAATTTATTTTTAAGAAACCGACGAAGTAATATTTATTATAATGGTAAAACACCCTGAAGATGCAGAAGTACAATGATAAACTAATATTATTGACCGATGGTAGTCAACAGTATAGCAATTGTTACAAACAAGTATTGGTCTCTGCAAGTTAGTATAATACTATATTATCACCTATGAAAATAATATGTTAACAAGTAATTATCATTATATTTTTCAAATTTTAATAAAAATCATAGTGATAATGAACAATAAAGAAACGAGTCAAACAGCTTAGAAGCATTTTTAGTAAGCGTAAGCAATAATTTTTTTAGAGAATTGCCGATATTGTAATATTTATTTTACAAGCTTAAAAAAATGCAACAAAGAATAAGGCATGTGTAGATTACACGTTTACTTCTTGCACTAACTAAAATTTAAAATTTTAAACTTAAAATGCAGTGAATTAAAATATATGTTCCGCGAAATTAATATTTATTTTGTTATTAAATTGTTAATGTATTTTTTAAAGATATTTATTTATCAAAATCCCTCATAATTTCTTTAGTCTTATCTGTATAAATTTATAAATTATTTGTAATTTATCGTGGTGTGCGATTATAAGTAAATTGCGTGTTAAATGTAGTTTCTTTTTAGGGAGCAAAAATCATCTTAGCGTCCCATTTCGACTATGAATACGTTCTGGGGCATAAAATTGCATTTCTGTGCGTGGCCCGTGGTACTCCAAGACCACAAATTACATGGCTCAAGGATGGCGTTGAGTTGTATGCTCATTCCTATTTACACGTAAGTGAAACATTTTGTTATTATATTTTTATTTATTTACATTTTTTTTTTGTGTACTCCAAAATTTCAGCTTACATTTCAAAGATTTTCATTTAATATTAAATATTCCTTACTCTTCAATTCGTAATAATTTCTTTACTCCAATGGCAAAGGTGACTTGCATTATATAATATCATCTAAAAATAATAAGACAACTAGATTCTCGCGGAACCCAAGCTGGAGGTCATTTTAAAGCTAATTTTGACCTTGATCATTTTATTATACTGAATAGATTCGTGACATTAAATAATATCAAATTGGAGGACCTCTGTAATGAATACAATTTGGTTTCAATTAGTTCCAATAAAACTTCATGGTTATTTTATATGGTGTATTAAACAATTTGATTATATAACGTGATACGCGTGTGTATTGTTTTGTTTGATAGGTTCACGAGTGGAAATTCGACAAAGATAGAATTAAATCCAAACTTGAAATTGATCCCGCTACACAAATGGACGCTGGTGTTTACGAGTGTTATGCCGATAATAAATATTCCATTGATCGTCGCAGTTTTAAAACTGACTTCAGTATCAACTTTGACTAGACGTAATACTACAATCACATCGGAGATTACTGAGGGACGGTGTCGAGAGTTGGTTTCATTGCGACGGCTGTGCCGGTGGCAATGGCGACAAATAACGAGGCCATTTACTCGTCACAACGACCCGCTTCCTGCCTCCAGCGTGCCTGCCTTCCTTAGTTTAGCAAGTAGTGCCGCACAATTACTTCACGCACGCGGTATTACCAACGTATTGTGCGTGGCTTTTAGTTCTCACCCTTCTTACATCCCTTTCCATCATAACTCCTCACTCCCTCTTAATCAATTATTGGTGCTTATTGCTTAACCTTATTATTGATTGTTTGCGATCCAAGCACTGTTGCAAATTTCACTCAATACTAATTATTATTTTTTTTCCTTGTATATATTTTTGAAAAGTTATATATTTTATTTAGACATATTAAAAAAATGTTTCATCTTTTTTATATAGATTTAATGGACACATTTTATGTAGACTACCAAGTTTTCTTGCATTTTTAATACGATAATAATTGAGATGTTCGTAACCCCTGTTCTCTGCACCAAAAATGACGATCGCCTATAGTTATTCAAATGGAATGCGCATTTTTTGGTGTAAGAGAACAGGGTTTACAAACAGCATTAATGTTACCTCTATTATACACAATTGCATATTATATAGGTATAGGTACTAATTTTAAATTATTTATACCTTGATAGTTACAGCCATCACCAGTATACTAAAAATTTATTTAAAAGATTTACTTAAGTGTAACTTTATTATAGCTGATTTTTATTATAATAAATACTCATTAGATAATTTATTACTTTGGCTTTTATTTTAGCCTTATATTGTTTCAATTTTATGTGTTTCTAACTAGCGATTTTTTGTCCCACTCTAATTGCTAGAGATTCAATTGACAACTTTTAGTCTTTTGTAATTCAAGTCAATGTTAAGCTTATGTTTAAGTTAGCTACTATAGGTATACAACACTTAGTTTTTTAAATTATTAAGATGCACTGCCAACTGATATAAAACAATGCACATCCTATTCGTCATTAAAAAGGCAGTATAGAAATATCTACTTGAAAATATGTTTTACAGTGTATCTGATTATTTAGCAGCTACTAATGTTATATAATATAATTGATTCTTTATATCAGTTAGGTTATAATATAATATTAACATGTATTAATTATTGTATTGTTTTATGTATGTTGTATTTTGACTTGTACTATGTGCAGAAAAATGAAGCGTAATAAAATCTTATAAATATCATATATTGAAATTACTGATAAGAATATATTAGACACGACTTTATTACTGTGTCTTCAAAAATACTAAAAGACCTAGTATTTGGTATAATATGCTCCCAATACAAGAATCAGCTAAAAAGGTCTGTTGTCAAATTAGTATAAATGCATGATTGTAAGTTGTAATAATGTGTTTGATACAGACAACTTCTTACGTAAAATGCATAAACAATAGTAAAAGTTTCTATAAGAGTAAACCAATCAGAGCCATGCCGAATTACTTATTATAGGTCCAAAAATATTGACCTGAAGTGTACGTTATAACAATAATAACAAAAAGATAAGATTTGAATGGTGATGACATAAAATCAAAAAACTCGCGCGGGAAAACAGCAACAAACTCCTTACTTCTTGTCATTTAGAATTGCAGCACCGTATCTAAGCAATTTTTAAGAAAACTACTGCATTAAACAGAGATAAAATAAATGACACAAATCAGTCACACTTTTAGATATGTTAAGCTAAAAATATTGCCAAGATTTTTTCAGTAGTTTTGAAAAATCTCAACACTTTAAATATTTTAGTTGGCAAATTTTTTTCTTTAAATTTATACTTTAAATATTTCTATTGTATATGTGATTTTCTTGCTACAGCTGCTAAAGATAATATTATAGAAGTTAGTTATTTTTATTTAAGCAATTGCAGCAACAACTAATATGCAAGTTAATTGGATAATTAAAAACAACAATAATAATATAATATATTACATACATAGTGCGAGCATGGAAATTAACTACAAATCATTGTCAGAATTGTAAACAACAGTATATTTATTGCTTAGCACATTAAGAACATAATTTTCTCACTTTCAACTTAAAAGTTTATTTGTGTTTGAACTTCAACATTTTTTTCTTACAGTAAATCTGTTTATTTGCAGAAAGATGATAATTATATATCATGGTGATGGTATGTATTTTTTTGTTTCATGGGCAATGAAGTTGTCTACCACACTCGAGCAAGCTCAAAGCAATAAATGAAATCTGTTTACAGTATTTACAGCATATACAAATCATTTAGTTTTACAAGAGTTAAACTTTTACATTCATATCAAACTAAATCATATTCAAATAATAATGTTTAAAAAATAAAAATAATACTAGAAAATAGTGTAGGAGAGAGATTAGAGCATGTTGAATTGAAAGTTAATAAAACACGCATGTTCTCTAATTTATATAGTTAATTTGGGACTTTAAATCATATAACTTTACAATAACCTGTATTGTAAATATAAAAATGGCACACTCATGACAACTTATTGATAGTATGACATACACAAATTGATTTCCTCTCGCATCAAGATGAAGCTTCTACACTTTACAAATTTCCAAAGAATGACCGATCTAAACTTTACAAATTTGCGGCTACCTGGTGAATCCTCACCTGTTTTATATAGCAAAAGCTCCAGGTAGCCGCGACTTTGTAAAGTGTAGATTGTTCGTTCTTTGGAAATTTGTAAAGTGTAGAAGCTTCACCTTGACGCAAAAAGATCGAAATACTAATTGTCTTATAATGGATTACAAAAACAAATAGTCATTTAGATTCAAATGTGGTGGAATGAGGTGACATGATAATAAATAATAATAATAATACTTTGTTTTACTCCTAAATCCTAATATGCAAAATTTATACACTAAACTAGGCAATAAAAACCATGATTGAATGATTCCTACAATTAAATTTGTTTAAAAATGAAAATGTGATTACTATTTCTCTCTCCCACTTCTATCACGGCAGAAACTTTGTACTCACCGTCGTTCTCCTTTAACAATCTGCATGTAGTCAGCAGCTCGGGCATAAAATCCCTCAGAATTTAGTGCGCCCCAGAAATTGGACCATGCTTTGTATGGACGAGTCAACAGAGGAGCTATCACAGGCCTGTCCAACACAATCATGAGTACAATTAATAAAAAAAGAACAAAAAACTTAAACACAACAATAAATGTTTAAGATAAGGATAGGGAAAACCAGCAAAGGGCCTACACTATTAATATTTGTACCAAACTTTAGGAAAGTTCTTTTAGGTTTAGATTTGCCATGTTTTGGTAAAGCTATTGCTGATTTCTCTAACTTTTTATTTAAATTTTTACCATATCCAAATATGATGATTTATTTTCCTTTATATTTAACTTAATAATTTAATATGATACATTTCAAAGAAAAGAATAGGAGAAACCACCAAGGGCCTTACCATAGCGAAGAGAGTCCCATAGTTTGGTAAAAATCTTGCTAGCACAGATATAACAAACAAACACATTGCAATAAACTCCAAGAGAGATGGAGTGCGTTATGTCTTCAGCAGTCCTTTACAGACTCAGAGAGAGACTATGATCATTCATAGTTTCTCTCCGAGTCTGTAAGGACTGATGAAGGCATAACACACTCCATCTTTCTTGGAGTTTATTGCTGAAATATTTCCAATGTGCAAGTTTTTTTATTTCTGTGCTAGCAAGATTTTCACCAAACTATGGGATTCTCTTCACTATGGTAAAGCCCTTGCTAGTTTCTCTTAACCTTTTCTTACCTAACTGCGATGGTTTATTTTCCTTACTAGATCTTCATAATTTATTATGTTAAAGTAAGTGTTTAGTAGTCTCTGCCATTAAATAAGGTATACATATTAAATTGAAAAACCACCGAAATTGCCACCGAAAGTTTATATTTTTCTTTATAACATTTCTCTAAATTATTGTTGATCTCTACTGTTTTGTTGTAATTATATAATATGATATTATAAATAGTTATTATATTTTGTTGTATATCTGTATATAAATATATATACACACACGCACAAACGCACATAATGTTCTTTAAATGCAGGTAAGGATGGGATGCCTAATAACCAGTCATTTTATTGCATACCTATTTTGCTTCATCAGATATTGAAGAGTAAGCTTGTTGTCCATGTGTGCTACAGAATCCACTACAAACATGAAGTCACAAAGAATGGAAGTGCAGTGCTTGCTGTGAAAATAATAAAAACCCAAATATTATTAGGAGTTAAATACATTGCAATTAATCAAGATAAAACCAAAATAATTAAAGCAATCTATATAGGCCTATATATATATATATATATATATATATATATATATATGATGTGTCTAAAAAATCTTAATTGTAATGAAACTAAAGTGTTTTCTTCTTCATCATCATATTTTTAAGTTACTCTTGAAATTGCACTCCAAATATAAAATAACCATAACTTTAAAATACACTCACATGGCTTGATTCCTTGCACTAGGTTCAGAAACACTCTCCGATGGTTGAATAACTGTCATACTAGCATACACAGACTCATGTTCTTCAACAAATTTATTTATTTGCTCCAAATGATATTCAGCCTAAAATAAAAAAATAAACAATAATAATAATAACAGTCAGTTACTAATAGAGTGAAACAAATGTATTATTTTAAAAAGGTAACTACTATTGCAAAAATTTCAATTTAGCACTTATACTAAAGTACTTGAACTATTGACTTACAAGAACGTTTGATAAAAGGAAAAAAAAAAAAAGTTAGTAAAAATTGGGGAGTGATGGTGAGCTTTTAGCTGACAGGAGCACATAGCGAGAAAAAAAAAACTGAAATGTTTGTTAGCAAGACTGAAATGCTTGTGTATAACAAGGGTACGTACTAGCTGCTCATACTGATTGCTTGGTTAAAACATAGAAGTGTTGGATTGCATTTTATTAAACTGTCTGTCTTCATATATGTATTTAACATTAAAAGAGATGCCGCTTACAAAAGGGGCTGAAAACTAGGAGCAGCAAAGTGTGATGTTGCTATCGTTTGTGCTTGCAACATCTCCAGACCTTTTTCATTGACATAATTTCAACTCATTAAAATGTTGTTACTATTTCTATTAAATTTGAAAGAAATTTGAAATTATAATGAAAACAACCACATTTTTCATGTCACTAAAAATATCTGCAGATATTGTGAGCACAAGGCTTACCAAAACCTGGTTTTCAGTCCCTTTCTTTTGTAAGTGATGGTAAGTTAATTAGGACATTCATCCCAATAATAATAATAGTTATATCATGCCATATTCAGCACCCCATTTTAAGCCATGTACAGCTGTTTTGTCCTTTTCCCAATCTATAAAATGTATTTTTCTTTCTATCAAATCATTTGTATTAGTCAATAATCACAAAATCAGGTTTTCCTTCATTTTAACTTTTACTATTATCTTAGCTAGAAACTGGGTTTTTATTTTCAACACAAACAAAACAAAAATATATTAAAATTCAATAAATAAAATGCTTTCATTCACTAGTGAATGAGTTAGACAGAATAAAACGTAGCAGCATACAACTTACAGCATTGTGAATAAAAATATGGACTGATGTTTTAGGATAATCTTGATGCACAATCTTGTTGAGGAACTCTTCTAGGAATGGTGTAGCTTGCTCAATAAAGATAGACATCAGTACAGATGGCCAGGTACCATCCTAAACAGAATAGCATTAGCATGAAAAGGAAGCAGACGAAAAGCTGTGGATTCATGGCAGCCCATGAAACAAGGCTTAAATTCTATAGGTAATAGTACATTCTGATTTATAATAATCAATCATTAATTAATTAAAAATACTAAAACTTTGATATGTAATTCATTTGAAAAATAAATAAAGAATATTGTTCTACTTGAAAATTTTCTCAAAAAAGAAGATGATTTTTTATAATCTTATCTGTAATCAACATTATGAACTTGTTTCACCTTTTTTGGTAAGCTTAATAAGTTGTCTTCACAGGTGGTGCAGCCAGTGTTTGGGCTCCATGCTTTGGCCAGGTAGTTTCCCAGTGAATTGAGAGTTTGTTTCCTTGGGCCATTACCATGAACAACTAGAGGTTGAGTTTTGTATGCTATATTATGTAAAACAGCTCCCTCTTCTCCAAATTCTAGCTCCACATCTCCTAAAAAGTACAAAATATAGTAATAAAATAGAGTAACCTATAATAAATTACATAATGTATATTATATTTGAGGGAAAAAAACATTGCGGTTGGTACAGCTCTGGCCAAAAGTTTAAACGCAACCACCCTAAACTATCTTTATGAGAAAACGAAGCGGCCGCCGCTGCCCCGTTTGGGAACTTTTGTCCAGAGCTGTACATAGATGTTTAAAAAAAAGAAGTACCATATGCAGAAATATTAGAAAACATAAAATTGAAAGTTAATGGAACACAAAGATTCTCTAATTTTCAAATTGTTAGGAAATGGTATCAAATTTCTAATGTCTATGTCTGCTAGATAACATATAATTTTTTAAATAGATGTATAAATAATTTATATATGATAAAATTAAAAGGAAATAATAGAGAAGATAAGCAAGGGCCTTACCATTGTGAAATAATGTCCTACAGTTACTGAAAATCTTGCTATCACAGACAAAATAAACACACTAGTAGCTTTTCGGCAGAATACTCAAACACAGAGTATGTGCTGCCTTAAGCGATTTCAGACTTAGAAAAAAAAAACTGAAAATAATTTGATACTTTCTATTTCAGTCTCAAAAGGCTAACAAAGGTTAACACATATTGTACTGGTTGTGGTCAAAGGGCACTTCGCATTACTCTATTTCTTTAGAAGAATTGTGCAAAAAGCTAGCAAGATTTTCACTGAACTATAAGATGTTTCTTCACTATGTCAAGTCCCTTGTTGGTTTCATCTATCCTTGCCTTTTAATTTCATGATATCCAATCAAATGGCTTATTTTCCTTAACTTATCTTAAAATATTACATAATTAGTACTAATAATAATACTAAAAATATGTTGCTGAATTGTTATTTTTTTCCCATTCTGGCTACATTAATTGGTTCACTGAAAATCAATAATAATATCTTTTGCCTGTCTGGTATTACAATTATGCATTTCATTACTATAAAAAAATAGCTAAAAAAAGTATTGAAAAAAAAGCTTAATTTTTACTTTACCTACTGCTCCGTTCAAATTTTGGAAAATTTCTGATTTGTGGTCTAGTTTTATTTTAAGAGCTGCCCGAGTATCATCATTCAGATATTGGCGAGTGTAAAATAGCTGATCATCATCATTAGCTGCTCCATTCCACAAGGAAACCAATTGATACATGGCAGGTGCATAACCCATAAAACCTAAAATCATCAACATATAAAAATATAGATTCAAATTGGAAATAAAATATATTTGTGTTATTCAGCTTCGATTGGCATGAAGATGATAAATATGCATGAAGGGTGTACAATTCTTATAAAAATGCCCACTTAAAATATTATTTAAATGCACAAATATTAATACAATAAAAATTAAACAGGTATAAATTATGTTTACATGATGCATTATGTGTCACATTATTTTGCAATGTCAAAGGACCAAGAAAATGGTCCTTACCTTTTGTGGCCTCTCAATATAATAACTATTTTATTATTTTTATTATTAACAAAAAATATACATGTACTGAGCTATAGCAAATAGCATCTCCGTTTCTTCTTAATTTTATTAAATTTTTTTTTTTTAATACTTAATACTTTTACTCTGCACTGTGATTGCAAATACAATATAATATGACTATAGTGTTTAACAAATGTATAACCAGTATAACATAGGGTGCAATAATAATAATAATAATTACATGTAATTCCCATTTAAAACCAATATGTAGGTATAATTCACAAATATTTACTAACTTCATAATTAATCAAATCAAATTAATCATATGCAGTCAAATTATAACAGTGTAAATATTGCAACATGTGAACAGGCCATTGTCATTAGAGGTAAATATATAACGATCATAAATTAGTTAATTGTATATTCAATAATAAAGCTTTGTCTCTTTAGAGAATCATTACTGAGAAGAGGGGAGGTGGCAGAAAAAATAGAATAGAAAATTAACCCAATATTATTGCTCTGTCTGTGTGATTTACTGTATTTCTTTTGAAAAAAAAATAATAATAATAATAATAATATCATAGATTTAATAGAAAAACACATAGATAGATTAGGAAATATTGGGGAATGGGAGACAGTTATGAGCTTAGACTGACAGGGATGCAATCGTACAGAGACAATAATTTCTAACCATGCAAGGTCTAAAAAAAATAGAGAGAGAGAGAGAGAGAGAGAGAGAGAGAGAGAGAGAGTTACATAAATGATGAACTAAATCATGTGACAGTTTTTATTTTTAGTTTTTAATTACTGATGAAAATCTACAAAAGCTGGGAAATAATAATAATATGCTAAATGAAAAATAGCTTATGAAACTATTTAGCCTTAGTTGTAACAGGGTTCAGAGTAATTACGAGTCATTGTCAAGTCTAAACCTTGCTCTTTCAGAGAAAACAAAAATGTTACTATTGTTATAATTATTATATTTAATGAAGACAATTATTTATTATTTATATATTTACCTACAATTTTGTGGCTTTCAACTTATGACTTATATACATAGATACATAAATCAATGTTGTAGCAGAAAATTTGTGTATCTCGTTTTTTTATCATGTGATGCAAAATGTGTATCTTGTTTTTGGTCACTGGAAGCAAAATGTGTATTTTGTTTTTGGTCATGGGATACAAAATGTGTAAGTCATTTCGGAGCATAATGTAGATGTTGCTCAACTTACACCTATTACTTAACGTGACAAAAAAACAAGATACACATTTTGCTTCCTGTGACCAAAAACGTGATACGCATTTTGCTTCACATGATAAAAAACTAAATACACATATTTTCCACTAAAACATCGATATATGACATGGTGTAAATCAAAGGGAAAAAATGTTTAACAATTAAAGCACATTACAGTATATGAAACATTGCATTACACAAATCTATAATCACCTAATCACCATGTTCTTTTATTTGCATTATAAGCTAAAAAGTTTTGTTTTCTATTTATTATATATAACATGAAATATTCTGACATTTTTTTTTTTTTTTTTTTTTTTTAATGACACTAATAAACATTTTTACTGTGCTCTTAAATATGAGAGATGCTATGCAAAGAATGAGATATGAACTGTACCAAATATAAGGATATTCTGCAATGACGAGAACATGAGAAATTAGGTTATGAAATTAATGGTGTACCCAACACATTAACACACCAACATTATGGCTGCTCCAATGCTTTACCAAATATACTATTAACGCATTGTTAGTTCCAAGGTACATAAACATAAAAAATAAAAACTATATTCATCTTACCTCCAGAATTAAGGAACCGTTTACCACGCTGCACTGGTGGGTACTGCACGGCTAAACTTTCATCTGGCCAGCAATAACCTTCAGCCGAAAATAGAATTCTTGTAGCCATTTTTTCAAATTGAGACAGTACCCGTTCCACGCCAGCCAACAGTATAACATCATAACTAAAACATGTAAAAATAAATTGTTGTAAAAGCTTTCAAAGTCCTTTCAACCTTCTGTATAGTCTCTCTCTCTCTCTCTCTCTCTCTCTCTCTCTCTCTCTCTCTCTCTCTCTCTCTCTCTCTCTCTCTCTCCCCCCACATGAGCCACAATATCTTGTCATTTTATACTATTGATTTTTATACATATTGCAGTTAAGTTCTCTCCAAAATTTCAGCACAAAATGCTGTGTAGAAAGCAATTATTCTGCTTTACTTTTTTTTTTAAAATTATCACATCCCTATGGTATAATCTCTCTATTCTCTACATGTCTACACATTATATTTTATATCTGTGAGTTGATTTGACACTGCTTAGTAATGTGCTCAAGTAATTTTCTTCTTTGATTGATAATGTCATTAATATATGACGAAAGCTCTCAGTTATAAAATGAACTTTTTTTATAACAAAACACTGTGCCATGTGAGACTTCGACCTCTCCATAGAACTTCTACTGTGGTAAGGCCCTTGCTGGTTATTCTATCCTTTTCTTTAATATTAAACCTAAATATGTCATTATGTATATGTATATTATTCTCATGGAAGATATTTTAAAGCTATACATAGGCCTACTCATATTTTCAGCAATCTTTGTTATTGGTAAAAATAACTTTAATTCCTTGGGTGGGAAAAAAGAAATAAGCTGTAGACTACCAACCTGTCTGTAAACATGATGACTTTCTTGGTTTGATCTTTGTATTTTTTCAGCTCCTCTTTCAGCAAACTCACTTTCTGACCGCCACCAGCAAAACGGGACATGTCTCCACCTTCCCATTTTTTGCCTAACCCAAGCACCTAGAAATAAAAATATATTACACAAAACAATATACACCTCTCTCAACCTCTACAGTTTTTATTATTTTATTTTTTTTTTATTTTTTTTTTTCATGAAATTACCTTAACAGGGATGTTATAAGTTTGAGCTGATCGCATAAACCTTTTAAAGCCATCTGTTTCATTTGTAGCTACCGTCACTAGTAGAAAATCTGAAAAATAATTTATGGTCAATAATCTGCAACTTTATTTGAGTTTAGGTCTAAATTTTTGTGAAGCAAGATTTCTTTAAGAGTTATGGCATGTTAAGTATATTTTGTAAGTTAAATTTCAACATTAGAGAGTGCTCTAATTGCGTGGGATGTATTTATTTTAGCATTTGTTATACTATTGATTTTAATCAGATTTTTACATGTAGTATAGTTAAGTACTGTACAAAATTTCAGCACAAAAGGCTGTGTAGAAAGCAATTACTATATTCTGATTTCCTTATGCAATTATTTGTGCATAATACCTATAATCTCAGTACAATACAGCACTAAACAACGATGGATCTAATAAAATATTAAATTATTCTTGAGTTATTGCTAAGAGCTCTCTGATAATAAAGCACTTCTTGTCAAATGCCTAGATTAATAAAATGGGCAGTGAAAAAGTTATAACCTTTTTTTATGAAGGTATAAAAAATTATCCATTAAGTCCTGTGTTTTCAATGCGCAATACATTTCATTACAATTTAGCAATCTCTTTATTAAAACCATTGAATAAAAAAAGTAAGTGCATATTTATAATAAAAATAATAATTTTATTTCTATGAACAAGCCAATAGATTTTTTGTGAATTTATAAGGTGCATATATTCAATGTATATTTTTGTAAAAAAAAAAAAAACTTTGACACAAAATAAAAAATATATATATGATAAAATAAAAATATATTATTTGATTACAATAAATAAAAGATAGTGGGGGAAGGGGGTGCGGTCTTGGCAAAAGAAAGGAAAAACATTGACCAGCGGATGTTTATTATTTATCATCTGCGCCTAATGTAAACAAACTGATGTTAAAGCATGGCCGGGGATGCGGTTTTTAGGAAATGTGAGCTGCGAAAACTCTATGTATGCGCATATATTATGTACTGTATTTTTGTATTTGTACATATGTGTGCACGTTTGCGATAATATGTATATTTTTGTATTTGTATCCAAGATTGAAAATTTAGCACCTCTTTTCAAGTGTAAAACATAATTATATGATCGCAGTTCGCAGTCGTTGTGTACGTGACTAAAAGAGCACACTCAAAGGGTACAAATTACATATATGTACACGTTCAATACATACATAAAAACATGATCAATCTGAATACATACTGGTTATCACACTACTACAATATAGATAACAATAACATTACATATATCTACAGTAAAATAAAGACCCTCTATTGATAACTTGAGGTTATTGAAGTAATGAATACTATGTATGTGCATATACATATAGAACTACGATTTCTCAGAACCACGGTTGCAAATGCATACCAGCCTTGGACTTCTTGCTTTCCAATGAAACGCCATCGAAGTAGATTAATATGCTTAAGATTGTGAGTAATGACGCTGTCAAAGAGAGTCCCATAATATTTTATTATGTTTTTGTTGCCAAATAATAGCAAATATGACACTTTCACAAAGTCAGAGACAAACGCATACACCACTCCTCCTTATCAGCCGTCAGCTGCTGCAGATGTGGGTGGTGGATTGGGGTGGATGCTGCGATCGCGATGCTGGATTCTGTTAATCATGAACGTACCAGACAGATGGAGCGGCTGCATGCAGGCTTGCATCGCAAGGCGGTATGAATAAGCACAAACTTCAAATCATCATTTTGGATGGAGCATGGCGCATGGCAGATTGCTCAGTTAAAAAAATAAATAAATATTATTTATATTATATAAAACGTATATAATTATAAAGTAATTGTCAGGTATTATAAAGCCTGCATATACATATATGCCTATGTATATGTATTGTATATGTGAAAATGTTTACAGAGGGGCGCCAGATTTAAGAGGGTAATATATATATTTTTAATTTTTATGTAGGGTGTGTGTGAATGACATCATACATAATAATTGCGCTTCAATGCCATACTTGAGCAGCAAATAATTGCTTAGCATAGGACAAACGGGGATTTTCGCTATTTTCTTTTCAAAATAAGTAAAATTTGTATCATTATTATTTTTCTCGCATACATAAATATAAAATTTAACTTAATAATATATTATAATAAACCTTAAATTCAACTTGTTCAAATTCAAAAATTCATATAAATGTTAAAAAAATAAAAATAAAGTATAATAATAATATAAATATATTGTATGAAAGAAAAAGTACGTATAGGAATATAAGATTATAGAGCACGCGTTAAATTGAAAGATAAAAATAAAACGCGAAAGCTTTTTGCAAAGGATTGTGAATAATTATTTCCATAAATAATTGAAAGAATAAAAAAAAACGTGAAATAAGCTTTTTTCAAAAGATGAAATATGAAATTTCCATAAATATATATCGTGAAATTAACATTTTCATTACAACCTGATATGATCGACTAAAGAAGAATATTGGTGTAATACACATAAGCTTTGAAAATCAATTTAAAAAAATACAGAGTTTGAAAGTATATTTTATTAGTAGTATTATTATTATTTTGTACATTAACTGAAAGAATTTTGTACTTTTCAACTTGAATGACGCAGCTATTTACTTAACAAAAAAGTATATTACTGTATAGAGTATGAAAAGTAGAAACTTTAAAACTACATTACAATTGCTCTTTCCCTTTTCATTATTATACTTTATTTGCAAAGCGCATATTCTTATCCTAGATATAGCCCTATATACTTTTTTTTTTCTTTAAACTTATTTGATTATGTTTATTTAGCAGGCAAGACCGTATTGGATATACAATTCTATTGGTAACTATATAATAAAATCAAGCGCCTCGCCCCGAAAATAAATTCTAGTTTCGCGCCTATCGCATTAGATAAAGAATAAGAGACAAAAAAATTATGTATATAACTCATGAAATTATTTTATAGCTAGATCTTTTCCAAATCAATGAAACATAATATATATTTGAGAATTTCAGTTTATATTCAGCATAAAAGAATGTCAACGCTAATGATATTTAAATTAAAACTGTAAAATTAATAGGAGCAAATAAAAGTATTCAGGCGTCGTACGCAGGATTTTTCGACGGAGAGGGTCCAAGTTAACCAAGTTAACTGTACCTCTAGGAAGATATATATATTTTTATTTATATATTTTATATAATATTTTTTATATAATATATTATATATATTTTTTCAATATATATATATACAGGGTGTTTATAAAAAATTGCCCGTTTTTAAACGCAAATTACAATATGAGTAATAATGAAAAATGAAATTTTTTATACATCAAATTAAAGCCTATATTATGGCAATTTAAAAAATAACAATTAAAACTTTGTACGTCAATTACTCTTCTGTTGAGACAAAAAAGAATGAAAAACGAGAGAAGTGAAAAAAGCAGACCATTTTTTTCAGGCCCGAAGAGCTGCAATAATTCGCCTTTGTTAAAAATCTTGCTTTACTTCAAGTTAAAAACAAAAAACATGAACTTAAAGCATTAACTTGTGAGCACCATTTGTAGCTCGGCACTGGTCCAGACGCACTTCCACATCTCGCCATACGTTCTCCAGCATGTCCAGGTGTCACGGAGCGGATAGCTGCAGGCTGCAGTGATGCACTGCTTGAGAAACTCTGATAAATCGCACTTAAGTTTTGAACACGACATCTTTCACGTATCCCCACAGGAAGAAGTCGGGTGGTGTGAGATCAGGAAACGAGGTTACAGTTATTAAGTGGGACAACTATCTGTACATTTTACAAAATTACTCTGTGCCTCAGTTACTACAAGCTCAGGAAGAATGGGGATTTGAAATCATGTTCCAGCAAGATGGTGCTCCACCGCACTAGGCAAGAGATGTTAGACTGTATCTCAACCAAGTGTTCCCAGGCAGGTGGTTGGGTCGTGATGGACCGACAGCATGGGCTCCACGGTCTCCTGATCTCACACTATCTGACTTCTTCCTGTGGGGATACGTGAAAGATGTCGTGTTCAAAACTTAAGTGCGATTTATCAGAGTTTCTCAAGCAGTGCATCACTGCAGCTATCCGCTCCGTGACACCTGGACATGCTGGAGAACGTATGGCGAGATATGGAAGTGCGTCTGGACCAGTGCCCAGCTACAAATGTTGCTCACTAGTTAATGCTTTAAGTTAATGTTTTTAAACTTGAAGTAAAGCAAGATTTTTAACACAGGCGAATTATTGCAGCTCTTTGCGCCTGAAAAAATGGTCTGTTTTTTTTAATTTCTCTCATTTTTCATTCTTTTTTGTCTCAACAGAAGAGTAATTGACGTACAAAGTTTAAGTTGCTATTTTTTAAATTGCCATAATATAGGCTTTAATTTGATGTATAAAAAGTTTCATTTTTCATTATTACTCATATTGTAATTTGCGTTTAAAAACGGGCAATTTTTTGTAAACACACTATATATATATATATATATTATATATATATATATATATATATATATATATATATATATATATATATACTGTATAATATAAAAGTATATTTCCGTACGGCAATACAGTAACATTTTATAACAGCAGTGCCTGTACAAATTTTATTTCTCGCGTGTAATTTAGGTAATATAAAAGAAGCATTATTGTAGCTTATAATGATATTTGTATATTTATACTAAAAATTAACAATCTAAATCCAGATTAGTATTATCCAGATTATGTTTGTTTTAATATATATTTCATAAATTAAATAGTTTTTTTTTTTTTTTTTTTTATTTTGCTTTCAATAGAAGACTTGCAGTAGTAGTTTCAGTGAGAAAATAAACGAACTCATAGTTCAACAATGCTAATAAAGTGCTAGCAGACGACTTTGTGTTCCAGTCTCAATTTAACATGTTTTCTTATGGGGCATGAAGCAGCTATACCTCAAGAAACATCAATTACTTCTCAGAGTTGAAATTTTTACTGTATGTTGCTGAGTCTCGTAGCTTTTGTTTTCCTGGGTTTCAAGTCGATTGAGTGGATTTTTTTTTAAACCATGCATTAAAACAAAATTAAGCTGTGCGAGGTTCAGCAAAAGTTACAGTAAAAATTTCTGTTTTGAGAAATAATTCTAACGCCAGTTATAGCTGCTTCACTGCCCCATAAGAAAGCATGTTAAATTGAGACAGGAACACAAAGTCGTCTGCTAGCACTTTGTTAGTATTGTTGAGCAGCGAGTTTGTTTATTTATTTTTTTTGTTGCTATAAACCTACTTTTGCAAGTCTTCTATTCTCTATTCTTGAGGCTAGGCGAAGATGAAAAAAATTGGGATCTGTGACCGTCAGGCAAGTGAGAAAAATAGAATATCATTGATATATTTAATGCGCCGGCTTTATATATGAGAATACATTTTCAGTGTGCACCCCCCCCCCCTCCCTTATGTCTATAGAACAGTTTTGTCTAAAGGATTATTGTGCTATAACATTTAAATTTTCTAGCTGCCATTAAGCATCGCAATATAATAGTATCGCCCTCATTTTTAACTTAAATGGTTTTCCTCGTTTTCAATATATAAGGCCCCTTTTCAATTTTAATAATTTTCTCATTTATATCTGATGGTCGCGTAGTAGTTATCACTAATTTTCGAATAACAAGAAATAATAATAAAAAAGTACGTGCTCAACTTTTAAAATTTAGAAAGAATATTCTTTAACTATACCGTGTATTATACTATAAATATACACAATCTATAATCATAATATATAATTTTTTCAACTAAAATAAAGACTTTCATACAAACTATATCATTTAATTCTTTAATTTGAAACCTTTGATTTCTGCCAAAAAAAAAAAGTGTTTGGAAGAATGAGGAAAATCATTTAAATTAAAATTGAGGCATAAGATACTATACTATATTTATACTATGTAAGGGACAAAAGGAGGGAGTCTTATATAATAATATAAGGAAGATTAAAAAACACTTGATAACACGTTGTAATACATACAATTACAATACCATAGAGGTTAAAAAAAAGTCAAGTTTGCGAATTTGCGTGAATAACCTCGAAATTAATGCGCCATAATATTCTTCGAACTCACTATTTTTAAGCGCAATTTTTTCCCTCTTTGGACCTGAAAGTTGGGGGGTTTCTGACCCGGCCCCCCCTCCCTTGGGTACGCCACTGACTGAGTATAATAATAATAAATTAGTAGAATAATACACGGCCATGATAAAAATATAAAATAGATGATTAAGTAAATTTACAATTTACGCATAACATAATAAAATATAATAAAAAATTAAAGCATTGAAAATGTCAAAGTGATAAAAAGACCATGCAATAAGTTGAGGGAAATTATATGATAACAGTTTCATCGTAAAAAGGGACTGATATGTGTATTTTATCACATCTGATATCCTCCCACTCCCTGTTTTCATTATTTTTTTGTCTTATTATTATATATTAGAGAGGCGGAAGTGTTTGATAAGAAAGGTAAAAAAAAAAAAAAAAAAAAAAAAAAAAAATACAGTTTAAAAGCCATACATTTCATTATACAGTACAGTGTAATTAATCATGACTGATAGTAGGAAATGACTATCTGCTCGTTGCAATTTCAATATGTTAATATGAGGGCATAAATGCAGTTTACACTGAGATGTTTATTAATACTTTCTTGATTTTGCATTACCTAATTTATTTAGTTATATGTAATATTTAGTGCAAAAAAAAAAAAAAAAAAAAAAATCAATCAATCAATCATAAAACTTAGGTATAGTTACTTTCTATACACACCATAATACCGCCCGTATGAACTATTTTGTAGAGCAACTAAATTAGACTAATTCTTTATAGTCATAGTCTATAATAATAATAAATTAATTAAATATATACATATTCCAAGTTTTTAAAATTCATTGACGATAATTGAATCTTTTAAGAAATGTAATTTATAACGTGTTACGTGTATAATATATATTAATTTTATTATTATTATTTTTTATTCTTCAGTTGAGGGATTATGGGGGTATCAAATAGCATATTTGATTGTTATATATAAAAATAACTATCGGTTTTTAATTATTATTTACTATAATTAAATAAATAACACGACATCTCGCAAGGTCGAATTGACAAATTGAGTTCCCAAATCTGTCAGTGTTGGTATTTTTTTTTTTTTTTAATAGAAAATAAAATTAAGTTTAAGGAGCTTGATTAAATCATGATCAGATAGGAAACAAATATTGGAGATTGTTGTTATATAACGTTACCTTCTCTCTTAAGTTGTTGTAATAATTTCTCGTGTTCTTTGTTTAATTCTGAAGTTGTTTCATGCAACGTTTGGCGAACAATAACAGCTTCTGAGTCATCATTTTCTTCACATAGACCATTTTCTTGTGCATCTCTAGTACAGCTGCCATGTGTTTCACATGTAACAAATGGAAGACCTGTAACAAGAAAGTCATTTTAATTGTCCTGCGAATCATCATATATTTAAAGAACAGGCGATTATATTTTGCAATTTTTTAATCATTTTGTTCAGAAGGTGCACTATATTGTATTGTCAATGTGCAATATATAGTTTTAATTGCATGCAATATTCATTATAGAAAAAACATTAAAAGTTACATGCAATCAAAGTTATTGCAGTATATACAAATATTTTTCGGAGTGAACAGGCTATTACAGAAACACAAAATTTTAAATTTGTACTTCAACGAACTACATACCTCACGTTATAAAATGAAAATATATAGATCTCGTATACTATAAAAGAAATGTTATTGCAAATAACTGACAAAGCATCCAGACATATAATTATAAATTTTCAAGCTCTCTGATACCTATAGAAATTGTATCATAAGCTTAAATAAAAATATCGGTTACATAATTATATGTATAAAACAAAAGTAGCTAAAAGCAAATAATGTAAATTAAATTAGTAGAAACGTAGCCAAATTTTATTCTGCACTACATATGTGCATTTATTGTATTTCCAATAAACTTAGTATATTAATAATAATTATATTATAAAGCAGTTATTATTGTCAAAAAAAAAATGCAACATAAATCATTCATAATATCGGAATGTTACTCTATGATGACTTTATTTATCATTAAATTACAGGAAAAAAGAAAGCTTTATCTTATAAAACTAGATTATTATCTATGAGCTTGAATTTTATGGTACATTATGAGAAGGAAATAAAAACCAAATTCTATGCAGGCAGATCTAATGATAATTGAACAAATGAATTCTTTTCCAGACGATTGTTTGGCCATGCGGTTTTTTATTTTTATTATATACAATTTAACTAAACCGTGACTGATTGCTATGCAATTACACAGTTTATATAGAATACTATTAAAATTTATTTTTACATTTGTCTTCTCAAGATAAAAACAAGTAGAAAATTTATATTATTTAATTTTATATATACATACTATATATATATATATATATATATATATATATATATATATACTCGAACAGTTTTTCTGAACACAAATTAAACTAAAGGATTATTGTACACTGTTTATTAATCTTTTTTTACTACGTGATCGAAGTAGTAACAAATAAAGTATTGTAATGGAAAGTAGGCTATACTATATAGTTTAACAGTTTTATGGTTTCAACCTGTGCACTCCACGCACTCTTTCAAAGTTGAGAGAGAGAGAGAGAGAGAGAGAGAGAGAGAGAGAGAGAGAGAGAGAGAGAGAGAGAGAGAGAGAGAGAGAGAGAGAGAGAGAGAGAGAGATGTGTTATATCAATTTAATATTCTGTTCTATAGCAAAATACTTTACTTAGATTTGGTAAAAATTTAACATCAGTGTTTAGTCCCCCAGCAGTTAAATTTTGCAACATAAGTTGTAAAATATGACATTCAAAGATTAAAAATAGAGACAATTAATTAACAAATTAAATGAAGAATGGGAGACAAATGTGTTAAAGAGAGAAACAAATTAAGTTTTGTTTTAGAAATTTAATATACCAAAAAAATTCTTATTCAACGTAAATGCTTTTTTTTCCTCTTCATTTATACAAGGTATCACAATGAATTATATGTTTTTATTTACATGAGTAAATAGTTAGAAGAAAACAAAGGTAACATAATATATTCATGGAAACACATATGCATCAAATTGGTTGCTGTATATATACAATTGTTTTAAAATTAAAAGGTTTTGATAGCTTATAGTTGTAATGTCAATGTAAATTTTAATTGCGTAACACAAATCGTATATTAAGTTTATTTACTAGTTTGTAAATAGCAAAGGCATCAACATAAAAAAAATCAAATTAATTAGCAAATAGCAATATGATATAGTATTAATTTAAACGTTTTATTAACATTGAAAAATATCTTTGTTTAGCTAACTTGAAAGACTCTGCGTTTTGCTACTAGAATTCAGTGATCAAAATTTGCATTATATTTTCATTGCTCTATTATATATACATATATAATATATTAGAATATAGAATACTTTCGGGGTTTAATTTTTTTTATCTTAGTAGATTGTATAATGCAATTTTAAATGGTGGAAAACAATTTTTACTTGTACTGATTATAGTTTTTTTTTTTTTATAATTTCATACATTCATGGTTTTTCCTTGTATTACAAAATAATAATTAAAATTACATAAAAAAAATGGTTTTACATTGTATAATTTTTTACGTGTACGCAAAATAATATTTAATGAAAGAAAATAATATCATTTAAAAATTCTTTTTATAAACTCAAAGCTTGTGAATGAAAAAGAATTGGTTATTGAGTTACTAAAAACAAATATAAAATATTTTGCAATGAAAAATACGACAAGGACTATTATTTTATAATTTTATTCAGAAGGGATTTTACAGCAAATTTCAGTCACGGGATTTTTTAGTTAATCTTATCGTTATTATTACTAATTGCATATATAACAGGTTTTATTTCTTTGTATTGCAGTTCCGAAACAGTTTGGGGAAAAATTCTCAAAAATATTGGATATATATATATATATATATATATATATATATATATATACATATATATATATATATATATATATATATATATATATATATATATATAATGAGATGGGATTATTATACATACACAAACTGGGGAGAAAACTTGTAAAGTAGGCAAACCGCGCTACAATATCTATTGCAGACCCGGAATTATTCATTCCGTCATGTATTCCTAAAGTTGCCTACTTAACAGTTCTTTAACCCTAGTTTTTGAGGGTACAGAAGGATTGAGGAAGATATAATATGTGTTCATGTATGAATGACGGCCTCATCTTATTAGTTTTACGGTTTTTATTAATTTTTTTGTGGCCATGGAGTATCCCTTTAATATTAATTCTATACTTAAAATGTTCTTAAAACTTGTGTGTAGCCTGGAAAATAAAATTTTTATAATAATGTTATCATGCTGATAATAAAACATGTAACTTCAACGTTTATAATTACATGCAAAACTGGACTAACACGATGACTGAATAATTCACCTTGTTGAAATACAAAATTTAAAAATTAAAGTTAAGTTAGAATCACTTTGTTCATTTAAAGAAAAAGAAAAGAGTTAAAAAAAAAAATTTAATGCATATTTATACAAAATATTTCAGTTGTATTTCAGATTATGAACCAAGTTCAAAAAAATAAAATAATATTAATAAAAAATAAAAAAATCCCCTGCCAACAATTCCCATTTGTGGGTGGTCATGGCCGGACGGAAATACAAAATAATAATAATATTTAAATAAATAAAAAGTAATGAAAAATAAAATTTGTGAGATTGCTTGTAATAGCCAAATGTTAAGAAATAACATTATTTTTCAATATTACATTTCAAGGGCTCTACTTATCGTATCAATTTCGGTAAATTGTAATTTATAACAATTTATTTTATTAAAATAGAAAAGTGTCACATTATTACTATTTGTTAATGTAATCTGCAATATATTTTCAAAAGAATATATGATTTACAAACTACTTTTATTTGTGGTATAGTGGTAAAGATTAAACACATATTCCAGTCGCTGAATTCAAATATATTTCATTCACAGGCTCTTGCTTATAGGTTTGAAGGGAGGGGGGGGGGGGGGGGGGGAGATGACAATTTTGACTAATAATAGTAATGCTATTAGAAAACATACATCACATGTACCAAAAATTAGAATTTAAGTTTTACGGACATTGAAAGTGCAATGATAAACTTTCTATAGCTATGGTCAATAACAAGCAAAAATGACAGTATATACTAATTCTAAATATTTTTTTTAAGTAAAATTAAATGTTACCTGCAATCAGTCCGATGAATAAGAAATGTCTTATTCTAGAGTACATTGCTGTCGGATGTTGACACGGTGAAAGACACACGTAAAGTGATCACTCTGCCTCAAGAGTCGCACTTGATAACGAGCTTCGTGGGCAGTAGGCCGTGCTGCCGAGCAGTGCTGCGCATGGTACTACTATACGTCCTTTGCCAAAACTTACAAAAAAAGTTTTCATTAAACGTAAGTCGCGCGTAACAATGAATGCTCTCACCTTTTCTTATCTTCGTGGGAAGCATGACCCGTGATGTTACTTCAGGCTAAAGAGAATCGTTCAACTCTAATTTTAATGAACGCTTTGAAACAGAATCTACAAGAAACACATTATCCAAATTTTTATACACAAAAACTGCTGATCTTTTAACTTAATTGTTATAAATTAATATTTAACCATTGAAAAATATCCAATCATAATGGTTATCCAAAATATGCACATGTGTAAAATAAACGTGTCCATATACATTAATAAATAAGTAAGAGATTAAGTAACGTGAATACTGATAAATAACTTTAAATGAATAAATAAAAATAATACAAATGGGAAGTTAGTTTCTAAAATTTTAATTTGTATATGAAAATAGAGCTCTAAGATCTATAGTTCTTCCAAGTAAACACTTTTTTAATGCTATATAGACTCATTTGACTGACAGGTGCGACTGATTCTTGTCACGTTTTCCATTCACCTAGCTGTGATGTTTCGCTCCAATTCATGACAAAGCCTCCTTTCGATGATGCATGCAGGAATCACTTTTCTTTTATTATTTTTTTTTTTATCACATGATCTAAATTTTGCTTGTTTACATCTACAGCAACAAAAAAAAAATAAATAAAAATAAATAGAGCCCGCAAAATAGGTAACATAGACTGTCAAATTGGCACTTTTATAAAGAAAATGCGGTTAAAGGGGTCCTTTAAAAACGATTATATAGCAAACTTATGGCCTAAACATAACGACAAAACAAGTCAAATTTCTATAGCTTTGGTCCCGAAATCAAAGAACGTGAGTTCGCAAATAATAAACTCTGGAATAAAATAGCATAAAATTTTGCTCTGGATGTTTTTATATTTGATACACTCTTTATAACGACCTTAGTGTAAAGATTTTTTTATTATTTATACAAAAACTGCTTTAAAACAAAACTTGAAAATAATTTAATATGCATTTAGAAAGATAATTTGAAAAATATATAAAGCAGCCAGGAATCTATAAATAAAATTTCTTTCCCCTGCTTCAACCTTCTTACCTTTTACGTCTATCAAACTTATTAACCATTTATCATATTTTGTGTTCTTTGTATAATATTATATGTAACACTGTGGCATATAATCACATTTATATCTAAAGGATAGTGCATAGTTTTTCTTTAGCAGTTTCCAATTTCAAAATCTCATTAAAAATTAATGACAGCAAGAGTACGTAGAAATGTACAGTACACCATTTATACAGTATGTATTAATAAAAAAGCTACTCAGAAATCCTAAAATACGTAGAATCAACAAGGTATAGTAAAATAATAATATAATTTAAATCACTCTGCAGAACTAATTTGTACATTATATTGACATTAGCAATAAACGCCACAAAGAATGAATATATTTGCAACTCATATAAATAGTTTCAGCAGTGCAGCTAAATTCATTGTTGTATACAGTTATATCTGCTTTAAATTTAATTAAAAGGTCCAGTTTTTGTTATTTTTTATTTCCGGATAAACAATTAGCAACGCAGTCTGCGGGATCGGTGTTTGAATTATACATTTTAATAATAAATTTGGTTTATATTTAATAGGAATGCCTAATGTGAATGTGACTCTGACCTAAATTTTGTCAGCGTTGTAATGTATTTTCATTTAAGTATATTTAAGAGACAATAACATAATAGTATTGATTGACAAAAGAAACACATTATTTTTAATTACTGCGCAAATAAGAAAGCTTAAGAAGAGAAGAATGCAGAGAGAAGCTATAAAGTTGAAACTATATAATATAAATATATGAATTTCGTTTTGAGTCCACGAAAATTTCATAATCCGCACTATAAAATTTTACAAATGAACCATGTAAACGCAATATAAATATGTAAAATGAGTAAATTAAAAATCAAATAAAGATTTGTTAAATAATTAAAGAATGTAAATTATTTTTAATTCAAAAAGTTATAGAAATTATTTATGTTTCCTACATGTCATGGTACTTGAAGTATAATTACTTGGATGCAATTTTCACCAAAACTGACAAAAACTGATTAAATTAGACATATATTATAGTAGAGTGGACGAAAATTAAATGTCTGAGTTCATTTATAACATTTACAATAATGTGCCTTCAGATATGAGAAAACAAACTGAATATAATTTTGTTAAAAAGAGAACTAAAATAAAACTATAAAAATACTATATAACATAATTACTCAATTGAGGCATTTTAAAAATAATGACAAAGATGAAATGAAAAAAAAAAAAAAAAAAAAAAAAACGTTATTATGTTATGTAAATGTGATTATTGGTGTCGTAGTTGTTAAGTATATTTGTAAATATTTTTTTGATAAACTAAAACTGTCTCACTTTAAGGCAAAAAATTAAGCTCTGATAGTAGTTGTATTATATAAAACTATGACGGAAGAAATGTATAAGGAAGTTTGAATTAATATTCCCCCCCCCCCCAATTTTCTTGTATTTTTTTTTATTCTTAAATAATAGAGGGTATATATAAATGAATAATAAGTATATAAATAAGTATAATATAAAGTATATAAATGAATATAAAAAATACACTCGGAAAAAAAGTTAATTATTTGTGATCCTTCAGAATTTTTAATTTTAATTGCATTTATGGATGAACTACTATAGCTTTAATAATATAATTACAAAGTTTCAATTTTTGGAGATTTCCCTCTACAATCAAGAGTTAGAATGTAACTACATTTTTGCACAAAAGTCTATGACCAACAGCTGAAATAAAATATCGGTTCAAAATGCAATTGTACCTTTTGGTACCTTCAATGTGGTAGAAACTTATACTTTTGATCAAAACTCTTTTGTGATTGATGGCTTGGCGACCTCTTAAAATTTTGACATATCTAGTGTTTTCTCATCCGTGAGTGCAATAAATTGATTGCATACAATATCCATTAAATTCCATGGATTATATCAAATTTATTGTATATATTGAGTGCAAATATTTTGCTTCTCGTAAACAGACCATTAGAAAAGATAAATAATAAAATAGTAAAGTGCCCAGCCATGCAAGTGATCTTGAATGTGTTCTATATACCCATTCCGGCATATTTGTGTTATTTATATTTAAAATAATATTTATAATATATATTTATTTATTTATTATAGACACAGGTAGTTTATAGTAACATTACACATAAGATGTTACGTCTGTTTCACTTAATAAACAATCCTTAAATTAATATTCATTCTAATTAAATCCAAAATTACGCAAAAGAAAATTACCGTTTTAAGTCCTACCACTGAAAGTTCAAAATCTATAATATTTATTTTCACTCCAGATCAACCATGCTGTTTCAATTATACATTTAACGGTTGATTGAACATACTTTCCTGCTACACAAAAAAAATAATAATAATGTTATAACTTTTTGCACGTATATATACCCATTTTTTTCTGTTTCTATTTATAAATTATATATTTTATTATTATAAATAGATGAACATACTGGAAGTTTTTTTTACGACTAGATCCAGATATTTCGGCTAATTTTGCATTATTCTCAATTAAAAATGTTGTGTCACAGTCTATATTATTGATGGTTTATTATGCTCATTTTATACACATGTAAATTTAAATATTATGTTTTGGGGGACGGAAGAAAATTTTAAGAAATTGTTAAAAAAAAACAATAAAAAAACAAACAATAAGAACTATATTATAGCAAGTTTACGATACCTAGCCTAGACTCCTACCGTGGACAGTTTTATAAAATAAAAACTTTAACCATTCTGCTACTTTTTATCCTTGTCTGTGCTGTATTCAAACGCAATAACCCTAGTAACCCTAGTAATAACAGTGATACACATAATTACAATACGCGCCACTAAAGCATAAATTATCAGTCCCAAAACATACATCAAATTTATTTGAAAAGAGCTCTATTAAATAACACCTAAAATATATGATAATTTACCGTCTTCAATAAGAAATGTTAACACACTATGACACTTTATTCCAGAACCTTTTTAAAAAAAGATTGATATTTAAAAAATATTACATTCGACCTAAATTTTTGTATCCCATTTCCAAAATTGATGGTGTTGATATTGAAGTACCCAGTATGGTGGCCCAACAGAGAGGGACGAGGGGACATTTCCCCTCGGTGCAAGGGCTAAGGGCGCAAAACAGCGACAAAAAGACGTAAAAAAACAACAACTTGCAATTAAAAAATATTATATTCGAAAAAAACAAACAAACAAGTTTCACGCGATACAGGGATTAATATTTATTAAATGGCAAGTTGCTTTGTTTTTCTTTTACTATTATTTAATGACATAAAATGTGTTGTAGTCGACTACTTTTTTTTCAATCAAGATCAGATCAATACTTTGATCAATCAGATTAAGATTACAAAAACACAAGACGATCAAATGAAGATCAGGTCTAAAGATCATTTGATCTATAAAAGCAAGATTAAAATGTTTTCTATTCTGACATTTTTTCTGTCAAAACATATTGCATAAAAAGAAGAAAAAAATTTGAATTTTTTCTTCTCCAATTTATATAAAAAAGAAACCGCTGCATGAATATATTTGTATTTTTTAAATATAATTTCTTGCATAAATATTGTTCTATATAGAAAATATTAACACTTGGGATTTGAAATATCCTACACTTTTTAATTTGTTCCTGAAGAGATTTTCTTTCTTTTTTTGGCTGAAAAACATAGCTAATATAGCGTTCTTTTTAAAATGTACCAATAACACTCTGGATTTGAAATATGCCTCACTTTTTAATTGGTACCTGTGAGAGTTGCTAGATCGTTACAACACTGGTGACATGACAAACATTGCTTTTTTTTATAATTAAATCAAAGATTATGAACTCACTTTTTCTTGCCCATTATCTGCAAATTCGTTCTCAATAGTTTATATGATTATTAGTACTGAAAAGTATTACTAGAAAACAAAAATTTGATTATGCAACCCCGTGAATGCGCATTGAGTGCATGATATATTTTCCTTTCTTTTTTCTTTTTTTTTTTTTTAATACATTAATATATATATTATATATATATTATGTTACAGAAAATATTTCAGACATATTTAAAAAATAATATAACAATGTTTTTTTATGGGGTCGTTTTTAAAGTCTACCCCCGGACGCAAAATTTGACGGGCTGACTCAAACTTCACATTCAAATTTGCAATTACGTATACTGATTAAGCGTTGTCAATATCTCTTTTTATTTTATTTTGTTTCTATTATATTATGCTTTTTCTTAAGTATGCTTTGGAGTACTGTTAATATCTTGGATATTCTCAGCAATGCCTGTTTTAAAGCTGTAAATAATTTCCGACAAGACCAACGCATTTAGTTGTAACAACCTATTACTATGACCGCATGCATGGGTCAATAAATAAATCTTATATCTGAGAAAAATGCATGGCTCATCTGTAAAATAAATATTTTATCGAAGATAGGATTTATGAATATCTAAAATTTTAATTTTATAAAATTCAGAGATACTTAGATTTTTATAACAATTCGAATGATGAGAAAATTGTACAGTGCGAAATCTAAAATTTTAACCATCTTTATCATTCACTATTATTGTAATTCTAAAATTCTGCAAGCACATATCTTTGACTTTATATTAATAATAAAAGTTTATTTATTGAAATTTGATAATTATATTTAAATTCAAAATTTGCGTATTGACATAATATAGCATACGCATGTCTATGATACGCATTGTAATGAACATAAATATATAATATCATGCTTAATCCGATATGCAATATAGCCACATTATATTAAATCTATTTCTATATTAATATAGAATAAAGCAAATAAACGATCATTTTTAAACTAAATAGCAACAATGAAAATTTACATAAATACACACTTTGAAATATAATCGATATACTGTATATAAATAAAAATAATATATATTCCTCTTTAATTTTACTTTCATTGTATACATTTTTCTAACAAGAGATTTAATTGTTCACAATCAATAGCTTATAGCTTACAATCAATGTCATGAGTCGCGACGTAATAATGAACCGAAGAAATATATGTGTAGTAGTAGTACTATATAATAATAGTATCTTTATTAGGTACATAAGTACTTGAATGAAATGCAAGGGTTTATATAATATACTAAATAAATATTCTTAATTTAATAATCAACAATTTCCCCGTTCTATTTTCCTGCATACTTTTGTTAACACTAAGCTTCTGCTGGGAATGATAGTAACAGGATTAAGTGTAAGGGCACGCGACTTGCCTATAGCATCGACCAATTGTTAATGGGATCTATTTGTCACGAGGCTTCGACTAGAGTATAGCAAGCTTTTTAGTGTCAGGTAGCATTCGCGTTCTACCGCGGAAACTGTCAGTATAAGTCTCACTGTCTTCATGATAGTAGCTCTTCATTTTTTATCATTGTTATCCTTCAAGTTATTTTTTTATAGTCTTTTAAGAGCGGTTTCACCGCATAGCTTTTAGTGAGCTGTTGATTATTGTGCAAAGTTTAACGTATTATTATTAATACGAAATGGCACCAAAGGAAGATACTGAAACTTCTGATCTGAGGAAAGAGCTTGAGGATTTGCTAAAGAAAATTGAGGTAAATATATTTATTATGTAACTACCTACCTATACTTGTATATGATTTTATTATTCAAAATCTTTAAGCAAGCAAAATAATAAAATCAGCATGAATTTCCCCATAATATTCAAACTAGGCAAAATTGCTAGTTGTAATTAGTTAAATATGAAGTGTGCTATAATTTTGAATATAAAATTGTTAAATGATTAAATTATTAACTACCATTTTATCACTGTCTCCTCAAAGTAAAAATGTTTGAGGGAATTTCGAGGAGTTTTCTTGGAGTTTATTTCATTCATTGATGAAATGATTTTATTAAAAAGGAAAAAAATTAACGATTATATTTTTTTTTGCTTAAAAATATATCACAAATTGAGAATTGGAATATATTTTTATAAATTTATCTGAGGAGATAAAAAGCTACCGAAGTATTTCTTTTTTCTTCTTCAATAAAATAGCTACACTACTCAATTTACTATTCGAATAGTGATTTTTTTTAATATGTGAATATTTTGTTTATATTCAAATAAATAATAATACACAGAATTTGAATGGTGGAGTTATATAATATAAAGATTGGACTTTTAGGTAAAATGGTGCTTGCGCCTGCAAAAATTACACATTCTTTATCCACACCACAAATAACCCACCGTCAGTTTAAATTAAATATTAATGCTGTACTTTTTAACTGCAAGCATTACTTTGTTTAGTATATATACCATTATTATTATTATTATATAATTATTATATATATATATATATATATATATATATATATATATATATATATATATATATATATATATATATATATATATATATATATATATATATAAAAGAGAGAGAGAGAGACACACACACACACACACACAAATACGCAGTAGAATGAGGAGCAAAGAGCCTACCTATGAAACTTGCAGGCGTAACTACCACTTTTTCTTTTTTATTCTCATGCTGCATGGTCTTTGAATATTTGAAGACAAATTTACTCACCATTCTTTAACCGATTCTTTTTGAGAGCTTTTAGTACGTAAACATCCATTATCATGTAGGCAGAGATAATTCTCAGAGTTAAAAAAAAAAAAAAAATTATAATAATAAACACGAAACGAAACAAAAAATACGTAAACATGTGTCTATATATAGTATCCCTCATTCAAACTTTTCGGTCTCGATGCAATAGTTTTCTCAGATATGCTAAAAACATGATCATGCCATACTATTGAATTAGAAAATATGGTCTCCTTGCCATTTCCGGCGATACCTGTGATTGGTTAAAGTGCGCTCCACCGATAAGCCTCATTGGTACTAATTTATTTTTAATTATATTTTAGTGCCACTAAACCGATGAAGCTGCATGCTTCTTTATAAACTGTCCAATCTTGTATAAAATATAGAGTATGCGGTTCTTGTGCGGTCACTTTTACTGCAGTGCTTCTAATTTGATCATGTATTTTTGAGGCTTTATATACTATAGTGTTATAAATCGTATGTGCTACATCTGAAAAATTAAATTATGTGTTTAACATTGCAGAGAGGCTGCATGATGGTATTATATTCTTTCGTCATTATTTTTAAATCGTGTACGTGCTATAATATTTATTTATTTTATACGAAATAGAAATAATGTGGTTGATGCGCCTCGCGTTTATTTAATTTCAATGCTCCTGAGAGGATTAAAATATTATTTTCTCTTGTTCACTTCCTTGTTATATCAGGTCAATTTTTTGAAATGTTAATGCTGTTTTAATTAAATTGACAGTAAATGGTAATGCTAACCAATTTCATTGATTATTTTTAAAATTTTGTATTTTGTTGAGTTTTATATCGTGTTCATTATATTTAGAATAAGAATAAAAATCTTTATTGACCCAGGCAGTTCATAGTAACAATCAAAGTTACAACAAGCATTGGTCTTGTCAAATAAAACTTATAAACTATAGACTTAAACTAATAAACTTAAACTTATAGACGTGTCTGTTGCTAAATAAATAAATAATTTAAAGTAATACTCGGGGAGGGCCTATATATATATATATACAATCACGTGTGGTTTGAACTTGTAGCATGCTAATTTCTACCCCAGTAATTTAATACGCTCCTTTCACCTTGGTAAAAGCACAATTCTGAGTAGGATCATACTAACATGAATGGCTTCATACACTCTCTTGTACAACCCTAACCCCATAAAAGCTTTTTTCCCCTTACTTGTCATGACTTCGTTTCGTAGTAAATTTAAATATATCTTAAATTTAAATAAAGTTTCATGGGATATATTGTATATTGTAAAACGTTAATCTTTAAAAATACTAAATTATACATAGAGAAACAATTATATGTTATTATAATTTTGTTTCGAACTTCATTAAGGCGCAGTGAAGGCTTATTGACGGTCCCATATTATATTTGAATTTATTGAATTTGAATTTATTTATTGAATTTATTTATTGCATTTATTGAATTTACTTTTATTGGTAAAATAAACTATGCAGTTTCTGTGTTGCAGGAAGACCAAAAGAAACAAAATGACGCCAACTACGCAGAAAAATGCGCTGATATGACAGATCCTCCCAAAGTACGACTAACTACAAAGAAAATGTTGAAGGGTCACATTAATAAAGTGACCACTGTTCATTTCAGTGGAGATAGCAGGTAATTGCCACAAACCCCTTTTAACAAATAATCTATTTCAAAATAATGTGTGAATTTTTATTATAATTTTTAAGGCTTTTTTTAAAAATATATATATTATTATGGTAAATTGAAACTAATTTCGAGCAAATAATATAGACTGAATAAATTTTGTTTTGTTTCCCCTGCAGAAAGTTTAAATTTTAATATTTTTTAATTGAATTTTTCAACTTTCTTAATTTGTATTATTTTTCAAAACTTAAACTCTTATATCAGTAAATAAAATGAAATATTATAAATTGCACAACCATTATGTTAATTATTGTTAATTGATATATTATGTCACTTGTTCCGCTTGATTATAGCCAGTGTCAAAGCTATAATTTGACACTATATATTTCAAAGCTGCACCAAATGCTTTGAAACGGGATGGAGTGGGGTATAAATTTGTTGTTGATCCCCCCCTTTTTTTTTTCTTTTCTTTTTCTTTGAAATATTTCAATATTAAAGTTCAATAGTAAGGTTAATATTTGAAATATTTTAAGGGTTATCCCTAGAGTACTCTCTAGTTATCCCTTTCAAAAGTTCTATTAGATGACACTGGACAATCGAGTGGAACAACCGCTCATAGTATCGTACTATGATATATATAATTTAATATATGATGTGCATGCATATTATATATATATATATATATATATATATATATATATATATATATATATATATATGTATCGTATTATATGGATCTCCTATTGCATAAACCTCCTTTATGTACGCAGAACTGCAAATTTTTCTTACATGAGAACATTCTATAATGGCCTGTTCATGCATTGCAGTGCCATATATTTTCAATGCGCAATGAATTTGATCGCAAATATTAAGCTTTATAATTTCATTTAATTAAATTTATTGGTCATGCAAATGTTGCTCCACATGATCTGGCTATAATATTAATACTTCCATTTCTTTTACAGTATTAAAACATTAAACTGATATAATTAGAGCTAAATTATTTTGCGCCATAAACATATATAATCATTCTTTATAGATAATCAGCTTGGAAGAAAATCCCTTTTATTTTATATTAAAAAAATATTATGCATGTAAGCTTTAATCATAAATTGAATGTCTGAGTATAATGCACATTAATTTGTCTGCAGACACTGCGTTTCCGGTTCTCTGGACGGCAAACTGATCATTTGGGACACATGGACGGGCAATAAAGTTCAAGTTATTCCTTTACGCTCTTCTTGGGTTATGAGTGCAGCTTTCGCTCCATCTGGAAATTTTGTTGGTGCGTTTTATTTAATTGTTCAGAATAATATTTATACTTTTATTTTGAAATTTTAAAATAATATATTTATTATAATAATAGCATGCGGTGGTATGGACAACATGTGTACTGTGTATGATGTTAATAACCGAGACGCTACAGGGGTTGCAAAGATGACTCGAGAACTACTTGGATATGAAGGTTTTCTTTCATCATGTCGTTTCTTTGATGACAATCGTTTACTTACTGGATCTGGTGATATGAAAATGTATGTATAAAAATATTTTTATTTTTGTAACAGAGTTTAATTATAACATTTTAATTTTAAATGAACTAATCTCCCAGCTGCTTGTGGGACTTGGAAGCAAATAAAAAAACGATGGAGTTCGACGCACACAATGGTGATGTAGTAAGCATCTCTCTCAGTCCTGACAATAACACTTACGCAACAGGCAGCGTAGATCGATCTTGCCGTCTTTGGGACATCCGCCAGGAAGGTGCACTGCAAACCTTTTATGGACACGAAGCTGACGTGAACTGTGTTTGTGTAAGTATAGAAGAAAAATTTTCTTTCTCAATGTCTCTCCATATATATATATATATATATATATATATATAATATATATATATATATATATATATATATATATATATATATATATATATATATATAATATATATATATATATATATATAGTATATATATATATATATATATATATATATATATATATATATATATATATATAATATATATATATATATATAAAGCTAATGCAAAAATACTTCATGTCTCAAAATTTCTACGATACTTTTTTATTGCTATATAGCATTATACATTATAGACTTAGAGAAATATGTACACTCCTCCCGAATAAACATGACCGGTTGCGTTAAAGTTTCCCTATAATAACATATATTTAACATTTGGAGACATGTACGCTGATGCGGTCAGATTTATTCGGGAGGAGGGTACCTTCCTACACTCTCTATATTATGTATTAAAGATTTAATATCGCGCGTCAGTGGGATATAGAAACCTCAGATTAGGAATTTGATTGTTTCTGAAGTTTGAATCATCATAGTTAAAAAATAAAAAGTTACAAAAAATTGAAATTATTTTTGTCGTGCGGCTTATATTTCTGACAATACATTGTATTAATTCCATATTTTTATTTCAAATAGTTCGCTCACAATTCATCAATTAGTAAACTTAAACACCCTGTTTTAGCACTCTGTTCAAAAAAAGTGAAATTAAAATTATTATTCCCTTGCAACAGTAAGCAATAAAAATTTCAAATTAACATCATAGAGTCAAGAAATGTTGCTTATTCTTAATGTACAGTTGAAATTTTTTTGCAAGCAACCCCTTTGCCAAAATTTGCAAAAAACGGATCGCACGTTCTTTTATTGTTTTGAAGCTCAAAATTATTTTAGGGGTGCAATTTTGAATTCTTAAAAGATTTCTTTGCAATATACAAAGTTATTTTAAAATTAACTAAAATTTATGAATTAATTAACTTATAGCCCCTGTATTTACGCAAAAAGCAGTACATAAAATGCCTGATGACCGCAACCAGCAATACATTAAAATTTTAAAAATTCATTTAATATAATAGAAATAAGATATTTACATTATTAGCAAATGAACATTTAAGAGATTCAAAATTGCACCCCTAAAATAATTTTGAGCTTCAAAACATTAAAAGAACGCGAGATCCGTTTTTTTTTTGCAAATTTTGCCAAAGGGGTTGCTTGCAAAAAAATTTCAACTGTACATTAAGAAAAAAACATTTCTTGACTGTATGATATCAATTTGAAATTTTTGTTGCTGACTGTTGCATGGGAATAATAATTTTAATTTCACTATTTTGAACAGAGTGCTAAAACAGGGTGTTTTAGTTTACTAATTGATGAATTGTGAGCGAACTATTTGAAATAAAAATATGAAATTAATACAATGTATTGTCAGAAATATAAGCCGCACGACAAAAATAATTTCAATTTTTTGTAACTTTTTATTTTTGAATTATGACGATTCAAACTTCAGAAACACTCAAATTCCTAATCCGAGGTTTCTATATCCCACATGACGATATCGATCAGCTAAACAACAATCCTCTAAATTTGAAATTTACTATTTGTATATTATTAATTATTTTATACTGACAAAAAAAAAAAAAAAAAAAACTTTATACTATAAAACAATTATTATCTTTTCCGCAGTATCATCCATCAGGTTTTGCAATTGCCACCGGCTCTGAAGATAAGACATCTCGATTATTTGACATTCGATCTGACCAGCAAGTGGCATTATTCAAGCCACCTACGGGTTCTCCTGGTTTTACAAGTTGCGGTCTTTCAAAATCAGGACGCTTCGTGCTTTGCGGAAGTGATGATACCACTGTCCATATCTGGGACAGCATGAAGAATCAGCACAATGGTAATACTTCTAGAACTATACTTAAAAACAATTGAGGAGATATATATCGATACTATTAAGATTGTGCAGTAAATTCATTCGGAGATTATCGTTTCCTCAATATAAGCAATAGTGTAATGTGTGTTACTTATTAATTGCCAACAAATATTATAGATAAGCTTTTAATACAATTTCTAAAACTCCGCACACTTTTTATAATGATTAATACATTAAACGCACTACGAAACTAAATCTATCCAACAAAAATTGGTAGCGGCAAAAACATTTGAGTATTGATGCTATATTAGGAGATATAAAATTATTAGGCGTTGATTTCATTTTTATTAAATTTGCCTTGGAATATACAATACAAGTACATTATATAATTATATTATATATATATATATATATATATATATATATATATATATATATATATATATATATATATATATATATATATATATATATATATAGTTTTTATTATATTTTCTATAAACACAAATGGTTTCATTCTTACTTTTAAAGCTATTTAAATGGCTTTTTAAATTGTGATTATGATATGTAACAATTTTAATTTTATTCATTGAAATGAGACAAATATTAAAGCAAAATATATATATAGAATGAACTTTACATAAAAATGTTGCTTTGATTTTGATTTCAGGTCAACTTAATGGTCATGAAAACCGCATCACTGCATTGTCAGTCACACCAAACGGAATGGCAGTGGTTACTTCTTCTTGGGATATGAATTTACGAGTATGGGTTTAAGTTGCAGATAAATCGATGAATGTCATTTCGCGCTTGTGATTAAAAATTTAATCCACTGCTACCACTATATTATCTACTCGTTTCATTCATTGTAAAGTGTATGAGAAATAAAGGATATAAAATTGCAAAACGAAGAACATATTTCTTCCTTATATATTATCAGTGGTAGGAAATAAAAAAACAAACATTATTTTAATTACAACGTGAAATACACTCACTGCAATTTTTGCTCTTTTTCACAAAATTGACGTCAAATTTGTATACTGAACTTAATTGTGCATAGCTCCGTTTATTATTTGGATTCTTCAAGTTAAGTCGTTGTAACGACTTGAAACTCAAATATAAATATGAATAAGAGAGAAAAAAAAAACTTTAATGGTACACTTTATTGGTATCATGAGTACTCGTCAGTTGAAAGATCAGACTATATCTACTATTTTAATTAAAGGCTATTAATTACATGTTAGATGTAAATTACACCTAACAGCAAAAAGTAGATATTAATAGTCTTCTTTTGCATCTGACGAACTCGTAATATATAGCTTCATATTATACTACACAGATAAAAAAAAAAAAAAAAAAAAAAAAAGATTATATAAAACTATAATAATAACAACATTGTACATATAAATTATTAATGTTTGCATGTACAACACTCTTTGACGTTTTACATGATACGTATTATGTTAATTTTAATACTTCTTTGGAATTCTTTGTGTTATGATTACTTCCCAAAGTAATATTTAAAATATTTATTAATCAAATTTTATTTTATTTATTATTTTTTTTAGTTTGTAGATAATTAAAGCATCGATGCCGTCATGCATACTAATTTAATACCAGGCGCTTTTAGATGTAACCAAAACCTTACTAAAAAAAAAAAAAATTTATATATATTGCAACTTCTTCAATGATAGCTTTAAAATTTAAAACGTGTACTGTAAAGGCACTTCAAATAGAAATATTGCAAATATATACTGTATACGTTGCAAGAAGCACATAAAAAAGTTACAATATTGTAATTTAATAGGTAATACAAGAATGTATTAATCGTCATTAAAATGTTTCGACATATGAAATTGCGTATGAAAACGTGCCGAAATATTTTATTCAATTATATTGATTTCAGATCGACACTTTATCTTTGTTTTTTTCACCATATGTACAATACTTTTTTTTTTTAATTAAAATGCATTAAAAACGAGTACGCTCCTGAAGTCAATATTTTATTAGTCTCGTTGAATTTTGTAGCAGTATACATATCTCTAGAAGATTTTATTATATTTGTATTATATGCTATGTAAAACTTGTATCATTTGCAATAAACATGTTACTCTATAGTGAAAACCGTATATAAGTATTTTATTATTATTTGCGTGAATTGGTATTATAATTTGACTATGAACACTAAAGATGTGCGTGTGTGTATGTGTGTGTGAGACAGCTTTTGGTTCCTTTGATTTTTATACGGACCAAAATAAACTTTTATACCAGTATTTATACCCAGAAAGCCATATACCACATAAAACAACATGTGCTTTTTAATGAAAAAACTTGAAATGGGATTTTCAAAACTGTTGACAATATTTACCAGAATGTTAATGTAGCCTCATGAGAGAACGTGAAAATAATGTAAAGTATGCAATTTCCATGACTATTCATGTTTATGACGTCAGAAACATGCAAAATTAGTATGAAAATGTTGTGCAGGTTGCATAAATCGAAATTTCTGATCACTGTTACGGAGCTACAGTTGGGTTTTGAGACAAACTAAAGTTATTTATGTAAGTCCCATCAAGTTTTTTGTGATATAAATGCTTATTTTTTCTCTGTCTATTCCTAGAATGATGATAGTATTGATAGGCATAAAATAAATAAATTAGTTATTGAGAAAATTTATATTCTTTTATTTCAACAAAACAGAAAAAAAGCAATTAGTTAACACTCAATGTTTGGATATAATATGATTACACATTTGGTACATATAATATATTAAGTCACACAAAAATGCGATGCTAAACTATTCAACAATTAATAATAAAATCATAACTACTGGCAAGCAATTAAATATAGGTATTGTTACAACATATTATATTTAATATTTCATCCAACCATACACGTACTTAATTCATGTATTTTGCATTCATTCAATCTATAGTAAACAGTTTTCTAAAAATAATAATAATAGTAATTACACAATCAAAACCTGCACTTTCTTTCTTGACTTTGTTTAATTATGGCAGAAAAAAAAAATTATATAAAAAAGGTAATGATTTAAAGTGACAATTTTTCTTAGCAGAATTAGGTGTAAATTGTTGAACTCTAAAACTGTCCTGCAATAAATGCACAGACCACCCTAATTCATTTACTTAGCTTCTATATTAAAACAAATAAATCCAAATTCTGCAGGGAAAACTTAACAGCAAAGAAAATTAAATTATGTTCTGCATTTTAAGTGTTCAAATACATATATTATATAGACTACATACACAAATGACTAGAAGTGTTATAATATAAATTTGGTATATTTTTATGTTTATAAACAGTCTTTCTATACAAAAACATAATTCAACTAAATAATAATAATATAAATGCAGGCATTGTTCTATGTTGCAGATTCACTGTTCCCTTAATCATATATTGTATTTATTATTATCAATAATATAATTTACTATAACATCATTAAATATTTGAAGTTACTATCTTATCAGTGTATTTCAATCACATTCATTGACAGTGAGATTCACTCTATGCAAGCCATTTCTTAAAATATTTTACAATTGTCATGGAACTATCAGTTATAAGGCTTGTTCGTATGGTGCAATATTTTCAATATGCAATCAAAATTTATTACACCATGCAAATATTGCTCCATGTGAACAGCCCATTTTGCAAGAAATTTATAGAAATTAGACGTCACGTGAATATCATCATCCATTTGGAAGTTTTAAAAATATGAAACTCATAAATATTACAGATTACATTCCTCATTAAAACTAAATAAAACTTACTGGTACTTAAAATTTCCACAGTAATAAAATGCATTAAAAATGGAGATAACATATATGAACTTGTTCACAGTATTACATAATTTAAAACTTTTTTTTTTTTTTTTTTTTTTTTTTTTTGTAAATAAAAATTAAGTTATATTAGCACAGAATATGGTAAAATTTTGTCAAATTTTTTTTTTTTTTTGACTTGCAGAGATTGTCTATAATCTTGTCTATCATACTTGCTGATGTAAAAGCAATGACAACATTCATTTAGCAGCAGTAAGTGCAGCCCATTTTTTTTTTTTTATAATATACACAGTAGAATCTTTTAAATATTTTTACATTTGTGAAAATTTAAAATTTATTCTGTGCACTAGGAATATCACTAGAGCTTTTGTATCATCAAATACACTGAAAGTACTATTAGAGGAGCTGAATACATTGCTACCATTGGAATGAGGTTACAAGTGGATACACTTAGTATAAGTATTACTATTATATTGAATGTATTAGCTGATGTACGAGTATTTGTAATAAGTTACTTTGAGAATGTACAATATAGAATACATCAAATAAAGTTATATCAAGGAATTATCAACAGCAATACAGTATAATTCTATTAAAAATGTAGACACCAAACATTTATTATACATCAATATTTTTAATTATTATATTCCATACAGGAAAGCAAGTATCTATACACCAATGCAAGCTAATTTTGTCTGTGCAATAAAAATTATAATATAATATTATATTATATATATATATATATATATATATATATATATATATATATATATATATATATATATATATATATATATATATATATATAAATATTATGCAATAGTTGATAATTATTAAAGATTTGATAGAAAAACACAGATAGATTAGGAAAAAATGGGGAATGGGAGATAGTATGAGTTTATACTTACAGGGACGCAAGGTAGAGAATATATTCTAACCCAATTGACCTGGGTTAAAATATTTTCTCTACCTTGCGTCCCTGTAAGTGTAAACTCATACTATCTCTATCTATGTGTTTTTCTATCAAATCTTTAATATATATATATATATATATATATATATATATATATATATATATATATATATATATATATATATATATATATATATATATATATATATATATCAGAGTACATACAATTGGGATTCTTAATTTAAAATGAAACAGCGTTGTATATATATCATGATTTGAGTTTTGTCAGCGTAACATATTTAAATAAAATTAATAAGCACCCTTAGAGTTAAAAAAAATATTAAAAATTGACAATTTTTTAAGATAAGACCTAAAAAATTAAACCACAATAAAAATGATTATGTAAAAGTTGTAGTAATTTCAAAACATTGAAAATAATACTGCAAACTATCAAAAAGAAAATTATCAAAATTAGTTGCGGAATATTTTTATACATATTATAGAAAAAAAATTAAAAATGATGAATAAAAAAAAATTGAATATTTTCATTAGTATTAAATTAGCTTTTGGAACAGTCTTTGTTTGAGATTTGTTCAAATGTTTAAGAATACACAGGGTCAAGTTTAACTAATAATGAACTTAAAACTGTGTTACCTCGCTCTTTAGTAGCCCACTTTTGATTAGGCCCAGAAGTTGCTCCATGGACAGAGTATGAACCAGGCTGCACCAAGGCTTGCAGCACAACACGTACATGCCATTTTTTATTCATTTTCTGATCATCAAATCTGAAGCAGATAAAAGAAAATTGAAAATTAAATTTGTAAAGAGAAGGGGAGGGGGAGGTGATAAAATAAAAAAATGTCTGTTATAAATTACTGTTATCCGGTCAGGTATTATGAAAGTTTATATTATTTTTAAGCTTTATGGTTGTTAACTCCTAATTAATTATACATGCATAAAATTGCTCATAGCCTTGGACGCCTAGCGTGCATAGGGCCGTGCATAACGGCGTGAGACAATATATGGCATGATATATATATTTTTCAAATTATTTTTTTAAACTACTATCGCCATTTGAGATTTTCAGTTGACGCTGCTGCCTGGCGCCAACTCTCATTTGGTTTCTCCCTATCAAATTTTAACATCACATGTTTATGGTTGTTATAGCTTTTTTTTTATTGTAACTCTGTACGAATTTTTGAAAATGTGGCACAATTTTTCTTACAGCACAAATTGAATCTTGATCAAGAGTGCAGCAAGCTCTCAATTCTTGAAAATCAAAACTCAAGGGAACCAGAAAGAGAGTCCGTTCACAAAATGAAGAAGTTTATCGTGAATACATGGTGGTAGTTGCTGCAGATCTGATGGAGCATTTGACAAAATCAAAATGCACAAACGTGAGTTTAATGAATCATGATAAATATTGTTATACGTACTCGTGTACAATTGCTTCGTCCATTGCAAAGTGTATACATGGAGCCAAGATCAATGTAGCACCATCTGAATCTTCTACTGTACCCTTAGGAAGTTTACCGCCACTCCTGCCAATTCCAAACTCCCCTAAAAATTATAAATCAAATTATACAAAAATTATATTATAGTTTTATAACCGTCATATAACCTTACCAGTAACATAATGCAGAATTTTTACATCACTGGTATGCATACATGAATTATATTGGCCAACTGTATATTTTTACCTGGCATTAATAAAGCTGCATGATCAAGAATTTTCCTGAGAGCACCAAGGTTGGATGGATAATAAGCAACATGCCAATTGCAACAACTAATTGGTCCATCTGGTGATTTTGGAGGTCTACGGAGAGGAAAACTGCACCATCCTTCAGGTAGCCAATATTCCTTGGGAGGATCTCCATGCTTAAGTCTGTCATTAGAGTCGGCCACATTGAGAGTTTCATTACTGCCTACTATCATCATTGACTTGCAACCACATGCTAAACAGTAGCACACAGAACTAGAAGTGTCTGAGCCAGTGAAGAAGCCATCTGAAAATATAGCACATGATTTTGTACAAGTTAGTTATATAGCTTCAAAATATTTTATTCAAGTTGTAAGAGTTTGGAATACTGGAGTATAGAAAGTATTATAATGACAAAGAAAATAAATTTCCTCACCAGGTAATCCAAGAGAAGCTTTTAATCTGATGCAGGCTAGTTGGTATTCACATTGAGAATTGCCTGTAGTTGGTAATGGCGATGTAGACTGTACTATTGTGATAGGTTTTTGTACAACTACTGCAGCTTCTGCTGCACTACAACTAGGTAGAACAATTTCCTTCTCATCTCCTTCAAGCTCTGCTTTTTCTTTTTCAGAAACACCGGTGGCTGTAGTCTCAGGATCCACCAATGTTACCTTCAAACATATCATGAAAAATCTTAATTTTGAAATTAAAAATCTCAGCCATTATGTGTATAGTATCTTTATTTTTATATATATATATATTTAATTATACTCGATTTTTGTATCTTAATTCTTGCAAATGAACTAGATGCTTTTTAATTACCAGTGCATTTCCATATTAGATTATGTTCATACAAAACAGTTGCCAGACATACCTGTTCACATTGTCCGTAAACATCAATAATAGGAAAACAGGGCTGTGGGATTCCTGTGGCTGCAACCCCTTGGTCTTTGCCGTCAACAAAAAGGTGAAGTTGGGATTCTGCATCTACCATCAAACCAACTATTGTAGACACTCCAATCTTCTCCCAGTCAGGACCATACATGGCACTGGTCTGAAATTATGAAGACCACATAAAATTACAGTGAAGTATAGGTATACTCTCAATCAGTGCAAAAGCACACATGAGACAACAAATCTATTAATAAATGTACAAACAATAAGACATTCAGTAAACAAATGTTATTTTAGAAATAATACAAGTTATAAATGTACACTTACTGTAACAACATAAAATCAAAATACAATTAATTACCTTGACTCCATTATGAAACACACCATCACTACATATCACCCAAGTATTTTTCTTTAGACCTAATGCAGTAACAGGAAAAGTCATGTTTTCAGGTAACTGAGCTGTCACTCCACACAATAAGGTTGATGTCCAGCGAGTTGAAACCTGATCTACTTTAACCTGGAAACAAATTACAAGCCAAGATATAATAATAATGAAAAGCTAACCAATTTTAGCTTTTTAACTATTCAGAATTCTTTGTTATATTATAATTATTATTTTATCTTGATGTACAGCTCTTGACAAAAGTTTCTAAACAGGTCTTACTGGTCTTACAAGCAATCTGCATTTTTTTTCTTCCTCCTCTCTCTCTCTCTCCCCCCCCCCCCCCCCCAGAAAATTTTGTCCAGAGCTGTACAGTCAAAGACAAATAGAAGATTATTATTATTATTATAATTTTTTTTCCCCCTTTTTTGAGCGCCTCAAACATTATGTGGAAACGAATGTGTTCCCCTTATAATCACATTCTTCCAAAAATTTGAAATCAAGTCCATTAGAGGTTGCTCAGGTGAGCTGCTTAGCCAGCAATCCAAACATTGCTTGTGATGCACGTTCACACACGTCACACTCCTAACTCAATCTCTTTTTCTCTCTCTGCATATCTTCAAAACAAAACGCAATTGCTAAGATTTGCTTTGAATTTTTTTCCCTAACAGTTGAATAGAAATAAAACAATACAAATATTGCTGCTTAGAAAATTTGGATTTATCACTAATCAGGAAATCCACCATAAAAAAAAATATATATAGATATAGATGTTTACCCGTCAAAGTTAACGAACTACACTTTACAAATTTCATTCAAAATGAGCGATCTGCGTTTGGCGCTTCTACGCGTTTTAACATGAGAACTAGATGGGAGAATTTGGAATTTGTTAAGTGTAGAACGGTCATTTTTCACAAAATTTGTAAAGTGTAGTTCGTTCACTTTGACGGGTAAACATCGATATATTTCTATTCTCTGAAACATAGCAGCTATCCTGAGCACAATTGGCAACCTCTAGTGGACTTTATATCAAATTTTTGCAAGAATGTGAATATAAAGCAAAAAATCTTATTTCCACATATAGTTTGAGGCGAGCAAATGAAGAATAAGTTTAAGTTGTAAACTTTTATTTGTCTTTATTTGCTTTAAGTTATTAAAAATTGTTTGCAATCATAACTACAAATAGTAATAACAATCATGAAAGAAATAAGATGCAAATTTCATAAAATTCATGAAGTAATTAAATAGCACTTGCCTGAAATAGAAATTCTACAGGCAGTGGTTGTGCACCGACAATAAGCCCTTGATTATAGCTTGCAGTACGTTGAGCTGTCGTATATGAATTTGTAAGTTGAATATTCCGACCATGGCGTTCATGAAAAGCTAGTGCAGGAGGCTTTTCAGCCAGCAGAGGAGTGGGCTGTAATTGTTGTATAGACTGTACAACTTGCACAGGGGGAGGCAAAGGAGGAGGGGGAGGGGGAGGAGGAGGTGGAGGAGGAGCAGAAGGTGCACAAGAAGGAACAGGGGACAAAGGAGAACGTGCACCCAACAGTTCCAGTGAATCTTGTAGTCGACTAGACCGCAGTGAAGCCTGACCTGGAGAATTAGCAGCAAGTGTGGCACTTTGAGGGGCACCACCACCAATACCCACAAGTAAACGGCATCCACTGTTGACAGTCACTGCTTCAGTGCGACCAAAAAGGTCGACAACAGCAAACACTCTCTGAAATTTAAATTTCATTTCAGATAAAGAAATAACTAATAATGCGCCTAATAATAAAATATCTGTTTAATATTTTAATGAGATACTAAAAATTCAGTTCTATTTTTTTGTACACATATATAATCTCACCTTTGGCAAACCAGTAGCTGCAACTCCCATATCTTCACTGTTCACCATTAATCTCAAAGTATTGTCAGCACTCAATAATAAACCAACTCTATCACCAGGCAATAGCCAATCTAAACTTGGACAGAAATGCAATTTGAGTATTGTTTTGTTGTAGCGTACTTGTGAACCAGCAATAAACCAGGTGTCGCTTGTCATCTCTGTTATTGAAGCAGGAAGATTTGGAGGAGGAATTGGGCCAGCTGCCACATCCAGCGATGTTACACCAACACGCAAGGAGCCTGCCCACTGGCCAGCTTCTGCAGATATGCTCACCTAAAATATAATATCAAGCTATATTACAAACATAGCATTTATAATATTATGTTTCTAAAAATATCTAGCACTCATCTAAGCTAGAACATTTGATTCTAAGTCCCAATTCACTTTATAAATTAGAGAATCTTTGCTTTTTATTAATGTTCAATTCAATGTGCTCTCATCTCTCTGCCTTCTCTTTTGTATTATTATTTTATTTTTAATTAGGCCTATATTATTTATATTTAATATTGCATTTTCTTCATTTCAGTTTCATTTTTAGTTTGTATCAAATTAAAACTGCAAGCTATTAAATGCTATTATTGTGCTATTAATGGCACATCTTTTTTTTTTTATTTATTTATAATTATCTTTTTTTTAAAGAGGAATATCTCCCTACCTCAAACACTTGATCAGGCTCTAGAGGATCATGAGAAAACACCAGTCCATGGTTGAAATGTTTACTTCTAGCAGCCATTGAGTTGTTATTGGACAACACAATATTTTTTCCGCATACTGTACTAAACCTGAAAGAAACATTACATAATTGTCTTAACAAAACAAAACTATTGATGAGTGATGTATTTTTTTTTTAAGTACATTAATGTACAAACCTATGGGTTAATTCTGATGCACCAAGTTGCAAAGACAGAGGAGAGCTTGCAAGGGGATGAGAGCTTGCAACGCTTGCTTCTTGTCCAGGAGCCGGTGGTTGCACAATGGACACTTGCGCACACTGACCATACAAGTCTACCACTGCATACACATCTAAAAATAACAATTAATTTGTGTTAATTAAAAAAAAAAAAAAAAGATATAAATATCAAATTACTTTTTATTAAATTAATTACTATAACACACAGTCACAAAACCTCATTATAGCAAACTTGGATATAGCAAAATTTCATTACAGTGAAGTAATTTCACTGGTCCTGCTGAAATTTACATGTAAAAGCATAGGAAAAACCATTTATGCTTAATTTTGTTATAACGAAGTTTAAACAATTTAAAATTTTAGCCAATAATATAGGCAATAAATAATGCTGTTTGTAAACCCTGTTTTCTGTTACTAAAATGATGATCAAGTATCGTTATTCAAATGTAATACACATTTTTGAACGCAAGAAAACAGGGTTTCAAAACAACACTAATGCAAACTTTTGTCGATACATCGCGCTCTTTCATACGCTACTCTCTTCAGGAAACTCGCAATAAATAATAATAATAATAAAAAAAAAAAAAAAAAAAAATCTAGAGAATATTATCTAGCCCAGACCAAAATTGAACTCATTTAGCATTATAAAACAAGCATATTTATGGAGCATATTTATTTTTACTCATAAAAACATAAGCACTAGAGCATACATTGGGGTACTCACAATACTCATAACAATAGAATATACATAAAAAATACTTACAAGGAGGAATATTCTCACAGGCTACCCCTTGATCTTCTCCGTTCATGTAATAATGAAGAGTACCATCAACTTGTCTCATCATGCCAATGCGGCTTCCAACCCGAACTGCATCCAAATCACATTTGTAACCATTACGTATGGTGGCTCCATCCTATTAAGAAGAAAATTGCAAAAATTATATTACTTTGTATCAATAGGATAATAAAATATTTTAATATAAACAGGTAAGGATACAGCAAAGCAACTACAATGTTCTTTTAATGCATCACATATCTAAATAGTACAATTAAAAATAATAATAATAAACCCCTGTGGCTGTTAATAGTTATTATATTAAAAGGAAAGGATTGTGGAAACTAGTAAGGGGTCTTACCATAGGGAAATGGTACCCTACAGTTTGGCAAAAATTCTTGCTAGCACAGAAATAATAAGGAATACAATGGAAGTTCTTCTTCTTCTTCTTCATTATTATTATTAATGGCATGATATAATAGGAAAATACATTTCTTTTGTCTCTGACTTATTTTTGTGCTAGCATGATTTTTCACCAAGCAATTAATGCCACTTCACTAAAGCTGTTTTATTTCACTACCAATGATTTGTTTTTCTTAGTTTGTCTTATTGTTAGTAATTAATAATAGTTATTAGGTATTTAAAAAGGATAATTTTGGAAGGTAAAAGTTGATATAGAAATAAGATTGCAAAAATGTTAACCTGCATCACTGAAGAGCCACTTAGCATCCAAGTGTCATGGTCAATGTCGGTCATGGTGCTAGGGAAATCTAGATCATCTGGACGTATGGATGTTACTCCTAAAATTAATATTTCATATTTAATACTTAAAACACAATTTTACATTAAAACATGACTTCAGTAAACAAATTGCATTTTTTTTTTTAATATTGTTGAATAAAGATGAATATTTATTAATTTATTTATATGATTGTATAGTTAGAGGAAATCAAAATTACTACTTCCAATTGAACGAATGAACTCGTGATTTAATAAGTCCTTGGAAACTTCAATAAATTAAAAGTTAGATTTTTTCTTCTTTTATTACTTTACTGTATCTACACTACAGCATCTGGACATATGAATGTTACTAATAACACATCTTTTCTTGGTCACAAGAGAGGCATTTGAAAATTTAACTTTTCACTGTCAAACAACTTTTGTTTAAACTTTCAAATCTGACTTTTTTTACAGCTCAAAAAATTTAGACAAACAATAAACTGTATTTATTACTTACTATTTTAATTAAACAAGACTATGAAACAGAAAATTCAAGCCATACCTGCTTCAATTGATCCTGACCATCTATCAACAGTTCGTTCCACTAAAACTTCAAATAATTCACCCTCTCTCAATGGGCGGTTACTCATTACAATTGCATCATTAAATTCCCCAAAAGCTCTTGGACGGGATGCAGTTAGGCCATTATTGGAAATACGAGCATTTTTTCCATGTGCGTGGTGGAACCGCAAATCACTACAAATAAATTTCAGTACATAGCATTTTACACAAAATCTTAATAATAATAATAATAAAGTATGTGTGTGTGTGACACACATACATAAACTTCTCAACTTACCTGTACATACAAGTATTTGATTGTGTACTGGACATTAAAGAACTTGAACCTAGCTCGTGACTATCCACAATACTAGCTTGAGCAGCTTGACCATACAAATCTATCACACCGTAAACCTTTTCCGGCACACCACTTGCAGCAGCTCCTTGGTCAGTGCCATTTACAAAAAAGTGGAGAGTACCATCTCCTCTTCTCATAACACCAACTCTGTCTCCAACCTGTAACACAAATATTTTTCTTTAAAAATTTACATAAACAGGCAACATGAAAATAAAATATATTGAAATTTAACTCGTAACAATTCCAATATTTATTACAATCCCTATTTGCAATCGGGCAGTCTATCACCTTTCCCCCTCTCTCTACCGACCTTCTATTTTTTTTTTTTTTTTTTTTTGTGACGCAGCAAAGTAAAAATTAGGCGCTTGCTTGCGTCCTAATTAACCTGTGTAGGTGCAACCTGATGAATGTCCCCTGTCTAAGAGTTAACGTTTGATTAAGACACAATCCCAGGAAATGCTCCTTTAATGCTTTTATTTGCATTTAGAAACACTGAAGACTTCATGGACACCTTGTATAATATATTAAAAAAATTGAAAATTAACTTAATAGTTGAAAATATTATGAGATTAGAGCATATTGAATTGAAAATTAATAAACACAAAGATTATCTAATTTATATAGTTAATTGGGACTTGGGGGGATACTTACCGTTAATCTATCTAAATTTTGTCCATATTCATCAATTATAGTGGTACCATTGTGCATCACACCATTGCCTGTCATCATCCAAGTACCAGACCTGGAAAAACAAAAATTTACTTGTTGAAAATTAAAGTAAGAAGTTGCATATCAAGATGCATAGAAATATTCAGATTGATATCACACATACCTCACATTGGTCATGGTTGAAGGATACTCCAGTTCAGTTGGAGAATGAGTGGTTACTCCTATTTCAATGGAACCTGCCCATTTAGTAACCATTTTATCTAAACGTACTTCAAAAAGCTCATCTTTTCTTAGCAAACGACTTGTTAAAACAACACCATTATTAAAATCATCCATGGCACTAAAAAAAGAAAAAAAGAAATATACAAAGGTTAAGCAAATTATATAAATCAAAAAGTGCAACAACAAAAACTTACTTTGGTCTATGAGCTGCTCGACCGTTATTGATCACAGCTGCATGTGTTCCACAATTTCTGTGAAATGTTAATCGGTCAACCATATCTTCATCTGTCACATCTGAAATGTCAATATATATTTGAATAAAATTCAAATGAAAGCAAGGACATTTAAATATTTGCATACTTATACGAAGAAAGAACATTTACCATTTGCTTGTGACTGTTGATCTATAAGAGATGTATTTCTTCTGGTAGTAAGATTTCTTTCTTCTCTCTCATCTCTATCTACAATCGTCACCTGCAAGTATTACCTTCATATAATTACATTAATCAAGTTGACATAGCATTGGAATAAGACAAAAAATTACCATATAGAACTTTATCATTATTATTACTGATTATTTGGTACAGCAAATTTCATTTCCATTAAAAGTAAAAATTTGAGACAAATTATTTATCAAATTAATTTGGCTATTACTTTATGCCACTACAAGTCACAAAATAAAGACACTAACCTTGACTGTCATGCCATAAAGATCAATCACCCCCCAAACTGGTCCAATGATATTAGTTGCTGCTACACCTTGGTCCATACCATTTATCAGATAATGCAGGTCATTATTGGATCGTCGAACCATACCAATGCGATCACCTTCCTAAAAATATTAATACAGAAAACAAATATTATAAATAACAAATGAAAATTTCAATGAGAATAGGTAATAGTGAGTTTGCAGACAACTTGTATTGCTTCAAGTGTTGAATTTCAGATGAGTTAATGAATGAGTTGCATTATTATTATGATTATTTTCTCTGCTGCAAACTCAGTGATCACTGATCACGTTGTGTAAATCAAAGTAAAGAAAATAGCTTAACAATTAAAGCATGTTATATGGAAAATTATATAATGAGAGAATTTTTAATTCAAGAAACAAAAATAATGGGCCACTGCAAGCTCTAAGTCGTGGAATCGAAAAACTTTTTTTTTTTTTTTTTTTGTTCTTCTTCTAAAATTATGGATTACCAACATTACTGTATAACCAATCAGAAATGTTGCAGACACAAGTTCTGGTCTTCCCACTTTCTAAATAAATTATTTAATTAGTATTAATCTATACAGTGTATGCATAGAAACAATATCCTCATCATTGCAACGATCCAGCTCAATGTGGTACAGATAAAACAGCAGTGCATGCTCTGCTGTATCTCTACTGTGCAGAGGTTGGAGACAAACTAAGTTGGCTACTCCCTAATACAATTCCTCTGCCCTCCCAAACGTGCCTGCTTCCTAAGAAGATTGCAGCAGGAGGTGAGAGGAATACAACTTTGCGAGTGAGTGCTGAAACGTGGAGGACATTCCATTGACGGCAAAAGTGATTAAGTTGGTTACTCAATGCTTTTCTTGTAAATTAGTGAATATGGTCACAAAGTTTGCAATGATGAAAAAAATTCTATTGTTATTTGTCAAGTATGTATTCAATGCATGTACATAGTGTGTGTATAGGGTGTGTACTGTGTACGCATGACATCATTGTGAGTGCCTTTCGATGCTCTTCTTGAGCAATGAATAACATTGCTCAGCTTAGGACAAACGTAGTTTTTGGCTATTTTCTTTGGAAAATTAGCTATTTTTTGGTCATTATTATTTTTCTTGCATATTTGAGGTTAACAGCAACATCAATGTTCTCAAAAAAATATTGCGAAGTATTTTTAAACTGGCAAAATGCGCCATTTTCCTATACTGGCCAATGTTATTTAGACGTCAACTTTAACATGAATGAAACCACCCTATATAAAACACACAGACAGACACACACACATTCACAGACTAGGTAACTTACCCTCAACTCATCTAGATTAAAATGCCCATATTCTCTTCTTGTTCCTTGACCGTTTGTAAGAATTCCACAGCCGGACATCATGGTAGTGCCAGAACGCAGATTTGTCATTGTTGCTGGAAATGCCAGGTCTTCAGGATTATGAGTTGTTACACCTGCTTCTATTGAGCCAGACCATTTGGCTACCAACTTATCAATTCGAATCTATAAACACAAACACATATACAATAGACATAACTTCATCAAAACACAAATCACATGTTCGTAGTAAAAAATCAATTGCAGACATTTTGAACTGAAGATTTTTTTGACTGAGCACTCTATACAAAAAGATCTGTGATTCAGCATAAAAGTCTCTTCATGCAAATACTCAAAAGTCTCACAATCAGATCTCAATGGATTGAGAGTTTGAACAAAATTAAAATAAAAAGAATATAATTTGATAATAATAAAGTTACTGTACCTCAAATAATTCATTATCTCTTAAATGTCGGTTTGTCATGACGACACCATTATTAAATTCATCAAGTGGTCTCCTCCGTTCAGCTGTGCGTCCTCCATTACTAAGTTTAACTAGAGTTCCACACCTTGGATGAAACCTTAGCCTACTTGCTAGCAAAATCAAAGGTCTTGGCTCAGGTGAAGGAACCAATGAATGCCCTAAAATGCAGAAGTGGAGAGTTGATAAATGTAGGATTAATGCAGAGAGAATCTGCAATGTAGCAACATGTGAAACTTACTGTCAATATTGGCACTGCTTTGATCTGGTTGTACAATAGAAACTTGTGCACATTTGCCATACATATCAACTACTGCATACAACTTCAGAGGTAAACCAACAGCAGCAATTCCTTGAGATTGGCCATTTACAAAGAACACCAGTTCACCCTAATAAAATTTGAACATTTTAAATAAAATATTCTGAGATTCAATGTATTATGAATGAACCAAAGCACTGCCTGATTAATGGGCATAATTATTTTAAGATGATAGAGGAAAAATATGCCTAATTAATATTATTTTTATAGATCAATTGACAATTACTGCCTAGTATATCCCAATATAGATTTTTTATTGGATATTCTCAAAGAGTTTTATCATTATATGTAGTTTATTTGTTTTGTTTTTTCAGTCTTTTTTTTTTTTTTTTTTTTTTTTTTATCGTCTATTATTTAAAAAATAAATGTGAAAGTGGTTATTTTGCAAGCCTTAGTGACGTGCCATGAATCAATACTACTAACATAACATTTATATCACTACACTTTTCATTCATTTATTGGGCATAAAAACAACAACATAAAATGTCTAATTTGGCATAATACCTATATAGTAAAAATATTGAGAAATCGAAATAGGAAATTAATTAATAAGGTGGGCTTTTTCAGAACCTTATAATAATCTATGGAAAATTTACGATTTCATACTTTTCATGGTCACTAAATGTTGGAAATAAAATAATTATAGGCAGGAGTTAGCTGCAAATAGCACATATGAATGAACACTTACTAATGATGTTTTCATGACACCAACACTTTCACCTTCTCCCAACTGATCTAAATCACGTCCATATACTTCCACGACAGAGCGGCCATCACGCAGGATAGAATTGCCTGACATTATCTGTTAAAGAATATAAAAAAGTTCAGAGTTAATTAACTTTATGTGTGCAAAAGTTCATACAATAAAATATATTACAATAATATAATATAATATAATACAATAATATATATTTTGTAATGTCTCAAATCCACTTGGTGCATTATTTACTTATGTCCGAAGTCCAAATTTTTGAAATAGTACTTATGTTTGAAGTTTATTTTGAACATTTTTTTTTACACTTATTAAACATCACATAAATATCTGAGTTGAGAAATGTTCCTTTTCGGCTTTTAATTTTTCTATTTTGATAGACTAATTTTGGTAAAAATTCAAATACCAACACTAGATATAAATGTTTTTAACGGGTTTTGCTTTTTGCGAAATACTCAAAACTAGTATCGATCAAATTTTAGTGACCAAAAACCGAAATAAATAGCAATTACAAGTTTTGATCAAAAGCGACTAAGCAAAAGCCGAAAAGAGCAAACATAACTACTTTTGATCAATTTCAGGATTTGGTGCCAACATATATTATAGCATATATATTTAATCAAGCAGAGACTCAGAGGGGAAAAAATTGTACCTGACACACACCCTTTTACCTTTTACACACAAATTATTTAAAAGTGAGCACCCAAATTACAGTATTTGAAAAGTTTGAAATATAACTAAAACAAAGGAAATTCAGGAAAAAAAAAAAAAAAAAATGCATCCCCCCTTCCTATTCTAAATTGTCAATTGCACTGTTCAAATTCAAATTTTTTTACCTGAATTTATTTCTTTCATACTACTATCACAGTACAATGTTTTGATGGTATATCATATAATATGGTGCTTTGTATAATTACCCAAGAGCCATCTCGTAGATCTGTAGCACTTGACGGAAGATCTAGGACTGCTGGGTCACATGCTGTAACACCCATTTCAATACTTCCACTCCATGAACTAATCTGTAATCATTACAGAAATTAGAACTCTGGCTATAAACCATATATCTTCAATTTTAAATAAGTACAGTCAACTGGAGTGAATTTGAAAATGTGGAGTGATATTGAAAAGCAGGTGCAAGCTTTCACATTTCACTATCTCAAACTTTGAAAGCAATTTTTCCCCCTTTCAATTTGACCCCTCATTTATTTTTAATCTCCCCCCCCCCCCCCCCCCCCGGTTGACTGTAACTCTTGCTTTATAAGTCTAAAAAAAAAAAAAAAAAAAAAAAATTGTATAAGTTGATTATTTTTGTATATTGATTTGTGAATAGATAATCACATTATCTTTCTTTTTATTTTCTGTATAAATTGTAATTATGATTTTGCTTCAACACGTGATTTGGATCACATCCGCTTCCGTTTCTATGTACTACACATGTGCAGTACGTATGTTAAAACAGACATGGATGTGCGTGAAATTGCTTAAAGTCAGCCTCAAAATAGTTGCTTATTTACGTATTAGTCAATAAACACAGGTATTTGAAAGAGTGTTGTTCAGGTACGTATGTTCCAAGTTATACCTTGTGTGTTCAATATTGCTCCATGTTAAATTTTTTCCCCCAATAATTATGACACTGCATTACAGTTAGCAAATAGTGTAAGTATGGTCCCTGACTCAATGAATGGCAGTCTAATGGTTTGTTATGGCTTTTAAGTATTTAATTGAAAAAAGTTGATTCAGTATATAATAGCACTCCAAGAAATATACTTATGTAACAACCCTCAATAAATATCATATCAAATATGCTTATGTTTTTACATTGTGTAGGAAATGCATACAATGCATTTTTCCGGTAGCTTGTCGTGCGGTACGTGACACAAGAGTCTTGACTTGGCTGCGGCCAAGGTACGCGACACAAGAGAGAGTCTTGGCTTGACTTTGGCCAAGTCAAGAGCCTTTGCTACAACGTGTACTCTGTACTGTACAGTATACCTATAGTGTAATATATAATCTACCATTATCATTCATCCATCCGCTATCATCTATCCACCACCACCACAAACCCATCATAAACAACTACGAACATGACCTTTAGTTTTTCCTATGTCACACTTATAATGAGGGTTATTTATGCCTCAATTAATTTCAATTTTTTGCCCTATAGGTACTGTATCCAAAATTTCACACGATGTCTTGATCAAGACATTGTGTGAAATTGTTATTGTTGTCGACAAGATCTAAATGTTATTAAATTTTTTAGTCTTTGATCAATAAACAAATTTGTTTATTTTGATATTAACATATACATATGTACATACCTGTATGTACAGTATACCGTATGTATGTACTGTACATACAGTACTGTATATCAAGTAATAATGTCTAGAAATTATTACATACATACATACATTACATTACGTATGTATGTATGTATCAGATCATACATATGTATGTATGTATATGTATCATATGTACATACACATATGCATACAATATATGTATGTAGATCACAGGGGACAGGGGTAGTCATTCATTATGCAGGTCATATGCACACATTACATACATACCTTTTTATCTATACGCACTTCAAACAAATGATCTGCTATCAAGGGTTGAGCACTTAACACAAGTCCACAGTTAAAATCTGCTGGATTCCGTATAGCTGTAGTATCTTTGTTGGTTAAAGTCACACGACCACCACAACGCCGGTGAAATGCGTGAGTTGTTTCTGTACTCGGTGTGGATACTGGTGGCGACATATTTTGACAATGCTAATATTAATTGCAGCCTCGGGCCCAACAAAAATGGAAGGGCCCTTAGCCTTCTCAGATAATTGAGACTCACTTTATTTGGAGTTACTAAACTGGTGGAGTCAGAAAGTTCTCAAATATTCACAAAAGTTTCTCATGAAAATGAAAACACAAAATTTTTTCTGGACCTCCTGCATTTAACCCAGCTGATCAGTGGTCCTGTGCACTCTGTGCACTGCTGGCTGCTGCCTGTGCACTGCTGTGCAGTGTGCACTGAGCGCAGTGCTTCCCTGCTTCCCCCTTCCAGCTTCCAGTACCCTACCCAGCCAGTAAACAGTATAGAGTATGTATAATGGTATGGTAATGGCAGTGCCGTCGAGTGCCGTACGGTCGTACATACAGTACAAATTGTTATTTTACTCACGGTTCAGAACAGCGCTGAGCAGCACCTACGTCAAGCGCGCGAAAGTAATTTAAACTGTTCAAGTAACGCAATTACTGATATGTACATAAATATCAACCGATAAAAAAAAAAAAAAGATTATACTATTATACATATTATGTCTTCCAAATCTGCGCACTTTCTGAGGTACGCGGGAATACTCTGTCGCTATCTCAATCGACACCCCCATACATATATATCTCTCAGAAGATAATTTATTTACCTTATACAACAACTTCATATATAAAAGTATTTATATAATTAAAGCAATTTGGACCACTTGCAATGAATGAACTTTTTAAAATAATTTGAAATATTCTTAAGGGAGTAGGGTACCGACCTTATATCTCAAAATCTAGAAGTGTTTTGAGTCTAAATTTGGTGTCATTGTGTAGCCAAGGGTCACACATAGCCGTGATAAAAACTTCATGATGTTTATTATGACTGTCCCGAAAAAAAGAATAAAAATATTGAAATTAACGTTGGACCTTTATATGGGCTTAAAATTTCAAAAAATCATACAAAATTAATTTGCACGGTGACCCCCCAATTTTTTTTTTTATATTTGAAATTGTCTCAAACTGAAGTATCATATTGTGCAAAATTCCAGATTTTTTTGAAGAGAAAAGTTTGAATCTAATGGCCGACGTCGTTCCCCTCTATACTCCCGAATGCATTTCTTATGGAGAAATTGTTTTCACTTTTATCTTTTGTTGCAACAATAAAAAACATTTCATTGTTAGTGGCTGGTAAAGTGGTCCATTTACTAAAGGCTATACAGCTAGGTAATACATTTAGACTGCCCGAAGGAAGCAAGAGAAGTATATATTTCAGAATAGAAAGTTGTGGAGGTCTAATCTATATCACTATAGAGTGACTATAGAGTCATGATATGTATATAAACAAATTTAGACTGGTCTGCCCTATAGAGGGCCGTGCAATATGAATAATTATTATATAATATATTGATGTTGTTGCGAGCAATATGTGTAAGGCGTTATTTGTCACATGTAGCCATATGTGTATCTCGTTTTTTGTCATGCAAAGCAATATATATGTATAGTCGAGTGCCATCTACATAACGTTCGGAAACGACTTACACATTTTGCTTAGCTTGATAAAAAACAAAATACACATATTGCCACGTGTGACAAATAACGACTTACACATATTGCTCGCAACAACATCGATATACTCTGTTAATATTATAGAGTAACTTCACAATCAGGAAACAGCCGACAGCTAATATATTATATGATCAGGATATAGTGCCATCATATACGTGCTTTATATACTTACATTAATACAGCTTTGGTCATGATATAGGATAGAGGTGTCATTTTGAACAGGTAACAGGAAGATTACCCTAGTTAAGTGAACAAAATAGGGGTATACAGTATTGATGACGATGGTATTATAGCCCATATGATCATAATAAACCCTGTTTTTGCTCACAAAAGAATGACTATACTTCATTAGAAATAAAAATCACCAATGAGGAACATATTAAACATTTATTTGATAATTCTAATACACATATATTAAGAGAGTCTTAAATTTTGTCGCAACTTGCATTTTTACTTCCATATCATCCTAGCCAAATGTAGGTAACATTATATTTGAAGTAGTAATAAGACATTATAGTTAATATTCTAACATCAGTGTATATATAAACTTTCCACTCCACTCCTTTCTTAATAAATATAACACTACTATATACTTGCATAAAAGTAAACAATATAAATAGAAAGGGAGGGGGAGGGGGAAAGGGGTGGGGGGCAAGCATGGGACATATGGGTTAAAATTAACAAATGAAATATTACACGATGGTGTTATTATTATTCTTTAGGAAAAAAAGATGAATGAAGATTGAAGATGCAGGACTAAATAATTATGCTGTTGCTTTTGCACTAACCACTGCTTCTCTGACTTTTGGCTGATATCGAAGATGAGCTGCCTTATTTTGTGATCCCATGGTAGGTAATGGAAGTGGGTGAATATGTGCACGTGCTCGCACTCGAACACCTGCAATATCTATTTCATAGAGAGCGTCTCGTGCTGACAAGAATTCTGGTGTTACTGGTTCACGATTAGGATTACGCACAAATCCCAAACACACAAGTTTATTAGCTGTAAATCCATACCTAAAATTGAAAAATTATAATAAATGTTCATTGAAAAATAGTAAAATAATAAAATAAAGTTTGTATAATAGGAATGTTGAAAAGCAATACTGTATGTTACTAATATATAATCTGTAATTCTAATTTAATGTATATGTGCATGCGTGTTATTTTTACTTTAATTGTAATTCTTTGATTATTTGTACTGACTTGTGACTTGTGAGTGTACCGCCAATGTATTGGGCGCAAGCCTGTTTTTAGTTGACAAATACATAAATAAATAAATAATAATACCCTGCTGATGTCACAGAACCAACGTATTCTCCATTGCGATAAACTGGTTCTCCACCCCAAGGCCAGGTATCTCTATCTGGATCTATTCCATCCAGATGAAACATTACTAAACGTTTGTAAACTCCTTGGGCTTTTTGCTTTTGAAGAGCAAATTTTCCAATGAAGTACTCTTTCTGAAATAAATAAATAAAATAACAACTAAATGGAAGAAAAAAAATGAAAGTTTTACAACTAACAACGAACAAAATGTAAAAATTATTTTCATCAATTCATTTATGCAATTTCAAAATTGCATCCCAATCACACTTTATTATGTTTAGCCTATCTGAATTCAGTTTTTTGTACTTTATAAATATTTATATGAACAGAAACAACCTTCCTTCTACTCGCAATAACAGCAAGAACTTGATAGTTTTTTTTTTTTTTTTTTTTTTTTTTTGGCCCACTCAACTATTATAATATACTGTACTGCAAGTGTGCTAATTAGTAAATAGTGTATTAGATGTCACCAGAGGATTCTTACATCAAGCTTGACTTTGTATCCTCTACCAACTTCGTATGGGGTAGTTACACTATCAAGCTCCTCAGCCCAGAATGGAACAAATCGTTCGATACGTAAGAAACGTAAGGTCAGATATCCAACATTTCGAGCACCATAATCACGTCCCACCTGCAATAAACCAGAATGTTCGTTTTCTCACTTTTTTATATCACATTAGCTTGAATAAAAAATAAAAGTTATTAGAGGTAAAAGAAAAATATGAAATATACCTATTCCAAAGAACAAGCTAATTATAAATATGTATTTCTAGAATGAACAAAATCTGCTTATATGACCATGCTAGGAAAAAAAAACAAAAAACATTTGCATAAACTACTTTGCAAGTCAGTAAGTTAGTTTTAGATTTAGGTATAGCCAAAATTTAGCATTCAATGCTGAATATTGATATAAATTTATATTAAAACAATAAAATGCATTAACATTTATTGCTACATTAAATATAACAGATTCATAAAATTATAATTTCACATAGGAAAACATACTTTCATAAGTCGATCATAAACGTGAAGGGCATACTCAGATGGTACATAAAGACTGTATCCTGGCTCGCCTGTATTTGTGAACGCCATTACCATTACATCCGAAGCATAGCCAACATTGACTTTCTAAAATGAATAAGTTCACATATTATTATTTACAAGTAAATAAATGGCCTTGATTTTTCTCATGATAAAAATAATACCTTGTATGTAAATGGGTGTAAATGCATGTCAGAATTAGAAAGCTCTGACATCAGTGCTTGGGCTTTTGGTCCAAGAATATTAAGAACCGTAAACATTGATGTAACATCAGTTAATGCTACTGACTGGTCACTTGGTAAATGACGCCTCATCCACTCAAAGATTCGAGTCTGCTGATTTGTTGGAGATACCATGAAATAACTGTGAAGAAGAAATTTATGTGAGTCTATCATTACTTTGCATTAGGATCAAACAAAGTTTATTTTTTCCTTTTTACATTTTTTTTAAGTTCAAAAAAAAAAAAAAAAAAAAAAAAAAAAAAAAAAAAAAAAACTACAGTATAGGGTGTATAATAGTCTATATACTGTAATTATGAATACTGTATTTATGTTTATCTCTAATCTTAAATTTTTATTGCAAATGAAATAACAGAGGCACAGCATATAAATAAGTCAGATATAAGATAAGCAGGGTCGGATAGGCTAGTTGGAGGCCAGTTGGCAATTTAGAAATACGGGGGAAACTCTTGAACCAGTTATGCCCACTTTTTGAGGTGGGCCCATCAAGGGGCCAAAAACCTAAGAGGCCAGTCGACAATTGTCAACCAAATCTTATAGCCAATCTCACCCTGAATACTAATACTGAAATAAAATTTTATAAAAATGCACATAATCTCAAAATATATATCAAGTCTTCCGGATAGAAATGTCGTTGTAGAGTTTTTTTGTGATGCGACCTTGAATCTTACCTGTTCTTTTCATAGAACTCATAGTCGCATGGCAAAAAAACTCTACTACGACATTTCTATTCGGAAGAACTGATATACTATTATAATGTAAACAGAAAAGTATGTAACAGAGATTTTAAATTTTAGTTTTAAGTTTTGTAGCAGGGAAAAAATAAAAAAAATTCAATTACCAGCTAAATGAAACCACCTGCACCAAGCAAACAAACACACACACACATACATTTCCTATTATGTATGTGAATGTCATAGGATATAAAGAAAAAAATAATATACACTTCATACCTGTTTTCTGTTTGCCGTACAAGCATACAATCATTTTCATATCCACCGCGTTCATTCTGCATACCAGCATGAGCGATTCCACCGACAGGAATATTTACGTCATTGGAACATAGTTGCTGTAGGTAGCTAACCACTTCTACTCCTGCTGCCTGATTGTAATAGGATGTACCATATTTTATAGCACACATGCCTTAGCAATATAAGCAAATACATACAATATTAATAAAGCACTTTCATCAGAGTGATCGTTAACCATTAATAGGCAAGGTAAAATATCAGTTATTCATTGCACAACAGTTATTAAAGCATAAAAGGACATGTTTATACCCACAGCATACCTAAAATTTCTTCCAAGGCAACCATAACTGTGATATATATTATAATATAGATATGTATAGGCCTATAAAAGGAAAAATCGTCTCCCATTCCCCAATTTTTCTTAATCTATATATCGATGCTTACCCGTCGAAGTGAACGAACTACACTTTACAAATTCCAAGTTCCCCCATCTAGTTCTCACATTAAAACGCATAGAAGCGCCAAACGCAGATTGTTCATTTTGAGTAAAATTTGTAAAGTGTTGTTCCTTCACTTTGAGGGTAAACATCAATATGTGCTTTTCTATTATATAATGATAGCCTATAATATTAATTTACTCCCAATCACCATTTTAAATATAAAAGGTGGGCAAGCAGAGGCATACAAGATTATGTTTATATTTGTCAAATATATACAGAACAGAAAAAAGCTTTTCAAAACCAAATAATATAAAATATGTAAAAATGTATGTAGAATATATCAATAAATCTCTATTGTATCAAAGACATTTCATCAGTACTTACCACCAATGTGTCAAGTGTTTACACAGTTGTTACAATAGCCATGTATATGGAATACAAATGCTTGTCATATGGAAGCAGCTACTGACTACTACACTAGCCACTTTTATGACAAGTACACATGAAATGTTTCCTATTGTGAATAATGAAATTACTACATAATTTAAATTTCTGATTCATTACACAAAACGTGCGTCAAATTTATACTGTAACTATTTTTATGCAACTACATGATTATGGCAGATAGGAAACTGGAAAAAAAAAAAAAAAAAAAAAATCTAAAAGTGAAAGTGAGAAAAATTTGAATTGTAAATTACTGTAAATTTATTATCTAAAAGCAATTTCATTAGTCATTTAAACTCAACATCCCAAGCATGTAAACAATCCCCTCCCCACATCCCTGACCCCAAAAAGTATGAGCAAAAATAAAATCAAAATAATTTCAAAGAAAAAAAATATTCATAAGAACCAAAATTACTAAAACTTTTTTAATGCTAAAGAATATTAATACAGAATATAGAATTTATTTTATTTTCTCTTTAATTTAGCCTGCATTAATTCCATACTAGACCTTAAAAATGCATAAAGAATTAACAAAAATTCCATATCTTTGGAAGCCAAAATCTAATTGTTGCTCTTTTAAATATAATTTATCAATTGATGATCATACTTTTGTGCAATCATCCCAATCAGAAAAAAAAGTATTTACTGCTCTTGCAAGAATATTTTATTTATGCGAGGACATAGCGTGCAAACAAAAAAGCGGCGGCGAAGCTAAAAAATAAAAAGTGCTTGATAGACACTACCTCGTCGTCTCCGTTCGACCTTCTGTCAGACTGTGAAGAACAGTAAACATTATATATCAAATTTTAAGCATTTTGATAAATAGTATTGTAAATATTTATATTCAGGATAGCGCTGTTTAAAATAAGGCCTCTCATTGTTGTTGTAGTCTTCAAAATGTTGGGATTGAAGCATGCATGCAAAAATATTGAACATTAAAATGAACCTATGTATAAATTTAACTTTAAAACATTGACACTTACTTTGATTTCAATTTTAGTAAAAGATGACATGTCACAGATGCCAACTCCTTCATGGCAGGCAAGAAACTCATCTCGCATGAAATCAAAAAAGTGGGGCTTTCCAAAGGTTCCAGCAGGCATTTCTGGCAATGGTCCGCCTCCTAGTTAACATTTATTATTATTATTTACTAAAATATTTACACCAAATTTAAATGATGCAGCTTTCAACTTACGTTCATAAGTTGAATCAAAGTATAGAGGCCTTTCATATCCCATGCGTGTGCCAAATACAGCTCCACTGTTTTCTAAAACTCCATACAATGGTGAGCAGCGCAGTCCACGAGCGTATTTGTATTCACATTGCAATGGGTACAAAACAGAATAGTGACTGCAATTAAAATATTACATTATTTTACATTCTAATCAATTCATCTCTAGCTATATTACCGTCCAACAACTTCCCGAGTGCGTTCTCTAAGATAGCTACGGTTGTTATGCAAGTCCAGAAATCTTCTTACATCAAATGGCAACAACTCTGTAGTAGGTTCACCCTCAATAATCCATTCAGCTACAGCTCGACCAATGCCACCAGCACCTTGCAGTGAATTACCATTCATACCTACTGCGACAAAGTAGTTGTCTACCTAAGAACAAAAACATGAAAGCACAAAAATCATATTGTCTATCTTTATATTATTATCAAATATTCAATTCACCTCTGGAGTTTCACCTAGGATCCATTTACCATCTGGTGTAAAATTATCAGGGCAATTTGTAAGTGTAGGATTTTTACATTCCTTTAACACTGGCAAACGATGCATAGCTTTTTCCCACAAAGGTCCTTAAAAATAATTAAAATCAACAATATAGTAAAGTGCATTTTGAAAACTGAACTACAAATTGAAACATACTGAAATGATCCCAGTCTGCTGGTAATTCTTGCTGCCATTCTTTAGGTATTTTCCGTGATGAAGTAAAAGCAGGCTTGGCCTCTGGCTCGAAACCACCAATTAATATACTTCCATTATCCCATTCTCTAGCATAAGTATGAGAATCGTAATCACGAATTTTCGGGAAAATTTTCCCTGGTTCAAGGATATTAGATTCAGTGGTGACGTAAAAATGTTCAGCTGGGTGTGCAGGGATCCGAACTTTTGGTTTACATCTTTGCCCCAATTCCCAAGCCCACTGGAAAGTAAAATAAGTAAAATTATCCAAAATTTTCATGGATATTACAGTGTTGATACTACTTACCATTCCAGCACAGTTAACAAAATATTCACATTTAACAGTACCAAGACTAGTTTGTACTCCACTAACACGACTATTATCTGTAAGTACTTGTTGAACCTCACAACCTTCTACAAACTGTGCTCCTGTATAGAATAAAATATTCATATTAGACTCACATTTTTCCCTTATAAGAATGCTTTATAGTTTTGCACTAATGGTATAGTTAATAATATCTACTGCAAAAATAATAAAACAATATAATTGATGTGATTAGTTTTAAATACCTACCTCCTTCTTTTGCAAGTTTGGCAAGGACCATGCAAATAGCTTTCGGTGTGGCTACTGCATCTTCAGGAACCCACACTGCACCAACTAAATCTTCAGTACGAAGATATGGGTGCAACTGCCGTAATTCAGCACTGTTTAAAACCTAACAATAAAATAATAAACACATTTGAAATACAACAGTTAATCACTTTATTTTGAAGGATACACAAACACACACACACACATTCACAAAATAAATTACTAATAATTGAATACAAATATTGAATAATAACAAATAAATGTAAAATAACTACATAGCTCACCTCACAATGAAGACCTTTTGGAAGATTGTAGCTCATTCGACGTTTCAGAGAAATTAATCTATCTTTAGTTTGAGCAAGATTTACACTACCACATTGTTTCAAACCTGTAACAAGGGAAAGGAGTTGATATGACTCTACAATAATTGCATATATTTCTCATTTTCCAAAAATTAAATAACTGTTTGTGGCTTTTTTTTTATAATGTCTTATTACATGTCACAGTATGTATAATTTTCTTTTAATCATTTTTATTGTTGCTTTTTATTTTAGTATTATTATTGTAGCCAATAAATGACATACAATTTAGATTGATGGATTTTGTTTAGACCAGAAAAAAAGCAGCATTGAGAGAATACAAATGTTAAAATGTGCCGTACGGCTTACAATATGTAGCATTGCTTAAAATTACAGAGTACAGTATACTTCATTATTATAACTTGTACCCTACTATATTAATCAATTTAAGGAAAAAAACATCGCGGTTAGGATCAATTATAAAGAAAAGGATAGAAAAACCAGCAAGGGCCTTACCACAGTAGAAGTTCTATGGAGAGGTCGAGGTCTTGCATGGCACAGTATAATGTTATAAAAGTTTCTTTATAACTGAGAGCTTTCGTCATATGATAATGACATTATCAATCAAAAGAGAAAATTACTTGAGCACATCACTGAGCAGTGTCTTGTCTTGTACTGCCGTGTTATGCTCTTGCTGGTTTGGAGTTGAGTTGGTGGAGAGGGGTGGGGGTGGAGTAGGGAATCAGGGAAGGAGTGTGAATGAGTGAGGGAAGGAGTGAGTGATGGAAAAGGTGGGGAGGGGAGCGGGAATAGGGTATATTTTTGAAATATGTTAGCGAATATTAAGTCCAGGCAGCCCTTGGGCTTTTCTGGATCTTAATATATGTTGATATGCTAATTCATATTGTCGTAATGTCGCATAGTTGGCTGGGCCCGGAATAGTGCGAAGTATTGTTGATTTATAACATAATTGGAAATTTGATATGCCATGAGAGGCTGCATGTTCAGCCACAGGTTTTTCCATCTCATTGTTTTTTACGGATTGTCTGTGGCCATTCATGCGGTCTCTCGCTTTTTGTGTGGTTAAGCCTATGTAAAATGCTTGACATTTTTCCTGTTGGCCTGTGGTGGGGTTGGTGGTATGTTGGGTACATTCAAGTTTGTAGATTACGTTTTCTGATGTGCAAGTATTGTGGCCGTGGATAGGGTATAACATTATACTGTGCCATGCAAGACCTCAACCTCTCCATAGAACTTCTACTGTGGTAAGGCCCTTGCTGGTTTTTCTATCCTTTTCTTTATCATTGACCCTACTATATTAAGGCCAATAATATTCATTCAATGAGACTCTAATTAACAATTTGATTGGTTCCTACATATTATTAACACACATATATACAGAATTTCCATAACTTAATAATAGAGTAACATTTAATTTAATTAAATATTAAAAATAGTAATACCCTACTATTCATAATTTATTAAATTCAGAATCTATTAATTACGTCAAGTACATTGACTAACAAAAGTAAACATTTTTAATGTAGGTAGTCAATTAGCAAATTCATTTAAAATTATTATTACGGTGAAGTATATACTCACCAAGGTCATATCCTTGCTCTTGCAGTTGGCGATACAATTTTATACTATAAGAGATAAGGTGACGATCAGAAGATGGTTTAAACAAACCAAGAGTTCCAGATCCAAAATTTGATGTTCCAGAACCAATTCTACAATTAAATACAAAATAATCAACAAACAAACAAAACAAAGCATCACATATATGGGTTTATATTCAATAATAAATTATGTGATACTGTAATGCTATCATATACACAGTCTAAAATACAGTACAGTATTTAACAATAACAAAGGTCATAAAATGTATAACAAAAAATTTGTAATATTAAACTTAATATTACAAAGTAGAAAGTACACTAAAAAACATGTAGTACATCATGTAACGATAGGGTGTGTAAGCATGACGTCATTCTGAGTGCTTTCCGATGCTCTTCTTGAGCAATGAATAACATTGCTCAGCATAGGACAAACGTAGGTTTTGGCTATTTTCTTTGGAACATTAGCTATTTTTTGGCCATTTTTATTTTTCTTGCATACTTGAGGTACTAATTCAACCTGTTAACAGCATCAATGCTCTCAAAAATATTGCGAAGTATTTTTAAACTGGCAAAATGTGCAATTTTCCTATACCGGCCAATGTTATTTAGAACTCACTTATGACGTCAACTTTAACATGAATGAAACCACCCTATAGCACTATTTTCCATATAACAAGCTAAATCCACTTGTTACCGTATCAACATTATGAATCATTCAGGTAAAGGTATGCAAATTGACTTTATGAAGAAGTGTATTTAACTCATTTCGATACGGAACAATACAATATAATAGTAGATTTTGTATATCAATCTTGTTGCGAACAAAATGTCTATCTCGTTTTTTGTTACGTGAAGCAAAATGTCTATCTCGAGCGCCATCTCCATAACCCATAACGTTCGGGATCGAGATAGACATTTTGCTTCCCATGACAAAAAACGAGATAACATTTTGTTTGCAACAAGATCGATATCCAGTATCCAGGCCTGAATCCACCAGAATACCAGCTTTACTAGTACTGTGTACTGTACCATTTTATTTTTTATTATTATTTTTTGTTACTAATGCAAATTAGACGAGACTTCATATGTCAACATATCGTTCAGGTTTTTCCGAGCAAAAAAAAAAAAATAATAATAATAATAATAATACCTAATAAATAAATAATAATATTAGTCTGACCTACTCATTTTCAAAATCTAGAACTGTTTTGTTTTCATTTTTTACCTTTAAATGTTTGAAAACTGGAATCAGTTTATTTTCACCCTACTTTAGTATATTTACAGTATTACAAGACAGTAGAAAAATTATTAAAATTCATTTTTAATATCTCTCAGTATTTATACAACTGACAAATTTACACACACAGCTTTTCTCGGAGTTTAATGCCACAAGCATTCAACATGTGTTTAATACTGTATCTCTGTGCCAGCAAGATTTTCACCAAACTTTGGGATCGTCTTCACTATTTAAGGCTTTAGCTGGTCATTACCTCTATAATTAATTGTTGTTTAAACTTACCCTATTATACTATCCACAATGATTTATTTTCCCATTATTTATTGTTTTTAGCAATGAATTAAAGGAAATTCAAACCATTTTGGTTTGGGTATATTTTCAAAGGAAAGAATACAGAAACCAACAAGTGCCAATCACCAACGATGAAATGGTGGAGATCCTGATAACACAGATAACAGCAGGCTCGGACTGGCCATAATAGTTATAGTCATTAATGCTGTTCGTAAACCCTGTTCTCTTGCACCAAAAAATGCGCTTTCCATTTGAATAACCAAAGGCGATCGTCATTTTAGGGGCAGAGATCAGGGTTTACGAACAGCATTATTGATAGTGGACGAGAATCTCCCTATTTTTGGAAGTCCCTTGGTCCCTCAAAAGGGCTTCACCAGGATGTTACGCTCCTTTTTAAGGCCTGAGAGGATGTTACACCTCTTAAACGGATGAGGCCCCTTGAGGGCCAGTCTGACCCTGGTGAACAGTTTCCGTACATACATTATACAGTACGTGTATGTATGTATGTATATATTGTGTATATACAGGGCTTAAAGTAAACTGGAGCGGCGCAGCTCAGGTAAAAAGTTCAGAATTTAACATTGCGCTTGGGAGCTATAGGAGCTACGGTGTGCTATTATTTTGAGTTCTTATTGAGCATCGAGGGCTCCGCAAAATAATTTTTCTACTTTAAGCCCTCTGGTATACATACATGTTAGCTCAACTGACGCAAATTCGCTTATGATGTTAAGATGTAATAAATTTGGTAAAGATGGGATGATACGCATACACATAAACAAATGATGATATGAGTGAAATAAAATTTTAGTACCTGTCTTTTTCCAATATAAGAACATCCTTCCATCCACTTTGCACTAGGTGGTACGCAACCGAGTTGGCTACAGTTCCTGCTCCACAAATTACAACTTGCGCCTGACTAGGAAAATTGACTGGCCTTTGACTTTGTGCAGAAATGAATCTTCGAATTGAATGAGCAGGGTCATTTAGACGAGATGCACAATATCGTGCCCAACCTCCTGACATTTTAAAAATCTGTAGTAGGTTTAGAGAAATTTGATCATTTGACTGAGCAGTTTTAAGTACCAAGTTTTATCACAGACTCTAACAAAATGCTGCAACTTTCTGAACTATCTATTATTTGCTAATTTTCATATTGCTCATCAAATTTCTTACTGAATATAGAAGAAGATTGAAACCATAGTCAAGGATCACCAGAAATGTAATTCTCCGTTCTCCGCTTCTGCAGAGTGCTGCACTCTGTAAACATACAGTATAGAGGAACTAAGTGGGAACCAAACTTCAAACTATCCTGCAAAGTATGCAACTATATTCCCGTGTTTGCTCAAAAAGTTGCCTATACACTACGGGGCTTATAGTGACTCATCAATATAATTTTGACCAATATAAAAGGTGTTAATTTCTAATTGAAATATTGAAATGTGATCAAATCATTATTATTATAAACAATATTATTATTGCAAAACACGCATCGAATCGACCGTCAAAACAGCAAATTAAAATCGTTATTACATGATATGTGCCGTGTCTGCCCACGCGTATATAAATTTTTTATGTTATATTTTTTGTATAAAAACTTTTTTTTTCTGGATTATTATTGTTATTTTTTTTTATTTGTGAAAATGAGGAGAATTGGAATGTAATGTACGTATTTCATACAAAAATTAATAAATTATTTTATATACAATTATACAGTTCAGTGGATATATGTGTAAGATAAAATATTTTCTGTTATACAGGGTGTCCATAAAGTCTCTGAGGGTGTTTAGACGTTAATAAAACACATAAGGCTCAACGTAAAATAAACTTTTTATATATCAAATTAAAGCTTGAATTATGACAATTTTGAAAATCAAAACATAAATGCAATCAGATGATTATTAATCTTGCTGTATCAAAAACCGCAAAAAAGAGAAAATTGACGTCCGATTTGCACATTTTAACGCTTGCATCATCTGAAAAAACACATACAGATTCAAAACTTGTAAGGTCTCACTCAAATTTTCTGAAACATTACCTCAAGGCCTCTCAACATGCGCCCATTGGTAGCACGACACACGTCGAGACGAACCTCTAGCTCGCGCGACACGTTGCGGAGAGTCTGAGGAGTGATGGCCTCGATAGCGGCGGTGATACACTGCTTCAACTCACGCATGTCACGCACCTTCGTCTTGAAGACTTGTTCCTTGACGTAGTCCCAGAGACAAAAGTCGGGTGGCGTTAGATCAGGAGACGAGTGCATTGCGTGTTTGTGTGATAAAGTAAAAACTGACAGAACGTGTGTTTCTGGAGCACTGAACGTCCAGACACAGCTCGTACTTTCGAACGTGACAGTCCCAAGGTAATTATTTGGTGCGCAGTCCTGTACGATTGTGTGATTAGCCCGTTCTTCTTCCACGAGTTAACTGTCCACTGGAACAACTACCTGAACATGTTTGAGATTTACGCCATCCCTCAGCTGCTGCAGGCCCAGACGGAGTGGGGTTACGAGCTCATCTTCCAGCAGGACGGAGCGCTCCCATATTGGGCGCACGTTGTCAGAGACGAGCTGGATTAGGTGTTTCTAGGCCGATGGCTACGTCGTGGTGGACCCATGGCGTGGGCTCCCAGGTCTTCTGATCTCACGCCACCCGACTTTTATCTCTGGGGCTACGTCAAGGACCAGGTCTTCAAGACGAAAATGCGTGACATGCGTGAGTTGAAGCAGCGTATCACCGCCGCTATCGAGGCCATCACTCCTCAGACTCTCCGCAACGTGTCGCGCGAGCTAGAGGTTCGTCTCGACGTGTGTCGTGCTACCAATGGGCGCATGTTGAGAGGCCTTGAGGTAATGTTTCAGAAAATTCGAGTGAGACCTTACAAATTTTGAATCTGTATGTGTTTTTTCAGATGATGCAAGCGTTAAAATGTGCAAATCGGACGTCAATTTTCTCTTTTTTTGCGGTTTTTGATGCAGCAAGATTAATAATCATCTGATTGCATTTATGTTTTGATTTTCAAAATTGTCATAATTCAAGCTTTAATGTGATGTATAAAAAGTTTATTTTACGTTGAGCCTTATGTGTTTTATTAACGTCTAAACACCCTCAGAGACTTTATGGACACCCTGTATATGACACAAAATGCGATTATTATATAATAAGTTCCTCATTTCTTTTTAACAAAACTGCCCTTTAATATTAGCATATAAATAAAAAAAAATAATAAAAAAAGACAGACATATAGATTATACATATTTGAGTTTTAGAATGTAGAAACGAGAACATTATACAAAAAAAGTTTATACTGATATATATTCTTGATTATGAAAAACATATTCTTAATAGATGAAAATTTGTCTAAAGAATAAGGTATATAATATATTACAATTATATAAAAAAAATTTAAAGGACTATAGAACAGGTTCTAATTGTTATAACTATAAAAACAAAATAAAAAACGTGGGAAAGGTAAAAATTCATTTAAAAAAAAGAAAACATATTTCTCTCTCTCATTTATGGATTTAATATGGACATTTTTTTTTATATATAGTTTAATTTTTAGTTCATATTATTGAACTTTCCGTACATATAACCAGATATTTTGACTGTACAAAATATATGAGATAAAAAAAGAAAGCAATAAAATTATTGTTTTTACAAAAATACAAGTAAAAATAGCATCAATAAAAACTAAAAACTTAAAATAATCAAAATGTGATATTCGTAACAGCACTGTTTTTTTTATTACATTTTCTTGATTTAATATAGCTGCAAGAAATTTGCAGAAAAATCGGGCGATGTCAATTGGGATGATGAAAATTTTACCACTCAAAATTTAGATTTTAAATGCAAAAGGGATGATTTTTTGTTATGGGATAATTGAAACTTTATTGAATCGTGGAGGTATAGAAAAGAATACTTGCGGAAAAGTCTACAGAAATTCATTTCTTACAATAAAAAACAATCATTCCATTTTTTATAGTTTTAATTTTGGGTGACACATTCTTCGATGCGTTAACGTCATCCGATAGTTTTGGTGTATATTTTTTCAGATAAAATCAGTTAAAAAACACAATTACTTTAGGTTTATTACCATGACGTGTTGTAACAAACGTACTAAAATTATCGGAAGAAAATAATTTCTTACAAAGAATTTCGTTTTATTTTTTATAATAACTTTCAATTTTGAGTGGGCACGAATTACGTCGCATTCTTCAATGGTGACGTTACCCGATAGTTCGATGAAATAATTCAGTTTTTATATCTAAATGAAAAGTTGCTATTTAAACATTAATATATTTGACTATTTTAAATGATGTGCAATTTTTACTGAAAAATTAATAATGAAACTGATATTTTTATTGTCTATATCTTTATTGATTAACATTATTGAATTTTTACTTCTATTTAAGCAATTTAAAGGGGATAAAAGTCAATTTTATGTATTGGGTGTCTTTGAAAAAAAATATACTAAGGGCTGTAAGCTGCAACCTCTAGTTAAACCTTAGTTATCTTTTTTTAATTGTTGCAACAATCAAAATAACAACTTAACTACGGTTTAACTACTTAGTTAGCGTCGCAGCTTACGGGGGTAAAATGAAATTGAATCTAAATACTAAATACAGAATACTATAAATAATGGTATAAATATAAAATATAAAATATATATAAAATATATAATATAATAAATTAAAATAATAAATTATATAAAATATATAAAATATATAAAATATAAAATAATGGTATAAAAATTTGTCTTTATACCATCCCATATAAAAACAGTTCAAAGATTCAAATTGAGACAAGACCCCGTGATAAAAAGGGTGTATAAAAAAGCAATATGTATATTGCAATTACTTCGAATTGCTATCATGACACTCTATCGTCAACACTCTATCATCTAACTGATGCAAGTGTGCTCTGCTATCATATGTTTTGTTTTTGTTGAAAATAAGCGAAATATAGACCAACAATTAATAAACTTCTAAATATTAAATCCACTTTACACTCATTTCACCTATTTACATTTTTTTTCTGTTACAATATATATTATGTTTTTGATATATACCTAGCCCAATCGAACATAAATAATTTGTTAAAGAAATAACGAATATTTATATACAATAAATTTATCCTTGAAGTCTTTTGGTTATATGTTACACATTTTAAAATGAGAAATGACATTTTTTAATGCTATAATGTAAAAGCAATAATTTTCACTCAAATAAATATAAGAATTATGTATCGAGAAAAAATAGTGCAAATTTGCACTCGGAATGCGTAGTATTCTGTAACACATGAGAGTTCGAATAATAAAATAAGACTGTGTCGGATCGGAGGTATACAGACAGTAGATATCAGGACTTGATCTTAAAAAAGAGCTATATAAAAATAAGCTTATTAAAGTCATTATTTAATGTTCTATTCTAGCTGTCTAGAATATAATATATGTCTAGAATATATATATATATATATATATATATATATATATAATATAAATATAATTAACATCTTTTATTTTTTATTATATATTTTTTTAAGTGTTCGTAAGCCTATACCATAAATTGAGAACAGAGGTAGTATTATACCACGTATATACATATATACATGTTACATTATATCATAAATTCAATGTATTTATATATTTGGCTATTTGTACGTGGCGTGTACATTTAATTAATACTTATATACAAAGACTAAAAGAGAAAAAGTGTAAGTAAATGTAAACCCAATGGATTACAAAAATGAAAACTTTCAAAGCATCCATAATTGTATAAGAATTGTACAGAGTTTCTTCATTTCTCATCTGTGGCATTACATCACGCCAATATGGAATGTTTGTTGACGGAATTTTGTAATCCAAATTTCCGATTAATTTATCACCAAGGGTAATTAAGATCGAATCATCATCTAGGTCCCACATAAGCACAAATTTATGTAATGCATTGCAAAAGGATCGAGCACGAACGCTGGAATAAAAAGTTAAATCAGATATAGAAATGAAATAAAAAACAAACGGATATATAATGAAAGTATCATGAAGTATTCGTCTTTATGAAAAAAATATTACAGTTATTGGCTGGATAGTTATTAATTTAGAGATTTTTAATGTTTGTGTACATAAAATGATAAATTTATGGATAAACTTTACATAAAAGAACGTTATTACGTTATTAGTGTATAAAATGTAATTAAATTTTTATCAACACAGGGGGCACAGGGGTATAATCAAAAGATTTATAACTATATATATGCATAAATAGTTTTAATATTTAACTATATTTATACTATAGTATAGCCGTATATTAGAATTTTGAATTATTATGGAGCAAATTATCAATTAAAAATAGCAGTTTTTTTAAAATTTATTATTAAAAAGAAAAAAAAAATTAACGCGAATCTATAGTATTATCCCTATTAAAAAATACCCAGCCTCAGTATGGTAATTTTCTCAAAAACACCGAAAAGGGTGTCAAAATGCTAAGAAATTTGGATTTTCTCATCCTTTACTCGTGCCACCGGGATTTGACTAGCGCGCTCCACTGATATAAGGAATACAGTATAATAATATAGTAAAAGGTTATTAGGTTTTTTATACATACTTTGCAAGAGGAGCTTTCAAAATCTCTAACCCTTCAGTGGTAAGATACATCTTCATATCTCGTACGGCAATAGGACATTGATCTTCTGAAAAGAAAAATACAAATAAGTCCCAGCAAATTAGGCACGCTTATAATATAATACTTTTGTATGCGTCTATTGAAAAAATAATATTTACCTTCATTAATAAGATATTTATATTCTAAGCCATTAATGTAGACTCTCCATTGAAACGAATACCATTTCTAAAAAAAATGTACATAATATAGAAAATAAATAAAACGTAAAGACAGCTAGAGAGAGAGAGAGAGAGAGAGAGAGAGAGAGAGAGAGAGAGAGAGAGAATACTGCTAAGTGCTAAACCCTCACAATGCGCCTTATTATAAGTTATAAATTATTATTATTATTAATTAATGCTATAAAAAAAATAAAATTTACATGTTTAAAAAGTACATGATGTCAATTTAGGAACAATTAAATGTTATCCTTAATAATGTATCTATTATTAACATAATTGCAATATAGCCAATTCCCTATTCCATTACTATTTTATATGTGTGCCGTGTATAATATATAATATTATACACACATACATATAAGAGTATATCTCACGCATCTCGGCTCATTATTGCCCATAATGCGATTGCCTTCACAAAACACATAATCTTACAGAGTTACATTTTGTTGCTGTTTTTGTAAAAACAGTTATTTTAATTATAGACCCGGGCCCCCGTTTATTTACAAACAAATTAATAGTTTTGTAAAGTGCATTATTTCAGGCTTAATAAATTAACACAAGAAAAATGAAACACTCATTTATATAGAAGTGCACGTGTATATAGTTACCTTTTTCACAATTTTTTTGGTTTTAACTTCCACGATCTTCATATCAACAGAGGGGCTGTTTTTCTCCATATGCAGACGGCCACTTCGTGATAATTTAGCTATAAAAATTAGATTTTTTTTTTGTAAAAATATTATATATGCATGATTAATCAAGATCAAATGATAAATATAATTCAATTCAATCTTATTGAATTTAACGTAAGGAAATAAATATGCAACTAATTATTATATATTTAGCGTACGTTTGTATTATAAATGGATTATTATATGTTAGATCATAGATGACATACTAATTCAGATATTTGTTTATATATACAGCAATGAGGAAGACTAATGATTTTTGGGACAGCATTTGAGCACATTTTTAGAAAGAGCATAATTAGTAGATTCTATTGACATCAATATTTACCTTTATTACTTAAATTTCAGCGATTAATTAATGATTTAAAAGTGGCAGCCACGCCCCCAAGAAGCCTGTGCCGTTAGTCATTTGTTTGAATTTGCAGCGGAGTCTGATGTTCTTCTGCAAATTTGGATACGAGAATTTAAAAATTCGCGTAAAATTTAAAATCTCGTATCCAAATTTGCAGAAGAACATCAGACTCCGCTGCAAATTCAAACAAATGACTAACGGCACAGGCTTCTTGGGGGCGTGGCCGCCACTTTTAAATCATTAATTAATCGCTGAAATTTAAGTAATAAAGGTAAATATTGATGTCAATAGAATCTACTAATTATGCTCTTTCTAAAAATGTGCTCAAATACTGTCCCAAAAATCATTAGTCTTCCTCATTGGAACTTTTTGAGTGTAGTCCAGACATTTATTTTTCATGAAAATAAATACAATACATATTGAATACTTGAAATGTTTACAAATATGAATTAACAAAACAGACATTTTTAATATATTTATAAATAATTAATTTAAACTTATAATATAATACAGCTTACATTGAAAACTAAAATCATCATCGAACTTCGCAATAGGCCTGCTAGAGCGAGACACATGCTCCATCTAAACAAAACAAAATAAAACAAATTAATAAATAGGTAAAATTGCGATATATATTATTGAGATACGTATGATATCACACACACAAAAATTCACGTAAAAATTATCACAAGAAAAATGAAACAATCATTGATATAGCTCCCGAGTGGCACAGAAACTATGAACTTACAAACGTTTTACTATGAATAATCTGCGCGAAGCCCTTTTATTATAGACTTTACTATGAACTTGCTTGTAACAACTATGAACGATTTTATTTCGTCGAGCTAGCTCAGTTTTATTTGGGCTGAATTTCCTATGAACTGGGTTGAATTTGCTATGAACGCAAAATTGTGACCTGAACTTTCTATGAACGAAAAGGTTTTCTTAGAATTTTCTATGAACTAAAAAAAAAAGGTCCGCTATGAATTACCTATGAACTGGGTTGAATTTGCTATGAACGCAAAATTGTGACCTGAACTTACTATGAACGAAAAGGTTTCTTAGAATTTTCTATGAACTAAAAAAAAGGTTTGCTATGAATTTAACCTGACCATTTTTTATGCGATTTCATTTTAATAAAGTTAAGAAGGTTCATAGCAAATTCATATCAGAATTTTAAAGATAGAATTTTTCTACAACCAAATAGAGAGTTGGGGACTTCAATTTTTTTCACAATTTTGCTAGCGTATGTTGTGCTTGCAGTTGAAGAAAAACTTTGAAGAGTGAAGACATACAAGTGAGGCTGCGCGTTTCTGGAGTTTCTAATTAATATATATATATTTGATGCACTTATGCAACGAAAATGACTGGAGTGTAAAAGACTACCAATTACGGGAAGTACATTTTTTTTTATTAATATCATATTGATTGTTGAGATTGAGTGTACTTTGTGAATAATTATGTTTGTTTTTTATTTCAGATCATTATAACTGCAGCGGCCAAGTACCACAGCCACGACTCTGACTGACTGTTCGACGGATATGGATCACGCGGCGCGGACTGCACACGTGTAAAGATGATATACCGCACTTACAACAACGCTTTTTTTTTATATGAATATTTAATAAAATTTACTATGTTAATAAATACAATTAATGCAATTAAAACCTATAACATTTCCTGAAGTATGGCAACCATGTTTTGCCAGCAAAATAAAAAAGGGGAAGAGGAGGGGGTAGGGGTGGAATGCGAAAAAAAGGTTGCCGATTCATAGCAAATTCATAGCAAGTTTATAGCAAATTCATATTAGGTGTTCATAGTTGATTCAGGTTAGGTATATAGAAAATTCATACCAGAATTTTTTTATACAATTTTTTTGAATAAATTAAAGTGTCCCATTTCATGGTAAATTCAGAGTTAAATATAGTATAGATTTATATGTTACATTCATAGTAAAGTCTTACTCTTTTGTGCCACTCGGAGTGCATATGTGTATATTTACCTTTTTCACAATTTGTTTGTTTTTAACTTTCACGATCTTCACATCAACAGAGGGGCTGTTTTTCTTCATATTCAGACGGCCAGTTTGTGATAATTTAGCTATAAAAATTAGATTTTTTTTTTGTAAAAATATTGTATACAACATGATTAATTAATGAAGATCAAACTATGATAAATGTAATTTAATTCAATCTTATTGAATTGAACTTAAAAGGAAATAAATATGCAACTATAATTATTATATATTTAGCGTGTTTGTATTATAATGGGGATTATTATATATATGTATTATGTTAGATCATAGATGCAGACATAATAATTCAGATATTTGTTTAGAGCAATTTGAACTTCTTGAGTGTAGTCCAGATATTTATTGTCCATGGAAATAAATACAATACAAAATCAAAATATTGAATACTTGAAATGTTTACTTATCTATAAGCATGAACAAAACAGACATTTTTCAATATATTTATAAATAATTAAACTTATAATATAATACAGCTTACTTTGAAAAATAATTTCATCATCGAACTTCGCAAGAGGCCTGCTAGAGCGAGACACATGCTCCATCTGAACAAAACAAAATAAAACAAAAATTAATAAAGAGGTAAAATTGCGATATATTACAAGATTGAGATATGTATTAGATCACAAAAAAAAATCGCGTAAAAATTATCACAAGAAAGATGAAACAATCATTGATATAGAAGTGCATATACGTGCATATTTACCTTTTTCACAATTTGTTTGTTTTTAACTTTTACGATCTTCACATCAACAGAGGGACTGTTTTTCTTCATATTCAGACGGCCAGTTTGTGATAACTTAGCTATAAAAATTAGTTTTTTTTTTTTTTGTAAAAATATTATATACATGATTAATCAAGATCAAATGATAAATTGTAATTCAATTCAATCTTATTGAATTTAACGTAAGGAAATAAGTATGCAAATATAATTATTATATATTTAGCATGATTGTATTAAACAGTATATATATGCAAATGGATAATTAAGTTATCAGATCATATAGATGACATAATAATTCAGATATTTGTTTACAGCAATTTGAACTTTTTGAGTGTAGTCCATATATAGACATTTATTGTCCATGGAAATAAATACAATACATATTGAATACTTGAAATGTTTAACTAAGCATGAACAAACAGACATTTTTCAATATATAAATTAACAATTATAATATAATACACAGCTTACATTGGAAAATAAACTCATCATCAATCTTCGCAATAGACCTGCTTGAGCGAGACACATGCTCCATCTGAACAAAACATTAATAAATAGGTAAAATTGATATATTACAAGATTGAGATACGTATGAGATCTAACATATCAGGCCACCACAAAAAAAAAATATTAATAATAAATATAAACATGAATCCGGCCTGCTACTTATGGCTTTTTGTATTAACGTGCCCTCACTCGGCCGTAGATTACGTATTATATAGCGTTCAGCCCAAGTGAGCAAGCTGGAATCACTCTATATCTTCTAAAACTTCTCAACATAATGCTTCTTACCGGCCAAAAAAATTTCTAAAATTTTTTTTTGGCTTAAAACACGTTAAAGTATGCCTAGTATCCCTCATTTAAATTTTTCCAAAATCGGTGCAGTAGTTTTCTCAAAAATCGCAAAAAACGTGTTTCACTCCATAAGCGTAATGTTAAATTAGGGGGCCCTAGCTTTTTCCCGCGCTGCCTGTGATTGGTGCGACGTCACGGCCGGTAAGAAGCATTCTATGTGCTTTTATTATGCTAATTAAAAATATATATTATATGTTGTAACCGTACTGTACCTCATGAATTAGATGATCAAGGTCCTCGTTAATATCAACGTAGGCGTAGGGATCTATTGTTGACTCATTATTACCTTTGAAGAAAGTATATACGACTGCATCTGGAACAACAGATCTAGCTTGTTAAAATACCAATAACTACGTATATAACAGCATGTTATACTGTTACATTACGTATAGTATTTAATATAGCATAAGGTCTGCCTATAAATATATTGTAATTTAATGAATTTATATATATATATATATATATATATATATATATATATATATATATATATATATATATATATATTATTATAGCTATTATATACATCACCTTTGCTTATGATGAGCATTGCTGTGGTAAGGACAGCAGTGAAATATAGAAAAACTAATTTCGAAACGTTTGAAATGTTTTTTCTTTTTGACACGTTATTTCTTTTCCTATCCTCCTTTTTCTTGTTTAGTACCATTTTTTTTCCTTCTTCTCTTCTTCTCTCTCTCTTCCTATAAGCGTATAATATTATAAAAACTGTTGAACTTGGCGACGATTGAAAACTAATGCCAAATATTATAACATGACCAGGCTGTACAGTATTGATGTCTAAACTAAACGTTTAGGTTTGTTGCGGCTAGGTGCTCATTATTTTATTACCTATTGTTTTAAAGTAAAACATATAATTGACGACGTCATTTGTGATAAGGTTACATAATAGTTCTAAAAATGAACCTGCACCTATTTTACATATTTTCTTGAAAATATGTTAATATTATATATACGCATTCAAATTATAATAACATTTTACTAATTATCAAAATATAAAAATATATCTATCTTATTCTATATATACAATGTTCGTCCTCATCGTCTGCCCCGTATAACGTTTAACCCATAACCCATAACGCGTCTTTGATATTAACTATATAAATATAATGATATATTTATGGAAAAACTATATAACATCTCCTGTATACTATATAAGTTTTATACTATTTTGAAAAAAAAAAAAAATAAATAAAAAAAATAAATAAAAAATAAAAAGACTTTTACATTTCCTATATTTTAAATTTGCATGTAAAATTTTGATATATTTTTCATGTCAAAATATTATATATATATATATATGCATGCATGCATGCGCGAAAGTTAGAAATTCAAACTTACGTGCAGCCACCAATATAACCCGCGGCATCCATCATCTGACCTATGAAATGAAAGAAACAAGAGCAAAAAATATGCACTCCTGTCCTGTCCAGTGCAGGTGAGAAATCTCAACTATAAAATAAAATAATAAATATTTCCATTCAATCTGAAATTATGTGGCTATCGCTCAAAACACATATTTCCTGCAGCATAGCTGCAGATCATATACACAGACTGTACTTACGTACATATCCCACTGATAATAATATAATATACGCGGTGAACTCGCACTGACTTTATGTGAGACTTTATGTGAAGTCCTTATGTCTTATTAGACTCTATACGCCAGTGATTATATAAGATCTGCTGTGGAAGTTTCGAACCTACAGATTCTCTTACTGGACGATATACTATAATGGTCATGCTTTCATATTGGTAATTACGTTGTAATTTTAAAGGCGTCGTCGCAAAGCAAATTATGTATGATGTCTCCTCTTTTAGTTGTCAATCAGCAATCCATCATGTAGCAATCTCATAATAATCTTTTACTTTTTGCACCATCGTCAGATATGAGCAATGGAGTAATATATATATATAAATAAATAAATGTATATATATATATATACACACGCACACATACACACACACACTGCACACATTATAAATTACACATATATATAAAATATATACATATATTTTATAGAAAACACAAGCTTAAATAATACACTGCACAATTATGTAAAAAAGTAGAACTTATGATATGCAACACTAGTGTTGCTATAGCTATAGCATTTTTTTTTTTTTTTTACTCCGCCCTTACGAGCCCAAAAATATGGGAGCACTGCCCTGGTTTATAACCAAGCAGCCTTATTAATATCCTGTTCACAGGAAGCAATATTAAATTTGTAATGTACTATATATTGCATTTCATGAAAATATGAAATCAAGCCCGTCATATTACACATTTGCTTATATTCCTCGCCTTCGTCTTTTGTAACTGGAGCTAATCAGTAACATACGTCCTCAGCGCGGAGCTCTCCCGTATTGTATAAAATGCTTTTATGAGAAAGAATATTTTGTCATGAATGCCATAATAATGTGTGTGTGTGTGTGTGTGTGTGTGTGTGTGTGTGTGTGTGTGTGTGTGTGTGTGTGTGTGTGTGTGTGTGTGTGGTGCATATACCAAAGCGATGACTATAATTCAGTACATCAATGTACGATAAACTTAATGTCAAAATATTATCATAAAATATAAATATAGAGAAAAAGTTGTTTTACATCAATTTGAAAATTATGATATAAAATTAAATTAACAAAACAAAGATTTTTGAATATTGGAGGTTTGAATCGTTGTAAAATCAGAAGCAAAACGTGAGAAATATTTGATTTAATTTGCATTATATCTCTTTATATATACAAATTAATGAAATAATTTAAAATCAATTGAAAAAAAATAGACAATATATTTTACAAGCTATTTTTTGCATACTTTTATGGCTAGTTTAGTTTAATCACTGTAAAATCCAAAATTATTAACAATGCGGTTTTCTGTACACTAAGAAATATAACTTGATTATTAATTATTACATTATTACTATTTTGAAATAATAATACTAAAAATACTATTCTTAAAGACGTAGAACACTTTGAACAAAAAACTTGCCTAATATCCTAAAATACCCAAATATCAACATTATTTTGGCCGGAGTCATTGATTTCTAATTTATTTTCCATTTACAAAATGTCAGTTGCGGGTTTACTACGTCACAACTCGCCTGTTTCCGCGCGTGTGGACCAGGCGAGCTGTGACGTAGTAAACCCGCAATAAAATATAGTATCAAATTCAGATAATTTTGCGTCCTGAGGCGTGCTTTAATGAAAATGATATATTTCATTTCACACTGTTCACATACTCCATTTTTTTCTCTTTTCATTTATTCATATATCTTAATTAACACACTTACAGATGCAAAAGAAAACTTCACACGTCATAGTTGGCAATATTGTCAAAATTAGGCCGATAACTATGGCAAGAAAAGTAATTATTAATTTTATGTTATATAATTTTGGCCTCTGGCATTGGGCAAAAGTAAAATACACTAGAATTTCCCAAGTATTCCAGCCCCATAAGAAATTTCTATAATTTTTTTCATTGTTGATAGTCACGATTGCCATTTAAATACATACTTATTTTAGTGAGGTTTTCAACAATATAGAAATAATTCGGTCAGAATACTTGGTGATATAGGAACTTTAGACAAAATTAATGTCCCTATATATACCAAGTATTCTGAACAAATAACAAATTATTTCTGTATTGTAGATATGTATTTCTGTATTGTTGAAAACCACACTCAAATAACATGCAGTTAAATGGCAAAATCGTGCGACCTCTCAACAATAATAATAAAAAAAAAAAAAAAAAAAAAAAAAAATCATGGAAAATTCGTATGGGGCTGGAATACTTGGTAATTCGACCTATAGTTTACTTTAGGCAAAATTAAGCATTGTTCACATATGATGTAAAAATTACGAGCGTCGACGCGCGTTAACGGATAAGGTGAACAATGTAATCAAATGAAGCCGTTGATCACGGTATACAGAAGGAAGGTCCGTGGAAAAAAGGACCTCGGATAAAAGGTCCTACCTGTGCGCAGCTCGCCGACATACACGCTATATACCTGTGCGCAAAGGCAGGTCCTTTTTTCCGCGGACCTTCTTTCAGACATTCGTTGATCACATATGTAATACATATATGTAATGTGAATACATTGATACATTGACAATGTGATTTCATTGTTCCAACATTGTTTATCGTTCCGATGCTCGTAACATTTACTTTACATTTGAACAATATACTTTACCATCGATTTTTAGTTGCTTGCTATGAAGCTGCAGCTTTAAAACACTGAAAATTGTGCATCCCAGAAAGTAAAAAGCACAACTCAAAAGTATTTAGGATGCATGAGAACTATATATAGTCAACAAATTTAAGGTGCAAAATGTGCGCAAAATTGATTCCCCTTAAAATGACTTCACCAAAAATTTCAGTTGTTCATTGTGATATAATGCGGGAATCGGGAATAAAATGTAATTTTGATCCATACTTTAAAATTCAACTTTGGGAAAAACTGCAATTTTTTGAACATATATATATTTTTCACCTTGTTCCATGATATCTTTTACTTATTTGCACCATCGTCAGATGTGAGCAATCGAGTATGTATTGTAATTTTTTTCGAGTATTACACGTAAAAATTATATTTTTGATGAAAAAAATTAATAATCTATGGCGCATCAATCATGCGGTTAATTAAACATAATGTTTTTAAAACAATGATAAAATAACAAGCTGATTAAAAACCATGGCAAAATAATATGCGAGCTTGAATTGTAGTGTCATCAATAAAAATAAATGTAATATATTTTTATTATAAATTTTGCATTCTCATGATAAATGTTTTTTTTTTTTTTTTTTTTTTTTTTTTTGTATAGAATAAATTTCTATGAAAAGAATAGTGGAAATCAGCAAGAGCCTTTCGAGTCCCATATAGTTTGACGAAAATTTTGCTAGCAAAATTGTCGTTATTAAACTATTGGGACTCGACTCGACTTCAATAATAAAAATATGGTAAAAGGCTCTTGCGTTTCGCCTCTATATCCGGCTTTTCTTTTATATCAATCAACCTAACCTCAATGGTTATAACGTTATTTAATTTTGAAGTATAAATTTATCTAATATTTTATATATAGGGAGTTGGAAGACATGTGAGGGTGCCGCATATGATGTCCGGGATGTCCCTCACAGCTAAAATATAATTATTATGTCTTCCCACACACTGTGATATACAGGGTCGGACTGGCAATCAAGGGGCCTCGTCCGCAAAAAGGGTGTAACACCCTCTTTAGGGGCCACAAAGGGGGCGTAACACCCTAGTTACGCCCCTTTTTGGGCCTTAGGGGCCTCCAAACAGGGGGGGCCACGTCCGCAATTGCGGACTTGCTCTTATGGCCAGTCCGAGCCTGGTGATATATGTCTTCCAACTTGCTCTAGCGAAAGTCCAATCCAATAGAAAAGACGATGCGCCAATATGAGTGACACCTGGACTGGAACTGTAAAGCCTCGTAAGCTTAACATTATTGTAGTTCATGTGTCACGTGCGATCGCACCGGTGCTGCGTGGACTGCAAAATGTGCCCATAGTTGGAAGATGTGAGGGACATTATAAGGGTGCCAGATGTGCACCTGCTGCAAACTTTTGAACAAAATTGCGCCATTCTTTTCTCACCCAGGCCAGCTGACCCGGCTGCTTGCGCGCATGCGCGTTGCTTCTGTTCAGGTGGGCGTTGCATCTTGACACTTGTATGGTTCAGAAATATTTAGAAGTTGATTAGTAATTATATAATTGACATTTTTTTTGTCTTGGTAATTATATAGATGCTGAAGAATTAATTTAACAAATGCACAGTTGTAAGACTTAAAAAACTCATTACGGTGTAAAGTAGTCTATTCGTGAAAATAAGCAGACCTATTGATCTCAGGTTAGGGCTAGGCCTCTGGTAGCCCCCACAAAAGGAGACAAGGAATTACATCTTTTATCGGTAGAATTTGTATTCAATAAACTCAAAATGTCATTAAAAGTGGGACAAAAAGTTGAAGTTACAGGGAAAGATGTTAGAGGTAGTGTAGCTTATGTTGGAAACACCAATTTTGCCACTGGCAAGTGGATCGGCGTTGTATTGGATAGCCCAAAAGGAAAAAACAATGGAACTATTCAAGGAAAGACCTACTTTCAGGTAAAATAATACTGATCATTTTTTATTTTTAGTATGATATGAGACTGAATTTATGGTACAGTACATTTTTCAATACTGTAATAGCTTTTAGTTGACTGCACATTATGTCCCCGCAGTCAGCTCCTACAGGAATGTGCAGGTTGTTTATATATATGCATATTATCCAAACCAATGAAATCATACATAATATGAAAAAAGAAAATGTTGATGTACATAAATATGTGCGTTACACACACACAAACAAATATGTATATGCAGAATATACATACATACATACATACATACATAATACATATGTATCAGGGCTTAAAGTACAAAAATTCTTTTACAGGAGCTATCAATGCTAAAAAAACTCATGATAGCTCCGGAGCTCCCATAAGTGCAATGTTAAATTTTCAACTTTTTACCGGACCTCAGCTCCGGATAGCTCTGGCTTACTTTAAGCCCTGATATGTATGTATGGTATACATACATACACACATTATGCAGATGAAATTTTACATGTTATATATTCGACATATGTACAGCTCTGGCCAAAAGTTCCTGAACAATTTGCATAGGCAACCCGCAACCACACTATGCTATCTTTATGAGAAAACGCAGTGGCCACCGCTGTCCTGTTCGGGAACTTTTGGCCAGAGCTGAACATGTCACTAAATTATAAAATACAGGACTTCACGATTGAAAAGAGTTTTGAAAGAAAAAGAGGACAAAAAAACGCTTAGATAAAAATTAAAATAAATATATTTATGTTGCATACCGGTATGTTATAAGGGAGAAAGCTATTTTTCTACAGCATCAAGTAAAATAATTTCTTTAAAAATGTTATGCCATTAGACAGCATTTCCTGTACGTAAATGAATTGATTTCACTTAATAATTATAATTACTCTATCAAATATATGCACATTTGGTTTTAAATGATCTAATATCACATGTCAGTCTTCTCTTTGAATACTGTACCATGTAAAAATATGCTAATTTTATTATCAGTAAAAGGGCTTTTTTTTTTCTGTGTGTGTGTTTAAAATACTGGTACAGTATTGCTTTATTACATTACTGTATGTTAATACCTTTTCATACATATAAAAAAATTTGTACATATCACAGAATTTTTAAATTATTTTTATTTTAATGTAATTTTTATACATGCTTGTCATAAGTAAAGCTTCAAAGAGACATGTCATCGTTATTCATGTTAGTTTTATATTTCACAGTTGGCAACCTATAATCTCCTTATCTTAGAGTTGACCTAACTAAACTTGTATTTTCAATTTAAGGAAAAAAACATCACAGTTAGGATTAATCTTAAAGTAAAGTACAATATAGAAATACCAGCAAGCCGGGCCTTACCACAGTAGAAGTTCTATGGAGTGGTTGAGGTTTCAGGTGGCCCAGAGTTTTAGTTATAATGTTTAACAATGTTTATAACTACAACTCTGTGCCACGTGAGACCTCGACCTCTCCATAGAACTTCTACTGAGTAAGGCCCTAGCTGGTATCTACGTATATCCTTTTTTTAAGTTTAAACTTGTACAGTAAACTTATTGAAAAATTATAGAATGACTATTACTGACACCCTTTGGCAATGTTACTTGTACAGACTTGATGTTGTATTTTCTCTCAGGATAAGCAAAAAAGTCATATTAAGGGTAGCATAATTTTGCAAAAATACAGCATGAAATAAATGGATAAATACATAACTTTGTATAACTAATTAGGAAATGTTAAAAAAATTCGTTTTGAATATGTAATCCAAGAAAGGATAGGAGAATCCAACAAATGCCTTACCACGATGAGGTCAGTAGCTTGGTGAAAATCTTGATGGCACAGGTTTCACAAATATTTACAAGTGTACTGAGATGTTTCGAGGGTAACAGCCCTCTTCTCCAGCTGCTTAAAGTGTAGTCGCTACAGAGACCTCATGGTGGTAAGGCGCTTGTTGGTTTCTCCTATACTTTCTTTGAATACATAAATACCGGTAACATTACTTTATTTATCAAAGATTACAATGACATAACAAATAACTATGATACACATATAAAGATATTAAGGAAAATAAACCATCAAGGTTTGATATGAGAAATGAATTGAATGAATGAAAAATGATATGAGATATGAAAAAGGAGAAACCCACCACGGACCTTACCATAGGAAAGAGAGTCCCATAGTTTGGTGATAATCTTGCTAGCGCAGAGATGACGAACTAACACATATTGGACAGCTTTCGACATTAAACTCTAAGAGCAAATGGAGTGAGTGGTATGCCTTCTTCAGTCCAACCAATCCAACTATGAATAGGTTCTCTCTGAGTCAGTAAGAACTGATAAAGGTAGAACACTCTCAGTTTCTCTTGGAGCTAAGAGTCAAAAGCAAGCCAATAAGTGTTATACTTATTATTATTCTTGTGCTAGTAAGATTTCCACTGAATTAGGACTCGCTTCACTATGGTAAGACCCTTGCTAGATTTCTCCTATCCTTTTCTTTTCCATTTATCACACAATTACAGTTTATAAAACACTCTCCTGCGTAAAACAGTTTCAATTTACATTCATGTGGCCAAGTAGGATATCTGAGAATAAATTGGAATCTATGTTCCAGTTTTCTTTAGTTATATACTGTAATACACATTTGTAAATTTAATGAAGCATTATAATTCTTACAGTCGTTACCGGTACAGTACGTTACAATGTCTTGATATAAACTTGTAAAGGTGATTTAGTAAGAAGGTCATTTATAATGCTTTTTTTTTTTTTTTTTTTTTTTTTTTTTTTTTTTTTGTCTTCTCCCAAGTTCATAATATACTGGTATGTATTTTAAATTTCCATATTATTACAGTGTGAAGAAAATCATGGCATGTTTGTGAGACCATCACAGCTGACCATGTTAGATGATAATGGACAACCAATAGAGGCAAAATCTGGTGCTTCTACTTCACCATCGAGCACTAGTGGAACTCCTGGAGATAGACGTAGCAGGTAAGTTAATGTATGAAATTTGGCTCCCTGCTGATATATAATGTATGAGCCAATCTATGCCCTTTTCCCTTATGCAAGCATGAGGAAATCTGGAGCCACTTACAAGGTGCACAGGACTCCAGGAAGGTCAGTACAATGACATCTGGATCCTTTCATATCCTCCATTTTGGTTACATTTTAATCAATTAATTTAAGTTTTCCATATGACAGATGAATGCAAGAAATTTAATTATTTCTCAGGTGGATATTTTCATTTCCAAGCACTGAACATGATTATTTGATTAATGAAAAGGTAAAACTATTTTTTAGAGTTACGGAAAAAAAAGGCTCTCATCAATGAGGAAGGTGAATTTTTTTAACCCCCACTTTTTATGACATTTTTGAAAAGAGTGTTAAAAATTTTTGAGGCGTTATTTTTTCTTAAAACGATTGGAGCATGGGAAGTATTTTTAATTAATTTTTGAAAATCGTCCTAAAGAGACTCTGACGTCATCAATCGGGCATTTATTTCGGAAAGTATTGACCGTAGAAGGTTCAGTAGCCAGTTTTTTGAAATCCTGACGACAAGCTGATTTCATTCAACTGGTTACTGAACCTCGAACGATTAGTATTTGCCGAGAAAAAAGTGGAATGATGACGTCAGAGTCTTTTTAGGGCGATTTTCAAAAATTAATTAAAAATACTTCGCATGCTCCAATCGTCCTAAGAAAAAATAGCGACTCAAAATTTTTTAAAGCTCTTTCCAAAAATATCATAAACTCAACAAAAAAATTTCCATTCACCTTCCTCAATACTTACTTAGAATACTTAGAAAATTAAATTCATCAATCAATTTTTTTTACATTTTGTTCCTTTCAATTATTGATCTTTATTTCAGTCTTCACCTAGTCCAGATTTAAAATAAATTGTAAATTATGTACTTATATTTAAGGTGGGGCAGTGGGGCATTTTGTATTCCAGACATGATATTTTTCTAATCCAAATATTAATAGTATGTACTATTTGCTATAATTTTTGTGATTTGTAAAGAAACTGTAATACTATTTGAGTAAGAAATGCATTCCATTGTATTCTCAAAGATATCTCCATTTTATTATCATTTTTTTTTCTTCATAATATTGGCTTGTCAGTATTTCTGTGCACCCATTCTTCATGCCCATCCCAAAGTTCATTGTGTTTTATCAATGTCTTCATTAGGTACTGATATAAAAGTTTCTACATGTATAAAATTATCATATTGAGTGGAAGTAAGAACATGTGAATAATGCTGTAACATTATTAATACTGAAAATAATAGCAATTGATTTCATTTACTGTACTTACATTGTTTGCTTTCTCTTTTCTTTTTCTTTTTTTTTTATCCCCCTTCTTTTTCTTCTTTTAATTATAACTTAATAATCAATTGTCTCATCAGATTTTTTTTTTTTTTTTTTTTTTAATTTCTAATGCCTGATACATATTAAGGAAAATCATAAACATTGACTGTAAAAGCATGTTTTAACATTATTCATTGAAAATCATCACTTTAATTACTGAAAAGAAATCTATAGGTAAGGTTTTGTATTAATGCTATGTTTGTGTTTATGCTGCGTAGCTTAAGAAAACGGACAGAACCAACCAGGTAATTTCTATCTTGGTCATGTTGTAGCATGAATTTTTTTATATTGCCATACATGTAAACATTAAGATTCCAGTTATTTATGAAAATGATACCCCTTTGAACAGAAATTACTGGTAAAAAGTTATGAAAAGATGCCATTATTATTATTAATTATTATCATTAATTAAGTTTTACATTATCTTGCAAAAGTGAGTCAAAATTTCCAGTATGTTGATGAAAGCATTTTGTGCCTTAAAATAAGTACTGTAAGTTAGCCATACTTTCCCTCTCCCATTTTTATGAAATTGTTATTTTTCTTGCAGTAATGTTGATTATTATTGTAATAACTATTTGTATCAAATCCTGTACCTTTGCTCTCCCTTTGCCCCCCCCCCCCTTCTGATTTACTAAAGAAAGTCAGCAAATTCCTTAATAAATTAAGCAAATTTGTTATGTTATATATTGATATATTATGTTCATTTAGTGTTTAAGGTGTCATACGATTTCTGTTTCCATTTTCTATTGTTATTATTATTATTTACATTTCTTTATCCATTTTTTTAATGCTTAACAATAATTTTATTTTGGCTGGCAGTTGCTTCTCTATATAATATTTAAATATTTATTGGACCCAGTGAATAAATAAAGCAGTGATAAATATTAAATATGGAGTGAGTTTTCATATTAAGCAATAAATTGTGTTGGGGTTTTTCATGTGGAAGCTTGAGAAGGAAAACTCCTCCTGCACATCTCGCTCGAAGGACAGACAAGTTGAGGTATGAGCAAAGTAACAAAAAAAAATAATTGCTCTATGCTTGGAAGGCTGGCTGCTTGCATGGTGTTGTATGCTTGAAACTGACCTGCTGCTCAAGCAACAAACATACAAAGGGGAAAAAAAAAAAAAAAAAAAAAAAAAAAAAAAAAAGTAGTTGTTTATTACCACTCCTTTTACTTTTACTAATCTTCCACTATTTATGCAATTGCAAGCTGTAGGAAAACTTGGGGATATGTAGGACATGCATATACGCTTGATCCTGCATATGGCTACAACTTTAGCAATGCACTTCATAGTAGTGTTAGCTATTGTACATGGGTTGTTATAATTGCTGCAGGTTACCAGTCCCAGGAGCAGGAGGAACCAAAGCACAACATGATGTGTCATCAGAACTCTCTGTCACCCCTATCAAAGAATTGGCACAACCATCAGAATCTGCTGCAAAACGTGCTTCATTTGTGGAAGTAAGGAATTTTTAAGGCAAATTTTGTCATTTTAAGTTTACACGTATCAGAATTTTGATATGAAAATATAGAGTAACTTTCAACTCCCTACAGTGCATAAATTACAGTAGTTTCATAATGGTACATTTATATTTAAATAGGAGTTACATTGTGTTAATGTTAATGCAATTCAATTACTTTTTTTTTTTTCCTAGACTGGTTTTGTTGAGACCTTGAAGCCTCAATATACTCCTGGGCAGGCCCTATCTCCTGGCATTGGCTTCAATGTTGAAGAGAGGCTGACAAATATGCAACAAGCTACAGAAATTGATCGCCTGCAAGTTGAAATTCGTGACCTCAATGAAAAACTGGAAACATTACGAGGTAAAAATTAATTGAAATGTTCACATATCCACATATATTTTACACTTTTTTTAATGTAGCATGTTTGATTATTATTAGCTTTGCAAGTGTTGAATATATGATGTTAATATATATTTATATGTACATCTTGAAAAATTATTTTCATTTTCAGTTAAGAGATCTCAGGACAAAGAGAAGCTTAAGGAGCAAGATAAATTGCGTCTTCAGTTGGAACAGCTCCTGGAGTTTAAGTTTCGTATAATGGATTCTCAAGCTTCACTTCAACGTGACTTGGCTCGTGCAAGGCAGGAGACAAGAGAAGCCATTGAGGCAAGGGAACGCCATGCAGAAGAAATGGCTGATCTTTCAGAAACTGTGGAAATGGCAACTCTAGATAAGGAAATGGCAGAGGAAAAGGTAAAAAAATAACAGTAGCAATAGTATGCATATATAATTAAGTTGTTGTGCTATAAATTACATATTGTGGTATTTGCAACAGGCTGAATCCCTGCAAATGGAGCTTGACCAAGCAAATGAGAAGAATGAGTCACTGATGATGGATCTGGAGCTTCTCAAAGCAGAGATGAGTGAGCAGGGTGCTGGCGAGGAAGTTTCCAGAGGTTCAGCATCAGCACTTGAAGTGAAGCAACTAGAACAGCAGAATGCTCGTCTAAGAGAGACACTTGTTCGGTAAGATATAACCACTGTTAATTATATAGACAATAGGGTTATTTAGTTTAGAGGAAGTTTCAGAGGAATATATAAATATACCAGTCTAAAATGTGATATTTTATTGTTTTAGTTTACGCGATTTGTCTGCACACGAAAAACATGAGTTTCAAAAGCTACAAAAGGAGCTTGAATTACGTAGGTCGGAGATACAAGAGCTAAGTCGTACAAAGGAGAAATTGAGTGCTCGGCAAGAAGAGATGGAACGCCAGATTGCAGATTTGCATGAGCAAGTGGATGCCGCACTTGGAGCTGAGGACATGGTGGAGTCTTTGACAACCAAGAATTTGAACCTAGAGGAGAAGGTGAAAGAGCTAGAGGAGGCTGTGGCTGATCTTGAGGCAATATCTGATATGAATGAACAACTTCAAGAAGGTAGCCGCGAGCTTGAGATGGAGTTACGTGAAGAGTTAGATATGGCCCATATGGCCAAGAGAGAGGTAAAGTACATAATAGTAACTCACACATACACACCCACACTAATAAAAATGATGGCAAATTAGATTGTTTCAACTGCATTTTCGTATTTAATATACAGTAATACAGTAAACACTCGATTTTGTAAAATCACAAGGGACCCAGAAAATGGCCATATCACAAAATTGAATTTCAAAAAATCAAGAGCTTCAACATTGCCATGCTTATATTGAAGTCTGCTGCAGACGTAACTGAGCATTTCACAAAATCAAGAAGTTCTCAGAATTGAACTTCACAAAATCCAGAGTTTACTGTATATATTTATAAATAACAACATTTTAAAAATCAATTTTAGCAGTATAATTGGGAATTTATAAAATATAGGCCTATATATAGGCCTATATATACCTACATATATATATATTATATATATATATATATATATATATATATATATATATATATATATATATATATATATATATATATATATATATATATATATATAAATGCTAAGTTTTTTTTTTTTTACCATTTATGAATAATTAATTTAAAGAAAAAAACATTGCAGTTAGGATCAATAAAATAAAGAAGAAAAAATTATCAGCAAGGGCCTTACCACAGTACAAGTTCTATGGAGAGGTCGAAGTCTTCTGTGGCACAGTATTTTGTTATAAAAAAGTTCATTTCATAACTGAGAGCTTTTGTCATCCTATATTAATGACATTATCAATCAAAGCAGAGATTTACTTGAGTTCTCAGTTATGAAGTTAACTTTTTTATAACAAAAAACTGTGCCACGTGAGACTTTGACCTCTCCGTAGAACTTCTACTGTGGTAAAGCCCTTGCTGATATGATATCTTTTTCTTTATTATACAGTACCTATTAGTTTTTAATATAGCATATTAATTTCATGCAGTGAAAATGTATTAATAATAATGCTAAAAAAGCCGTCTGGTTATCATAATAATAATAATAAATGAATAAATCAACACTCGTTTAAAATACTGTATTAATTTTTTTTTCATATAATGTTCTTTATTTAACTTTTAATTTGTAATTTTATATATTGATGTTTTACACAGGCTCACAGAGAGAAAGAGGCTGCACAAGAAACCCTGGCTGATCGTGAGTTAACTATAGCTAAATTTAGAGAACTGGTGCAGAATTTACAAGACCAATGCCAGGAGTTGCAAGATCAATTACAAAGGGAGTCTAGTAAACCTGTTTCAGCTCTACCAGAGATGATAGACTTCAAGGTATACTACATTTAATCGTTATTACATTATTGAACCACCAAATTGTGCTTAAATATCATATGTCTTGTTTGTTTGTTAGAAAATGTTTGCTGAAACTAAGGCTCATACCAAGGCTATAGATCTTGAGTTACGTCGCATTGATGTCCAGCAAGCAACACAACATGTCAACTATTTAACATCGTTTATGCCTGAAAGTTTCATGGCTAGAGGAGGTATGTTATGGTGCATGTATATTGTTTTATTTAAATGTAGCTATTTTATATGGATTTATACATTTGTGTTGAATATTAATACTGTATTTAAAATGTATGTTCAAAACTAGTTTATTTGGTCTTAATACAAAGTATTAATCTTAACTAGTATAAAATCTGTGTTGAACATGTTTTTGATATCTAGGTACTAAAAATGAAAAAAAAAAAAAAAATATATATATATATATATATATATATAAAAAATATAAAGAGTGCATTAATACTTTGTTGACATCATTGAGAATTATGTCAATGGCACTACGTACGTGGGTCTTATTACCCATGGAGAAACATTAAAGCAGGCATTGCTTCCTAAACCATAGCTATAAAGTATGATAGCTGTAACCAGTAAACTTTGATTATTATTGTCATCATTAGTTCATAATATATAGGAAAAAACCATCGCGGTTGGTATTAATTACGTTTAAAAAAATAATTAGAAAATAGTTGGTAGAGATTAGAGCACGTTGAATTGAAAATTAATAAAACGCGCGTTTTATTAATTTTCAATTCAACGTGCTCTAATCTCTACCAACTATTTTCTAATTATTTTTTTAAACGTAATTATTATCATCATTAGTTCATTTTAAAATTTATTATTAATAACTACCCAGACACTTTGTTGTGTTTTGCCAAACATTATGGGCTATTTTGATGATAATAACAAAGCATAATACTGTAGCTACATACAAATATAATTATAAATTCTATAAAAAAAGTTGATAAATGTACTATAAACAGTAAAATATTATAGTAATTTGTATGCATGTAGTGAAAACTGGGATTTGTAAACAGCATTGTCCAGCACACTCCACTGAGCCGTGCCTTTTAAACTCCTAAGTATATTTTTCTCATAAAAATACCATTGAAATTTCAGTGCAATTATCTAAATGGTATAGGGTGGTTTCATTCATGTTAAAGTCGACGTCATAAGTGAGTACTAAATAACATTGGCCGGTATAGGAAAATGGCACATTTTGCCAGTTTAAAAATACTTCGCAATTTTTTTGAGAGCATTGATGCTGTTAACAGGTTGAATTAGTACCTCAAGTATACAAGAAAAATAATAATAACCAAAAAAATAGCTAATTTCCAAAGAAAATAGCCAAAAACTACCTTTGCCCTATACTGAGCAATGTTATTCATTACTCAAGATGAGCATCGAAAAGCACTCAGAATGACGTCATGCGCACACACCCTATAAAAAAATAAAATAAAAACTGGGCCAAGTGTACACTACACTGTTATATGTATAATTTTCTATAACAGAGTATGTACTATGCACACATTAGGGGTTATAAAAAAGCTTATTATTTTTTGTCATAAAACTTTGTCATTTTTTTCTTTTTTTGTTCTTTCTTGAACACATCAAACGGTTTTTACAAATAACAAAAACCTCTTAACATCTTAAAAAATACTAAAATCTCTGTTTATATCATATATACCTGGGATATTTATGTTAATCACAGTATTTTAAATATAAATTTGCTTTACAGTTTTTAATTAATTACCGGTACTTGAAAAAAAAAATGACATAATTTGTGATTATAAGCTTCATAATGCATGAATTTTTATTATTGTGTAACTCTGTTGTTGATCTGTGTAACTCTGTTATTGCGCTAAAAAAAAAAAAAAAAAAAAAAAAAAAAAAAAAAAAAAAAAAAATCCTGCTGCAGGTATAATAATGTGATAATAAGTGCAATGTGACAATCAAGTTCTTGAAAAAAGTGCTAGGCAAAAACTTTCCATGTGTGGTGAAATGAGAGAATGTACATTATTCCAACAAAATGTGATATAGGGACAGTTCAAAGTGAAATCATCTAACTGTGAGGGTAAACAAAAATGACCTCTTAAATTTTATGGTATATTTTTACTTTTTAGTGATACTTTACATTAATTATATTGAACGTGTCAAGCATTGTTGCTACTCTGCAATTAGACTGCTTTATTAAAGTCTATGTAGTGCATGTGTTTCAAAACTTATTGATGCATGTGATTTTTAAACTTAACGGTGAACCTCAGACCTAGAACGCCCCCTTTTTTCAAAAACTTATCGTAAAATATTTAAAAAAATTATTTTTGGATAGATCTCATCTTTACAAAATAGAAGTTCAAGTATAATTTCTTCATATCCCATACATTTCTCACAATTAATTTTTAACCATTTTTATTTTGCCGCGAAATTCAAAATCAATGTTATTCAAATGGGCAAACTAACGCTTAATTTTCTCGAACCAGAAATAATTTTGAAATATAAAACAAAAAGTAATCGATAAAACTTGGACATATCTATAACCTCAGAAAGTTTCAACAAAAGTTGTCGAAGCAACTTTTTTTTAAATTGAAAAAACAAAAACACAATGCTAATCATATGCAAATTTTAATCCTAATTATCTCGAGTCACAAATATTGTTTGAATATTCTGTTAACTGGAGCTCGTAGATCATGACATTTTTTAACCCTCCTAAAGTTTTTTAAAAAAGTTGTCAAACCAATTTTGAGATATTTTGCTTTTGCTAGGTCTGAGGTTAATCCTTAAATGTGTTGAATAATAATAATAATAATAATAATAATAATAATAAAAAGTGGTGGTGGTGGTGGTGGTGGAAGTATTACCATGATAATGTTTGTTCTGTGTTAAAATATTGATGGTTCAGATTACACAGTTATATACAAGAGCTTAGTAGCCTCCAAAATGACATAAATTTATGTAACTAAAATGTGTTACATCAAGAACTTCTTAAAGCTACAAAAATTATATTGGGTATTGTGTTGTAAGTTTTCCTATTCTTTTGATTATATTTATACATCAAATTGTTTTATTTTTCCTTGTTAAATTAGATGTTATATGCTTATAAATCAATGATACAGTAGTGAGATTACAGCCACATGCTTGGCACTTTGCAGGGGAGTCAACAATCTTTCAACAAGAAGTAAAAGAAGAGGAACATTTGATAGCATCTCACAACTCTCAGTATTTTGAATATGAAGTAGATCTACAACTGTTACATCAAGTGCAAGAAACTACACATGAGGGATACTCATTAGCTGATGAACTTTCAGTGTTTGGTTGTGACCCCAGCAAGAAACATTTATCCACATATTTATTCAATCACTTCTGCTCCAAACGTAAAACTACAAGACACAAAAGGACAACTTTTTATTCATACAAATCTATTTTCATCCTGATATATGTATTTTATCATTTTTTTTCTGCACTATACATTTCTGTTATTTCGATTTGTCCATTTAAAATGTAATGTTTTGAAGAAATTTAGACAAGACAATATAAAATTTTGCATCTATTTTGTGCAAAACTCACAAAATATACTCACTCAGAAATATTTAAGAATGTATTATCTAAAACTAAACTATTGACTTTTGCTGAAATATTTGTTTGACAATTGAAATTAAAAGAGGCTTACTGAAAACGCTGATAGTATGGTTTTAAATTGAAATAAAATATTTTTACTGTTCCAATAATTTATCAAGGAGATGTTTACTGGTCTAAAATGTTGATCTTTATTATTAACTACAGTACTTGGCATTTTATTTTGTACTTTTCTCTGCATCTCACAAGAAAAATAACTGCTTCCAGTGCAGACAAAGCATGTGTATGTAATTAAAGAGTACGGCAGCTTAGATATTTGGTTATATTTTTTACAGGTGACCATGATGCCATGTTGCTGTTATTGCTGGTGCCACGTCTCATTAGAAAAGCTGACATATTGGTAAACCAAGTGAGAGACAAGTTTGCCAGTGTGTCAAGTATTGACAGAGCTGCTGTCCTACGCTCTCATGCAGTCGAGCAATTTTCATTCCGCTCTCGGCTCAGCTTCTCAGTGTACAGTTTGCAAGTAAGTCATTAATAAATATCTGAAATACTTCCTCGATATTTACAATGTATAGATTCTGTATTATATTAAAATACAAACCAACCAGTCATGTGATAACTAAATACTTTAATAGTTATTTAGTGTTGCCTGTGACCATAAGAGGTAGAAAGCATTATACTGTACAAGTGTACAGTAAACTTCGATTTTGTGAAGTTCAATTCTGTGATATACTCAATTTTTGTGAACTGCTCAGTTCTCAGTTGGGTCTGCATAGACTTCAATATAAGCATGGCAATGCAATGTTAAAGCTCTTGATTTTGTGAAATGGTCATTTTCTGGTCACTTTTGATTCACAAAATTGAGAGTTTACTCTATATTTTTTACACTACAATCCACATGATCACATGGCTATCCATTCTACCTCTTCACTTTCTCCCTCTTCCATCTTTGCTTATTGCTGTACGGTGTGCTGTTTGGATGTAATTCTGTACTAATTTGTGAGTGGTGTATTTTGCCCAAATCTCTTGGCAATATCTTTGGTATATTTAGCCTATTTATTTATCACTCAATATCTCCCAACATCATTTAGGAATTGTAAATATAGGTGAAAATTCTTATCCTGTTACTGTATCTTAATTAATTTAGTTATTGTTTCTATATATGTTTGAAATTTATTTTATTAATACCAATAACTTTGTTTGATAATATAAACATGACAAAAACATAGATAGGTTTGAAAAATTGGAAATTTGAGCTGTTAACTGACAGAGACACCATGCATGGAAAGAGAGAGTAATTGAACAGTTTTATCATTACGCTATTTGGGTTATTAATCCTAAAATTAAATATTTTCTGTATAAACACAGCACTGTGGTCTAGTGGATGCGTGTCTGACTCGTCCGCGAGGGGTCACGGGTTCGATTCCCGGCAGAGGCAAAGTTTATCAATAAGCTTTGTCCACCGGAAATTCACAGTGCATTCGGGAGGTGGAAGGGATATCTCAGGGTATTCCTCTACCGACTTCCTGACCGAGGTTTCCATGGTTTCCTCGGTATGTAAAGGCGAATGCCGGGAAGAATTTGCCAGGCCATGGCCGACCCGCCATGGAAGAACCCGCGAATCTTATGATAGGGTTTCGGAAGTCTCGGGAGTGTAAATTCAGTATAAATGCAATGTAAATATGTAAATAACTAGCATAAGTTGTACCTCGCCTAGAGGTTTGATAGAAAAAAAAAAAAAAAAAAAAAAAAAAAAAAAAAAATATAAACACAGTAGTAATGAACTCTAAGTAAATCCTGCACATTAAATATTTCAAACCTGATATTAATTATACATGTATAATCTACATTTTGGCCAATACACTAAAAAAAAAAAAACATAATTGCAATAGTAGCATTACAGTCATATGTTACTGTAGCATCAAATAATAATATCTAAGCTACTCAAATAATATTGAAATTTTCAATTACATATATTGAAAATTTTAAAAGTAAAATTAAAAATCTAACTTGAGTGTATTATTATTTCAGACACTTCTGCAGCAGCTACTACGTTCTCTCAACACTTGTACACCTGATACTTTCCTTCGTATTGGTGTGTTGTACTCGGACCTTGCTCTGCAAGAAAAGGCCGTTGATGCTTTGGTTGAACTTCTGAGACGTGACCAGCTAGATGAAAATGTATCAACTGAGAGTTTGGAGCGTTGTGTAGGGTTCTGTCAGGCCGTGATGGCGACCCACCTGCCTGATGCTACTGCAGATCATTCTCAACAGCTAAGTGACTGCTGCAGAGCTCTCTCGGCTGCTTGTGATTCTCTGCACACAGATGCATCCAGTATTATTGCTCTGATGCAGGTGAGCTTTGTCTAACCAAGCTTTTGTGAGAATTATGTGGTTAATGTGTATGTAATACAACAAAAGTTAATTTAATATTGTATTGTATATTGTCAGCCTGATATTTAAACCTCAGATTAGAAATTCCAGTGTTTTTGAAGTTTAAATTCTTATAAATTGAACATAAAATGTCAGAAAAATTGAAATGATCTTTGCCATGCTGCACAATACGTTGGATTAATGCCAAAATTTTATTGCAAACTGTTGGCTCACAATTCATGAATTAGTAAACTAAAATACCATATTATTGCACTTTGTTGAAAACTTTGAAACTGTATTTTTTTTCTATGCAATCATAAGCAATAAAAATTTCACATTAAAATCATAGGGTTAAGAAGTGTTGCTAATCTTAACGTGTAAAATGCAAAAATTGGGGGGGGGGGGGGGGGGGGTGGGGAGGAATGGATGGATCTCTCATTCTATTAATGTTTTGAAGCTCAAAATTATTTTGAAAATTATTTTGGGGTAGCAATTTTTATTTTTTAAATAATTCTTTGAAACATACAAAATTGTTTTCAAATTAACTTATGAGCTCAAAAAAAAAAAAAAAAAAAAAAAACACTAAAGTAAGATGCTTAAATGATTATTAACGAATCATTTAAGGGATACAAAATTACACCAATAATTACAACATTTTGGTGAAGCGCAGGGTGTGTGTGGGGGGGTGATTGGCTGAAGGGTAGCTCAGGGTGGACAAGGGGAGGTAAAATGCTGCCAGATTGACGATATTGACAGTCCTAATTCTCTTAAGCATCAGGCATTGGAATTTGCCGCCTGCAATTTTCTTCCAGCTGATTATTCAAGCGGAACAAGTCAGTACCCCCCCCCCCCCTTCCGGCTTACACTGATAGGGACGGAGAGTTATTATTTTCAGTGTGCCACTCAACTAAACAGTACAAAATAAATGCTGTTTCATATTTTATTGGCTTATTTACTGTATTTGTATGTTTATTGGTAGTTAAGAATGTAAATAGCTGCCTTGAAGAAATAAAATAGCATGTAATTGTTAGGTCTCTCAATTCAAATTGCTATTTTATTATTTCAGAATGGTCAACAAGACAGCAATGTGGGCAAATTACTGTTGGAGCTAGTAGGTGGCAGTGACATGATGCGGCAGCAGGTGAAACAGTCGATGCGCAGACTGCCACAGGAGGGAAGTGTGTGCAATGCCAAAGTTGCTGAACTTGGCCCAGGCTTGCAGCAAAGTCTAGACAACACTAGCAGGATGATGCGTGCACTGCAGGAAACTGTTCGTTCTTGCTTGCAGCATGTCACTGCATCTGGAGGTGAGTTGATGCTACCTGATCAATATTGTTACTCAATGTGACCATTTATACCATATTTAAATTTTTAAATCAATTTTGTTAAAAAAAAAAATAAAAAAAATAAAAAAAATGTCTTGAAGAAATGAGAATCTGATATGTGATGCAATATGTTACAGATGCAGAATCTGGTGTATCTTTGGACAAAGTGATGGAGTTCTTGCATGCAGCAGTTGACCATGTTTATGAGGGAGAAGAGCAAGGCCCAGTGGAGACACTGCATGCCTCACAAGAGCAGCTGCAAAAACGTATAGCCATCTTGGCTGTCACTCTTCAGGAAGGAGAATATGACATGGAAGTGAAGAGAGAAGAAAAGGTAAACAGAATAATATGGGAAGCTTTGAAATTACATTTTAAACAGGAATTATAATGTGTATTCTTGTACATTTAGGTGATTCCGCCAATCACACTGAGAGCTCAGTTGGTGAAGAAAGAACTGGAAGAAACAAAAATGCTAAAGCAGAAGTTGGAGACAAGAGAGACTGACATTAAGGTACCAAAACCTTAATAATTAACAGTGTGATAGTTCATTGTCACATTTAATAAAAATCTAGACTAACCTGTTAAATAGTACAGTTTCTACAGTCTAACCCTGCATCTAGTCTGATACATTAAATAGCATAGTAGATGTCGTCTACTATGCTACAGTATTTGATGTATCAGACCTGTGGGTGGAGTCAGGGTTAGACTGGCATTCAACAGGCCTTGTCCATGACAGGGTCTAACGCCCTGTAGAGGCCTCAAAAGAGAGTGTGACACCCTGGTTACGCCCCTCTTAGGGCCCAAGGGACCTCCAAATGGGGGGGGGGGGGGGCACGTCTGCTATTGTGGACTAACTCTTATAGCCAGTCTGAGCCTGGGTGAATTAGTTATAGTGAACGTTTATGAGATATTAAATTAATGCTATTTTCCTACTCAGGAGTTGAAGAAGGCACTCAAGCTAAAGCAAGAGGAGCTGAGTGAAATGGTGATACGTAAGGACTTGGCAGAAAGCAAGCTCGGAAATGTACACAAGGATTATGGACTCAACATTGAAAAGCTGCAGGTATTTGTCTTTGTATTTATTTATTTTGTTATTGAATTTTTAATTGGTCAGAACAGTAGGTACTTTTTGGGCCTGTTGCCAACTACTACTTCTGTAGTTTAATAATTTAACAGCAAGAAAAGAAGCAGTTGCATTTGTTTAACCATTCAAAGTAAAATCTTCATTTGTTGTTTAAATTTATATTCTAAAATCACATACACATACAGCATAATTTTTATTTTTTATTACAGCTGCAGTATGTAGTTTATTTTAATTGCCACATTATACTGTTGTTAAATTGCACAAAATGATAGCCTTTAAATCATTATTGCATTTTATTATTATTACTATTATGAAATTAAAACTTTTGTATTGGTATTTATTTTTTTCCTTTTTTTTTTTTTTTTTTTCTTCTTCTTCTTTTTTTTTTTTAGCGTAAATATGATGATTGTCAGTTGTTATTGAAACGCAAAGAAAAAGAGTTTGAGGAAACAATGGATCATCTACAGGCTGACATAGACTCACTAGAATCGGAGAGAGGAGAACTAAAAGAGAAAGTCAAGAGCATTTCTAAGAAAGCTCTTATTGAAGGGCTTGCCAAGAGTGTTGGTAAGTCATTATTATTATTCAACAAGCATAGTTGGACAAAAATTGACTAATTGTTACTTGCAGCTTCTAGCAGCAGTCCAGCCTCTACTGGTGGTGGTCCCAGTTTGCCTGTGACAGTCCGAGACTCTCCAATGTTAGTACAGGAGCTACACTATCTTCGTCTAGCCTTGAAGCATGCCACAAATGAGGTGCTAAGACTGCAGACAGCCATGGCACGCTCCACCCTACAAAAGTTGCCACCTCTAAAGGTTTGTCATTGAATGTTGTTACAATGATACCATAGAATTAAAATTGTTATTTTTATTATAGGTAGCCAAAAAGACTCTGGACACTCTTTCTGAAAAGAGTGAAGACAGCAGTCTAAATGAGCTATCCAAGAAGGCTTCTAATCTTCTCAAGGTAAAATTAATGAATTTTGAAATCATATAATGACTTTCAAATATAAAATTATTATTATTTAGTATTAATGTTGCTTCTATTAACATGAGATGTTTTGCAATTTTCAAGGAGGTGCACAGTGTGATCTCATGTCCCAAAGTTGTGGATATCAGTGGCCGCAAGGCTGGTGAAGCTCCAGTGCTAGAAAAAAGCACCCCAGCTCACCAGCTGATAGAGGATATCAGTAGAGTGCACAATTTGCGTAACCAAGCAAACAAACTGCAGGTGAGTAATGATATGACATTGTATATCTCATAGCAATATACCCGTATGCCAAAACAAGGTCTTTCCCACCAAAAGCTGCATCGGGGGTGCTAAACCAATCAGAGTGCTGTTATAAAACTACCAGCCAATCACATTTGACTTTACAAACACTGCATCTGCTTGAAGTAGTTTTGGCATACGAGTCGTATCAAGTGACTTTGCCTCAATGGAAGCCAAAATAAGTTCAGAGTGTATTGAAGTGTGTGTGTGTTTATGTGCAGACGGAAGTGCTTGACCAGTTGATGCAGCGCAGAGTGGGAGCCAAAGCTCTGTCCAGTTTCTCCTCATTCCCATCAGTGGAGCTCACCAAGGTAAGAAAGCATCTCTCTCTCTCTCTCTCTCTCTCTCTCTCTCTCTCTCTCTCTCTCTCTCTCTCTCTCTCTCTCTCTCTCTCTCTCTCTCTCTCTCTCTCTCTTCATTGGTGTTGCATTTATTCAACTTGATAATAAATTGATAGAAAAGGAAAGTAAAAAAGCCCATTATTACACAGCTATAATGCGGAGAAATGGAGAAATACATGTCGCCTTAATGTGAACGTAGGCCATAGATTTTTTTTCCTTTTAAATATACAAGTAATCAAACTGTTCAACAAAATGTTGAGTTTTTACCTTCATGAATGATTGTTTTCCCCCTTGGCATGTTGTATGTTGCATATCGCACGCATAGAATGAAAAGCTCATATTAGAAATTACCGTGTTTTCGAAGTTTGAATCACTGGAAATCAAAAATTAAAAGTCAGAAAAAATTGAAATTATTTTTGTCGTGTGACTTATATATCTGACAATACATTTGATAAATTTCAATTTTTTATTGCAAACAGTTTGCTCACAAATTATTAATTAGTAAACTAAAACACCCTGTTTTGAACTTTGTTCAAAAAAGTGAAATTAAAATTATTTTTCCCATGCAACAACAAGCAATAAAATTTCAAATTGATATCATAGATTCAAGAAATGTTACTTATTCTTAATGTACAGTCAAATTTTTTTTGCAAGCAACCCCTTTGTCAAAATTTGCAAAAAAACGATCTCGCATTGTATTAATGCTTTGAAGCTGAAAATTATTTTAGGGGCGCAATTTCATATTTTTAAAAGATTTCTTTGCAATATACAAAATTATTTTAAAATTAACTAAACCTATGAATTAATTAATTTATAACCCCTGTATTTACGCAAAAAGCAGTACATAAAATGCCTGATTACCGCAACCAGCAGTACATCAAATTTTTAACAATTCCTTTAATATTATGGAAATAAGATATTTACATTATTAGCAAAAGAACATTTAAGGGATTCAAAATTGCACCCCTAAAATAATTTTCAGCTTCAAAGCATTAATACAACGCGAGATCCGTTTTTTGCAAATTTTGGCAAAGGGGTTGCTTGCAAAAAAAAAATTCAACTGTACATTATGAATAAGCAACATTTCTTGACTCTATGATATTAATTTGAAATTTTTATTGCTTGTTGTTGCGTGGGAAAAATAATTTTAATAACACATTTTTAAACAACGTTCGAAAACAGGGTGTTTTAGTTTACTACTTGATGAATTGTGAACGAACTGTTTGCGATAAAAATATGAAATTTATCAAATATATTGTCAGATTTATTAGTCGCACGACAAAAGTAATTTCAATTTTTTGTGACTTTTTATTTTTGTATTATAACGATTCAAACTTCGAAAACACGGAAATTCCTAATACGAGCTTTTCATTCTATGCGTGCGAATATATGCTGTGCAGAGGGGTTTCAAAAATAGATAATTTCATACTTTTGGAGTATTATGTGCTTAAATTGAGCTGCAACTATATTTCGGTGGTTGGATTTTTGTTAGAGAACTTAAAGTCTCAAATAAAAACAAATAAAATAAAATAAATCTCAAATCTCAAAATGAAGTAATTTAATATTTGAGCCATATTTTTTATAATTCAAAAAGTTGGCACCACACCCCCTCCGGATCGCTCTGAAAAAAATTGTATGCATTTAGTATGCAACTTTAAGCATTGTGACCGATTTTGAGCATCCTCCAATAAAAACTCTGATTTTGGTAGCGTTTAAACCAAAATGGGTAATTGTGACCATTTCGACGGCCGAGCGCTTCAAGCTAGTTTTGAGGACTCATATCTCGGAAACTAAATGTGATAGAAAACTAAATATTTTTTTTATCTGAAAGAACAACAAAATTTTATTGTAAATGTAACATTATTTGGTCGTTGCAATAGTTATTGATTTAATTAAAAATCGCCCAATATCGAAAAAAATCCAATTTGCAGTGTTAGTCAAAGTCATGCTATAAACAATAAAAATATATTTTTGGCTTAATCAGAGTTTATATGCATCCACTAGGTTCCTGTTAACACAGAAATCAGTCTGGAAAAAAATATTAAAATTTTTTAAACCCTTAAAGGTACGACACATAGGGGTCACTTTTCTAAAATTCGTGTTTTTGGATGCAAAATAAATCAATGTCTGACTACTGTTAAAAATATGATACGCACATCACCAAAAGGCTTATAATGTGTGCTTTCAGAAACCGTAGAGAAAATTTTGGTTTTTTGCCTGACGAATTTTTTATAGCGCCTTCTTTAGAGGCCTCCGCGCGGGCCACGCAGCGCGCGTATCACAGCCTGACGGCCCAGCGCAACAACTTTGAGCTCTCATAAACCGATGTCTGCTACTCGCAACCTTAATGCATTATACATCATTGTAATCGGCTTGATTTCAAATGTTATAATCAACAATAAAAAAGTTGGTTTATTATGTTCCTGAATTATGCCAAGGTACTGTGTAAATATACAATTCGAGCGCGTGATGGACTATTGATACGTAAAACATATCGACGTTATGCACGCGTTAAATAGCTGTTATTGCTAAATATTGTATTTTAAGGCATTTTATAGCAATAATGCATTACTTTCAAAGAATATGTTTAATTCTGTAAAATTTTTGTGTGATTTTTTTTCCTAATCTTTTTTCCTAATCTTTTTTTTTTTTCTCTCTCTCTCCTTTTTTTGCTTTTTGTTTATAATAGATATCAGCATTTTTTAGTCACGCTTTTATGAATTATATCTGTATAATTTTTGTAAATATGTTGATTTGCTCTTTATTAATTTTTCCTCTGATTTGAAAATTATTGTTCAATGAATTTTTGTTGCATAATTAGTAAACATAATTATTGTCACCTTTTTACAGAAATGTGATCATTTTGGTTGTTATATTATATAAATTTGATGTTTTTTTTTTTTTTGGTGTTCAGTTTAATGTCACCTTATGACGCGTAATTAACAGGACCATACGTGGAAGATTACAAAGATTTATCATGTATAATGTTTAAAAAAAAAATTGAAAAAAAAAAAAAAAAAAAAAAAAACTGCACACAAAAAAGTTACAGAATTGAACATATTCTTTCTAAGTAATGCATTATTGCTATAAAATGCCTTAAAATACAATATTTAGCCATAACAGCTATTTAACGCGTGCATAACGTCGATATGTTTTACGTATCAATAGTCCATCACGCGCTCGAATTGTATATTTACACAGTACCTTGGCATAATTCAGGAACATAATAAACCAACTTTTTTATTGTTGATTATAACATTTGAAATCAAGCCGATTACAATGATGTATAATGCATTAAGGTTGCGAGTAGCAGACATCGGTTTATGAGAGCTCAAAGTTGTTGCGCTGGGCCGTCAGGCTGTGATACGCGCGCTGCGTGGCCCGCGCGGAGGCCTCTAAAGAAGGCGCTATAAAAAATTCGTCAGGCAAAAAACCAAAATTTTCTCTACGGTTTCTGAAAGCACACATTATAAGCCTTTTGGTGATGTGCGTATCATATTTTTAACAGTAGTCAGACATTGATTTATTTTGCATCCAAAAACACGAATTTTAGAAAAGTGACCCCTATGTGTCGTACCTTTAAGGGTTTAAAAAATTTTAATATTTTTTTCCAGACTGATTTCTGTGTTAACAGGAACCTAGTGGATGCATATAAACTCTGATTAAGCCAAAAATATATTTTTATTGTTTATAGCATGACTTTGACTAACACTGCAAATTGGATTTTTTTCGATATTGGGCGATTTTTAATTAAATCAATAACTATTGCAACGACCAAATAATGTTACATTTACAATAAAATTTTGTTGTTCTTTCAGATAAAAAAAATATTTAGTTTTCTATCACATTTAGTTTCCGAGATATGAGTCCTCAAAACTAGCTTGAAGCGCTCGGCCGTCGAAATGGTCACAATTACCCATTTTGGTTTTAAACGCTACCAAAATCAGAGTTTTTATTGGAGGATGCTCAAAATCGGTCACAATGCTTAAAGTTGCATACTAAATGCATACAATTTTTTTCAGAGCGATCCGGAGGGGGTGTGGTGCCAACTTTTTGAATTATAAAAAAATATGGCTCATTTATATTTTGCAGTGTAATATATTCATTTGTTTGATGAAAAAAATATTTAATGAATTTTCTTTGTAGAATAATCAGCTTGTTATGAGGTTATGTTGTTCATCATTGTTACTAAATTTATAGATAATTTATAAAGTTTATTTATATAGTTTAATTTATATAATTTTATAGGTCAATTGAGAAGTATGAGAACAGTGTATTATGGTAGTTTGGTCATGTTGAGAGAATGGGTGATGAAAGAATAGCAAAACAGGTATTTCATAGTAGAGTGGATGGAAGGAGAGATAGAGGCAGGCCTAAAGCATCATGGTCTGAGGTGGTTGGAAGATGTTTGAAAAATAAGAATGTACGCAGTATGAAATGCAAAAGGAAATGTATGAAACAAGGTATGAGACTGGCGGAAGCAAGTGAAGTATGTCAGGATAGGAAGTTCTGGAGGTCTATCACTGGGTCAGGATAAAACATCTGTGTTGTTGGCTTACCCGGAAAGGGATTATAGCGTCATGATATGTATGTATGTATGTATGTATGTATGTATGTATGTATGTATAGGTCAAAATCATATTCCTCACCCAACCTCTCCGTTTTAGACTTAAAGTTCTGTAATTATTTCGTTTTTTTTTTTCCTTTCCTTTCCTTTCCTTTCCTTTCCTTTCCTTTCCTTTCCTTTCCTTTCCTTTCCTTTCCTTTCCTTTCCTTTCCTTTCCTTTCCTTTCCTTTCCTTTCCTTTCCTTTCCTTCCTTTCCTTTTTTCTTTCCTTTCCTTTTTTCCTTTCCTTTCCTTTCCTTTCCTTTCCTTTCCTTTCCTTTCCTTTCTTCCTTTCCTTTCCTTTCCTTTCCTTTCCTTTCCTTTCCTTTCCTTTCCTTTCCTTTCCTTTCCTTTCCTTTCCTTTCCTTTCCTTTTCCTTTCCTTTCCTTTCCTTTCCTTTCCTTTCCTTTCCTTTCCTTTCCTTTCCTTTCCTTTCCTTTCCTTTCCTTTCCTTCTTTTTTTTTTGTCCTGTTGAATGTTTTCAAATATATTACATACGATTTAATTTTCAAATACTTAAAAAGTTGTTTATATTTTCTAAATCTTATAATGTATCTACTTTTAAAATATGGGGATAAGTATATTGTAAATTCTTATTGTATATATAATTTATACTTCCCTCATTAAAGAGACAATAATGTTAGCTAATACAGTTTATTTTATCATGATTGTAATGAAAGAACTTCTTAAAATGAATTTAAAAATATAAATGACAAAATGATGAAATCCAAGTGATCTCTTTATGTCCATACAGAATGCAATGCATTCTATAAAGGTATAATTATTATTATAATCATAAGATATTTATTGACGGATTGAAAATAATCTAAGGCGTGTAGAGTTGTAATGCATAAATTAATTACATGGCAAATAGCATAGTGCTGAGCAACATTACTTGTTTATTTTTATTTCAAGTCATAAAAGTTTTATTCTCAAGGGAAAAAAAATCATTAATATCTAATTAGTTGTCCATTAATTTTTATTTTCAATACTCTGCGTCCTCTGGTAGTTCTCTTTTATATAATATCATAATATTTTCGTTTCTGAAAATATACAGAGTATCTTACTCCTCACATAAAAATCACAGCTCCTTGAAACATCAAACGCGGCAGTAAAGTGCTAATTTTATGAATGTCACTTGACACTTCAAGTAATGATAATAATAATAATAAAATCATGACACTATCGCAATTTTAATGTAAGCAACAAGTTTAGATAATGATTAAATTTTAATGAAGTCAAAAGAATCGTAATGCTCGAACTCGCAATTAAAAAAGATAATTGTGTACATGATAAATAATGCAATCGGGCAATCGTGCTTTATATTTATCTTAACGTCACAATATTTGAATTATATATTGCCTTGTCATAAAGATTTGCTACTAACGGCAAAAGCTTCGCGCACATATGGATTATACGTAATGTTCTCTCTCTCTCTCTCTCTCATCTCTCTCTCTCGCTCAATTGATTGTTACTGTCAGAACTGAAAGACAAAAACTGCAGTCAAACGTACAATTAATTTATCTTCACCACTATTAGCATTGATTATTTGATTACATTATAATTTGCTCTTGCTGAAGCCTCGGTTCTGTTTCCTTGTAATAGTATTTATTTCTGTGCTGGTGTGATCGTCTTGTTTCACTAGAGTTGCTCCGATATGAAGATACTTATGCAGATTCAGACAATGTCACATTTTTTATTAAACGCACATTCAATTGTTTTAAATTGCAATATTTCCTCTCTTTATAAAGAGACTCTGACCTCAAGAACAAAATTCCCTTCAATGAAAAATCACGAGATGGGACTATTATATATACTCGATTCAAAAAACCTCAGGCGATTATATCGTTTTACCACTAATGTATTGCCCATTTTCTCGCACGCATTTCATAGGGGGGACGGCTGGGCGATACTGTAAAAGGCCCGAACAGCAGGTAGCTCAGGCTTTTTGAGACGAGTATACATAGTACATACACATGTTATGTCGCTTAACCCTTCCCAACAGCTGATACTGAGGTCATTGAGGTGGATATTACCCTTCTGTAACATCTCAAGCAAGAGAAAAAACTTGATAAGTGCGCAACCCGCTTTACCAGGATTCCTGACGTCATGCATTCCAAAAATTGCTTTCTTTACAGTTTTTAAATCCAAGTTTGTGCGGTTACAGAAGGGTGAGGGACATAATATGTGTATGTACCATGGGCCCATTTAATGAGCTTTCCGTTTTTGGTTTAATGTTTCAATGCCACACGGAGAAAATTAGTTACCTTGCAGCATAGTAACTTTTGAATTCACCTAACAATATTGTAAAAAACTTACTACAATCTAGGTAAAATTGCACTGTAAAACACATCTATGTAAAATTTTACACTGCATAAAGTATTTTTTCACATTATTTTTGAGTTAATTTTTACTTCGCACGTGTGTGTAAATTTTAACACATTAAATAAAGTAGAATTTTACCACGCACGCTAGGTTAAATTTTTACCCAGCACTGAAATGTAAAAAGTTACCTAGCAGTGCAAGGTAACTTTTCACCTTATAAAAAGTGAAATTTTACTTTATTTTGGATTTTATAAATTTTACATTCCGTGCTGAGTAAAAAGTTACCTAGCAAGCTAGGTGACTTTTTACTAAGGACCTGCACTTGTGCAAGGTTAATTTTATTTGCGCTGCGCAGTAAGCCAATTAGGGGTGAAAGTCCGTGTTTTTTAATTCTGTGTACCCTGTTTAAGCGTAAACAACCTTCAGTATGGAATTTTGCTTATACAACGAACAAAATGTCTGTGCCACTTACTAAAAAAGTGAAGCAGTTTTCATACAAAATATATTGGTTTTATGAAAATTAATAGTGAAAATTTAACTTCTCGCTATAATGTGTTTTATATCTTGTGCAAAAAACAACTAGAATACAAGCTACAGATGGATTATATGTATACAAGACGCCGCTTCAAAATATACTGCCCTAATGTAAGTATAAAAAAAATTATATTTTATCAGAATTTTATTTTACTAAATGGCATTTTTTTTTTTTTTTTTAAATTCTGAAGTAGTGATTTTTTAATTAATAACTTAATATCATATTTTAATGGTGTACATTTTATTTTATTCTCCAGGTTTGTGTGGAAAGTGCAACCGTCTTTGTTTGGTCGACAACTTTTCTGTACGACAGCCAGCTACACGACTGTCCCATCTAATGAATATCAAGCCGTCGCGGAACACATCGCATCAATCTTATATTTGACTATTGGATAATAAGTGAATGTTCAAAAACAGTGAAACTTAAAAATTGTATTAATCAGTGTTTATGAAAAATGAAAAGGACAAGGCTCGTTAAAATCGTAAGTCTCAAAATGTTGTACAAAATTGTTTGAAAAATATTTTATAATGTTGTAATGAGGTATGCAATATTTTGTAATTCTGTATGATTTTTTTAATAAAAGTGGACTGTAAACAAGATAATTTTTTTTTTATTTTGTATAAAGTATTCATTTTCTAATCTATAATGTGTAGTCATGTTTCAGTATTTTTTTTTTTCAAGTATAAAATATATAGGCAGTTGAATATATAACAATAACTTTAAAATATATAATAAAAATTTACTAAATTTTCAAAGTAAAAATTTAACTAATAAGTAATGTAAATAATAACCCAGTTTGCAAGGTAAAAAACAAACCTAGCTTTCGTTGTAAGATTTTACATTGCATGCTAGGTAACTTTTAACCTAGCGCGCTAAGCTATTTTATACTACAGCGCTACGTTAATTTTTACATTGCTTGCTAGGTAACTTTTTACATTGCAAAAAATGTAAAAATTTACTAAACAAATATCGTGCCATAGATTTTACTTCATTATATAGTAACATTTTACTTCATTCAAGTTACTTTTTTCCTCCGTGCAGGATTTCTTAATTAATTTTTGTAAGTTGATAACTTTTTTTTTTTTTTTTTTTTTTTTTTTTTTTTTTTTTTACTTCAAAATTTGATAAATGAAATAATTAATATTTAGTGTAATATCTTTTAAGTTTCAAGGTTTTATATTTGTAGAGGGCGAAATTGTTTTAACAACTAGAAGAAAATCCTTAATACCTTTAACGTCTTTATTGTATATTACGTTTCGGCATCAATGAGAAAAGAAGTCACGAAAAATTAAAATTTAATATATGCTTGCAAAATATCAAGGATTAACATTAACATGCTATTAAAGTTATTCAAATAATTTGATATAATTTTTATAATGATTGGAATTTTTTATTTTACGCTGGAATACTAGAAAGAGATAGAGAGAGAGAGAGAGAGAGAGAGAGAGAGCAATGATCTATATAATTATATTTCCCGTCTGTATTTATCTCGTATTCTATTCTATGCTGTTCTATTTCTCGTCATATTTTAGAAGAAGACTAAAGTATACAATCATTCTGTTAAAGGCATAGACAACATGAAAACATAAGAATTTACATCACGAAATACTTGATGGGACTTACATAAATAACATTAATTGTTATCAAAACCCACCCGTAGTTCCGTAGCAGTGATCAGAAAATTACGATTTATGCAACCCGCACAACATTTTCATGCTAGTTTTTGCCTGTTTATGACGTCATCAACGGAAATATTCACGCAAATTGCATTCTTTACAGTTTTTTCACGCTCTCTTGTGGAGTCACATTTACATTCTGGTAAAAATTATTATCAGTTTTGTAAATCCCATTTTGTGTTTCATGATTAAAAATAACATGTTGTTTTAGGTTTTCTATGCCTTTAAATATGCATAAATTATTATTTAATATTTGGTTTGTAAATTTTGGAGCTCCTTCACAACATTTTGAAATTTTGTTGTTTCAATTATTTTAATTAAATATCAATCTAAGATTTCATTTTTTTTCTTCTTTATTATTTTTATGATTTATTTATTACATCTATGGGCTTTATGTCATACAAAGGACAGTAATAAATAGAAAAAGAAAAAAAAAAAAAAAAAAAAAAAGAAGAATGTAAACTCTTCTGTCCGATCAGCTTGTCGATATCAGCTTACCGGCATACCAGATTGTCCGTGGTAGTGAAAAGTCCGTGTTGAAAACTGTTCGATTTAACCATTTGTTCTGTGGCAAACTGTCAGTTTTGCGAAATCTGTCCCCAATTATCCTTGTAAGGGAACGTCCCCGTATATTCATATACAGTACCAAAATTGGCAATTTGGGACGAAAATAGGATGAAAATTTTCAATTAAAAAAGGTTGCGAAAAATTAACTGCATCGACATTTATCTTAATGTGCTCTAGTTTTCTATTTCCATTGAAAAATTATTGCTCTTCATTAACTTTTTAAAAAAGATTTGCGTACCTATCAGTATACTGAACACGCTCTCTCTCTCTCTCTCTCTCTCTCTCTCTCTCTCTCTCTCTCTCTCTCTCTCTCTCTCTCTCTCCTCTCTCTCTCTCTCTCTCTCTCTCTCTCTCTCTCTCTCTCTCTCTCTCTCTCTGTCTCCGCTCTCTCGTAATGATTTTTTATTATTATATGTTGCAATAACGTAATATTTACTTCATTTCTTTTTATTATATAAGTTATTCTAAAATTTGGACACTGTATATTTGTTATTATTTTGTATTAGGGCTAGAAGTTCATGGTGCGACCAATGGTTGGTTGTAACATATTAAGTCACAAAAACGATTTCTTCGATTCCAAGTTCCGACTATTCAATGATGCCGACGATTCCTATGACCTTAGAAATTAATATTGTGTATATAATATTAACACAAAATATTTCAATTACTTAGTATTGCTTGAATTGCATTTTTGTCTCCGTTAGGAACTAGTGTCTACTGCACAACGTCACTTCCCCAACTCTACCCTCGTAAGCCACATACATAAAACCTTATGCATACATATAGAAATATATTTATTTGAAAAACATAAAGTATATAGAAAAATCAAGGGAATAACAATATTATTTAATTATGACGAATTTTGTTTGCTATACTTTTGACTAAACTCGTGACAAATGCCGGATTGAACTTATACTTATGAATATTTTTCCGATTTGAAAAATATTTTTTGGGATAATATCCTGTAGAATAGAATAATATAGAATAGTAATAAATAATGACTCATCTAAAATGTCGTCGTGGATGAGTACGTAAATATGTGCTATTTCAGAGTTTAATATTTATAAAAAATAATAATTATAGTTTGTATGATGATAAGAAAAGAAATATCATAATAATAATATAAATTTTACGACACTAAAGGAGGTTTTATTTATATATTATTATTATTTTCTTAAAGTGATATTTTCTTGCAGATTGTTTATTGGTTTAGTATAGTTTGTTTATTAAAGCTTATTTTAGTTTAAAGTGCATAATGTAGCAATTCAACATCTTTGCTAATACCATTGAACATAAGATGATAGAACATTATATTCTCACAATAAGATCAATAGCTTCGCTCAATGTTTACAATTCTCTCTCTGGCTCTCTGTCTCGGTCTATTATTATATGTATACACACAGCAGCTTGAAGAGAACTGAAAACGTTGTGCAGTAGACAGCTCGATCCCTAAAATGTTACAATGTTACAGTCGGTAATCAGTAAACACAAATTTGTTAGCGGTAAAAATATACATCAATTCTGATATATATATATATATATATATATATATATATATATATATATATATATATATATATATATATATATATATATATATATATATATATACACACACACACACACACACACACACACATATATATATATACATACACACACACACACACACATATATATATATACATATACACACACACACATATATTCACTGTTTATAAAACGTGAAGTTTGTTCCAAATAAACACGTCACCGTATATTATTGTAATTTTCAGCATTATTTTATGCTTATAATTGTGTACATTTTAGACATAAATTATACTTATTACATAATCCATAAAAATCTGCATATATTTAGTCAAAGGGAATAATATATAATAATAATATCCTTTTAATACGATCAAGAACAGGCATTGCTCATTTTTATGATGCAAAAGATGAAATAAAGAACACACACTCCATTAAAATTGTTAATATTATACAGTAAAAGTGGTGGTTTATATAGTATTTGGAAATCTATAACGCACAGAACCCACAACAGGAACAACTGACCCATAGATTTTACTTTCTTAAAGTGAACATACTATGTAAATATCCCGCAATCCTCGCATTTGCTCAATTCAAACGTGAGGTAAAAAAAAAAAAAAAAAAAAAAAAAAAAAAACTAGCCCTGATACAAACGGCTGAAGGATGATATTATATAGAATAAAAGCGTTTTACGCATTATTTAAACAAGTTAATCGGGAAATGATGGCACTGGAACCATACAATATTCAACGGTTTGCATGATTTCAAACATATTTTATAATAATGCGCGCGTTATGCTCTTTGCTCGCTTCTATGTACAGATGACATGATCGCAATGAAGGAGTCCGCTTGTCTACCTTATCAGGTCGATGCAAAAAATGACAGTACATCAAAATGAGGGGACATATTTATCAGGCTTGTTCATTTGACATAACATGATTTCACAATTTTGTGAGTCTCTCTCTCTCTCTCTCTCTCTCTCTCTCTCTCTCTCTCTCTCTCTCTCTCTCTCTCTCTCTCTCTCTCTCTCTCTCTCTCTCTCTCTCTCTTTTTATAACAAGAAATAAGAAACTTTATTAACCCAAGCAGTTCATATAGTAACAATAATAGTTACAGCGAGCGTTGGTCTAGAAATTATTTACAACAAATAAATATATTAAACATAATATATAATTGAAATAATGTCAACTGTCTTATCTATATCAAACGACAAACATATACAATAATATGAATTAAATCAGTATAATTTTACAAATTTGACTATAGTGATATCGATTTCGTCGATTTTAGAGTTAGGATCAAAATATTCTGTTAAAGCGTGTAATATTCATTATTGATTAAAAAAAATCAATGGATTTCTAAACAGAGTATTATAATTTAGGTCTCTTAAAGTACTGATGGCAGATTTTCATACTATTTCGCAGTGATATATAATTGCGAGATTTTATGAAAGTTCGATATTTCTTAAATAATCGTTTATTTAACCCGAATAACTATTTTCCTTTCTTCCTATTTTAAATTAATGAATTTTTTTTTTCTGACAATGTGACTTCACTTATTGTGATATAATATTTGTAACTGAACTATTTATGTCTTTTGTTTCAGGCTTTACACGAGAAAGACGCCCAACTTTTTGCTCGCATTACTGTGCCAGTAGTCGGTATCAAGGGCAAGATAGAAACTGGAGTGGTGCCTCTCATTGTTGATTTAGAATCTTTACGCAAACTTCACTCCAAATTTAGTCCCAGTTCACTTTAATTGTATAGTAATAGGTCTTAATAAGTTAAATATTAATTTTATTTCGCTAATATCTCTTCCTCGTCGATGAACTAAATACAGTTGGCTTGCTTACATTAGAAATAACAACAATAATAAATATATGTATTATGTAATCTCGGCAAATCTATTAACTTCGTTTTACAAAATTATTATTTATAGGCTTAAAATAAATAGAGATTATAATTTTATGTATTGTAAAGATAGCAAGCATGATATATAAATATCAATCGATATGTCGCCTTTTTTGCCTAAAGTGATAAATCTCTTGAGAATTTGAGGCTCATAAGATAACAAAGTATCAGCTTCTATAGAACTCTCTTTTTCATTTAGCATCAAATCAATTTCTGGGCGCTTATTTCAAATATTTAAAGAGAAAAGAGAAATAACGAAGAAGATGATAGTTATGATGCTGATGAAGAATAAGAAAAAAATATTTATGTCGCACCAAAAAAAAATTTTTTTAATGTTATTTATTTGCATGCTAGGTTATATTTTAATTAATTTTTTCCTGGATTGAAGATAGGTGTTATTAAATATAATTTATACAATGTTTCATTATTATTTTACACAATAAATTTTCAAAACAAGATAAATTTAACTTATTATTGCTATTTATTCAATGGAACTTATCTGTAGAGAGCGCTAGCCAATCACAGGCAGTGTGGGAAAAGACAAGAGACCTCTAATATCCTATCCTTTAACATTTTTTGAGGCCACAAATTTTAAATGTTAGATACTGTATACACTTTTAAGAGTTTCTAGCTATTAAAAAAGTTTGAAGAATTTTCATCACCCCTAGAGGACCCCTATCCTGTAATATTTTTGTAATCCATTTTTAATATTTTGAATTAATCAGATTTTTATTTCATAGCACATGCAAAGGTTTCTTATATCTTTCAAATAATGTAGAAACATACGTCATTCTTTGCAGTTTTTTTCTTTTTAATTTAATTATCGTAATAATTTGATTACAATCGTAAATAGTAATTACTGCATTAAAAGTTTTATAAATAAATATTAATTATCTAGCTTTTACAATAGTTTTCTTGTTAAGTCGACTATAAAATTGAAATCAGAGTTTTTATAGTTTTATTACTAGATTTGAAAGCATATAAAATCAAAGTAATAAAAAAAAGCGATATATATATATATATATATATATATATATATATATATATATATATATATATATATATATATATATATATATATATATATATATATATATATATATACACACACACACACACACACACACACACACATATATATATATATGTATATATAAAATATAGATATATATATATATAAAATATAGATATATATATATATATATATATATAAACACATAAAAAGTCATAAAAATATCAGATATTTATATATGACTTGGATATGTTTAAGTGGCGTCCCATGTTCGCACATTTACGAACAGTAGCTATAACATGAGGTTAAGCAAAGTGTGAAGTAGGAGTGGGAGAAAAAAAAGTTATCAGTTTTATACGTATATAATATGTGTACCTTTATATATGATAATATAAAATATATAGTAACGTACGGGCTACGAGACTTTTAGTATTTTAGCAGCTTGCTACTGTATTTATCTATCAGTTGGGGGCTACATAGTTTGTGATAAGATAATTTGTTAAGTTGAAGAGTAGAGGGAGAAGAGAGATGAAACAAGGTAAGGTGAGGTGGTAGGGAGGTGTAAGAGAGAGAGAGAGAGAGAGGAAAACGTGTGAAAGATATATAGGGTGTTAGGATGATAGGCATGCAGAGAGAATAGTCTGTTTCTTCCTGTATGTTCATTATCAGGCTACTGAATGTTCGCACCTAAGCCGAGCTAAGTTTTAACTATAGATTATCGCACCAACATATACAGCATAAGCAGTGAGTATTATTATGTATATATTTAGTGTTATGCATACAGCTGCCACTCCGTACGCTTACATATATTCATTACACCACACATAGTTACGCATGTGATGAAATATGTAAAATATCCATCGTCTTTCTTAAGTCATCTCTAATTTTATTTGATTTCTTTTCACTCAACACGGAGCATCTCTTAACTCGATCGACAAGAGAATCGACTTTCTTGAAAGCATTATTAAATATTTTTGTTTATTTAATTTATTAAAACTTTTTTTTTTAATAACCTACTTAATTATTTTGAATTGTTCGGAAATAGTTTTTTTTTTTTTTAATTCAAGTTAAATTTAGATCACTTAGGAAGAATACACTTCATGCATCTTGCATAGAAAACGTAAAAATCAAATCTAGTAATGTAATAACATATATTCAATCATTGCGCCTGCATTAGATTTTGCCTCTTTTCTCTCTCTCTCTCTCTCTTTTTCTAGTTTTATTATTTTTCATTGTCAGTTAGAAATATATGACTAAGAAAAAATCCTTATAAATATATACAAGTATACAACATTTATATTCATTAAATGTTGTTTGGGAGTGCGAGGTTTACGTCTGACAATTAAAAGTTACTCTGACCCAATCTTACACCTAAAAACATATAATGTTATTAAGCTAATTAAATTTTAACACTCTGTAAACACTTAGACCCTAACATTTCTGTTCGAATGTTGCTTGTAGGAATCGAACAGAGAGGAGTAATACATATTTATTTGTAATAATAAAGTGTTCTTCTACATACAATATTTCAATTGAATATTATTTTCCCTGTGCCGCAGAACAGAGATGCAGAACAGACTTAAAAAAAAAAAAAAAATTAAGCTCTGGAACTGATAACGATGCAATCTTAATTCTCTCTCTCTCTCTCTCTCTCTCTCTCTCATCTTTCTGGCACCCACACCGAGTATATAACCTTTTGGTGCTCACCGTAGCTTTTAGGTCAAATTGGCCCAATTACGACGTTCGTCGTATTCAAATCGGAGAAATTGCATTTTTATGGCGAACCGCCCCTTTAATCATCAGGGGGTGATTACATATACATCATTGGTACTCAGTGCTCACCAGAGCTTTTAGGAGGTCAAATTTCTCTGATTACGACATTTGTCGCCTCCACGTACATCAAGGATTTCGAATGTTAAAAGTTGACCCGCCTCCTTAATCCTCAGTGGGTGAGTCATGAGTATACAACCCTATGGTACTCGCCAATGCATTTAGGAGGTCAATTAGCCCTGATTTCAATATGTGTTGCATTCAAATCAGAGAACTTTAATTTTGGGAACTGTAATTCTCCATTCGAATGAACCAACTTAAAAAACCTTCACGTTTGACTTTTAAATTTATGTCACTGCGAATAATACGTTTATTAAGAGTTCTATACTTTACGTTCTGGTAATCGATAGGTATCTTAGCAACCTTTAAAAAAGGTGAAATGGATAAGTTTAGGGCTAAAACCTTTGAAGGATCAAAGGTGAAAGGGTGATCGTTCCTACACTGACGAGTAAGATATGGGATGATTACATGGATATACTATAAGGGTGCAAGGTCGGATCAAAAGAAGTTCGCTATGCATTGGTTATATAAGGTGATCCATATGAGCATTTTACTTTATTAAATTTTGTCACAACTGTTCGGTGCAAAATTGCGACGGCTGCGGCGAGTACGACATTATAGTATGCCATTCGCCACTATATGACACAAGCAAGAGCGATGACGATTTTGACTCTGGTCATCCGAAATTTCATCACCTCCCCCTCCAAGTACTTTTTATTATTATTATCCAACGCCTTTAACAATCGGTTAGTATAGTTAATGTTCAAAAACAATATCTTTTGATTTTTTCCATGATTTTTCATACAGAAAGGACCAAAAGTCTTGCAGAGGGCCTCGCATAGTATCTGTAATTAATTGTTGACTTGTGTAACAGTTTTCAAAATCTTACGCAAACAATTTTTAAATTTAAATTAGTATTTCAATTTACAGTGTACCTATATTTATAATAATATAAAATACAATAATTATAAATTTATAATTACATAGAACGAATTATTTATGGTTTATTCATGTGAGCATTAAAAATTATGATTTTGCTCCATCAAAAATTTTACTTATCGTATTTTTCCCTAGGCAGTGGGTAGTAACTATATATGTATAGTGCATAACAAACACAAAGTAAAAGTGTTTATAGCTGAACACTTTTGATTTGATAGTAACCATAAGGCTTTGTAAAAACAAAACAAGTTTTTTTCCTTCCTGTGACTTTAAAAATACACACAATTTTGTACACCTTTACTTAAGCTTCTTGTCCGTTATTGAGAATTTTTAAAAACGACAGAATGACGAATGATCCTCCTACAACCCTTAAATCTTTCATCTGGTGGGATAAATCACAACGGTGGTGAAGTTGTGACGAGGGCAATAAACATTCAAACAAACACGAATTGAGCGCGCGCGGCTCGAGATCCTCTCTCTTCTCTCTTCGTCCTGAAGATCTAACTCCCGCATACACGCACGCGGTTACTATTATAGCTTGAGAGCTTGTGACGAGTGGTTATTGTGGCTGCGTGCTTAATTTTGTTTCACATATCTCGTTTATCTCAAAACACGATAAATTTGCTGACGTGGTGTTGACACTGTAAAATATTTTATCTGACGTGATTTTTTTTCTCAAATTTTTTTTGTTAATTATGAAAATTATTCCGCTATTGCCGACTTATTACTTTAACATTTTTTGATTACCTCTCGGCACATAATTTTGAAGCTAAATAAGTGTTTAATACTTGAATTAAATAAATTCAACGTATATATAAATACCTATATTTTATTATTATTTTTAGGGGAAACAAAATTTATTCAAAATTTTACGATAAGGCAGAAAGAAAAAAAAAGTCGGCATAATTTCTTCTAAATTTTAACCAGAGTGCGATGCCATTGTTAAATAAGGGGTCAAATTATAACATTACTTAATATTAAAGAGCTAGTTTGCATCCTTATAGTACCAAATTATTACTGTTATATTTTCTTTTATTCAATATCACTGCTAAAAAAGAAAAAAAAAAAAAAAAAAAAAAAAAAAAACTGCTTAAATTAAAGAGTCGAGGGTGGCAGGCCAACATGATAATAAATTTCAAATCTAAAAAATTCTGAATCTAGTATAAAATCACGGCATACCGTGGTGCACCTGCCAGCTACTTTTATCAAAATATTGTACATTCAAATTTATGTGTAGCAAATATTATGGTGTAAATGTAAAGCACGTTAAACGTTTATTATTATTTTATGTTTATAAATTTAACTTTTACATCCTTTGGATGCGGTTAACATGATTTATTGAATTTAAATTTCCTCATTTAGGTTCAAGTTTGCTACAAATAAGTTTCAAATTATCTTATTGTTGTTATAAAAATTAACACACGTGTTGCCGGAGGATACAGCTATTTTAAGGCTTAATAATAAAGCATGACATATTTAATGGTCCATTGCATCATACGTCCATCGTACTGGGGAGAAAAAGGACAGTCACAAGAAGAAACAGGTAATTCATGCACCAATTATTTTTGTCTTAAGGAAATCATAAAAAAAATATAGGCCTCGATCTATATACCTATTTAAGTCTATGCTACTGTTACGTACAAATTTTGAATATAAATTAAATTGTTTATATGCTATTTATACACACGCTATAAGCCTATATGAGTCGTTAAGAATATGTGTATATTTTGATTATTTTCGTCTTGAAGCATCGTAACAATTAAGTATACGTTTTTAATATGGGGCATTACAATAATAATTACTGCCATGCGTGGATATTTTATTATAGCGGAAATAAAAAAATATATTAAAACAAAAAGGGCAATTAATTTTCTTGTGCTATGCCTTTGATTATTATATGATTGCGGGGATCATAATTAACGATCATAATAATCTATTACAGAAAGCCATCAGTTGTGCATTGCCTGTGTTTGTTTATTTATTTTTTATTTATTTTAATTGCTCAATGGAAGCCTGCAGACGTATTTATATTTTGTTATAAAATATAGTATATAAAAGTATATTTTTTCATCTTATATTCTATTTTTTATATTCGATTCTTTATTATAATAATGCGTGCACTTTTTATTGTGTTTTAATTGCACAAATAAATTTAAAATAAAGTACAGATACATGGTAAATAAAATATACTTAAATTAATAATAATTATATTAATATAGTAAAAATAATGACAATTTTGATACCACTTGCATTCTGTACAGTACATGAAATGTAGTCATATACTGTATATTTTAAAATTTAGATTATGAGACAGAAATTTGGTTGTAAATAACGCAACATTATGTAAAGTATGCAAATCCGCCTAACTTCGGCAGCTCAACATATTTATTATATGATTTAAATTTGAAAGTGGTATCACAAACCCCATGCAATGAATAATTTAAACAAATAAATATTTTGAGACCTATATAGATATAGTTGGCCTCTGCGTAGTATTTTCTATTATTTCATTCAATACATTTTCAATACAATAAAACTAAAAGACACTGTAACAAAAATTACGCCAAAATAATTTTTACATGCCTTTCATTGTTTGTTTGCTAAAACTTTTCAAAAAGATAACATTAGTAAAATACACAATATTACGTGTATACTATATTTGTGTACGCTTGTAGTACTTTTTTTTTCCTTTCATTTTTTTTTTATTCTTCATCACTAGTTTTTTTTTATTATTATTTTTTATTTTTTAATTTATTTTTTTATTCACAATTGTGATATACAATTATTATTATTATTTTTTAAAGATATTTGTAACTTTTTTTTTCTTTTTTTTTCTCTCTTGCTACGTAGTATTATTACTACTTCCCTCTTATTATAATTGTGTATACATGCAAATTGTATATATATAATTTTATATATATTGTATAATTGTATATATATGCAATCAAAGATTTTCATGAATGTTTTCTGTTGGGGTTAGGTGTAAGAGTGGGCCAGACATATTGTCAGGCTTAAACCTCGCCCTTTCAAAAAGTTGTATTTTTTTCTTTTTCTATGCATTTTTTGAATAAAGACGATTATTTATTTATTTATTTATTTATTTATTTATTTATTTATTTATTTATTTATTTATTTATTTATTTATTTATTTATTTATTTATTTATTTATTTATAAGGACACATTTTACAGTGATGAGTGCATTCTATGGATTTACTATATACGATTCAATGTATTTCAATACTGAAATTAGTCCAAAGGAGGATGCGTTCTCCGAATATGCCGTAAAGAAATCATTACTCTATTTACTTCCTGAATATATATGTATAGTTAAAAACACATACCTTCGAATTTTAACTGTGATGTTAATGATGTTGACGGAAACAAGAGGTCCAGCCGTAATATGCGTACACACATGACCACGATAATATATTTTACAATTTAAATCCAGTGTGTTTTTCTCATAAGATAACATTGCAAATTTAGCGTCAGTTTTTGAATGGTAAAATGTATTATCGCAGTCCTGTGTACGTACAGCACAATTTGGCACATTTTATTATTTCCATGCAAAATACCACATTTTAAAAATACATAAAAAAAATTAAGTAATATGTTTTTGGAATAATAAAAAAAATATAATAATTAATACAAAGTTATAACCTCTATCGCTCTATCAGAATATGCAATAATTGTTTTATCGTAAATATAGATTTTAATTATAAAGAGTGCAATGAAGAGCGGCGTAAAACGCTTCGATTACAGGGCATTATGTCACTGAGCCTGCTGAATTTGAAGGCTATGTAACTTGTGTTACACGTATGGGTTGCCAATGCCTACGTTTCAGGCGCTATTCACAGCTTTTTTTTATATATATATTTAATTTATAATAAATAATAATTATGTGGAAACTAATGTAATAATTACAAAAAAATTATGCCATCATTTTGAAATTTGTTTAAGGTGGAGTGTAAAACACCGAGGTCTCACTTTACCTAATATTAAGAGCAGTGACAAGAATTTGTCACTTACCGGGGCGGGCCAGGGTGAGTGCAAGGTGGCGCCGCCCATGGCCGCAGCCCCTTTTCGACCTGTGTCCAGCTGCAAATTTGCAGTCACATGCATCTTACCAGCGATCGTGACTTTAGTGTCGATTGCACCTGTCTTCGGATCAAGCCATGTCGCACAGGGCACTTTCAAATTTTCCCATCAAGGTAATTAAAATAATAATAATAATAATAATATTTTTCTATCAATTTAAAATAATATTTTTTGTATGCCTTCACTGGAGAACTAATAAACTTGAAATTATTAATACTCACAGTAAATTTGAAAAGCAGAATCTACTTCATTATACCGAGTCATTTTGACTTGGCGTAAAAACTGCTCATGTCTTTTTTCCAAAAAAGCTACTCTAGCTCTTATTTCTAAAAGTCATTTTACTTTTTATTTTGGTGTAAAACTGCTTGGTTTCTCCGAGTTATTTTTGCTGCGATGATAGCAGGGTGACTCGCTCGCGCGTCAAAACAGCTCGAGCTACCTGAGCAGAATCTGCTTTGCTGTTGCAGTTTTGGGAGGTGCAGTCCGCGTGACGTCACACTACTTCTACTCTAGGCGAAGCAGTTTTAGGGCTGAGAACCACAGCTGATATAGCTTTGTTTTTACAGTAGAAGTAGCTTTAGTTTTTTCTTTTCATAAATGTGACGCCATTATTTTTTATTTTTAATATAGATTAAAAATTATAATTTAAATATGTTGTTTAAAATATTATTTATGTGTATGTATTATAAAATTCTTTTGCAGAAAAACACAGATTCTGAAGTTTATGGATTCAATATTAAACATTATATAGAGAAAACAAAATACTAGAACGCGCTCGCACAAAAATTATACTTATAAAAAAAATGAAAAGGAAAGGAGTTGTAAATATTTATTTGTTTATTTCATAATAGTAATAATATTACATTGCAAATGAGCATATGAAAAAATGAATAATAATATATTTATACATCATGTTTTTATTTTTAAAACTAAAAATAAATATAAAATTTATATAAGATTATTATTATATTTGTGCAAACTTAATACTGCAGCGCGGGTTACAAACAAGAAAGTTCGTATTCAAAACTTACGTTTATGAAGACATAAATGCAACTCGAATGAAAATTATACATTTTTTTCGAAGTCTGGTACTTTATGGTCACTCATTTGCAATGTAACAATATATACTTATCTTTTATTAGAAAGATATTAATCCATAATACAGGAGAAATCATTTAGCACACCACGTTCTATAAAATAAAAAAACATATGATTCACCGGAAAGGGGTTCACAAGTTTAAATCAGGGTTTCCGGTCCTCGAGATGACGCACCCTGAAACTACCCTATGCTGTAGTAGTATCTACTCGAGAGAAAGCAGTTTCTGCTCAAGCGGTGAGCAGTTACACCCGCGCTCTCCCCACTCAAAACAGCTCACATACCGCGAGTCAAAATAGCCGGGAAATATTAAAGTAGAATCTGCTCACTGAGAAGTCACTTGTATGCAATAGTAGCTTTGTTCAAGTAGATTTGATTACAAAAGTGAAGCAAAATGAATTATGGTTAGCAAAGTTGATAATCTTTCTTCATATGTGTAGCTATTTTGCTTATATGAAAGTCATTATGGAACCAAATATGACATCAAAACCACTTTAGGTGTTAAAACTACTCTATTTTCAAAATAGCTCAAAGAGCAAAACTGCTTCAAAATTTTTCTGTGCTTGTAATTTTTCGTCAAAGGTTAACTAATTTAGAAATTAATTGAAATAAAATATTTATTTGAAGTTATAACATTTATATGAAATTGTAATCATTTTATTTCTCATTAAATAATTTCCAAGTCCAATTTTTTTTCCGAATAAGCACTAATTGAAAATAATCAGACAATCATGTATTATTTGTATATCTTTTAATTTGGTTTGTGTTTTATATTAAAGATCGGTTAAGTCCAAATTTGAATACTTCGCTCACAGACGTAGTTCGACCGGTCGGTGCGAGAGTTCGACTCAAATGTCCTGCAAAAGCACATCAAGTTTGGTGGACTAAGGTAAAATTTAAAACTAAGAATTTATCAATATATTTATCAAATATATTGCTACGAAAAGTAAAAATAAAGAATAAGAGACAAAAAATCTTGAATTGTCCCTGTTATTTTTATATTCTTAATTTGACTATAATAGCTAATATTTCCTAAATCATTAATTCGTAATCATATGGAAAACATTTACCTATTTATAGGAATATTAATATGTATGCTTATGTTATAAAATATCTTATTTAAAGCCATAGACCACATAAAACAACATGTGCTTTTTAATGAATAAACACGAAATGGGATCTTCAAAACTAATGACAATTTTTTCCAGAATGTTATTGTAGCCCCACGAGAGAGCGTGAAAATACTGTAAAGTATGCAATTTACGTAAAAATTCATGTTTATGACGTCAGAAACATGCAAAAATTAGTATGATAATGTTGAAAAATCGAATTTTCCGATCACTGCTACGGGGCTATATACTGTTGGGTTTTGAGACAAACTAAAGTTATTTATGTAAATCCCATCAAGTGTTTTGTGATATAAATGCTTATGTTTTTCTCTGGTCTATTCCTTTAATTATGGTTATGAAGGATATTCTTTATGTGCAGAAGGTAAATTTAAAGTGTATAGTTATAAATACACACATTACAACTTAAATTCGCAATGACAGTATCGTATCTAAAAAAAAAAAAAAAAAAAAAAACGCAAATTTTCACTTGCATGAAGATTATTGGAAACAAAAAAATTAACTATAACTACTGATGATAATCATAAATTATACATAATATAAAAAGAATCACTACAAAAAAATAATCAATTAAGGTATGATAATAAAATAAATCACAAATAAATTTCACAATTTTTATGTCATTATATAAGTTCAATAACTTTCATGTACAGGAATTGTTCACAAAGTATTCCTATTGGTTTATAGTTATATTTTCAAAAGTTGAACTCTTTATTAAACGATACTGTCACTTGAAAATGATTAATTTTTTACTACACAATTTTGTTTACTACTATGTTGCTTTTCTTTGTTTTTGGGGATGAGAATAATTCAATGGTTCAAAAAATTGCTAAAACTTTTCTCTCTTTTCTTTAAACGCGTTAAATTTAAATTAGGGATACCAATAAATTTAGCATCCTTTCAAACCCCTTTCTCACACCTTTTCCATGTTATCCATAAGCCATATTTACATGGTGCAATATTTACAAAGCCATTAATTGTTAATTTTCATGCAATCAAATTTATTACACGATGCAATTATTTGCTGCCTATAGCCATGTGACCCCAAAAGATTTAAAGGCATTGTTAAAATTAGGCACATCTCTTTTTCAAGCTACAATAATGCCACAACAAACAACATTTAATATATTTTACATCCTTTTTCAGTTATTTTTTTTAAAGTAAATTAAAGGAATGTATTATGTATATCTTTTTTTTTTTTTCGCAAAAACAAAATTCAAAAAAAAAAAGAAAGCGTGTCATTAAATTATAAACAATTTGTATTGGGCACATGACTCTAAGGTATATTGCATAAAATATATACCTGCGTAAAATTAGACCGTTCACTTACAGGACAAACCAATTAAAACAGGACGCATAGGACAGGAAAGTGACATTGTGGCATGCAGTGAAGGTGGCTGTGAATCGACGTTGCACCTCATCAATGTGAGTTCAAGTGATGCTGGTATTTATAAATGCTGGATACCTGCGCTGAAGGTACCAGTGACTCCTGCCTTTAGGCTCAAGATAATAGGTGAGTGAACATGCACGCTCGTGTCTCTTTCAACTGCGGTACATTTATAATATAACTAAACAAAATATTTTAAATTATATTGAATTAATACTTTGATTAATTTCTATCAAATTAATGTCAAGACTATACTAATATGTCCAGAGCACCGGCCTCGACGTGGCAGACCTCCCAAGATGATTGGTCCTGAACCTAAACACACGAGCGTTGTAGTCGGAGGAAGCACAACACTTCGCTGTCAAGTCCACAGCTTCATACCAACAAATATGAAATGGCTGCGCAGAATTAATCACTTTGATGGTAGCAATTCTGCACTCATTACTGCTATATCAGAAAGTAGAGTGCTTAAGTACGAAGGAAAAACATACGAGGTAAATATAAGAGGCGATATAATATATAAGATCATTTCTTTTAATGCTCTCTGCATTCACATTGGTTACAAGAATTTAAATTTTCAATTTGATAAGAAAAAGACAAAATTACAAAAAAAAACTTTGCAAAAAAATAAATAAATAAATAAATAAAAGAAAAAAAAAACGCTCGCCGTTTTTTAAATTTTTTTAAGTGGATGTTAGCTGCTGATAACATCTATAGGTATATATTATTTACTATTTTGTTTGTGCCGTTTCTACTATAAAGGCAGGAACAAATAACAAATGGTTTCGTTTGTTTTTATACTTATAGTTACAAAATTAAAAGGCTTCATAATATTAAATTAATCCATCTAAGAGTTCAATCAATGCAATATAAATTATGACGCATATTTATTGTGCATATATATATATATATATATATATATATATATATATATATATATATATATATATATATATATATATATAATATAGAAAAGCAATATAATATATATGTGAATCATATGATTCTTTCAAAAAGTCAGCTCAGAAAAACCTGATTAGAAAATATGTTTTATAGTGTGGCAGACTATCTAGCAGCTATAATAATGTTAAGTAATGTTAAACGTTTCACTTGCTTTGATATACACGTACATTTAACTTGTTCTGATTTTATTTTAACTGTAATGTTGTTTTTTATAAGTGTAATGTATATATATGTATGAATTGTCTTGTTCTACTCTGTAAAGACATGGAACACAGTAAAATCTTTAATCTTTATATACACACAGGGCAGGCCCGACAAATCCGGAAACATTTCAATCTTGATTTCCTGCCGATTCTTTTGTGCAATTTTCTTTAATTTTAGTTTTTCATAATGATTGGGCAAAATTTAAAGACTATAATATACCCCTCGCGCCGGAAAACCGCTAACCGAAGCTTTAAAGTTCTTTAGTTACAACAGATTTTGCTTGCACAAAATTTCGCTTTAATTTTCTATAGCAAAAAATTCATAGAAATGTCAGATACCTTTGAAAACAAAAAGCATGTATAAAAACGGCAGTTGGGACTCGTGAAGCATTTCAGGCTGAGAAAAATAAGGACTTATATAGGTATAAAATGCTATAATTTAAGGGTCGAAATTAGAGTCAGCACCGCACACCAATAGTAGCTTTCAATGCAGAATAAGAAGACCTCAGATAGCATATTTTGTGCCATTAAAGTTCATCTGACACTAATTTGTAGATGCAGGAGTTGGGGTTAAAAGTTGGAAACTTCGGGAGTTAAAAATTTTCAAATATGGAAATTTGGCAATTTTCGATTAAAAAAAAAAGTGATCTTACTTCTTCCCAAAACGCAAAAGACGGTCGCAGTGCTGACAGTCGATTGCTCGCTTATAACCTTGATGAAGAACCTCCCTGTTCAAAAAAACGTGCCCGTAAACGAGATGAACACTTTTTCACGCCCGGTCACGGGAAAAAATTAAAATTTCCGGCGCGTTTACGCCCGTGAATTTTTTTTCACTCGGGAAACGTGACTCGGGAAATTTTAACGGGCCATATTGAACGTAAACGGCCGGGAATTTCACTCAATTTAACGACCGTTAAAGCCAATTCACGGCCGTTACTATATTCCCGCATATAATATAGTTTTTAAAATGTATATTTTTTTCTGTTCAGCAATTTCATTTTTGCATAACACTTTTATATGCGTTTTGTACACAAAATTATATATAACAAATTTTGTCAAACATTTTGAGTAAATTTTGTTTGGTAAAAAAAAATACAAGGCAAAAATGACACACACACATTACGTAAAAAATTATAAAGCAACAACCTGACTGGGACGGATTGGGGCGCCAAGATTTTGAGGATGGGCCGCGGCAAAAGTGGGCCGCCGTGGACCGAGTCAGCAAAAAAAAAAAAAAAAAAAAGTTTGAAAAGAAAAGAATAGAGAGAGAGAGAGAGAGAGAGAGAGAGAAAAGAGATAACATTTCATCACCAAGTAAATTTAATAAATAATTATAAAATAAATATGCAGTAAAAAATCTGAAATTTTTTGATTTTAGCCGGTTTTCTTTCATTCTTTTTTATTTATTTTTTTTATTACTTCTTTTTCGAAAAAATATATAATTATTTTCATTGCAGTTTAGAATGAGGAAGGTGAATTGCAATATTTTTGGAAAGAGCTTTAAACATTTTTGAGGCGCTATTTTTTCTTAGGACGATTGGAGCATGCGAAGTATTTTTAATTAAGTTTTGAAAATCGCCCTAAAAAGACTCTGCGTCATCATTCCACTTTTTTTTTTGGCAAATAATAATCGTTCGAGGTTCAGTAACCAGTTGAATGAAATAAGCTCGTCCTCGCAGGATTTCAAAAAACTGGCTACTGAACCTTCTACGGTCAATACTTTCCGAAATAAATGCCCCATTGAGTACGTCAGAGTCTTTTTAGGACGATTTTCAAAAATTAATTAAAAACACTTCCCATGCTCCAAGCGTTTTAAGAAAAAATATCGCCTCAAAATTTTTTAACGCTCTTTTCAAAAATGTCATAAAAAGTGGGGGTTAAAAAAATTCACCTTCCTCATTGTTTTGCTAACAATAAATTTTTATTTTAAATATATGAAACGTGGCGGTGGCTGCGAGCGCCTATATAGTGTAGCGCAATGTGCGAGGGCACGCTAATCAGATAGATATTTTAGCATTTTTATTTTTTAACATAGTGAAAATATAATTTGTATCTCTTTTATTATGGTATATGGCAATATGGCACTTTGTTAATATGGCAATATGGTATATGGCAATGCACGTTTAACAAAGTGTCATAAATTTCTGTAAAACAATATCATGAAAAAAAAATGTTTGAAATAAATCCCCCGTAACCCACACAAATGAATGTTTTTTAAACTTTTTTTGAAAAAAAAAAAAATTGTGCCTGAAAAATGGCTAATATATCATGAGAAACCATGCATGAAACGTCATCTAAGTGAAAAAAGTTTCATTGCGTTGAATTTACTGTGATTTATTTTATACAAAATAATAAAATTTATTTTTCAAGATTTTTATACAGAAATTATTGACACGTACGTGTTACATGTAGCAATATATACCATAAAAAAATAGTAAATTTGCACTTCAACAAATAAAAAAAAAATGATAATAATAAAAAAAAAGTCTTTTAAAAATATAGTTATTTCTGACTTTGTGCGCTCCGGGCCATAGGCTGCCGACATAAAAAGTATGTACGATTTTTTTTCCGGACCACCAAATTCAATATGTATTCATCAAAGGCAGTGGCAGTCCCACAGGGGGGATTTAGGGGCGGATATCCCCGGGCCCACTAGTCTTGGGGGGCCCGGAACGAGGCCTACATGTAAAAAGTTCAAAGGTAACGAAAAAAAAAAGGAAGTTTTATTAAGGTACGGGAAGAAGAGAGAGAGAGAGAGATAAAAGTTTATGAATCAAAATTTAATAATGTTAATAAAATTATCCCTAACAATTTCCAAACAAATTTATAATAAAAAAAAACTAAAGCATATAAATCTACAGATAAAATACAATATCTCCTAATTTATACTATAGTAATAATACAACTTTATTCAGTGTTTTTTATATTTTTTAATAAGGAGTGCCCTCTGGTTTAAAAAGGTAAAATAAACTACTTACGAGAATTATAATGAAGACTAAAACATTTTCAGGGTGTTATTTTATTGCATTTTTATTCTACAAGAGGGCAATGTCCAAAGTCGATACGTATGGACATTTCTAATTTTTGAGTTCATAGAGAATTGATAAATAATTTTTAAAAGTCTTAAAATGACGTTACAGTCGGTAACTTTTTCCTATGCCCGCATGCATATGTATTGCGTATCGACATTTTTAGATTTTTTTTTAATAGAAGTACTTAAGGACTTAAATTTTAATTTTGCAAATAAGTCGATCCAGGACAATGTCTTCTTTTAGAATATGGAATAAAATTTTACTCTGAAAACATTTTTAGTCGTCCTCCTTGGCCGTATACGTGAAAACTTTTCAATGATAAATAAATACTAGCTCGATCTTCCTAAATTTTCACTCTTTCGATTCATAAAATCACCCTGTCCGATGCTCCTAAAATGATGATGACTTTCAACTTTGGTTATATTCAAATGGAATATGTGATTTTTTTTTGTGCAAGAGAACAGGGTTTATGAAATACACATTTTGTTTGGGAAATTTAAAAATAATTCTAATAGAAAAAAATAGCTTTTTGAGAATATGAAGGAAACATTTTTTTTCCATTCGCTTAATCTGCAAAGTAATAAAAAAAAGTGATTTTTTTCATTTTATGAATTTATGTATACTTTTTTTTTTTTTTTTTTTTTTTAATATTTCACTCTAAAATAAAATTTAGCATTTCCCCCCTCTATTTAAAAAAAAATCATAAAATATAAAAGTCATTATATATTTTTCCTTAAAGCTATCTGCACTGACAATTATACTGAATTGCCTGTAAATATAGTCACTAGGTAAAAAAATCGCGCCTGCGGCGGGCTATTATTAACGCATCGCGCATCTGTTAATGAGGGCCATGTCATTTTTCTGTCCCCGGACCCAAAATACGTAGGACCGCCACTGATCAAAGGTATAAAATTTGGTATACAGACCTCTATATTGATAAATGTTAAGGTAAAAAAAATTTACAGCGAGCGCCGCGTGACATATATGCATTCGCATGGAGATTTAGAGCCCACCATAATGCTCTTCTTTTATTTTTTATTTTCTTGCTTTTTTTTTCATTAAAAATTTACATTTAAATTAATTTTGGAATAAATCTATTTCTCCAAAAATACAAATAAAAATGCTCTCTCTCTCTCTCTCTCTCTCTCTCTCTTTTTTTTTTTTTTTTTTTTTTTTTTGCACAGTGATGAGCTTTGACAGTCGGGTTTATGTCTGATAATTAAGAATATTACCAAATTATCGCGCATTAAAATGTAAAAAAAATTACGTAAAGAACTAATAAAATACGGGTAATGGTCTACGGTGCGCACCACCTCCCAAAAAATTGATCCGTGACGAATGCCTACTAATAACGAGGTCTAGTGTGCGCACCACCAAGGTGGAGGTGCGCACCACCTTGGAGAAGCAAAAAGTGCCGTGCGGCCGCGCGGCCGCAGCACCTCAGGTCTAGTGTGTGCACCACCTTGCATCAAGTCTACGGTGCGCACCACCTTGCATCAAGTTTACGTTGTGCAAGGGTGCGATGCACGGTGGTGCGCACCGTAGATCAGATGCAAGCTGGTGCACACCGTAGACTTGATGCAAGGTGGTGCGCACCGTAGACTTGATGCACGGTGGTGCGCACCGTAGACTTGATGCAAGGTGGTGCGCAGCGTAGACCAGATATTAGGTGGTGCGCACCGTAGACCAGATGTAAGGTGGTGCACACCATAGACTTGATTCTAGATGGTGCACACAGTAGACCTGAGGCAAGGTGGTGCACACACTAGACCTGAGGCCGCGCGAGGCAAGTTGGGAAGGTGGTGCTCACAGTAGACCTGAGGCAAGGTGGTGCACACACTAGACCTGAGGTGCGGCGGCCGCGCAGCCGCATGGCACTTTTGGCTCCTTTAAGGTGGTGCGCACCGTAGACCTGCGGCATATTGGCTCCGCCTTGGTGGTGCGCACACTAGACCTCGTTATTAGTAGGCATTCGTCACGGACCTGTATTTGGGGTGGTGCTGCGCACCGTAGACCATTATAAGTTTGAGTCAAATGGCGGTCAACGAGGTCCTAAATTTTGCAACATATCAGATTATTGGACGGACTACATAAAAATTTATGTTATAACATTATGTAACATTATAATTATACTGTGTTTCATAGACTCGATCAATTTTCTTATATAAAAAAAAAATCGAGTTTTTGCATACATGAATTTTATTTAAGATAAAAAATAATTGCTTTTATTTTTGACTACCCTTGCAACACAACACACACATGATCAAGTAGAAACTAATATAAAATCCCAGAAAAAAATATAATTTTTATAAAATTTAAATTTCACGAGCTTAAATGTGCACGTTATACGGCCGGGAATATAGTTCAAAAATTTTATATTTAAAATTTTACAATTAAAATATATAATGTTTAACAATTTATTCTTGTTCTTGTTTGTGGGTCTTATTGGTGGGTCTGGGCCTTTTGGGACTTATTTTTCGAATATCATATTCTAAAATGTTAAAACTCCCGATCGTTTCCGGCACGTAAAGAAAAAACGGCTCGTGAAAAAAAAAACGGCCCGTGAAACTTAATTCTGCGTGTAATTAACACTAATTAATTAAAAAAATTACATCAACCTTTAAAATCTATTGCTGAACACTTCACTTTAATGAATTTTGATTCTAAGACATTATATTTCAATTTTCGAATATTTTTATTTTTTTCTATAATTTATTGTAGTTTTTATGTATATTAGATTAATTATTTAATTAATTTAGTTAATTCTTACCCCAATTACGATATTTGGGGTTGAAACCATTGTTGAGGCATGCACATTTAATATATAAAGCCTTTTGCAATATAAGTATGACTAATAACCATCATTTACGTAAGAGGACCAATGGCAGAACGATCCAGGGCGGTACCATGGTGATCATCAAAGTTAAGCAACGTCGAGCGTGGTCAGTACTTGGATGGGTGAAAAAAAAAATCAAAATTAAATAAATTACTTTTTTCACCTGGAATATTGTTTTTCCGGGGTTTTAGACATTTGTTTTATTGGAATATACTTTTAACCCCATTAATTATTAATTTTGTTTTAATTAATAAAATTTAATTAAGGCGCAGGAATATCTCGTGTCCCGAGCGTAAAACGTACGTTAAACGTGCGTTAAACGTACGTTTAACGAGCGTAAAACGTGCGTTAAACGTACGTTTTACGAGCGTAAAACGTGCGTTTAACGAGCGTAAAACGAGCGTTAAACGTGCGTTAAACGTGCGTTAAACGAGCGTTTAACGCTAGAATCCCGATCGTAAAACGATCCGTGAATTTGGATTATTTACGCGCCGGAATCGGCCCGTTTTTTTGAACAGGGCTGGGGTAGCTAGAACCCAAGTTTCGCGCTATCTAGTTTCCACGTCTATAATGGCTGTCCTTCCTCTATATATAGCAATAGTTAGGTGCGAATAAAAACTTTACTAAAACTTCATCTACCAACTTTAATCAATTCACTAAAAAATTCCTGTTTTCTGTGGCCATGTCTTCTTTCTGCATATAGGCTTTATGAAAAACTAAACGGAAAGAAAATCATGCAAACAGATTTGCGGGACGGATTGAAATGTATCAGGATTTGCCAGCCCAACCCTGTGTGTGTGTGTGTGTGTGTGTGTGTGTGTGTGTGTGTGTGTATATATATATATATATATATATATATATATATATATATATATATTATATATATATATATATATATATATATATTATATATTTATATATATATATTATATATATATATATATATATATATATATATATATATATATATATATATATATATATATATATATATATATATTAATATTTTAATAAGACATCGATATATCTTTTTATATCCTCTCTTTATATTGAATGAAAAATGATTTTGTTGAATAAAATATTGTTTGACCATATAATTTGCACGCAGATGGTGAAAGGGGGCAGTAATGCTTCACTGTCGAACGGCATGTACATCACTAAACTGCCGCTGACACACGTAAATATTGAAGATGAGGGCGAATATGTGTGCCTTGCTGCCAACAACAACGGCTTTCGCTACCGACCCTACCATGTTATTGTCTTGCCCGCTTCACCAACAGGTACGCTTTGTGAAATAATATTTAAAAAAACATAACAACTATAATATCGAGCTACTTAATTTATTGGTATATAGTCGTATCACCTGAAAAGTAGGTATATAACTACAACGCGTCACATTTTTCGCCACAACGATTCATTTCAATAAGTCATCACGTCGAGCGAGCGCAAAAATATGTGTCGCATGATCCCCTGCTCTCGATGTGATATGTGCGAATGTGAACCCGTCTCCCCTCTATAATATAATTATGTCGATAAAAATATTTGATGTGCTCGTATTATAACTTCAGAATTCAGAATAAACATTTTCAACACAATAGAGAGATACAATAAAGATAAAGATAGGAATAAAGGAACTATATTGAGTGACTATAAATATACAGGGGTATATATCGTCAGTGGGATATAGAAACCTCGGATTAGGATTTTGAGTGTTTCTGAAGTTTGAATCGTCATAATTCAAAAATAAAAAGTTACAAAAAATTGAAATTATTTTTGTCGTGTGGCTTATATTTCTGACAATATACATTGTATTAATTTTATATTTTTATTTCAAATAGTTTGCTCAAAATTCATCAATTAGTAAACTAAAACACCCTGTTTTAGCACTCTGTTCAAAAAAGTGAAACTAAAATTATTATTCCCTTGCAATAGTAAGCAATAAAAATTTCAAATTAATATCATAGAGTCAAGAAATGTTGCTTATTCTTAATGCACAGTTGAAATTTTTTTGCAAGCAACCCCTTTGCCAAAATTTGCAAAAAACGGATCTCGCGTTCTTTTAAAGTTTTGAAGCTCAAAATTATTTTAGGGGTGTAATTTTGAATATATTAAATGCTCATTTGCTAATAATGTAAATATCTTATATCTGTTATATTAAATGAATTTTTAAAATATTAATGTACTGCTGGTTGCGGTCATCAGGCATTTTATGTACTGCTTTTTGCGTAAATACAGGGGCTATAAGTTAATTAATTCATAAATTTTAGTTAATTTCAAAATAACTTTGTATATTGCAAAAAAATCTTTTAAGAATTCAAAATTGCACCCCTAAAATAATTTTGAGCTTCAAAACATTAAAAGAACGTGAGATCCGTTTTTTGCAAATTTTGGCAAAGGGGTTGCTTGCAAAAAAATTTCAACTGTACATTAAGAATAAGCAACATTTCTTGACTCTATGATGTTAATTTGACATTTTTGTTGCTTACTGTTGCAAGGGAATAATAATTTTAGTTTCACTTTTTTGAACAGAGTGCTAAAACAGGGTGTTTTAGTTTACTATAATTGATGAATTGTGAGCGAACTATTTGAAATAAAAATATGACATTAATAAAATGTATTCTCAGAAATATAAGCCGCACGACAAAAATAATTTCAAATTTTTGTAATTTTTTATTTTTGAATTATGACGATTCAAACTTCAGAAACACTCAAAATCCTAATCCGAGGTTTCTATATCCCACTGACGATATTATAGAACTATATGGCTTCGGACTAATACACGGCAGGACATTAAGGGTTATATATATATATATATATATATATATACCATAAGCCCAATATTAATTAAATTCTTTTGCCGTTAAAAGTTTTGCCTTTTCTGGCCTCAAGTTTGCCTCTCACTTTATTTTCCTTGTAATAGGAGTTGCGTTTTACGGTTCCGTTAAAGTATATATCTTATATATACAGATGGATTTCTTCTTAAAAAATTTAATTAATTAATTATTAATTTATTATTCATGTAACTTTATTATTATTATATTTTTGCTTATGGATTTATAATTTTCAGTGATTCCGGCTCAACAAAAAGGAGTATCCGAGAAAGGGGCGCTGCTTATCATAGGGCCTACCTTGGTGACAGCTGCCTCTTTATGCATAATCTTGGCGTTGTGCAGGTGCAGTCCGCGACAAAAGTCACAAGAAACAAGAAGGACACGTGTGTCATAAAATATCGAATTAACGTTAAAAATAAATACTCCAAAAACGATCTGTGATCATCTAATTGAAGTTCTATGAACTATGTTCATGTATATATATACATGTGTGTGTATATTGTATATTTATGTCGGCATATTGAACAAATTTAAGGATTATATAATGTATTTACGCTATAATCAAGTAATTTTTTTTTTTGTTAATACACATAGGAGGGTTGGGTTCATAACTATATTATTTATTTTTAAGGCGTAGAACGATGTGAACAAAAAAACATATTCTAATGTCCTCTAACATATACCGGAATATCATAACGTTGTGATTTTTTGGCCGGAGTAATTAATATCTAGTTTATTTTCCATTCACAAAAGGTGGTTGCGGAGAGTGACGTCACAGTTTGCTTGTTTTACGTGCGCGTAGACCAGCGAGGCGCTGTGATGTCAGATGAGTCCGCATGGAATATAAATTAGAAATAATGACTCCGGCCAAATCAACGCTGATATTTAGGTATGTTAGGATATTAGCAAGCTTTTTGTTCAATTCTTTATGCTTTTAGATATATAAATAAATATATGGGGCAAAAATACAACGCCATGTGTGCAACATACAAGAATGAAGTTAAATAATAATTATAATAAAAAATGAATAAATGAAATAAAAAGTAAAATTTTTGGATTTATTTATTTATTTATTTTTACTACAACACCCGATTCTGTAATTTCATCATTTCAATTTCCACGTTAAAAATCAGTTTATCGGCATCCGTTATATATCTCTGCCCTTTTAATAAATTTGAAATATAAATTTATATTATATTTATATACACATACACACATATATGTTATCCCTATCATGCATGACACTTTGAAACTGACTAGAGTTACCATTTTTGCATGGTTACCTCACCCCTTCAAGTGGTATAGAGGTATTCAAATGCTCAAGTAAAACAACAACAACAACAACAACAACGGGAAAAATTGTGTTTTGAAATTTTGTAAATTTATTACAAAGTGGGTCAATATTGTTATAACCTTTTTTTTTCTGTGGGTTACACGGTAAAATTTAAAATCTTATAATTAGTTACTTTCAATAAGTTAAATTTTACAACTTTTTAACAAAAGATGTATAGTTTCGCGGTAATGAGACAGTCAATGGTGTCCTTTAAATCGGTAAAATGCTTGCGAAAATAACAATATATGACTATAGCTTTTTGGAAAAAAATAGTAATAATAAAAAAAGTTAACTTTTAGCTTCATATTTCCTCTTTCTTTAAGTTCTTTAAAAATTATGAAGCAGTGAAAAGTATGCGGCAAAAAATGATCCGCTTACTTTCCTGTCTTAAACATTCTTAAAGCAAAATGTAACCATATATACATTATTTTTATTTTCTCAATAACATATTTGCAATTTTCAAAACATTAAATTTTGTAGAATAATTTTAGCATTTTGGCTATTTTGTTTTTCCAGTGGAAAAGCTGCTTTATATATGTACCGCAATAATGTCACGAATAACTTTCAAGTTTCAATGCATTGGGAAAATAGAAAAACTGGCAACATTACGATTACAGATATGAGGGAAACATATAGCGCTCAAATAAAAAAGAGAAGAACGAGCATAGTGTTGCAATTCAGTCTATATTGTCATGAAAGCTTTTTATTGCCGTGCGGTACAGAAAAGTCCGAAATATTTGTTAAAAATATACCTTATAATCCGCCAAAGGTTTAAGCTTATATTCAGCCTAATATATAGGATTAAAAACCACTATTTAATGTTTTGTTTACCTTTCTTTAACTAATATAATAATAGAAAAAAAGTTATGCAATTATTTCCGAGCGCTCCATTCAAATCTAACCACTCTGACACACCACCCATAATAATAATAATAATAATAATAACTTTATTTAAGGCGTTGTGAGGGCAATGACAGCCCTATATGTGACCAGCATACAATACCATTTTAGTATTATATCATCTATATGTATGCTATATTACAGTATAAATATGTACTGTATTAGGGTTGCCAACTATTCAGAATGCGAAAAAAGGACATATGGCCCACACCCAACTGGGGGGTCTGGGGGGCAAAGCCCCCCAGAAGCCCGCCGCAGGCGCGATTTTTTTATGCCACGCCCCTTTTTCTTTGAAAAAACAAGCAAAATAATCATTTTTATAAGTAATAAAAGTAAAGTTTAATATTCAATCTTGTGTATGTAACACATACTTTTTTAAAATTTAGATAGAAATTTCTTTATGTTTGGTAAAAAAAAAGTAGCAATTTTTTTTTTATTATTTTATTTTTAATGTTAAAAAAAGAATAGAAATAGACTAGATCACTATAGACTTAATGAATAGAATAATATAAAAATACATTAAATAAAATGCACACATTTTTAATTAAATTTGACACTGACAATTATTAATAATTATTAGGAACCGGATCTCCAGTTTGTTCAGTTTTTGAAATATGCATGCTAGGTTACAGATGTCCACGAATCATGAATTTTTATGGCCAAAAATGCAAAAAAAGTTTGGACTGAAAAAAACTGTTTTTGAAATTTGTAAACTGGGTCAGTTATTTTAAGTTTTTGTCAGTTTGTACCAGTTTTTCTCAGTTTTGGAAACTGAAAATAGACTTTTACTGTGCAAAAACTTAAAATAACGTGTTAAAAAAAAGGAAAAAAAACACTTTTTTTAGGCATATCTCAAAATTATTTGATTTCAACTGAACACGAATAAAAAAAGGTTAAAAAGAAGTTTTCAAAAATACAAGAACAGCTCTCATTGTTACTGGCAAAAAAGTTTTGCGTGTACATTGTATGCAGGTTGTAAGCACATTGTATGTTTCATGCAAAATACATGTAATAATTGCATGTACCTTACCAGCACTTTGTATGTACCTGCCTGCACGGCAAAAAAAGGACGCAAAAATATTGACTGCCTTTTGCATGCACTCCTCATTTTTAAAAGAAAATAATAATAAAAAAAAAGTACTGGCACAATGCATGCAAAAAGCGTTTTTTAAAAAAAGCTAAAATATTGTGTTTGTCTGTATTTGCCTGCATAGGATTTCAACACTTAGAAAATTTTCTGATACATAATACTCGGCATATATTTTAAAGTTTTCAGGAGGCAATTTTAAAAACTTCAGGGCAAAATTGGATTGATATCATCCCAATTGGGCTGTTATAAAAAAAAACATTTTTAATTTTAGGTCATTTGTCATTTGGGCAAAATTTGAATTTTTGGCAGGGGTTTGTTTAAACGTCACTTTTTATCACTACATTATAATGACGGAACGAACATTTTAGAACCGCAAATCTGCTAAACTATGAAAGTTAGACCACATTCAATTTTTTTGTGGAAAACATAGACAGTTTTGAATAGCTTCCATAAAAAATATCGGTCCCAGCTATTATCGATTTTATAGGAAAAATGGACCAAAATTGGGTATCAGCGTTTTTTTTTTTTTTTTTTTTTTTTTTTTTTTTTTTTTTTTTTTCCCATTTTGAAACGAACCCTGTGACGTCCGAGTAAAAATCAAAATATCAATTTTTTCAATTTTTATGAAGAGCTGACTATAGTTGTAACCCTTTGGAACAAATCATTTCCTCAGTTTCGATAATTTTTTATTTTTAACGATTTTTTCAAGTTGACAACTTTTTCAAAAATCCCGATTTTGAGTCCCGATTTTTTTCTATGCCGCTGAACTTTAAATTCAATGTATTTATACTGAGATGGATCTTTAGCACCTTAGCTCACTTCTTTTATAGAAAACTCGATGGCTTCAAACTTATTGTGAGTATTGTTTAATGACGTAAAAAAAAATCCAAAATATCGACTATGGTTACAGTTCAAAAAATCGACAAAAATCGTGTCACTCAAAGTATAGTTTTTTGAACTCCTCAATGCATGGGATGAATTTTGGTATACAAAAAAAGTAATCGATTTTTTTAATTTTGCACTTGGACTTAACGTGATTTTCATACAATCGCTCCTTCAGAGAGGCTAAGTCCAAATGCAAAATTAAAAAAATCGATTACTTTTTTTGTATACCAAAATTCATCCCATGCATTGAGGAGTTCAAAAAACTATACTTTGAGTGACACGATTTTTGTCGATTTTTTGAACTGTAACCATAGTCGATATTTTGGATTTTTTTTACGTCGTTAAACATACTCACAAGTTTGAAGCCATCAAGTTTTCTATAAAAGAAGTGAGCTAAGGTGCTAAAGATCCATCTCAGTATAAATACATTGAATTTAAAGTTCAGCGGCATAGAAAAAATCGGGACTCAAAATCGGGATTTTTGAAAAAGTTGTGAACTTGAAAAAATCTTTAAAAATAAAAAATTATCGAAACTGAGGAAATGATTTGTTCCAAAGGGTTACAACTATAGTCAGCTCTTCATAAAAATTGAAAAATTGGTAATTGATTCTTACTCGGACGTCACAGGGTTCGTTTCAAAATGAAAAAAAAACGCTGATATCCAATTTTGGTCGATTTTTCCTAGAAAATCAATAATAGCTTTGACCGATATTTTTGATGGAGGCGATCCAAAACTGTCTTTATTTTCCACAAAAAAATTGAATGTGGTCTAACTTTCATAGTTTAGCAGATTTGCGGTTCCAAAATGTTCATTCCGTCATAGTGATCACAAGTGACGATTGCACCTGCCAAAATTTCAGATTTTGACCCAAAGCATGATAAAATAAAGAGCCCAAATGCCTTATATCATTAATTTATATAAAGCACATTTATATCAAACCAGAAATATTAGTTTTACGTATTTATTATTAGTGCGCGTTTAACTTTTTACTCGAGCCTCGCTCGAGTTTATCCTCGTGATCTCACCACAAATATTTAAAAATTTTCGCGGTATTTTCCAACGGTCAACATTCAACAACAAGAGAAGCAAGAGAAGCAGAAGAGAAGCGGGGCGGAGTGGCTGCAGAAATGAAATATTGTGAAGTTGTTCATGTTTTGTGCAATATTAAGAGTTCCCCTTTGGATCATCTTATGAATCACAGTTACGGGAAGTAATATTCATTTATTCGAATGTATTTTTAAAACGAGAATGTGTGTACTTTGTGTTTTTTTGCATTTTTCAGTTTGCTGGCTATGAGGCACGATGAGGCAGCATGCATAAAATGCATCATGTTAACCAACCTCATGCATCAACTTTGCGATCACAGTAAACCGACCCACTTCAATAGATTTCGAGCTTCACATCGCTTCACATGAAACAGATTTGTGACTTCTCAAGCTGTATGTTATCATATGGTATGTAATTGTTGGCCAAAAATGTATATATAAATTTTATTAAGTAGTTCATACTCTACCGGTATGTACATTATGTATCTATGTGTTTTGTGTGTGGTGTGTCCAATCAAACAAATACTATAAGTTCATTGGGCAAAAATATCCGGAGTTTCATAATAAGTTAAGGACTGCCCGAGTGTCCGTGTAATTAAGGTGCAGGATTCGCATATTCTTGATTTTACATAATTTTTTGCATTACACTTTGTAGGTATAACAAACTTCAACAATGAAAATGTATAATTGAATTTTGTTATGCAAATAGTTATGCTAAATCAAGAATATGTGAATACACCTTATAGCATTTTATACATAGGCGTACAATATTCTTTGACGTAGAATATCAACAAACGATATGACACAATAATCATAACCACGCATGATTATGTACGTGTTACATGTGTCATATCGTTTGATAATTTGTTATTCTATGTAAAAGAATACTGTATGTATAATGTTAAGGTGTATTCAGTATTCACATATTCTTGATTTTGCATAACTATTTGCATAACAAAATTCCACAATACATTTTTACTGTCGAAGTTTGTTATACAAAGTGTTATGCTAAATCAAGAATATGCGAATAAACCTTAACATTATACATTCAGTTTTCTTTGATGTTGAATAACAACAAACAATAGTAATAAGATGGTTTTTTATAAAAAGGCCACAAGAGGAACAAGCGCACTAGCGTGGTCCTCTGACACTACAGTCGAGCGATTTGCCAGAGTAGCTATACTAGTTATAAATAATATACAATATAATGTATCTAGATTAGTTTAAATTATTTATACTCAAGTACATTTCCGGCAAATATGTACACTTGATAATGGTAAATTGAATCATTATAGATTTGAGACGTCGCGATGACACATAATCATGCATGTATATACACATTTCCATAAACATATAATGGTTACTGTACTTTTATTTAATTGTTGCTGTTTTGTATCAACACCATGTTATATTTGAATTTGACATATATTATATATTATGCTTATCGTAATATGTCAAATTCAAATATAATTATATATGTTGCTGATACAAGACAGTTACTTAACAGTATAATATTTTTCTCATGGCTTAGGTGTGTTATACTTAAATGTATGTTCAAAACACAAGGGCCCATAACCATTAAATGTTCATGGAAATTAGTATTAAAGTCCCTATATACCAAGTATTCTCCGATTGATTGATTTCTATGTTGTTAAAAATCTTTCACAAAAAAAAAAAAAAAAAAAAAAAAAACATTTAAATGGCAATCGTGACCTCTCAACAATGCAAACAAATATTCTAGAAATTATCCTATTGGGCTACTATTTTCCTAATAGGTAAAACAAGTGTGCTTTAATTAGTACAGTCAACCAGGGTGACTTTGAACGCCCGGGGTGACTTTGAACACCCATTTATCTCTACTTTGGGCACTCGACATTTCAAAGGCTCCCAAGACAGAGATAATTGGGCGTTCAAAGTCACCCGAGTTGACTGTATTCAAATTCAAATCGAACTCTTTTGATTTGAAACACTCAAAAAATTATCATCGTTATTGTCAACAATGTTCTCTTAAGGTGTGGTTTTTACATTGATGCTAGTCCGACGATGTGAATGTACAGTACCACATTTTACAAATTGTGTTTATAATGAACGATCTACGCTTTACAAATTCCAAGTTTATCCATCTAGTTCTCCAGTTAAAACGTGTAGAAAGTGCCAAACATAGATCATTTATTTTGAGTAAAAATTGTAAAGTGTACTTCATTCACTTCGATGGATAAGCACCAACACTTTTTTTTTTTTTTTTTTTTTTTCTTAATGCAACAACACATTTTTTGGTAATGTGTTATGCTTAATCAGAAGACTCACAAAATTAGGTTTAGTGATAAAATAAACAAACCCTCATCTCAACAATACCGATAAAGTGCTAGCAGACGACTTTGTGTTCCTGTCTTAATTTAACATGCTTTCTTATGGGACAATGAAGCAGCTAAACTTGAGTTAGAATTATTGCTCAAAGCTTAAATTTTACTGTAGCTTAATGAGCCTCAAAGCTTTTGTTTTACTGGATTTCACGTCAAATGGATGAAAATAATTATTTGTAACAAAATTGATTGAAATCCAGGAAAATAAAGTTTTGAGGCTTATTAAGCCACAGTAAAAAATTTCAGGTTTGAGAAATAATTCTAACTCAAGTTATAGCTTCTTCATTGTCCCATAAGAAAGCATGTTAAATGTAGACAGGAACTCAAAGTCGTCTGCTAGCACTTTGTTAGTATTGTTGATCTATCAGTTTGTTTATTTTCTCACTAAACCTACTTTTGCAAGTCTTCTAAGTGAATACCCCTTATGTATAATACTGTATATATATAGAGTGTATGCATTCATGTAAAGTTGACGCCATGTTGGATCACTCGATCAATATCATAGGTGGCTTAGAAAAATAACATTTTCCCAGTTTAAAAACACTATGCAATATTTTTGAGAGCATTGATGTTGTTATTATGTTTAATTAGTATCTCAAGTATGTGAGAAAAATAATAATAACAAAAAAGCAGAAAATTACCCAAAGAAAATTGCCTAAAACAAAGTTTGTTCTATACTCAGCAATGTTGATCACTACTTAAATATGGTCTCCAAGCGCATTAAATATGATGTCATTCTCATACACCCTATATGTATGCAAAAAAAAAAAAAAAAAAAAAAAAAAAAAAAAAAAAAAAAAAAAAAAAAAAAAGGACATTATTAAGGACAATTAACCATCGCGGTAAGGTACGATAAATTTGAAAGGGAGAGATAGAGGCAGGCCTAAAACATCATGGTCTGAGGTGGTTGGAAGATGTTTGAAAAATAAGAATGTACGCAGTATGAAATGCAAAAGGAAATGTATGAAACAATTAAGGTATTAGACTGGAGGAAGCAAGTGAAGTATGTCAGGATAGGAAGTCGTGGAGGTCTATCACTGGGTCAGGATAAAACATCTGTGTTGTTGGCTTACCCCGAAAGGGATTAGAGCGTCATGCTATGTATGTAAGTATGTATATAACATTATACATAGCTCGGCCATACCGAGCTGGTATGGCCGAGTGGTGAAGGCAGCTGACTCGCAACTCTGTCCTCCTCACCGAGTATAGGTTTGAGCACAGTAGATGATACAGTAGTCCATCTCCTATACTGAGAATGTCAGATCAATGCGCGCCATAATTCCGACTGGGTGAAGTGGGCTGAACTACATGCGTAACGTTACTTCAGTTACTTTTAGTTCAGCCCGCTTCACCCAGTCGGAATTATGGCGCATTTTTTTGATCTGACATTCCCAGTATAGGAGATGGACTACTGTATCATCTACTGTGAGGTTTGAGCCACTGCTGGGTGCGTACGTGAAGTGTGAGAGCACAACTTGTTGCACGATGCATGTTTACATGCATTCCATGACGACGCACAGTATTCGGGAGGTGCATGATTGATTGCACCGACCAGCCTGCCTAGATGTTTCCACGGTTTCTCTAGGCTGTCATGGCGAATGCCAAGCTGTGTACCTAGGCCGTGGCCGGCCCGTGTGTGCTTTTCCATTAATTGGAGTCGATAAGACAACGTCTTGACTGGGATTGGTGTATAGCACGATAACACAATATATGGCAAGTATATCCTCTGTATATATGTGCACGTTATTTTTTATGTTTATTTTTTATTTTGTACATTACAGTATACTGTAATACATGTGATAATGCAGCAGAAGTATTGCCGTGTAAGAAAGATAGCATCAGTAATTATGCAAAGCGACTTGTTTTAAAAAACTATTTCATAGTATAATTAAAAAAAACAAAACATATAATAATAAATTGTGTAATTATAATTACTTCTGGACAAGTCCCTTTTAATTTTTAATTAATTCTGTACTTTATAGATCTATATATTATTGTGGTGTAGTGGTTAGCATGCTCGTTTGACATGCTGGAGGTTCGGCGTTCGTTACCAAGCCGGGTTGGCCTTGTAGGCCAGCTTGTAAGAGCGATGGTTAGAACGGTGAAGTTTCAGTGTGTTTCACTGTGTACGTTTCCGCTGCAATGCGTGGGTTGGCCAGGCAGTTTGACCACCTCTTGTCCATAGTGGCGAGTGCTGCCGTCGTAAGATTTGGTGGTCCGAGCTGCACAGGGATGGTATTAGGAGCCCAGAGGAGTGTGGTATTAAGGGTAGAGCCTGTGGTCTGGTAAGCCACAGATCATTGTAAGCCCTCTTACTAAAAAGGATTCGTCCTGGCCTACCCCGAAAGGGATTATGGCGTCATGATATATGTGTGTGTGTGTATAAAATGTATATTACAATGTTATGATGTTATGATTCAATAAAAAAAACATATATAAATATTTTTGGTCGTTAATTTAATAATTAATTTTTAGTGAATTTAGAAATAAATATTCTATTAATTTTTTATATTATTGACTGCTATGTGCATGTTTTTTTATTGCATGCACATCGCCTGCAAAAAACTGTATGCGAGTTGACTGAAATTTGATACATTTTCTGGCAGTTTGCATGCAAAAAAATTGTATGTAACGTGCCTGCATATTTGACTGCCTTTTTCCCTGTTTTTAGCAGGTAATTTACATGGAAACTTTTTTGTAGGGGATATATCAAATAATAATTTAACCAATTTTTTTTTATTATTATTTTTTTTTTTCATAAAAAAAAAAAAAAAAAAAAATCTTTCTTTATTGAAAAATGTTTGTTTCTAAGTTAAAAATTACCAAAACTGATTTTCACTGTTTTTGTATAATTGAACTGAAAGTGAACTGATTTTGTTGTTTTTACAAACTGATTATGCAAAATAACTGGACTGAATTCAGAGTACTGAAAATGCACATTTTCAAAACTGAAAATCCGGTTCCTAATAATTATTGATAACATATATTTACATTAGTAGAAAGGTTTCATAGATAATATAATTGCAAAAAATACTGTGTGCACTGCACACTGAACTTCTGTAAGTTGTATTTTTTTTTATCAGTTAAATACTGTGCATGAAATGTAATTTTTAACATTTTTAATATTTTTTTAATCTAAAATTTCTAATAAGGGGAGTAAAGTGTCCTTTTTTTGTAAAAAAGTAAAAAAGGACAAAAACCTCGAAAAAAGGACTGTCCTTCTGAAAAAAGGACAGTTGGTAACCCTAACTGTATATATTTATATTATATATGTATACCTAGATATTATATATAAAATATTGTATGTGTGTGTGCATAGTATGTTGATTATTATAGTATCTGTGACTGGACTGAGCGATATTGCGGTGCGATGCATTAATCTGCCGCACTTTAAGTTTAATAACTTGAAGACTTTCATTGCTCTATATAATAATCTTTCTTAAAACTTTAAAACAGGAAGTATGAGTCTAAAATTTGACTATATTTCCCGTTTTTTTTTTTTTTTTTTTTTTGAACAATATAAAATATGTAAAAAACTAAAAAAAAAAGAGAAAAGAAAGAAGATAAGAAAGAAAGAAAGAAAGAAAGAAAGAAAGAAAGAAAGAAAGAAAGAAAGAAAGAAAGAAAGAAAGAAAGAAAGAAAGAAAGAAAGAAAGAAAGAAAGAAAGAAAGAAAGAAAGAAAGAAAGAAAGAAAGAAAGAAAGAAAGAAAGAAAGAAAGAAAGAAAGAAAGAAAGAAAGAAAGAAAGAAAGAAAGAAAGAAAGAAAGAAAGAAAGAAAGAAAGAAAGAAAGAAAGAAAGAAAGAAAGAAAGAAAGAAAGAAAGAAAGAAAGAAAGAAAGAAAGAAAGAAAGTAGAAGAAGCAAGGAGCGAGAATCCATGCATGAAGTTAAATTATAAATAAATTCATAATTTCATTATGATATTTTTTACCAAGTTAAAATTTTGTTATATTTTATTCTACATACAAAAAGTTTTAGAATAAAATTTTGAAATTACTGAAATTATATCTGTAACGATCAGGTGCACGTCTAGTGAAACAGAAATAATATGAGAAAAAACAATTAATGTTGTACGAGGATATATTGTGTGAGCAATGAGCTCTGTATCAATCTGGCCAGGGGGACAAAAAGCTTTCTAGACCAGGTATGTGGCTGCAATTATTGTTAAAAACAACTTATACCAATAAAAAAGCAAGAAAAACTAACAAACTACATATTAAGACAATGAGTTCAATAATTTTATATATATATATATATATATATATATATATATATATATATATATATATATATAATTTTATATATAATTTTATATATATTATACCTCGCAGTCCAATAAATTAACTTTAGTAACATATTTGTGTTTTGCAATTTGTCTGCCTATAAAAATTACACTAATTTAAATTTCAAGTCTAATTTAAAGTAGGAGAGCTAGGGTAATGAAGTCCACAGGGTTTGCAATAGACACTTAAGCTTATTGAAGGCATATATAGTTTAATAAAATAATATGTTTCAATCTTTTCAAATTTATATTTATTCTTAGCAATATAACAGTCCAAACAAACTGAAATACTATTACTCATATTCAGTCGCAAATATTCAATAATATATTTTATTATGGCACAAAAAAGTTAATAACATTTTTTTTTTTAATATAATGCAATGGAACTATAAAAAAATACAAACATTAGCCTTGTATTAAACAAAAATTGACATAAACTCAAAACCTTTTAATTACAATAATAAGGCTTCTGATACAATGCAAAGGAAAGAAATAGGAATAAATAGAAGATGAAAGCAAACACGGAAGAGAATTGGATAATTCAATTGAAAGGGCCATTCAAGTAATTTTATACCTTGCCACATCACCTTATAATTATTAATAATTTTTACAGCTTTCTATAAATTACTAAATAGGCATGTTCACATGATACAATAAATTTGATTGCATGAAAGATGTATAGTATTAAAATTTCATTCAATCAAAGTTTTGAATATTGTTCATGGTGACAGGTGATTTTGGTATAACAACAATAATGGCACAAACGCATGTTAAATCATGTGATAAAAACATCTGCAAAGCATCCCATTAGTTAGACATTATATTAATTGTGATTTTTTTTTATTATTATTATTCTTTTTCTTCCCTGTAATATAAGGCTATGTTTGAAAGTTATTTGAAAGTACTGTACAAATGTCAGTTACTTTATTTTTTTAATTAAAAAGATTAAGATACATAATAATTGCTGTTACATCACTTTCTTTATTATTATTATTTTTTACTGCTTTGCAGCTAACAACAAAAATTCTGTTGCTGTAACAGGCGAAAGTCCAAATAAAGAAATTGAACTAAATTTAACTCAGGTAGTATACTGTAGGCCTTTTTTTTTTTTTTTTTTTTTTTTTTTTTTTTCATCGGGCAGGTACCATTATATTGTAGAGCACCGCCGTATTTCCACCAAAGTATTAACTTTGTTTGCAATTGTTTATCTCATTTATTAGTATTATTTCTTTAATGATTATGTAATCATTTTAATTGTATGTGTCTAATGCCATTAATAGACATTGTTAGTTCTTTAAGTTTTATATATAAACTTCTGCAAGTTTTAGGTGCGCATGAATTAACACCGTTTGTTGCAAAAGAAAGAATCACAATATGCAACAATTCATATTTTTTAGTAGTTCATTTTATCCTCCATTTAGCTTAGTTTAAGGAGTTTTAATTTACCATTTCCCATTGAAAATAGTACATAAATTATTACTGGATCCACAACATAACATGTAACAAAAATTTTAAGCACTGCTTTAATTTATTTATTAAATATAATAAAATAATATTATATAAATATATTATATATAATATTATATATAATATTATATTTATTTATTTATTTATTTGTCAACCAGAAACGGGCTTTGCGCCCACTACATTGGCGGTACACTCAGTACAAATAATCAAAGAATTACAATGAAAGTAAAATTAAAGTTAAGATACCACACGCATGCTTCAATACATTGTATAATATAATATTTATGTATATGAATAGTATTCCATCTCTTTTCACCAAGCTTTTATTAACAAAAAACTAGAGATTCAACAACCACTTTTTACCACATTTGCACTGTATTTTAATCAAATATATACCAAGTGCTAAAACATTCAATATTTATTATCACACAAAACATAGTACCTGTAACAGAGTTCAGTTTCGAAGGGATACAACACTCTACTTTGTATAGTTTCGTATAGTTTATTGTTCATTTGACAAAGGTAGGTTGCAGAAACATTATACTATTTATTATTGTTACAGATTCATGTATATTTATTTTATTATCATTTTACCTTATATCACTTTGCAAATTTTTTAGAAATACTATAAGGCACTCAGTGTCTCTAAGATTAGTGACACAAATAAAAATTATGTTTTGCAGCAGAACAATTTTTCAGTTACTCAATACAATTTTCAATAACTGCAATATACTGTATTTCACAATTATACCAATAATAGAAACAAATTTTACATTATTTAATTTTACAAATATTGTATTTGTTTCATAAGTTTTAAAGATTTTACTTCTATTTTGCACACAAAAAATCTGTTAATCACAGGCTATTATATAGGTAAAAGAAACGATTCTATGGAAGCAATTCACATCAGAATCAAATCAATACTATTTTTTATGATATTTTTAGTCCTTAATATTATAAGGCTTCAGTAATGCTGTAAAGCAGGGGGGGGGGGGGGGGGAACCATTTTTTGAAATGCTCATAAACACTCTGCTATACCTTAAGTAGCAACTGTTTTATTGATATGTGTATTTATAATAGAATTATTAATAGAATGAGATACATATTATAGTATATTCTTAAATAATAATTCAGCTCTATAGGCAATGGTGGAGTTTTGCCTTTAGACAACCACCATCACACATTACTGCAACTTTATTTTTATTGCAATTTACTAGCACCAATAGAGAGCATAAAATGTATTTGATTTATTTACACATAATGTAGCTTACAATAACAAAATGTGTTACAATTTTACTTTACACTTCATTTGTCTTATCAATTTACAACATTAATTTTAGAATTTAAAGTTAAATATTTTAGGGTTTTACTTCAATTTATAATTATTAAAACATTGTTTCAAGTAGGATAATTTGGCATTTTTATTATTTGATGTTTTTTTTTAAATTTAGTTGCTTAATTTGCATACCTCTAGCAAAATAATAAGGAAAATGCAAAAAACAAACTTAAAACCCTAGTTATTTGAAGCAAAGTTAAATAATAAATTATAGGCTATGACACGTAAGTTTAGTGAGATGCTCCTTCAGGTATTATTTTTATTTTACAAATCACAAGCTAACAGTGGCGGCCTAATAGAGGGGGATAAGGGGACATTTCCCCCAGGCGCAGGAGTAAAAAGGGCGCACAGGCGAGAGTAATGAGTGACCAATAAAATTAAAAACTACAATTTAACAGCCTAAAAAACAAAAGGATATGAAATTGAAGCTTGACAGTGCACAATCTGTAAAATAATAAAGCACTTGATGTCAGCATTTTATATGAAAAATGATGTAAAACTCAATTTCATACAATTTTTTTAAAGTTTCTTTTAATGAACGCAAATTTAGCAAGTAAATGATATAAAACTTCAAGCTCTTTGTGCGCAAAATTTTACTGGATCAACTTCTCAAAAAAAAAAAAAAAAAAAAAAAAAGAAGAAGAAGAAGAAGAAGAAGAAGAAGAAGAAGAAGAAGAAGAAGAAGAAGCATGTTCTATACTGGTCAACTTTTATTGAATTCTAGTATTAAAACGATTTATACAAATTTTTTTTAATTTTTTTAAGGAGATGATTATTATTATTATTATTTTTTTGTAAATTGCATATTTAAATTAAGGCGGTGGGGGACCGACTTGGACCGGAAATCGCTAAAAGAAGAACTATATTTTCCCAATAATTTTTTGTACATGATTTAATTCCAATAAAACAAACACTATAATTTTCAAATAAAATCAAGTAAATGAAAAAAAAAAAATAATAATAATAAAAAATAAATAAAAAAAATGTATACCAAAAAATATTTTAATGATATTTTTAATTGTAAAAAAGTTTCTAATTTGACTAAAATTTCCCGCTCAAATTTAAATTTCCACATTTACATGTTATCTTTAAAGTGTAATATCTTAAATATTTGATCGTGTTTTCACATGTTTGACATAACTAAATTTTTAAGTAACATTTCTTCTTTACTTTGTGTTATTATTATTATTATTTCGCAACCGTCCTAGTTTGCGAGATATCAGTCGGTCACCTACCCCCTTAAAATTAACATTGACCAATTATCAAATTTTTTTCTCACAAATTCGATCTGAAAAAGTCTGAAAACTCAATTTTCAGGACAAAACTTTTCAACCTGGAAAACAAGCTTGTATTATTTGAGCTGCTAAAAAAATTCAGTCATTTAGAATCTAATTCTTATATCAAAGAAAAATACAACAACCTTTTTCTCAATTTTATACTCAAATGGTGTAAAAAATATTAAATTTGAAGTACTTGAATTGTACAAAATAGCAATTTTTTTTTTAAGTATACTAATTTTGCATTTTCTGCCAAAAAGGGGTGTAACCCCAAAAAAATCGCACCTGCGGCACAATTAAACGACTGCGTCCCATTCATATCAATGTGCTATTTCTAGGGATGCCCCTATCCCTAGAAACTTCACTGCAGGTTAATCCCACGGGGCACCCAATTTGACGGCCGCCACTGCAAGGTAGTACATAAATCTAACCAAGCCTTAGTGGTCAATTCATGTAATTTTCAAAATGTCATTATACTGAACATTATATAAAAAGACAATTATTATTTATTATTATTATTTTGTGTAAAATAACATTTTTTCCAATGGTTGTCATTGTTGTTTTCTTCTCACAAATGGCGTCAAAGCGCAGGGTTAAATGAATAGAGGATTTTATACATTAGTGGTACATTAACTACTGTGTATCACCCTCTAAAGTTTCCTAACAAAATGTGTGTTTAACCAGTAGTTTTAGAAGCTGCCACACTTACAGTATTGTATAACAGAAATACAGAATATTAGCTACACATTGCAATACTGCACTCACACAAACACATTACCATTCACCAATTTCCTTTAATTTAGTTAACGCAAGAAACTGAAAAACACTAATGCTTAAATAACAAATAATACTAAACACTGCATTAGCCAAAAATAAGAAGTTAATGTTGTAGAATTTAAGACAGTGAGATGTTTTCATTGATGTTAGGAGTCAAATTAAATGTATGTTGGACGCAGGCAAGCTCCGCAGGCATCACAGTAGTCACGACCAACGTGATTGACTAGAGTACACTGTGGGCACTGAGGTCCTGGGTGATGTGTGCGTACTTCAGGACCAGGTACCTTGGATTTACCACACATAGTGCACACAGTCTTGCTTTCTTCATTTAGGTAAGTACAAGTATGACAGTGCCAGCCAGTACTTCCAGTTTCACATATAGGAGCAACTGTAGCAACAGGTGCTGAGCTTGGTGAATCAAAAATTTCTTTGGATACAGTTTCTTTGTGCTCATCATGCTTCAACTTGTTCTTACTAAGCAGCGGAGAAGTTGGAGACTCAATGTTATTCCCGCTGTGTTTTTTCAATGGCTTAGCACTATAATAGGATGGAGGACGAAGAACGGTGTATTTTCCATCCTGATTTGAAGTTGAAGGCTTTGGTTGCTCAGATGACTTATGTGCACCAGGTGGCGAGGTACCTACCCTTGCAGACACAGGCTTCAATAAATCTCCACGTTCTCCCAAATCTTTATTGTAACCTTGAATCTGGAGGTTACGGAACACATATTCCCAAGAATGATCATCATCGCCACCTGACAAGGCTTGAGTTGGACTTGATGTTCTTTGAGCATTCTTTTGGTGTGGAGGAGGGGATGATGGCTTTGAGTGCTTGGGACGTGAGCGTGTCTTAGACAAATCACCCTCGGTGTGAGTGTGGTGAGAGCCTACCTTTGGTTTTAGCAGTGTTACTGGTACATCAGGAACATAATCATTTCTACCATTTGGGACTGGATAGTTAATTTTATTACTTTGGTGCTTTCCTTGCACACTTTGATGAAGGGGTGGTGGTGAGGCGTTTTGTGTCATTACTGGTTCATATCGAGGTTGAGGAGCCGAGAAATCAATGAGAACAGCATTTTGGTCATAGAGAAGCTGTTGTGGTATAGCTGATGCAGCTGCTGATGTTGGTGCTGGATACTCAGATGAAGCTGGTGCATTAGAGTAGGCATACTGAGTTGGATATAACGATGGAGCCCCAGGATAAAAGTTTGGCTCAGAATAAACATTGTACTGGGGAGGGTTGGAAACAAAACCTGGAGGATAATTTTTATTTAGCTGCTGCATAGGTGGTGGTCCATACGATTGTTCAGGGATGTATTGAGTTGGAGGCGGGGGTGGTGGTGGGATTTCTAAATTGTGTGGGCCATTGTCAAGTAGAGAGAACTGATTAGACGAAGCATGGAAATCCTGTTGGAGTTGTGCATTGTAATATGGCGAGTTCACTGGGTGGTACGTGCAGTACCCGTAACTCAATGGTGCGACAGTCTGTAGCGGGGGCATAACTGGCATGGCAGGCATTGGAGGCACAGCAGCTACTGGTGACATTGGTGTCAGGGACGTCTGAGACAGAGCATAGCTTTGAGCCCGAGCTTCATACAACAATCCACGTACAGCTAGTTCCCAGCTGCTCACATGCTGTTCTCTATACTGCAGCACATTGTACAGGGATAGGTTAGGCTCACGCAATGTCACAGCTGTCCAAATCCGTGACATAAGCTGCAAAAAAAAATGTTTGACTACATTAGGAAATTGTTATAAGAAGGATTTGTTCAAAACTTAAACAAAGTGATGCTTTGAATTACCGATAAACGAAAATAATCAATAAGGATAGCTACCTGGCACTCCACTGCTGCTAGGAAAAAGTCTAGTCCAACTCTTGGTAACTCATCACGTTGCTGCTTCCTTGGTAGGTTAAAAACCCAAAGATGTCGATAACTATCTAGCTCATAACCCATAGGTCTCATGAGCTGATCAGCATTAGACAGAAGACTGCCAATTTCTTGTTGATAAAACCCGCCATAGAGCTGTCAACATGATATGAAAACATAATAATAGTAAAACACCAATAGGTTCTGGCAATATAATCTAGTACAAAGTAAATGTATTGATAACATGTGTCTAGTATTCCTCGGTTTCATTTTCCTGACCTTACAATGACAGTTTTTTCATGCAGCACCAACAATTAACAATAAAAAGATGTTACTGTATATACGGAAAATAATATTATATATCGTCGTGGTTCCGCTATATTGTCCGATGTCCACTTGGTTCAAAGTTTACTAATGTCCGATGTCCACTTGGTTCAAAGTTTACTAATGTCCGATGTCCATTTGGTTCAAAGTTTACTAATGTCCGATGTCCACATTTGACCACTTTTCAGGAGACACAAAAAACTAATTATCTCCTTTAATATTTGCAGTATTAATAAGGCATTTAACAGTTATTACTATCATAAATATTGCCAAACAAGGCATAAAATTTTTATTATAAATATGTTATATTTAATTAGAAATAGAATAATTAATCTTTCGGTCGAGTAAAAAAGATCGCAAACTCAAACTTTAAAAAATCATAACTCATGAACGAAGCGTTGGTATTAACAAAATGAAACAATATACTGAATTTTCGGTATATTGCCTATAATATGATGTTTTAAATTTTGTATTGAACGCTACGTAATAGCAACAGCGCGATAATTGACGCAATTCACCAAAAATATGCGTAAAAATAAGTATTACTTGCTCCAAAATTGACTTAAGTAAATTAAAAAAAAAAAAAAAAAAAAAAAAAAAAAAACGCAGTATAGAAGATCTAATATTACAAATTCAAAATTCCCTTAATTTCGTTTTTAAGTTCACTTAGTAATAATTTTAAAAAATGGTCATACAAATTAATACATCAGAAAATGTATTGGAGTAGTTTAAAAAAATTATCACAAACGAAATTAGGTCACAGTTAATAACTAGAGCAAATTTTGCTCTATTTTTGAACCATAGGTTTGTTCAGAAACTTGAAATTAATTCGTTTCTATGCAACTGCAGACAGTAAAAATGTCAAATTAAAATTTAGAGTCAAAGAATTCATAATTCATGTTATGTTGACTTGCAACTTACAATTAAAGAAAAATATAAATTTAATTCAAGCACTGCATGTATTTACTCAGGTTGCGCAACTATGGATAAGTTATATTTTGGGATTATGAATTCATACGAAATTTTTATTTTCTATGTAAGATTTTTTTTTTTTTCAAAATAAGTGCAAAAACAGCTATATAGGGGTAGTTTAACACTATACTCTATTGCGAACTGTTTGCGATAAAATTAACAAATATTTAAATATATTTTAATTATTAAAAATATGATTTTTTTTAATATATAGAAACTATTACAAAAAAACTTTTTTCTTATCTTCTATTGCGATACAATAATTTTTCTTTGTATATATATAAAAGTATACTTTTGCATATAATAATTTTTTTTAATCAATTCTTAAACGAACAAATGCTAATTAAAAATGTAAAAGTAAAAAAAAAAAAAAAAAAAAAAAAACTCTAAATTTATATCTGCGTAATTTTAAGTTGAAGTTTAACATCGATTGCAGAAATGTACTATAAAATTATTTACAGTAGCTTTCATTAATTATTTTACTGAAAATTAACCGTAATAAGCCGGTAAATATAGCTATCAATTTTTAAATTAATTTTCTTAAAGAAATATTGTTATCTTTTTGTTAAAATACAAGTTTTGACAAGCAAATGATATCTGCGTGTTCGTAAAAAGAGGCGTACCGCGTATCAGCTGACGTATTTTCTCGCAATATATTTCGAGTTTTTATTGTATAAATTTTAAATTTTTAAAGCTAGCCATAAGAAATTTGAAATATATATGTAAAACAAAATTCTGGATTGCAAAATACAATAAAAAAATTTTGGTTCAAAATGGACATCGGACATTAGTACTTTTTAAAAAAAATGGACATCGGACATTAGTAAACTTTGAACCAAATGGACATCGGACATTAGTAAACTTTGAACCAAGTGGACATCGGACAATATAGCTGAACCACGACGATATATTATATATATATATATATATATATATATATATATTATCCATAGGCCTAATAAAAACAAATAATGGGACATATGATCAACTGCAAGCTCTAGGCTGTGAAATAGAAAGAATGGAGTATTTTCTAATGTCATGGATAATAATAAATGATAATAGTGCCAGACAAAGGAAGGGCAACCATTCAAATTTGATGTTTTTTTGCCACTTCTATATTGCAACAATGGGTGCGTACCGTATTCAGTTGCGAGCGCTGACAAAGTGTACCATAGCACCTCTGTCAGCGCTTCACAGCGTTTACCAAAGAGAACCAAACGGACAACAGCTGATGCTGAAAACCTCTGCCCGGCTTCTGAAAGTGAATAGTTGAGGCAGCTCACAGAGGTTGGGCGTACCGTATTTGCTAGCGCAAGGTATCTTAATTGCTCAGAAATCGTAATGTATTGCCACAGCACTACACAGCGCTCTCATCAAAATACGGTACGCACCCAATGTTTATGTCCGATATATATTCAAAGATCAAAACTAGATACAGTATAAATGTTTATACCGGGTTTTGCTTTTTGCGAAATTCTCAAAACTAGTATTGATCAAAATTTCAGAACCAAAAGCCAAAATAAACTGGCATTCCGGGTTTTGATCAAAAGCCGAAATGAAGCAAAAATACCTAGTTTTGGTCAATTTCGGGTTTTGATGCTAACACACACACACACACACACACACACACACATATAGGCCTTTATATATATATATATATATATATATATATATATATATATATATATATATAGAGAGAGAGAGAGAGAGAGAGAGAGAGAGAGAGAGAGAGAGATAGAGATATAGAGAGATAGAGAGAGAGAGAGAGAGAGAGAGAGAGAGAGAGAGAGAGAGAGAGAGAGAGAGAGAGAGAGAGAGAGAGTTACTAGACAGTGTCCATCTAAGCATGTTAAAGGTGACTCATTTTGGACTCTATGCAAACTATTACTGTAGTAACGTAAATATATAGGAAATAAACATTGTTGCAATATCAAAGCGGGAAAAAAAAAAAAAAAAAAAAAAAAAAAAAAAGGAAGGGAAGGGAAAGGAAAGGAAAGGAAAGGAAAGGAAAGGAAAGGAAAGGAAAGGAAAGGAAAGGAAAGGAAAGGAAAGGAAAGGAAAGAAAAAAAGAAAAGAAGAAGAAGAAAAAAACATTTTGAGTGGTTAACCTTCATTTGTCTGGCACTGTACACTCCTCCTGGATAAATATGTCTGCTTGTGTTAAACTTTCCCCATATATTTAACGTTTGGAGAGATTAACGCTTCAGTCAGATTTATTCGGGAGGCTTGAGACAATATATGGCATGATATATATATTTTTAAAATATATATTTTTTAATCCACTATCGCCATTTGAGATTTTCAGTTGACACTGCTGCCTGGCGCCAACTCTCATTTGGTTTCTCCCTATCACATTTTAACGTCACATAAATGAAATGCATGAACATAATAAGTTTACATGTCATTTTCTTGTAATAGAAGGGAAGGAGAAGAGAGAGAGGGGGAGAGGGAGAGGGAGGGAGGGAGGGGGAGAAGGTTTCAAAACGTTGCAATGGATTAAAGGTTAACCTCAGTCCTGGAATGCTTTTTTTTTTTTTTTTTTCCCCTTCAAAAAACTGATTGTAAGATAATTTAAAAATTATTTTTGGATACATTTCATTTTTACAAAATAGAAATTCAAAATCAATGTTATTCAAATGGGCCAACTAACGCTTAATTTTCTCAAACCAGAAATAATATTGAAATTTAAAACAAAAAGTAATCTAGAGCATAAATATATCTATATCATCAGACAGTTCCAAAAATATTTGTTGAACCTAAATTTTATAAAATTGACAAAAAAAAAAAAAAAAAAAAAAAAAAGCTAATCATATGCAGGTTTTAATCCTAATTATCTCGAATCACAGATAAATTTGGAATATCCTGATAGCTGAAGCTCACAGATCATGTATTTTCTGAACCCCTCTAAAAATGTTTGAAAAAAGTTGCCAAACCAATTTTGAGATATTTTGCTTTTCCCAGGTCTGAGGTTAACCCTTAAATAATACTATGTTATATTACTATCTCACCTTGATGGTTTTGAATTCCTTACGCCATGGCTGAGACAAAATATTGCCTGTGTAACGAGATAATGCTAGCAGGGCATTGGCAATCTCTTGCAAAGCTACATCTTCATTAGGGTGTTGTAAAATAGAGCGAGCTAAGATAGTGGGTAACTTGTCCAATGCAAATTTTGAGTGATGAGCCTGCATACTTAACCATTTTTCACTCAGCTCTGAAAACAAAACACAACAACATTGAAATAATTGTGAAATTGAATACTTTGCACACTACCAGTATAATTATTTGGGATGACTCCACAATTTAACACTCAAAACAATATTATTAATTCTTAACAGTATATCCACACTATGTATTGTCATATCACATTATTTTTTAGTCTCTTTATTGGTTTCTTCCATACATTTTTTTTTTTTTTTTTTTTTTTTTTTTTTCCATGACTATAGATTTGTATGCATACAAATCTATATTTTTGTTTTAAATTGTGCTAAAATATTTGCTTTTTAAATTACTTTAATTTCCAGACAAAGTCCTAGCCCTCTCTAGTGAGTCTTTGGCTGTTTTTACTTTTGCAATGCAAATATGTTGATGTTTTGGATTACGGCAATGCTAACAAATATACCCATATAGCATCGACAATATTTTTTACTTTATGATTTGATGGACACATAATTATAAGAAAAATTTGTAGGTTTTCTGACTTTCAGTTACTGTACATATGTAGCTACATATCATACTTTATTTTACTTATGTAAAAGTTTTTGTATGTAGTTAAGATTATATTACATACAGCCTGATACTCTGCACAGCAAATCATTAAATAGTACTGAATTAAATGGAAACAATTACATGGCTGCTCTAAGTTATGGATAAGAATTGAATGTGAAAATCCACCGTTATAGTAATACAATACAATACATACACCATAATGATACAGGTACAAAACCAAATAGTTATTATGTACACAGAAGGCCATTTATACTAAACCCAACATCAAAGATGATGCCACTTCCTGAAGAATTCATTCATGCTTTTCAGGTATTTGGTTGGCAATGCTGTTCTTACCTGACAATGTATTTTCTACCATTTTCTTTAGAAAGCGGCATCATCTTTGATATTGGGTTTACTGTGACTGTCAGTGTACAGTGGACTTATAATAAAAAATTACCATTCAAACTAGGTACATTTTTGCGCGGTATAAAATGTGAAGAGTGAAATAGGCGATCTCGTCTTTACCGTGAGCAAATGTGCTTGTAAGAAAGCTTACTTGAGGCCGCTCCGTGCGTTGCTCAGGTAAGCTGCTAGTAGCCAGCACAGCCAGCCAAACACTCTGCATGATGCATCTTTCCCTCAACTTCTCTCTCTCTCTCTCTCTCTCTCTCTCTCTCTCTCTCTCTCTCTCTCTCTCTCTCTCTCTCTCTCTCTCATTCTTTCTCTGCCACTTTTTTTGTCACTGCCAATAAATGCAAGTTTCTACTCGTCAGATGTTTCATAAAAATACAATTTACACAAAATAACAATAATAATATTAATGCAGTTATAATATTACTGTTTCTATTTTATTCTTTTCTTTTTTAAATGTAAATAATTTAATAATGCCATTTTGCTTTGATATTGTATTTTTATTTCTACGGCAGTTCTTAAACTGCATATTTTACAATAATATAAAATGTTAATTTATTTTTCTATTATATTTTTAATAACAACAATTTAAGGAAAAAACCATCGCGGTTAGGATCAATGATAAAGAAAAGGATAGAAAAACCAGCAAGGGCCTTACCACAGTAGAAGTTCTATGGAGAGGTCGAGGTCTTGCATGGCACAGTATAATGTTATAAAAGTTTCTTTATAACTCTTTATATGTCTTGTACAAGACAAGACACTGCTCAGTGATGTGCTCAAGTAATTTTCTCTTTTGATTGATAATGTCATTATCATATGACGAAAGCTCTCAGTTATAAAGAAACTTTTATAACATTATACTGTGCCATGCAAGACCTCTACCTCTCCATAGAACTCCTACTGTGGTAAGGCCCTTGCTGGTTTTTCTATCCTTTTCTTTATATTTTTAATAAGACAAATAATTAAATAAATAATTGAAATATAAAATAGGATTTATTGACATGTTATCCTTATCTTTTTATTTCGTGTAAATTGTATTTTTATGCAATATCTGAGGACTAGGAACTTGCCTTTATTGGCCGTGACAAAAAAAGTTGCAAAGAAAGAATGAGAGAAGGAGAGAAAAAAGAAAGAGAAGTTGAGGGAAAGATGCATCATGTGGAGTATTTGGCTGTGCTGGCTAACAGCAGCTTACCTGAGCAACGCACGGAGCTGCTTCTAGTAAGCTTTCTTACAAGCACATGTGCTCACGGTAAAGACGAGATCACCTATTTCACTCTTCACATTTTATGCCGCGCAAAAATGGACCTAGTTTGAATGGTAATTTTTTATTATAAGTCCACTGTACACTGACGGCCACAGTAAACCCAACATCAAAGATGATGCCGCTTTCTAAAGAAAATGGTAGAAAATACATTGTCAGGTAAGAACAGCATTGCCAACCAAATACCTGAAAATCATGAATGAATTCTTCAGGAAGTGGCATCATCTTTGATGTTGGGTTTAGTTTAAATGGTCTTCTATGTACAGTATAATATAATAATATTATAATTAAATTACATATTATAATTATTACAATAATTACATATAATATAGTAATATAATATATACACACAGTATTCTTATTTCTTTCTTTCTTTCTTTGATCCCCCCACCCCCTTTTTTTCTTTTTTTTTTTTTTTCACTTTGGTCTCTCAAGTCCCTCTAACCATGACCAAGATAGGTTGAAGACACAATTATAAATGTACATATCGATCTTGTTGCGTAAAAAAGGCCTATCTCGTTTTTTGTCAGTGGAAGCAAAAGGCGTATCTCGTATTTTGTCAGTGGAAGCAAAAGGCCTATCTCGTTCCCGAACGTTATGGCGATAGCGCTCGAGATAGGCCTTTTGCTTCCACTGACAAAATACGAGATACGCCTTTTGCTTCCACTGACAAAAAACGAGATATGCCTTTTTTTCCCAATAAGATCGATATGGTAATTTTACTAGCATAGGCAGTTGTGTGTGTGTGTGTGTGTGTGTGTGTGTGTGTGTGTGTGTGTGTGTGTGTATATCGATGCCTCCGCGTCAAAAGCGAGCATCTACACTTTCCAGATTTCTGACAAAACGACTATCTACACTTTCCGAGCAGCATTGTAACTCGACTAGCGGCCATAAGCTTAACATTGCAGATGCTCAGCGGCGGAAAGTGTAGATAGTCGTTTTGTCAGAAATCTGGAAAGCGTAGATGATCGCTTTTGACACGGAGGCATCGATATATATATATATATATATATATATATATATATATATATATATATATACAGGGTCAGCCTGGGAGGAAAAGGGTCGGTCCGCGAGATTACAAAAGGGCCCGCGAACGAAAGGGGAGGTTGGGGTCTAGGCCCCCCAAAACAGCGCCGCAGGTGAATTTTTTTTGAGGCCATGCCCTCTTTTCAGTGGGAATGTACTTAAAATAATTCAAATTTTTTTGAGATTTTTATGACATGCACACTACAAATAAAATTATTATAATGTTTTTAAATGAGCTAAAATTGACTACTAGAGTTCCCTAGGGCGGTGCAAATTTTTTTAAAATTAAAAGATAGAATTTTAAGATTGGATGTAATTTCTTGTCGTCTTTTGAAAGAAAAAGAAGATTTATAAGTCTGAAATTATCCTTATAATTTTTTCTTTTTCTTCTTCTTTTTTTTTTTTTTAATTGGTGCGTTGTGGGCATGGCAATAAGGGCCCGCGCCCGGGGGGCCCAGTCCGCAATCGCGGACTAGCGGACCTGGCCAGGCCGACCCTGTATATATATATATTAGAATATATATTAGTCTCAATTTAAGGGGGTGTACTCCACGCATAAAGAGATTGGCTTATCTTACTCTTATTAGGCCAAATATTACTTATGGCACTCCAGCGTGGCACCCTACAACTTTAAACAACTGTAATAAGCTTGAGACTGTACAGCGTAGAGCTTTAAAATTCATATATGGTAAGAGTAATGTGCCAAGTGTTGGAAAATCCAATATTCTACCTATTCAACAGCAATTACAGCTTATAGACTTAACATTTTTTAACAATTGTAGGAGTGGTAAAGCTGATTTTGATATCTCAAAAGATATCATGATAGGGAGGGAGATTCGTGGGCAGCTCGGTGTGCATAGACTGATTCCTCCTAAAGCTAGAACTGCAGCTCGTGTCAAGAGTTATGTTTATAGGACTGTTACTAGCTTTAATGCTTTACCTCGGTATTTGAAAATAAGTGACCCTTCTCAATTTAAGGAGTCATTTTTTTCACATTTGGTAGTACAGGAAATTACCAAATAATTTGTATATATGATTTATTGACTATGACATTGTTGTATTTTAAATTTTGTGTTAATATTAGTAAAGGGTGGCATACCACTTAATTGTGTAGCGGTATTTTATAATGCCTTGTATGCACCCTTCACCATTTTACATGCTGCATTTTGTGTAATGTTGTAATGCTTATATGTATAATCTGGTGAAATAAATAAATAAATAAATAAATAAATAAATAAATATATTAAACGACTTCCATTCATTTGAAGGTTTTGACATTTTAGCACAAGGGAGATAATTAAGCAATCATTGAGTAAAAATTACAAAACTCTTAAATGAGTAGCACAATATGTATTGACTAGATCTGTGTTGTTGGCTTATCCCATAAGAGATTATAGTCTGTACATGCATCATGACACTATAAATTATAGTGTCATGATGTATGTACAGAGTTTGAATAATATGCATTTAAACTTTATCCCCTTTTGCGTGCCTCAAAATGTTATGCTTAAACGAGAAATCTCGCTTGTTACGTAAATAGTAAATAGATGTTTAAGAAGCTTGGAAGAAGAAGACAAGGATTGTCGAAGAAGAGAAGAGGCAGCTCCTCTTCTAGGAAAAGAGTGAATTAAACTACCATTTAGGGTGCCAACAACTAAGTCCCAACAATACGTACATACATATACATACAGAATGGTAAAGGGACCAGTTTTCGGCAGGCCCCCAGTTTTCGACACTTTTTTTTTTTTATGGGAAAACCGCCCACAGCTGAGCTTAGAGAAAAATCAAGGAGGTAGGGGAAGTTCATATGTACGACACAAAAAAATCATTAGCTCTTGGAATTGCATTTTTCTGGGGTAAAAAAAATATATATAAAGTAGGCTGCCGAAAACTAGTTAGGGTGCCAAAAACTGACCCCTTTACCATACCAGTATGCATGCTGTGTCATGTGTGATGTCATAAACTATAGCGAGATATTGGCAGGAGACTCCTCGATTTTATAGCAGCTTATTATACATAAACATACTTGCTTGTGGGCTATGATGTGATATAATGACAAATTTTGTTATATATTATGTATGTTAGAAAATAATTTTTAGTCTGTTAATGTATATTAATAATAATATTATTATTATGATACACTATATCAAAGCTGTAAATACACATAATAAATCATGCATACCAGTACAATAATATGTATGTATACATAATGTATCCATCATACATATACATACATACATTCATAATGCTTACAGTTCACATTGAGCTTTTTTTAATATTGGAATTGTTAATTGAGCTCCATAATAACACATTTTATTTTGATCAAATAATTAACAATTCCAATAACAAAAAAGCTCAATGTGAACACAGCAATACAAATGTATGATGCAAGAAATAATGGCACGAACAAACTTTTTCAATCATGCCAACCTCGGTATGATACTTATATATAATTTATGGCATAATTATGTATTACATATAATACACAGATATATAACATTTACTCACCCTGAAGTCGATTACGAAGCTCTATTTTAGCAGGACATTCCTCGCTCTGAGCGTAGTGAAGGTGGGTAAGCTCCAGCTCAATCCTCTGTTTAGACATTTTTTCGCTGCCCGATACGGCCCACGCTTCTGGCTCACCAATCATTGAAGTTTCCTTTATTTCAGATAAATGTTAATGAATTTAATTCTACAAGTCAAAGAGAGCAAATTTCGAAATCTATAAAAATGCACTAAACTACACATGACTTGTACTTACGGTTCATTCGGTTTTCTTTTGGATCTTGTTTCGTGTATTATATATTATAGTATGTGTATGTTATGTGTGGACTGTGGTACTGCTGTGGTATGGTATGAACAGTTCGGTGCGGTACAGTACAGAATGAGCGAGGTGGGTGTTACGTGTTACAGAAAAGTAACCATATTTTCTGGCTTATGATTGGTGTAGAGAAAAAAAAAAGTTTTACGAAAATCAACGAAGATATCCGATGCCGCACTTTGGCGGTAATTTGAAAGGCTCAGATGGGCTCAGACGCTCAGACGGGGCTCAGAAAATCACTTTTAAAAAGACTTTCAAATGTCCCTTACCAACATTAAGAGCCAAACATTGAATACTTCTCAACTTCAGGCTCTAGCTGACTTATTTAGGATTTCCTGGCAATTCGAGTAGCAATTCTTTGATTTTTTTTTTATATTATTATTATTATTTTTAACATTCCTTTCACCATGGCTTTGGATCGCATATTATATTATGTATGCAAAGTAAATCAAGTTTGCGGTACATGATCCATATTATAGTTATATTGAATTTTATTATCTCTTTGACAAACATTATATAATATGTATCTCTGGTACTACCAAGGTTACCGCAGGGTTATACTATTGCGTTTGACGATAGTTTGCAATGAACTTACGAATGTTAAATCAAAATTTCGTTTTGTGAAGTATAAAAATTAAAATATGAACCGACAAAACTGGCGCTATTAATTATAATAGGCAAATTATAGTAATTTTGAGGTTATGGATTACAGATATTGATCAAGTTCAAAGAATGAATACTCCTTTTTGTCATAAAATGTCAAGCCGGTGCCATTTGATTATTGATTTATTATGGGCACATGATTTCTACTTTTGCGATGTGGGCCTTCATGGAGTGGATAGTTCTTACATATATTAAATTTGCAGCAACTCATTGGAAAGCAAAAATTAAAATGTACAACTGCAGAGTGAGCAGTAATTAAGTTTTAAGATCTCACTACTTATATTCATAGTGTGATTGTACTAGGGCACGGGTACAACTTTGAACCTATATATAGTGTGGTCTGTGGTTGCATTCATATAAGTTGACTTCATGTGACCACTATAACTTCAGCCGATAACACAACACGATACCTGATGCATGTTTACATGCATTCCATGACGACGCATAGCATTCAGGAGGTGCATGATCCATGTGATTGCACCAACCAGCCTGCCTAGATTTTTCCACGGTTTCTCTAGACTGTCATGGCGAATGCCATGCTGTGTACTTAGGCCATGGCCGGCCCGTGTGTGCTTTTCCATTAATTGGAAAGTCCTTACCTGACGATAAGACAATAATGCTGTTCGTAAACCCTGTTTTCTGCTACTAAAATGACAATTGGCTAGGGTTAATCAATTGATATATGCGCATTTTTTGGTGGAAAACAGGGATTATACGAACTACACTATTGTCTATAAGAAATAAGAAAGTGACATTTTGTCAGTTTAATAGCAATATGTTTGAGAGCATTGATGCTGTTATTACTGCACTCATTTTCATAACGATGATAAATTTTTAATCTAAAATGAAGATCAATTCAAGCGAAAAAAACAAAAAAAACAAAAAACAAAAAACAAAAAAAAAAAAAACAAACGAACAAAACTGCGGTTAGGATCAATAATAAAGAAAAGGATATATAGAATTACAAGCAAGGGTCTTACCACAGTAGAAGTTCTATGGAGAGGTCGAAGTCTATCACGTGGCAAAGTATTTTGTTATAAAAAAGTTTATTATATAACTGAGAGCTTTCATCATATGTTTGTTAATGACATTATCAATCAAAGAAGGATTTACTTGAGCACATCACTGAGCAGTGTCTTGTCTTGTACTATAGACAGTACAGTACAAGACACTGCTCAGAGATGTACTCACATAAATCCTTCTTTGATTGATAATGTCATTAACATATGAGGAAAGCTGTTGTAAAATTAACTTTTTTATAACAAAATACTTTGCCAAGCGAGAACTCGACCTCTCCATAGAACTTCTACAGTGGTAAATCTAAACAAAGACGATACAAAAGTATTATTACATAGATTACTCTTAATTTATTTCAGCAAATCCTACTTATCCTTATACAGGAAGTTCAGGGTTTACAACATGGCTTTTTCAACATTAGATAATGAGATGAACTGTTCATTGACTCACATATGATGCCCCAAGGGCTTTTTGTAGCTCTGCAAACTTGCACTCATCCTGCAAGATATGCAACTCGCTAAAACATTTTCTATAGTAGTCATTATGAATTTAGAGTTTACTCTAAATTCAATGCTAAAGCTTTAACTATGGCATAAAAGATACGGGACACATTGCATATCTCACAGTTTGATCAAAGGTTTCCAGGGCTACGGAAGGGCTTTAGGTCATCATATGTGAGTTTATGAACAGTTCTTCTCATTATCTAACATTGAAAAAGCCATGTTGTAACCCTTGAACTTCCTCTTTGTAATCTCCTTACGTTAGTCCTACAAATTACAACAGTTTAAAGAACTTAATTAATATACTAGAAGCAGCATCATTATATTCCTTAACATAATTGCTTAAGGCGATACTATGGGGTAAATAAAATGCCTTCTTTAAAGTTAGATATTGGTATGAAGTCCCCATATATGCATTTATTATGCCCCTTAACTCTTCCATAGCCCTGTAAACTTGCAATAAACCTGTCAAGTAGGCAACCCGCGCCTTAGTTTTCTACTGTTGTTTCTATCTCTGACGTCAGAGATGCCGGACAACAATAGAAAATTACGGCGCAGGTTGCCTACTGTACAGGATATTCGCACGTTTACGGGGCTACGGAATAGTTAAGGGACGTAATGCATGCACCTATGGGGACTTCATACCAATATCTAACTTAGAAAAAGGCATTTTATTTACCCCATAGTATCGCTCAATGTCCCTTACATGTCTTCCAACTCTCGGCTGATTTTTTAGACACTTTGTTTTACATTTCCCTCTCTATGGAACACTTGCGATATGCATGGGGGCAATTTGAACTATTATATGATAAGGATTGATAAGGCTGACTAAAGGTCAGAAACGATATAATGTATGACGTAAACAGAGATAACCACTCAGAATTCTTGTGCTCAGGTGACAACAAGACCTAAAACCTTTGTAAAGCAGTATTTGTAATATAGTAGTTTTGGCTGCCAATCGCGGCGCCAGTGTAAAAGTTTGTCTACAAATTTATACAGGGAGTCGGAAGACATGTAAGGGACATTGCGTATCGCTTTAACATGTGGGGTTACTTCAGGGGGGGGGGGGGGGGGGGGGGCTCACTAGCAGCTGTGACGTCACGCGTTCAGGAAAAAAAGCAATGTTAACCTTATGGGCAAAACAATTCACGTGAAGTCACAACACCTTAGTGAGCATGGGTAGAACTGGCTTTGACTCTTATGCAGAGACTTTAAGGGGAAAAAGAGGAGAAAGTTACATAAGCCCAATGTTAATTTAAAATTCTTTTGAACGGACAGGTCCCCTCTAGTCCCCCCCCCCCCCCTTCAACCCCTGCTAGTGAGCCTATCTTGGGGCTACTTATAATAATGAAATAACTGCACATGTGGATTTAATCTTTATTGATAGAACTTGAAAGAGAGAGAAAAAATACAATGTTTTATGTTATTTTTCAGAGCTAGCCATCTTCAAAATAATGACCTGTTGTTTGAATTGCAATATGTATTATATGAAAAAATATATATTTTTATGTGATGGGATGATTGAGAAGTGATTCTAGAAATAATTAATAATACATATTTGTACACAGAGGAATGTACTGTACATTCCCAAGACTTCAGTATTTAAGAGACTGCAATATAAGGACAAAACTAATTTATGTCCAAATATTTAAAGCACAATAAAGTCAAATCAGAGATACTCGACAGACATAATCTAAATTGACTTGAATTGTGCTTCATGCAATGCAAAAGAAGTCTTTATAATTAATTAAGTTTATAATACTTACATAATTACACGTTTTGTTGAGAGAAATAAAAGCAATTCTAAGATTGCTAAATTTAAATAAATCAATTTATTAGGATCAATAATGAAGAAAAGGATGGAATTACCAGTAAGGGCCTTACCACAGTAGAAGTTCTATGGAGAGGTCGCGGTTTCGCGTGGCACGGTATTTTGTTATAAAAAAAGTTTATTTTATAACAAAGAGCTTTTGTTATATTTTAATGACATTATCAATCAAAGAAGAGATTTACTTTAGCACATCACTGAGTAGTGTCTTGTGCTAGACAGTACAGTACAAGACAAGACACTGCTCAGTGATGTGCTCAAGTAAATCTCTTCTTTGATTGATAACATATGACGAAAGCTCTGTTATAAAATGAACTTATTTATAACAAAATACTGTGCTACACAAGACCTCGACCTCTCCATAGAATTTCTACTGTGGTAAGCCCCTTGCTGGCAATTCTATTTTATTCTTTATTATTGATCCTAGTATTAAATAAATAATAGTTATAGGTAATAAAAGAAAAAAAAGAAAAAAAATCCTGCCTTCTGCAATTGAGATTCTACAAATACAAGTTATTATATAAAATACACGAAAGTAATGTTTGAAATAGATAAGAAAAATTCAATATTATCGAATGGTAATAATGCCATTTGAGAGGCATGGAAAATAATAATAAATGATTAAATCAAATCATAAGAAATAGGATTTTTGTTTTTTAAGTTTTCAAAGGTAATTATCCTTTTTTTTTTTTTTTTCTTTATAAAGAACGATGGTTAATGGTGAGTTGCAGTCTACTGATCAGTCTCTTCTAATTTTCCTTTCTTTACTCCATTAGTCACTGGAGAAGGCTCAGGAGAGTCTGCAGCTTTACGCTAAAACATAACTCACATTTAGCACATGCTCAAAACACACAATGTTTGCTCAATACAATCTCAAAAAGAAAAAAAAATAATAATAAATAATAATAATAACGAATTCAAATAAAACGTAATGCACCTTCAACGTAGCATCAGCTGGAAGCTCAGGTCCCAGAGCACTCAGAGGAGCATGCTGCTTGATCAAACAAGGGTTCACCAACATAGGATTCTAAACAATATTAATAATTATTTGATAGGCATTCTTATTCTGAAACAGGACAAATGTAATGCACTACATATTGCACCATTCAAATTTCAACCTTTGTAATTTTAATTTGGAGATGATAGATAATGGAAAAGCACAATGTGAAACTTTTGCGAAATGGAGGTGAACATTAGCTGACAGGGATGACTTGTGAGAGGGTAGGCTTGCATTTGATTCTGGTGGCATGAACACAGCACTTCATCTCTGGAAAGATATGTCTATTAGTTAGGTACAGTGTACTGCGAAAATCCAGCTCCGTCATACTGTTTGCGTTGTCTCAAAATGGCTTTACCTTTACCGATAAGCTGATTTACTGTAAGCTACCAATGTCTAATAAATAAAATAAATAATAAATAATTTCAGAGCTTTTGTGCACTGTCTCCAATGATGAAGATCCTTATTTAATGATACCTAGTTTAACTTCAATTACATAATTTTTTTTTTCTTCTTAGATTTTTAGAGTCAATCAAATTGAAATGAGAATTTATTAAAAATCTTTCTTTTTTGCCACTTAATTTTTGAAACCCATTACCTTACACTAGCAATCTGAAGTCATTCAATGTTTCTAAACCACAAATTGAAATGATAAAAAATTTGATACAGTGCCAAAAAAATTTATAACCTAAAATAATAATTTAGCAACACTTAGCTGACTAAAACTCTTGAGTATGAACATTTACATTATACTTACAATTTGAATGCTGTTGCTATGTTGCCAACGAGCTGTTTCCGGATTTGAAGGCAGAATTTCTCTGTACTGTACCTAACATAATAGACGTATCTTAATCTCTATCCATAGACAGCTGTTTTGACATTGGAAGAAAGACTTGTCCTTGACTAGAGATGAGGTGCTGACTTGGAAATGACTGCTTAAGTACTGTCTGTGTTCATGTTATTTAAATTTAATGTAAGCCAATCTGTAACCATCCACTACGTTCGCCCTCTAATTAAATACGAGCATGTGAAGTACGAGTGGCTCGAACACACTCTTGTTATATTATGCTCATCTTATTTAATTTTAAACAAATTATTGTCTCTCTCACAAGGTGTTCCTATCCTGTGCTCAGCACTGTTTCCTCAAGTCCTCCGATCTATTTCTTTTTCTATAGTCTATAGTATATTTTTATTTATCACCTTATTATAAAATTTTACACAGAGTTTATTTGTTTACAGAAACACAGAATTAGAATTACCAAAGAATTGTTATAATAATGAAAACTAAAAATTATAATTATTTTTTCTATAACACTGTATCAAAATAATAGGATAGAAATAGCGTGAGAGAAATTAGAGCACTGTGTATTTTAAATTAATACACAGCAAAATGTTCTAATTTTATTAGTCATTGCTCCAGCAAAATGTTTTAGTAATGACTAGTGAACTAATTTGAATTCTCCTCCCTATACACGATGTTCTGAGAGTTTACTATAGATGGCTTATTTGGGGGGGGGGGGGGGGGGGGGAATCTGTTATCCTTCCTTTTGAAACGTTGGTAACTATTTGATTGTATTGTCATTATTTTTGCTACTCCATGCACATTATATACATTATACACAAAGGATAAAGATGGTATAAAACTTTGCTGGGCGCAGGTATAAATGCAGGTAAAATTTTCTTTTCACTGCGCTGACCTTGGCGACCATGACTGCTGTGGCTTGCGATACTATTTTTTATTTACCTAATGCTAAGTAAATGGGAAAACGAAAAAATATCCCTTTATTGAATTAATTGTTTCTTTTGTAATTTGTTGTATGGGTTCTAATTTTTTTTTTAAAAGAAGTTAGAAATGCACAGCAAGATCTGTCGTGTATTGTAAAAATATCGCCATATTTTTAAAATGAATATTTTACTTAATATCAGTGCTCAAAGACAACTCTCTCAGTCATATCATCCCCGTGTTATGTAAAGGAGCGGTGGTGGGAGAGCCACGGTCGTGATGGTCGCTCAAAACAATATGGCAGCGCCCTTGCACTACGCGGAACATCGTGTATATGTATCAAAATTAGAGAATTTTGCTCTGCATTAATTTTCAATACACATTCTATAATTTCTATCGTTTTATTTTGGTATCACTAACCATCATGGATTGTTCCACTTTTATTCCTATTATATATGAAAGTTTATTTGCGAGAAAAAAAAATGATAATAATAAATAAAAAAAATGTTGACCCTACCACCTTTTAATCTTGTTTGAAATAATTCAAAACACTAGGACATTCACACACAAAAAAAAGAAATATTGAAAAAGAACTCTTCTTGAGCATTTTATAATAATATAGTTTTCATCTTAAAATCTGCATGGTTGACAATGACAAGAGAAAATATTAACTATCTACAGTAAAAAAAATTAATAAATAATAATAATAATAATAAATAATAATAATAATGAGGGGGGTCTTCAGCTTATCGAGGGTATGAGTATTCAAGACTTAGGCGTTGAAGATAGTTATAAGTACTTAGGACTTCAGCAGCTTCTAGGTATTGGTGATGTGGAGGTCAGGAAGCAAGTCGAGAAGAAAGTACTATCCAGAGTGTTGAAGATCTGTCAATCCATGTTGAGCTCAAGGAACAAGGTAACGGCTATCAACTCTTGGGCAGTTCCGGTTGCAATGTACACATTTGGAGTTATCAAGTGTTCTGACACGTCATTGCAAGCATTTGACAGGAAGATACGCACAACGCTCACCGAGCACAGAATTCATCGAGAGGCTTTGTTTGTCTCGATGTTCAGGTGGAAGGGGACTGCTGAGTGTGGAGGTGATGTGTCGCTCAAAGGAGAAGAAGTTGAGGCAGTATTTTGTGTCACGTGAGAGCGAGATGCATATCGATCTTGTTGCGAAAAAAAGGCCTATCTCGTTTTTTGTCAGTGGAAGCAAAAGGCGTATCTAGTTTTTTTTTTTTGTCAGTGGAAGCAAAAGGCCTATCTCGAGCGCTATCGCCATAACGTTCGGGAACGAGATAGGCCTTTTGCTTCCACTGACAAAATACGAGATACGCCTTTTGCTTCCACTGACAAAAAACGAGATAGGCCTTTTTTTCGCAATAAGATCGATATGGCTGTCTGCGAGCAAGATCATGGGTACACGCCGCTTCAGTTGCAAGAAGAGAATGTGAAATAAAACTTCAAGATGCCTGCTGAGAGAATGAAGTGTGGAAATCCAAGCCTCTTCATGGGAGGTTTGCTGCTGCTTTGACAAGAGAGCTCGACGGAGTGGATCAGAACGGCTGGTCTCTTTGCAGAGACTGAGGGGTTCTTGTTTGCCATTCAGGACCAGGTGGTGCACACGAAGAATTATGAGCGGTATATGCTCAAAGCTAGAATTGATGATCGTTGCAGTCTCTGCAAGACTACGAGTGAGTCTATTCAGCATATCCAGCAGTACTTGCACCCAAGGAGTACTTGGAGCGGCACAATGCAGTGGCTCAAGTGTTGCACCAAGCGCTGGCCAAGAGATTCGGTCTGGTGGAGAAGGAGCTTCCACATTACAACTGCAAGCCCGAGCAAGTGCTGCGTAACCGGGACGCCAAGCTATTGTGGGACTCCGTTATTGTAACAGACAGAGCAGTAGAGGCAAACAGGCCATATTTAGTTCTGTTTGACAGTCAAGCCCAGACAGTGATAATTATTGATGTTGCTGTTCCTCTGGACAATCATGTAGTTACTACAGTTGCTGAGAAGAAGAGGAAGTATCAGCCGCTTTTTATTGAGTTGAAGGATATGTATCGGCTAAGAAGTGTTGAAATTGTCCCTGTTGTGGTTTCTGTGAATGGTCTGGTTAGCAAAGATTGGTTAAAAGCAAGAGAAAAGTTAAACCTCGAGGACAGGCATATACGTGTCATGCAGAAAGCTGCAGTTCTTGGCACAGCTAACATCGTGCGCAAAGTGCTTAGTTTGTGACCCCTCTATATACTACCTGCAGTTTATAACATAATTGGTACTGAATTATTCTCACCTTCACCTTGAATCAAGTAGGGTTCCGGTGTTGGTGTTACAGAAGAAGAAAGAAAAGAACTCATAATAATAATAATGAAGTAATTAAAAAAAGGATACTCTTCAATTATTGCAATACATGTGGTTGAAAAAGAAGAAGAAAAAAGAAAAAAAAATGCAAAGACAAATTATTACCATGAAAAGCAAGGAATGTGCATCGGACGAGAACGTTGAAATGTGAATCACTAGGCCAAGTAGTGTGCACTGTTAGTTTATCCTGAAATGGATGAATGTGCAGTATCACAAGATGTATGGTAATGATTCACCCTCTCAGATGTGGGTCTCACAATCAGTGCATGCCACCTGGTCAATTGGATTTCAAACTTTGCAACTGAGGACAGCATGTCCTACACTGCTCAGAGAAGTTTGTTTAAGGCCAAGAGAACTATGAGAGGCTGAGCAATGAATCCTGGCTAAGAGCGTGAAACTAAATTTAATATATATTTAACCCTATAAGTGCTCCATATAAAAAAAACTTCTATGACCGAGGTGAGACAATAGATTGTTGATTGTACTAGGCTAATTTAATAACCTATGATTGGACTGTGGAGCTTTAATTCAGCTCACATCACCACAATCACCTTGAAGTTTTGCTTTTGTTTTCTATAATTGGTTAATTGGATAAGATAATTGGGATAAAAGGATTTGGGTTTAGGATCTTGTTAAAAATGTCCACGCTCGTGATTATATGTGTGGTACTGGTAGTCGGATAGTGGTTTCAATTTAATGAGGATGATTGATGGATTCAAGCAAGGAGGGAAGGAAACATCAAAACAAAGGAAATGAGATGTTACAAGTATTTGGAATTGTATGCCTCACTTGACATGTCATAACAAGCAAACCAAGTGATATGAAAATTCAAAATGGAGGTATCACTGTACCGGGTTTACTTTTGAAGATGATTATGAAGATTGTGTGATACAGGATTTTTAGTTGAAATGGAAGAATATATATTTGAAAACAAAGGAGAGTTAGAACAAAGACAAAGATGAAGCAATTAACGGCACAATAGAAAATATTAGATCACACATATCACATGGGATGTAGCTGATCTGATGCTCGCCTTGTGGATCCAGGTGGGACAATACCATGTGTATCCTTGTTACCCAATGTAAATTATTTTCTTTTACAATCGCTCCAACTAATGATTGTGAGTGAGTGAGTGAGGCATAAGATAGATAGGTACATATTTAGATAGGTAAAATACAGAGAAACTACAACATTTTTAAAAAGTGTTGCTCTATAGTTCGCCATCACTCGGAACCACTCCATCAGCTGTGCCCTGCTCTCACTTCATCATTTGTTGGAGCGAATGTAGCTGTCATCAATAATTTTGTTACCAACCTTCAAGCTGTAAACAGTTGCAGGCTGAGCAGGAGCTGCAGGTTGAGCAGAGGCTGCAGGCTGTGCAGGGGTAGCAGGCTGTAACAAATTGAAAAAATATTTTTAAAACTCACCATGGCTGTACAATCAATAACAAAGAAAAGGATAGAATTACCAGCAAGGGCCTTACCACAGTAGAAGTTCTAAGGAGAGGTCGAGGTCTCGAGTATAAAATAAAATAAGCTTTTTTATAACAAAATACTGAGCCACACGATACCTCGACCTCTCCATAGAACTGCTACTGTGGTAAGGCTCTTGCTGGTAATTCTATCCCTTTCTTTTCTTTCTTATTGATCCTAACCAAGATGTTTTTTTCCTTAAATTGATAGCTGTACAATTGTATAAATTGACATGTAAAGAGATTTTCATGATATTTTGCATAGTATACCTACAAGTAAAATAATAATAATAAATAAATAAAAAAAAAAAAAAAAAAAAAAAAAAAAAGTCAAGGCAGTATAAATTAGAAAAGAAATACATCATTTGGTGTTGTGTTACGGCTAAATATATTTAAAAAAATTAAAAATGTTAAACAAGTAATAGTAATAATGTTGTGCCTTTGAGGTAATGTGAGAACATGAGATGCTAGGCATATCGTATTTTACATTGACGCTATACCCTCATCCCTTTTAACGTTTATTTTTATCTAGCGCACGCTAGAATATTTGCATTCCTAGTCCCAATTTGCTATACAAATTAGAGAATCTTTGCGTTTTATTAATTTTCAATTCAATGTGCTCTAATCTCTGCCAACTATTTTCTAAATATATTTTTTTAACATAATTAATTAATAGATAAGTTATACAAAGCTGTCAGCAGCAACCCATGCAGTGTAAGCTTCCCTAGCTTGCAAGAGCAAATTCAAGGCTTATTACCACAAAAAATACCCATTATTTCTTTGATTTTAGTTATGCAACAAATATAGTTTGCCATTCAGCAATATTTTTACTCCTTACTAGTGTCTTGTTTTGAAAGCTAAATGTGCCGTGACCGCATAAATACTGAGTGGCAAAGATCTAAAATGAAGAAAAGCTTTTTTCCCTTGTGACATAATCAGCACAGGTACCCAATTACCGAGATAAATTTTTGCAATTTTCTTTTTCTTTCACAGATTTGAACTTGGTTCCCATCATAAGTACAAAATTACAAAATATGCAATAAAACAATTTGGGTTTACACACCCTTTAAATATATAGGTATCAGGGTTGTAGTCTTAAGGGAACGCGGTGGGACGGCGTCCTACCTGGCGAAAAAAAAAGCCAGGACCGTCCCACCTGGAAAATTTCCAGGGGAACGCGGTGGGACGGATTTCTTGACAAAATGTGCCCTAATTTGTAAATTTCCTGACTAATTTTGCTGTTTAATTGGTTGAAATTACTAAAAAATTTCGCTCCCTACGCTCGCAAATTTTCTTTCTATAACAAAGTTTCATTTTCATCACTTTATTATTATGCAGTTTCAGTTTATCCAAAAATTTACGAATAACTTATTTGACTTTCTTTTTATTATTATTTTAATTCTCAGAGTAAACCTTTATTGTCAAAGTTAATAGAAAATAATTATGGAACGCTAATCGAAAAAAAGAACAGGAAGGTTGGTTTTCTCTAGGAGCTTAACTAGAGATGTGTAATCAAGTTTATTTTATTAATTTGATGTAGTGTTCTTAGATTTTGGAATTTTTCTTAGGCATTTAAATAGTTCATACGAAGCAATATTCAACGCAAAATAAAAAAAATATTTCTGCGTGTTAATCTTGAAAGGCTATAATATATTTCATATTTTATACTTTTTTTTTCTTTTTCATTGGAAAAAGAAACATACACATAACGTTCTTAACTACATTTTTAATATAGATTCAATATTAACATAACCTCAATCCTCAATGTATGAATATTCAGTGCCCAAAAACATAATTCACGTATCTAATAATAATTATTGGGCATCCGACCTTGAATCGTACGGTTCCAGGGCCCGGGGTCGCGTCCGTCACCGCTCAGGAGAGGACCTAGGTGTGGGGTGGGCCTTGTCGTCTAAAGCCCCTTAGCCTAGCTCTCGTTTTCGGACGTGAGGCGGCCGAGACATATGGGCTTGGGAGGCATATAACCAGCCCACCCTTGAGTGCCTTGGTAACTATGGGCATCCGGCTCCAATGAGCTCGCGGAAAAGTGTTCCACCACGTCCAGGAGTGGACGTCAACCCGATCGAGGCCATCAGGGCCAAAAGCCTAAATAGCCATCAACTCGCCTCCTAGCAAAATAGTCACGAAATTTTGGGTAGTGACAGGGTGCGTGCATCTTGGCTTCAGTATGAGCCCGATACACGCAATAGCCACCCAACATCATCGAGTGGGCAGTTATAAAATCAAATAAAAATAATAAAAATGAATCTATGTATTGAAAAAAAAAATTAAATCGTAGCTTCCGTGTCGATTTTGATGCGTTATCAATAAAAATTTGGTCAGTATAAATTTTAACTGTATTACGTAATTTTTGTATTATTTTTGTAAAAAATGGGCGTGGCATTAAAAAAATTCGGACCTGCGGCGGGCTAAAGGGGGGCTGCGTCCCCCTAACCCCCCCGGATTATGTTCTGGACCCATATAAGAGCGTCCCACCTGGCATTTTTTGAGGACTACAACACTGATAGGTATATATTTTTAAATAAAAATTAGTACCGGTAGATAGATTAAAAATTAATAAAACGCAAGATTTCAATATGATGAAAGCACACCACACTCCATCTCTCTTTGGAGTTTATTGACTTAATATTTCCATTGTTAGTTTTTTATATAGGCCTATTCGAGAATTTTTGCATTTTATTAATAGTTAATTAAACATGCTCTAATCTTTCTAAATGCTAATGAACTGTCGTTTCCTCAAAAGCATATGTTTTATTAAATGCACTTATTAATGAAGCCTTAGCCACTAATAAAAGCACTTTATAACGACAGAATTGTATTGTATTACTCATTTTTTTATTATTATTATTATTATTATTATTTTTTAAATTTTCAGGATACCAAAATTGGAGAGCAAGATATTAGGAAAGCACTTGACTGCAAAATAAAGATAAGATAAAGTTGAATATCCAATGCACAGTTTTCTGCCAAGTACTAGCATGATATATTACACCCTCATTGGTATTTCCCATCAAGCAAAGAATCTGGCAAACTTGTGATCTCTCGCACTGCACGTCAAACCAGCATGCATACCACTGGCTTGGTTCTAAATAATATGTACACACCTTACGACGGACAAGATGAGAGATATCTTTGGCACCTTCACTGTGAGCTGAATCAAATGCGACCACTTTTGTGGGGCTGTGGGCAAAATAATAATAACAAATAAATAAAAATAATAATAAATTAATTTTAACAATAAAAATGAAATGAAAGTTTTAACTTTAGCTAACCTCTCTACAGTGGAGACAGATGCACGAGGGAATGTTGTCTCCAAAGTTTTAGTTACAGCTGCCTTTTCTTCAGGAGTTGGTTCAGTAGGATCTATGTCAACAAACTCCAAGATTAACTTGGAAGGATCACATCCTGCCTTCATCATCAAAGTGGCAGCAACGAGGATGCAAATTTCCTGTTGACCATAGTACATAATGAGATTCAAAAGTTCTGCAAATGTTGTGTATATGTGTGCTTCTTAATGTCCCTCACATGTCTTCCAACTCCGGGCACTTTTTGTAGTCCACACAACACTAGCGCCATCACATGCTACACCTGAACTACAATGTTAAGCTTACGAAGCTTTGTAGTTCCAGATGTCACTACTATTGGCGCATCTTTGTTTCTATTGGACTACGCGCTAGCATAGAGAGTTGGAAGACATGCGAGGGACATTGTGTGCTTCTTGTTACAGTGTTTGTTGATTCTATGTATACATAACACACACCTTTTTCTTGTCTTCATCTGTATATTCACCAGCATTTTCAATCTGGACAATCAAACATTGTACTTGGTCCTTCAGGGTATCCACATCTAAAATGAGGAATAAAGGAATAAATACTTTGCAAAAATTAATACATGAAATATTTATATTTGAAAATGTATGTGTGTGTGTGTGTGTGTGTGTGTGTGTGTGTCTGCATCAAAGGCAAGCATCTACACTTTCCAGTTTTGCGACAAAACAACTATCTACACTTTCCGCTGTCGAGCATCTGCAATGTCAAGTTATTGGCCGCTAGCCAGTTACAGCGCTGCTCGGTAAGTGTAGATACTCGTTTTGTTTCAAAACTGGAAACTGCAGATGCTCTCTTTTGACGAGCAAGCATCGATACACACACACACACACACACTTACACACATATAAAACTTAATACATTTAATGTTGCTGTTCAAAGCAATATGTAATACAGCAACAAAATTCTAAGATATATATAGTAAACTTTCTATTTTATGCAATCACAAAAGCATAGGAAAATGATCGTTTCATTAAACTTTAACTTCAAAAGATCGAGAGCTCGTAGAGCCACATTTTAAGAAAATTAATAGTTGGTAAAACATAATACACCCATGTTTTATTTACGACCTATGATAGTAAAAAAGCCATTTAAAATATTATAGCCATGATAACTCTCTTTAAGTTTAAAATGTATTTTTCAAGTTATGCACATTGAAAAACATCAACCAAGCAACACATTACTTGTAACAGTTATAATTCACTATCAAAATAACCAAAGTTAATGTCATTTTTTGTACATGTTTCTTTAGATTTAAAGCTAGAATGAAATGCAAGAAAATATATCAATATTTATTCTATTTTTCTTATCAATAAAATTAAGGGTAAAAACATTACAGTTGATATATAGGATGTTAAAAAGATATAATTAAATATAATTGAGATTACAGCACTTTGAATTGAATCCAGCATGCTCTAATCTCTCTCCTACTATTTTCTAATATAATCCTTATTTTTAATTTTTTAACATAATAGCCTTAATATTTTTTGATTGAGGAAAAAACTGACGTAGCAGTTATTGATTGATAGAAAGATAATCTTTTTGCTACTTTCAATTCCCTCTCCCTCACTCTCTCTCTCTCTCTCCCCCCCCCCCCCCCTTGTATGTGAAATTGAACTTGGGTTAGCGTAAGCATGAAAAAGGTAACTTGCTAGTCTCCAGACAGGTCTCTAACTTGTACAATATAAATAAAGTTTGAAAAACTACCAAGATAAAAAGTGGAAGACAAAATATATATAGCCCTGGCTGCGTCCAAAGGGCATACTAGCATTTTAAGGTAGTCTTACAAAAGGCGTACTTGCCATTTTATCCAGTACCACAAAGGGCATACGTGCACTGGGTTTTACATGTTAAGATTATGGCGGATGCGCACGCAGCATCAAAAGTACCCAAATACAAGTAAGCCCTTTGGACGCAACAAGGGCAATATATATATATATTATCAATGTTGTAGCGGAAAACATGGTTTCTGCTACAACATTGATTTATACTGGAAACATGCTAGAAAGGTGCATTTAATTTCATAAACTAGAGATAATTTAAATTCATTAAGTCAACTTGTAGCATTGTAACCATTGACTTCACAAAATCAAATATTTACTGTACCTTGATAACTTAACGGTGTACAACACCCTGAACACAAAACTTGCCTAATCTTAATAGCTGGAGTCATTAATTTCTTATTTATTTTCCATTCACAAAGTGGCAGATGTGGTTTTATGACGTCGATGGTCCACACGCGCAAAAACAACCAAGCTGTGACATCATAAAACCACATCTGCTATTTTGTGAATGGAAAATAAATTAGAAATCAACGACTCCAGCAAAATCAATGTTGATACTTGGGTATAAGACAAGTTTTTTTTTTTTTTTTTTTTTTTTTTTTTTTTTTGGGTTCAAGGTGTTCTACATTGTTAACAAACTTGTATCTTTATGGTCAATGCCAAAGTAAATAAAACAAATAAATAAAATTGTATCTATGTAAAATAATATCAATATAAATTACAGAACATGTTTGGTTTGTAATGTAAATCAAAGAATAAATGACTTGCAATCTCGATACTTAACCGAAAGTATAATAACTGTGAGCAGCTAGATTAAGTGGTACAGAGAAGGCTAACTCACTCTCGATTTGAGTTTCTTCCAAAGCTTTGCAAGCACTTTTCATTTCCATGATTGCTTGCGTGACGGCCTGTTCCTTGTACGTATCAGTGCCCTCATACTTCAGTTTGAGCCAGCAAGCTGCCAACTGCAAACGTATGTTTGTTTCCCAAGCACGAAGAGGAGGTGCCTTTCCTTGTTCAATGAACTCCAAAGCTTTCTGGCACTGTTCTACAGCTAGCTCAAAATCAAAAAGCTCAACAGCCAGCTCAGTCATAATCTGATGAACCCTCATACACATAATGATTGAACGCCAGTCTTCATCACCTGGTCTGCAAAATTCACACAAATTTGTTAAACAATCTAAATATTTTCCAAGCTGTAATATATTAATTTAAGTTAAGATACAACTACAACAAACTTCAACTCACTGAGAGAAACACAGCAGTGCAGTTTTGAGAACTTCTGATGCAACCTGCAACTTGCTTGGCTCATCATCAGACTGCTCAGCCTCCTCAGTCTCTTCACCTGGTTCTTCAGGGTCTTCAGTGTTCTCAAGGTCTACCTGTTCCTCAGATGCCTCTACATCATTTTCGTCTTCCTCGTTTAACTGCATGGATGACGCACCCTCCATAGTTAACTCTTCTGGTAACTTTTCCTCCTCCTCCTCTTCTTCTTCTTCCTCCTCCTCTTCTAAAAGTTAACGTAAGTTAGTATTAAATACAAGAACATGACATTTACAACATTTTGTCCCCATATAATATGCAATTACCTTTGACTGCCTGCTCTTCACGGAAATCTTGCAGTAGAGCTAATCCATAATTAATATTAAGTCTACCCATTATCTTGTCTTCCAATTCATTGTGGGTCTTGGAATATTCCTCCAGAGCATGAGAGTAATAAGCAACAGCTTGCTTCCATTCCTTATTAGCGTCACACCTCAACGCCAGCTGACGGGCCTCATCACCACTTAACCTATGCAGTGAAAATAGTAAATCAATCTTATTGCGAAAAAAGGGTCTATCTCGTTTTTTGTCAGTGGAAGCAAAAGGCGTATCTCGTATTTTGTCAGTGGAAGCAAAAGGCCTATCTCGTTCCCGAACGTTATGGCGATAGCGCTCGAGATAGGCCTTTTGCTTCCACTGACAAAATACGAGATACGCCTTTTGCTTCCACTGACAAAAAACGAGATAGGCCTTTTTTTCGCAATAAGATCGAAATGTATTTTCAAAAGACAACAGTTTCACATAAATTCATATTTTGGGTATGCTGATAGCTAACGGGTATGTATGTATGTATGTACAGCTCTGGCCAAAAGTTCCCGAACATGGCAGCGGCGGCCGCTGCGTTTTCTCATAAAGACAACAGCGTGTGGTTGCGGGTTGCCTATGCAAATCGTTCAGAAACTTTTTGCCAGAGCTGTACATACATACATACTATGTACATATATAACATTTTGACGCTCATACAGAGAATCTTAAGTTTGCATACATTATATTATGTATGTATAAGAACGTGGTGACACAGTAAGTTCGAAAGTATGTATGAATGTAGGTATGGTAGATGTCCCAGTTTTCGGCACCCCCCCAGTATTCGGCAGGTTCAACTTTAAAGCGATCTGTAAATAATTCTATTGTATCTACGAGTTTTGTTTTTATTTTAACTGCTTGCGACCTCTTTTGAGACTATTTTGCAGTACATTACATCTGTTTCCACCCTACGGAAAAATTATAAATAAAAAAATATTACCGCGGGAACGTGAGGAAAAAAAAATTGTCCGCCATTGTTAAGAAACGAGAAATCCCGCGCTCTGTTTTGTTAAGGTTTTAAAGATAAATACACCAACTTTTGGGCACCAGTCAAAGAAATAATGGATAAATTGAATATATTCTACGATTAAAACTCATATTTGAAACACTTCATTAATTATTTTGTGTGTAAATAACGATTTATTATGGCTGCCGAAAACTGAACATAGGTCGTTTGGCAGGTTTCTATTTTCGGCAGCTAATGTTGTGCTGTTTCACGGCAGTCACCTAATTTGCTCTTTTCAATATTTTTTCCTGGTAAAACTGTACATTTGAGTCAGGTTTGATTACCTGAACTTTATCTCAGGACAACATATTTTTAGTAAAAAATAAGAAAACAGCTCTCAAGACCATAAGTCGCTGTCAAAATACGGTCCAAAACTCCCCACCCCACCACTCGTTTTTTTGTGAAAATTACTAAGTTCTTCAAAGGGGTAAAAAAAAAAGCGTAATTTTTTATATGTACAGAAATGTTCCTCATACATCGTAGAATTCAAATATCAAAACCCTCTAATTCATGATTTTTTTTTTATTGTAATATATTTTCCGCTAAAAAAAAGTACGCCAGAGCCAGAGCGTCGCGCACCATTTTGAGGGTCGATCATATCGCAACTCACTGTTGTGTGAACAGTTTTACTATTTTTATTTCATATTATGTTGTATTGAGAGTGACTTCAAGTGATTACACATCCCCCTAAATAAATATCTCCAGCAATAAAAAATACCAAAAGTTGGCACGCGTGCCGGTGAGCGTGCGGTTTAGCAAATTTAAAACGCTCTAGCAACCAAAATAATTGCAATATGCTAATTTTTTCCTACTATCTACAATAATTGGATACATTTTAATCATTTGAGGAAAAAATTAAAGTATCAATCGTGCGCAAACATGCTAAAAAATAGCTTATAAATGTGTGGCACTAGCGTGAAGGCTGCCGAATATTGGTGCGAGGGGTGCCGAATATTGGTGAGGGCTGCCGAATATAGGAATTTAGTATGCCAGATATTCACAAAAGCTGCCGAAAATAGCGAATTTTAATTGTTTGACTTTGCGCCTTATTTTAAAATAATAGACTGATTGAATAATCAAATTTTTTCTACCAATTGTGTTCTCCCAATATCCTTTAACCAGCTGATACAAAAATTTAAACCATAAGGTTAGTAATTTAGTGTTTATAACGAATTTATCATTTTGAAATCCTTAAGGTGCCGAAAACCGGGTCATCTACCATATGTATGGCACACATGATATGATACATACATAACCATATTATGTCATACATACATAACCATATTATGTCATGCATACATACAAACATACATATCACACATCACATGCATTCGTATGTATCATAGATTACAAAATTATGACGGCAAAAAACTCCTTTTACATAGTCGATTGATGCATTTTGTAGCTATGCACCATGCACCATACATATTTCATACGCAGTTATCCAAATACCAAAAAACCATGCGCCTACATATTATGCATTGCTCACGCCGCGCTGGGTATGTGTGCAAATCATACTTTGTTGTGCTAATTATTTTATAATATTATACGTTACCCATTAACATTGACTTCACTCATCTTTAGAAAAACTTCTGCAAATTACAATTTAGAATATTCAGCTTATTTGCAGATAGCAAAAATACTTTCTGGAAGCTTGAACTCTTTCTCCGACTGATCTAGTACTCCTGCAAATAAAAATGGAGGGAACACATGTAATGTAATGCTGTTTTACGTGTTTTATTTGTGAACAATTTTGGCGGTTTTTTGTCAAAAAAAGCGCCAGTTTTGAAAACATTAGTACCTTAACTCTGGCACTAAATATATAATTTTGGAAGGATGAAATTAATAGTCTTCATGTATGTTTAACGTTACGTGAGCACACCTAAGCGTATTTTGTAGGTTAATTATTAGTTTCACAGATTGAATAGAACAGGAACAGAAATTCACCAAATTCAGCAGAAATTTTACCAAATTTTACGGCGATCTTCTGTTACTGTTGCCCTCGTCTGGTGCTGCCACTATTGGGTCGATTGGGTGGACGGCCCAGGGACGCACTATAGTTACTATAGCCAGGGCCGGTCACATTTGTTATTGTTTAGCTTTCTTCAAGGAGTAATATTTCAGATAAACCGGTTCAACTATATAAATTGTTCTCTAAAGCTTGCATTGCTCTAGGAAACGAGTAAACAAATATGCGACACGCATTGTTTATTTCACGGACTGTATTTGTTCGCAATGGTAACGTTGAAGAGGCTTGCAGACTTTTAAACAGGTATGTACATAAATAAAGAAGTATCATCATACCAGTGTCTTGCATTTGCATACCTCCTTTTTACCTCCCCTGAGTCAGGTAGCCAAAACAAGCAGGTAGGATCTAAAGAAAGCAGTGCAGAAGAACAAGACAGAAAGAGACAGGTTACATTGAGGTGAGAGTTCATGCACCCTTAAAGAGTCACTTTTGCTCGAGCAGCAAGTATAGCAAAACTCAATGCTCTCTCTCTTTCTCTCTCTCTCTCACACACACACACACACACACACACACACACACACACACACACACACACACACACACACACATATGTACATAGTACATACTCTGCACACACTCGTACAAACAAAATATTTATAAATAGGAAATAGGAGGCGTCTAAAGACATGCAAAATCATGTTGCACAAAAACTGATATGCGTCCGGTTCTCAGTGGTCAATTAAGCATTTAAATAATTCCACACCTTGCTCGGTTCAGTAAAACCTACCACGTATGTTAATTGTACTAGTTATCGGCAGTTGTATTTTTTTAAATACCTTCCACTAACTCTCTCAAAGGAGTGGAACTTATTTTAAAAAAGCAGCACCGATAACCTCCATCTCCATTAAGAATATGGTTCTATGATACAATTAATGGCAGTGAGGCAGTCTACTGACTTATTTTTAAGTCATGAGGCACTTTGAGAAATATATTGACTTGATACAGCAATTATGATAATACAGTGCCATTAAGTCTAATATTATTCCCTGGGTGAAAGTCTGACAGAAGACCCCGAGACAAAAGGTCCTTGGACAATATACCCTATCTGTATAGTGTCTGCGTAGCGTGGCGGCACACAAGTATTATGGTCTGTTTGTATACGAAAATAATGCACTGCATAATATATGTGTTTGACATACTATGTGTTTGTTCATATTATAATTTGATCATATACACATAAAAACAGAACATAATACTTGTGCGCCGCCACGATACGCATACACTATACAGATAGGGTATATATTGTCCAAGAGCCTTTAAATAAATAAATAAATTTATGGATCAGAAGATTACATAGTAATATAGATCTTGTCACATAAACAGCATGCAAAAACTACAATAGAACATATCTACAAATATACAGTACAAAAAACATTACGTCTCCTTACATATCGATTACTGTGTGCGTACCTTTTGAGATATTTAGGAAATTATCCTGCTCAATGTTGAAAAATTCCTTTAAGTTATACAAGGCACAATTGCACATCAAGTTCACCATTATTTTTCTCACATTTTTTTCATTACAATTTTGAGATTGCAAAAAATTATACAAATGATTATAGATTGCAGTACAAACAGATTTAGGACTTTTTGTTTTTAACGTTAGGTTATGGGTGGTATTGTGTATTTGATTAATGGATCTTGTATTATATTTATGAATTTCTGCATTTCTGACAAAGAGGTTTTGATGTTTAAAGATGAAACAAATCACTTCTACAATAAAAAGACCAGTACGTGATTGTCAGAATATGCAATTTCACAAACAATTTTTTACAAGATTCTTTGTAAGGCATATTACACAAGGTTCTAATTGCTCTTTTTTGTAACAAAAGAATTCTTTGTGTATGGGTTGAACTACCCCAGAACCCAGAAGATAATTCCATATTGTAGCCTGGACTGAAAGTGCGCAAAATACACTGATTTTAATGTGTTTTCAGGTACTACCTTGTAAAGTTTTTTTAATAAGTAGCAAGCTGAACTAAGTTTAGGTGCAACATTATTTATATGGGATACCCATGATAAATTTTCATTTAGTCAGACCAAGGAAACACATTTCATGCACACGTTCAATTTGAGTGTTACTTATTTTTATATCTAAAGTCACTGGAACATCTTTCTTTTGGATAGTATGGAATATTACATATTTAGTTTTTGACTCATTCACCACGAGTGAGTTAGCATTACAGTACTCAGACATCTTATCTGCTTCAGCATTGGCCATCCGAGTGATGTTTTCATAGTCCACACTGTCGTCACACAACAAGTGACTTGTGTCGTCAGCGTAGACTATGAGTCTGCCTGTTGTTAGACAGTCACGAATGTCATTGTTTGCTACCAAAAACATGTCTCATGGTCTTCTGTCAGACATTCACCCAGGGAATAATATTGGACTTAATGGCACTGTATTATCATAATTGCTGTATCAAGTCATTATATTTCTCAAAGTGCCTCATGACTTAAAAATAAACCACTGCCTAGCTGCCATTAATTGTGTCATAGAACCATATTCTTAATTGAGATGGAGGTTATGTTTAACTTATGTAATCTAAAGAGGATTCCCGCTGAAAATTACTGGTCAGCTGGAGACATGTATTGCGGGTCAAAATTTCATTGATCAAACGGACAACAAAATATAACTTCCAGGGTAAAATAAATGGAAAAGCAACAGAAAATTGAATATCGATGTTCTCTTTGGATTACGTACTATTTTTGTCAATGGACTGAAATTGTATAACCAAATGGCTAAGGATATGGAAGAACTTCCTATCAAATCATTTAAAAGGGAAATGCTGAAAAGATTAATGAAGAATCAAGTTTAAGTTCAGTAACCTTCAAGAAAAAAAAATCAAGAAATTCAAGAAAGGAAAATAAGAATTGAGAGAATTCAAAATTCTTTAAAATCTACAAATGAAATGAATATATAAATAGCATTTAGTTGCTATTCAAATAACCACTACTACTACTACTACCTAATTTATGTGTTTACCTTGACGAGACCTACATCACATCACCTACATACAAATAAACACTCCTCTCGAATAAATCTGACCGATTGCGTTAAAGTTTCCCCATATATTTAACATTTGGAGACATGAACGCTGCGGTCAGATTTATTCAGGAGGAGTGTACATGATAAGTAAACATGTGTTTGCACGGTAATTTCCTATCATACAGGAAACACACAGGTTCCTATACAAGGGAACCTGCAATCTACGTGTGAAAAAACTGTGATTTACTGGGGATTGTTTGAAAAATATACTGCGTTGAGGCCAGAAAATTCAATGAAGGCTCCTTTTACTTACTTTTACACGTTTTAAAGGAATAGAACACATTCAACAAAAAAACATGTCTAGTATCCTAACATACCTAAATATCAACGTTAATTTGACCGGAGTCTGTGATTTTTAATTTATTTTCCATTTGCAAAATGTCGGATGCATGTTAATGACGTCACAGCTTACAAGTCCATGCACGCGGACACAGGCAAGCTGTGACGTCATAAACATGCAGCTGACATTTTGTGAATGTAAAATAAATTAGAAATCAATGACTGTGGCCAAATCAACGTTGATATTTAGGTATGTTAGGATACTAGACATGTTTTTTGTTCAACGTGTTCTATGCCGTTAAGTCAGTACAAAAATAAAACAACATTTTTATGTTGATGGCAGTGATTGTAATGTAGCTGTGGATGCATCATAATGTTCTTTGGTGCAATAAGCTCTTTGGTAAGAGTGCAAATGACTGTTCTTCCTAAAAAGTAATGCGACTAATGGGTGTCCTTTATAGGTAACAAGCAAAACATTCATACATACATACATATCATGACACTATAATCCCTTTCGGGGTAAGCCAACAACACAGATGTTTTAATGCGCAGTACCTTGAAACAAGCAAATGTGAGTAAAATTGCTGTAATAAAGTAAAATACTCTCTCTCTCTCTCTCTCTCTCTCTCTCTCTCTCTCTCTCTCTCTCTCTCTCTCTCTCACACACACACACACACACACACACACACACACACACATCCAATACCTCCATATATAATGCTTGGTTCTTACACATTAAAAATGTGTTATTATTATTATTTTTTATTACTTGCATATAAAAATGTGATTATAAGAGTACTCGTTAGTATGTGTGACCTAAATTTCTCCATTTTAGCTGCAGTAGTAGTTGAAATCAGGTAGTTTTCTCCGGTTCATGGGCTGTTAACAAAGACATGTAAATTCATGTAACTCTTGCGTGAAGATACGGCTATTAATGTTTTTTTTAAATTCTTACATGAAAGTATGTGAATTCATGCATCATTGTGAACAGCCCATTATGTTCATAAAACATAATATCAAACTATTTCAAAAAGTTTAAAGTGGTGGTTTAGGGGTTGATTTAGTGTGTTGATTTATAATTCTTATGTTCTAGGATTCTTGGCAGAGAAGGAATATTGGAACAATTCAGACTTACAAGATATTATGAAAAACCGTTCCAGGTACAGTTTGCTTGTTTCATAGAAAATTTGTAGGCATTAAGAATAACAGGCATGAGTTGTAAAACAATGAAAGATTAGGCTGATACTAAAAAATAAAAATAATAATAATAAAAAAAAGAGATAATAATAGGAATAATAAATAAATGATGATTTAATAAATTGAAAGAAAAGGATAGGAGAAAACCAGCAAGGGCCTTATCATAGTGAAGAGAGTCCCATAGTTTGGTGAAAATCTTGCTAGCACAGATATAAAATAACTAACACATTGGAAATATTTCGGCAATCGACTCCAAGAGAGATATGGAGCGTGTTATGCCTTCATCAGTCCTTAAGTCCTTACAGACTCAGAGAGAAAGAATTCATAGAAGAAGAAAGAATTCATAGTTTCTCTCTGAGTCTGTAAGGACTGATGAAGGCATAACATGCTCCATATCTCTCTTGGAGTCGATTGCCGAAATATTTCCAATGTGTTAGTTATTTTATATCTGTGCTAGCAAGATTTTCACCAAACTATGGGACTCTCTTCACTATGGTAAGGCCCTTGCTGGTTTTCTCCTATCCTTTTCTTTCAATTTATCATACCTAACCACGATGGTTTATTTTCCTTAATATACAAATGATGATTTAAAATAATAATAATAATTTCAAACTTGACTATAATCCTAGTTTCCTAATTTTGGGAGTATTAAATTGCATTCTAATTCAACATTCTCGAGCAAGTTTAATTGATTTTAAACTTCTTTATTCACAGACAAGAAGACGCATCAACTATGAAAAATGCAAGGCGATTTATAATGAAGATATGGATAGGAAAATTCAATTTGTGTTAAGAAAAAATAGAACAGACCCATATCCTGGATATGTGTAAATATTTTATTGCACAATCAGGAGCTAGTATTTTCTTTGTTTTATTATTATGTGCATCATTTTCTGTTTAACTAATTCATTGTGATTTTTTACATTCAAGTCTGTAAATGAGGCACTGTGGGATTTGAGTAAAGGTTGTAAAAGCAGAGCTTTGCTATTATTATTTTGAAATGATGCTTAAGGATAAAATAATTAAAAACAAACAACTATTTTTCAAAATCGGGCAGGGGGGCCACCATGCAAAAATTTGAATTGAGTTTCTTAAATTTTAATCTCACAGAGCCTCATATTAGTGTCAATACTTTTTTCTCAACTATCTGTTGTGGATTCTGAAATTGTTATCATTATGTTACCATCAATTTGAAATTGATATAAAAGAAAGTTGTAGTTGATCAACTATTGACTTTTAAGAAATATGATGTTTCTTACTACAACCCATGAAAAGGATTAGTCTTATTCTCATGTTAAAAAATTAAGATATTTAAAAAAAAAAAAACGTAGACTTGTAAAACTATAAATAAAAAAATAATAATAAAAAAAAAAGTGAAACAATACCAAAACAAAGAGTTGCTTCTTTATTAGTTTATATTATGTATTTATGTCTTGTAGTCATTATCAGACCTCCAAGGGGATTTTTAATACCAAACAATCTAATCATATAAGTGCTGGCCACAATAAACTGAAAATACACCAGAACCTTGTTTCGTTTGGTAAAATCAATCTGATTGATCTTTAGACCAATCGCAGCAGGCAACACACTTCTTAAGTTTTTCACATTATTGTAGCCAGCACATTAAACACACCTATGCTATTGGGGAAAAGAAGAAGAAGGAGAAGAAAATGGTTACTTTGGTTGAAATCAAACAAATATGTTCTGGGTGGAAAATAAATCCTTTTTAATGTGGAAATTATAATTTGTCCACTTAAATATAGAACTTTTTTTTTTTAATTATTTTTTAATTTTTTATCACAATTCCATTATTTTGCTGTACATACATTTGTATTATCATTGATATAAAAATCATTATTTAGATCTAACAAAAAGGAAAAAAAAAAAATCAAAAAAATCAAAAAAAAAAATCTTTATTTCTGCAACAATGAATCTCTTGCAAAGGCTAAAATCCAGCTAGCATTTTCTATATAGCTTGCTTTTTTTATTTTTATTATTTTTCTTTACACAGTTTAATGATAACATAAAGTGTGTGTGTGTGTGTGTGTGTATATATATATATATATATATATATATATATATATATATAATATTTTATTGTTAGCCACCGCTTCAAACTATTAACAAGTACCAATTATGACTACAGAAGAATTCTTGTAGAGAAAAATGAACACTGGACAGTTAAATACATTACATTTATCATAAGTAAATATTCTTACTTTTGCAACATGTTCTATTTTTATCATAATTTCAAATATTCATAGACTGCACCATTAAATATTAAATAAAACACTGGGGTGAAGTTTTTTTTTTTTTTTTTTTTTATCCAAAGAAGTATGCTATAGGTATTATATGATATTATACACTGATCACGTGCATAAAGCTAAATAATAGAACATGAGTTTCAAGACACTATGGAAATAATTTGTAGCTAGAAAATACAACAAAATTGCAATTTTGTGCTTTGAGAAACCATTATTACAGAAAGTATATTTCTCATCAAATTAAGCTGGCTAGGGACCACAATCACTGGCGACTCACTCTTTATTTCATTCAATATTCTCAATACATACTTTCATGGAGGCCTTTATGAATAAAACATCATGCCATGTACCATGGTTTCATTATCCATCACTTTTAAAATGCAATTGGTTTTAACAAAATTGTTTTAATAACAAATACATAATATACTTGATCTTTCCAAACATTAACACCTTCATTTGTGCCTGTGCTATCTATCCCAATGTTTTGAAACTTCCTTAAGTTTGAATGTAATAAAAGCAGTATTTGAATGACCATTAATTTAAGTTTGACCAAGGCAAGTATTGTTGTAATTACTACCATATACCGTACCGTTTACACTAGTTTACAAGGAAATGACATTTGTATACCTGCTACATTGCAACCCCTCTCCCTCCCTTATACAGCTGAGTAGTTTATTTTTTCAGAAGTACATCATTGTATTTTTAAAAAAATACTGCTATACACGGTTGACATATAATATATATATTTAATATTCAATAACAAATTTGTTAACTGATAAAGGATAACTTATATATATATATATATATATATATATATATATATATATATATATATATATATATATATATATATATATATATATATATATATATATATATTTAATACCTACTATTTAACAATATATATCAGTATGGCTAAAAAAAAAAAAAACTATTTATACTTTCCTATTTATATCAGGCTTGTTAAGCAATAGTAAACTACATAAACAATGTATGTCCATATTAAAAAGTATTTTTATGTTAATCTAATAAAACTTTTCACACATAAAAAATTATTACATTTATTGACTAAAATAGGGACTACAAGAGAAAAATAGTACCTCACTATCTAAAATAAACATTCACAACACTTTATTATAGCCAAAATCATACAATCAAAAATCTATTACTAAGAAAAAGGAAAAAAAAAAAAAAAAAAAGCACACACCATGAAGAAAATTATTTGGAAAATAATACTTCAATTGACTACGACTTTGAACATAAGGCATCATTATATTACCAGTTGTTAAATTGTGCTCATTTGAACTTGGGGGGGAAAAACAATATAATTACTATATTACAGAAATTACACAACGTCATCACCTGTTAAGTAATTAAGCCACAAACATTTATATATCAAATAAAATGTTCTAGAACACACTTTTTATTTATACCTATTATTGCAATTTTACTACCAATATTATTATTTACAAAGTGGCAGTACTTATATTTGCCCTATAAGTCTATAACTTGCAACCATTTCAAGAAGTATATTACTCCTACAAAAAAAAAATATATGAAGCTTTCAAGTAGGCACCAAGCTGACAAGTGAAGACAACAAGATCTCCAAAACAAACATAAGAAAATATAAGGGTCTTTAATTTCTCGCAGCACATGTATACATAAAATACATATATACATGTGTGTGTGTGTGAGAGAGAGAGTATGTATGTATATATGTATGTATGCTCAATTCAAAGAAATCAAAGATATGACAAATAGCAGGAAATTAAGACTATACTACAGTATTTATATTATATATAAGTCGCACCTAAGTTTAAAATACAATATATCATATATTTATAATTTATATTTCTACAGGTACCATGAAGCAGCAGTTCATGATTTTATTTCAAATTAAGAACTGGTACCTAAATTGTATTGCTCCATTTTCATATCTTTGATTCCTCTGGGTGCAGATAATATATATATATATATATATATATATATATATATATATATATATATATTAGTATCCCTGAGTCTACATGAGAGTGCTTGTCTTAAAGTAAAACATTATAATGGCGATCATCTTCAGCTATGAGTACCACTTGTGGCCACTTATCTTCATTCCAGTCTGGGAAATTGCAGACAAAATCTTCTGTGCCATATGCTACAGGCCTCACCACTCTTACTGTCACTCCAAGGGCATACCCCAAAAGAAACATTTCCACCTATGCAAAAGAAACAAAATTAAAATTATATAGGCCTATGTCTGTAAACATATACCTATACTAATACATGCTATAGTTAAGAAGTTTCATGCAATTTGCTGATGGAAGCCTAATAATATTTCATTACAATGGCAAAACACTTCTCTATTTAAGAAATGTGCCAAAAGATACATTTTAATGGGATGTTGATTCAAAAAGTAGAAGCATTTATTTATTAAATACTAAAAATAATAGTCCATGCAAAATAATTGTATATAGCTCGATCTGAAGCTCTGATATTGCTGATATGTTGTTGTTTTTGCCATTATTTTTCTTTTTGATCTTTTCAAGTATAATTAAATTAAGTATATACCCTGGTTCTATTCTTTTCACAAGGTACAAGATTATTATAATGATATTAGTAGTAAAAGAAACTGTGACTGAGAAGTATGAGAACAGTGTATGACGGTGGTTTGGTCATGTTGAGAGAATGGGTGATGAAAGAATAACAAAGCAGGTATTTCATAGTAGAGTGGATGGAAGGAGAGATAGAGGCAGACCTAAAACATCATGGTCTGAGGTGGTTGGAAGATGTTTGAAAAATAAGAATGTACGCAGTATGAAATGCAAAAGGAAATGTATGAAACAAGGTATGAGACTGGCGGAAGCAAGTGAAGTATGTCAGGATAGGAAGTTGTGGAGGTCTATCACTTAGTGAGGATAAAACATCTGTGTTGTTGGCTTACCCCGAAAGGGATTATAGCGTCATGATATGTATGTATGTATGTATGTATGAATGTATTAGTTATACATAGGCCTATATATTTATATTTCCATAGTAGGCCTATGTAATGAGTTTTATTTAAAAAAAAATGGGTTAAATCAAGTTTTAACATAAATGTTAAAAATAAAGTACAATAAAAGAAAATAGTATGTTATATTATTAGAGCATGTTAAATTGAAAGTTACTGAAACACAAAGTTTCTCAAATTTAATTGTGAAAAGGGGTCAAATTTCTAGCATAATGTAGGCTAGATAATATTTTTATTTATTTAATAAGACGTTAAAAGGATGGGTTATCTCACATCCCAACACACCAATGGATGTGCGTGCCAAATAAATTACTTTGTATAAATACTTGTATAGCCAACAAGTATCTACTCGCACAATACGGATTATAAATATTTTCTTTTGTTGTACTTTATTTTTTAACATAACAACCACGATGTTCCCCTTAAATATACATAATTATTATTATTTTATTATTATTAACATTATTTTCATCTGCATTTATCCTTTCTTTTTATGGCAAGTTACTAGCAAAAGTATGTGTATTTTTTTTTTTTTTTTTAATTTTTTTTTTAGATGAGTTTAAGTCAATTATGTGTTTTAATAAATAAAAACACACATACAGTAAACTTTTAATTTTGTGAAATCATTTAAGAACCAGAAAATGACCATTTTACAAGCTGGAGAGGTTTAACATTGCCAAGCTTATATTGAAGTCTGCTGCAGACCCAACTGAGCATTTCACAAAATCGAGAAATTCACATAGAATTGAGCTTCACAAAATAGAGAGTTTATTGTGTGTTTAAGTAAGTAATAAACATAAATTCCTTTAAAGTTAATATGTAAATGTAATGTTGAAGTGCTACATGCTTTTCCTAAACTAGGTAAGTATTTGGGTTTGTGCAATATAAAAATGGCTGCTTATTGGCAATATTAAAATTAGATACAGTAGTACTCATGACTCACTTTCTTCCACTCCTATGATAGACATAAAATACATGGTTTCAATATTGAAATAGAAAACCTAGTTCATTTTATGTTTACTAAATCACTTGCATTTAACAATATTTTGATAAGAAAAGATATCAAACTTTGCCAATTTTTTAAGGTGTACTGTCATTGCAATAAAAAAATGAAATTCTATTGGTATATGGGAATAACATGTATTTAGATTATTTTAGATAGAGTTTTGCGTCAACTGAAATCTCCATCTGATTGCATTGAATGGCCATAAGCCAATACAATTTCATTTTTTAGTACACTGACTGTACAGTATATTTCATTAGCCTTGAATCGAATTTACCACAAAATTTATGGAAAAATAATAATAATAATAATTAAGAAAATAAATAAGAACAAGACCTTTTATTGGCCCAGGCAAATCATAGTAATATAAAGTTACAATGAGCATTAGTATTGGCCATGTTTAAGTAAAAATATTAATATAAAACAAAAACAAGGATTTAATTTTAAAAAGATGTTTCAATAGTATAAGTAAAATACTCTAACCAAATAACAGTACAGTATATTATATATATCGCTTTGTCGATTCTTTTCCCTTCTTGTGTGTTGTCCTAATTGTGTTTGTGTTCGTCCAATTAATTATTATTAATTAATTAATTTATGCGAAAGCATAAAATTGTACATAGTTATGTGTTGCTATATATCTCTATCTATCATACTTTTAACTTTCCCCCCCCCCCCCCCTCCCCCTAATGCCGTGAGTGGAATGCAAGAAAACTGCCTGCATATTTTGCTTGCTCGCGTACGTGCCTCGCGTCTTCTACCACCACCTGCTTGGGGAAGCAGGAGTGGGCGGAGGTCGCTTAATGTCGACGCGAGCCAGCACAGTGGTGGTGCACTTCCATAGGAGGACGTTACACGTTGGTGAATCCTATAGTAGCTGTGTATAAGAGCGCGCTGGTGCACCAAAGCTTACATATTTTTAGTGCACCAACCAGCCACCAATGTGTAACACCCTCTATGAGAAGTGAGCCACCCCTGAGCCAGCAGACAGTCTGTCACCAGCATTCGCGAGGTAAAGATGCATCGCCTGGCAAGCCCAGCTATGTATCTTTATCTCGTAAGTGTTGGATCGTTGCGCTGAGGAGCCCCAATGAACTACTAGATGTGTATCGTGATGCATTGAATGTATTATCGCTCAGCTAATTAATTAATTAACTGCGCGATATTTAAGTTTGATGTAATACGATATATTGACAGTAGGTAGGGCGAAACACGTGTCCGCAACTTGACGAAGTGGTAAACCAGGTAGTTTGATCGCATCTAAATCACGGCAGTAAAATTCTTTCATTAGCAGCCTTGTGCTTGCAATTTTGCGTCCCCCTTTTTTGTATCTATTAATTAAAGATTTTCGCGTAATATAGCTTTCAATATAGCTTGCTTTAATTAAAATCATCTATTACTTTTCTTTGATTTGCAATTTAAACCGAAATGTTTTTTTTTTTCCTTATATTTATATCAAATAACAGTACAAAGTAATTACAAATACAATACACAAATTAATAACTATATTTATAACACAAAGATTTAGTCAGTAAGATTAGCTACATTTGAGCATGTAGTATGCAATAGTAAATCTACATATTAAATTAAAATTAGCATTATATGTTTGTTTTTTAGTGGGATTAAAACAATAATACTCATGGCTCATAATAATTCTACTTATATTAAGAAGGTTCTAAAATAAAGTATTATTATTATTATTGTATCCCTCAGAAATGGTAGCAAATAATTATCACACTTTATTTTGCAGTCGTATAGTAAATCGTAAATCTAATTCCATTGTGCTAATTGTTATATTTCATTAGATAATTATAATATACACACCTGCTCCAATCCTCCTGTGTTTCCAACAGCTTGTAAATGGTTATTCATAAGATCTCTAGGTGTCTCTGATGTATCCCGAGCAAACATAAGCACAGCGAAGAGAGGTACATCTTGTGAGCCTGTACAGTTGGCATCATATAACTGCATAGCACATGCCAGCATGTGTAATTTTACTGCTTCTACCACATGAAGATCTAAACCAGAGTCAGAATTGAGCATGTGGGCTAAACTTGTCTCTCTATCACTGGAGTTGACAAGCAATGAAGCCTGCAAAGTAAAAAAAATATAATCAAATAATTACAAAAATTATTACATAATGCAAGTAATGCTTCTTACCGCCAATGATGTAGCACCAATTAGAAGCATACAAGAAAAAGGTGCGGGACCCCTAATTAAGTCTATGGGGAGAAACAAGTTGTTGTTTTTTCTATTTATTTTTGAGAAAACTACTGCACCAATTCCGGAAAAAATGTAAATGAGGGATACTAGGCATAATTCAACGTGTTTTAAGCCAACATATTTTTGCCCCATCACAGTTAAGGAGCATTACAACTAAATCTACCTCTGAAGGTTCAGTCAAATTACATTGTCTGAACTCAATAATAACCCAAATGTATAATCATGAGATATGACACACATACCATGTTATCTAGACTCTCCAGGCAGACTCTCATGCCATGTAACACATTATTGCCACAGTAAGGTAGACGATTTGCAAACTGCCAGTTTTGAATCCATTGGGAGCCACTGTCAACAGCATGGGAAAGACGAGAAAATGTTGCCTGACCACTTGGCACAGGAATTCCTTGGACAAGGCTCTGGAAGATTGTGGCTCTTACTGCACAATAATTGTCCCCTCGGATAGGCCTGATGTGTTCCAAGCCTAGCATAGTAGGAATTTCTGCATATCCCTGTAGGTACAGAAGAATTAACTTGTATTACCATCTTGTTTTTATATACTGTAACTACAATTTTGAAGCCGACATACACAAAGGCTATGACTAAGCTGTAATTGAGTGTACCTTAAGAATTGTCTGAGCTCTCGTGGTGTGTCCTTGCCACTCCTTTGTGGCATACTGTAGCAGCTTGGATCGGTGGCCAATATTGAGTTCTTTAACAGGTGTAGAGATAGATGTTGAGACTTCTTCCATACTAGGAGTACAGGGGGAGAGCAATTCTCCAGCAATCTCTGACTCGGGAGACACTTGTTCACTGCTGCTTACACCACTCACTGTTGGTGAGCTCAAATCTGCCCAACCACTAAAACATTTTTTTATTAGACACACCTCCATTAATTAAGAATGGATTCTATATAATATTATAAATTTTAAAATACAAACAAAACTAAAAAAAATAATAATAAAAATAACAAAATCTTTAAAAATATGTATAAAAAAAATATTTTAAAAAAAAAATTAAAATATATATATAGGCCTATATATATATATTTTTTTTTTCGTTTAATGGAAATCTTCTTAGATACACAGTTACAAGACCAATAATAACAACAAGTAACACACAAAAGGAAAAGAAATCATTGTGATTGGATATCATAAATTAAAAGCCAAGGACATAGAAAACCAGCAAGAGCCTTACCATAGTGTAGAATTGTCTTTTAGTTCATTGAGAAATCTTGCTTTATTGCTCATACAACATAACCACTGAGTTTATACGTATTTTAAAAAAAGAGGGTTTTATTGGCTTACCCCAGTAAACTGGATGTTACCCAGTGGTTCAGTTGTACAGGGACTAGTATAGCAGTGATAAGAAGCACATTAGTAGCTACCAGCACAATACTCTTAGAAAAACTTAGTATAGGTTTGTGCTTTTGTCAGCCTTTTCAGAATGAGAGATTATTTACGGCTCCTCTCCAAGTCTGAAAAAGCTGAAAAGGCCCACACACACATACTGCTTCTCTTGGAGTACTGTGCCAAAAGCTATCAATAAGTTTATTACCTGAACTTTAGGATGTCTCTTCACTATGGTAAAAGGCTCTTGCTGGTTTCCTATATCTTATCATTTTAATTTTATGACAAGCAAATGGAATGCAACTACATAAAAATGTTAAAGTTGATGTATTTTAAAATTTAGTATTGCTTTTGTGTTGTTGACTACTTGACCAACCTTGGGACAATGCATTACTTGCTTACCGACCCCTAGAATTAAAATGCTTTTTCTTTTGTTTAGTTCAAAAATTGTTGTTTGAAAGAATTTTCTATAAAACGATTTAATGCTTACCAATACGCAAAAGTGCTAGCTGTGTCTTGAGATGATGTTGTCTTCTGACTTTCTGCAGTAGCATCCCACTCCATGAATCCAGATTCCTCCGAGCTCCACTGGGCCCATGGTTTTGCCTGCTCCAGTTTTGGCAGTGAGAGTAGATGCTTTTGTTGCTGGTTCTTGACAGGGGCACTTGCCACCAGGATAGTACTTACAGATGCACTACCTTCACCCAGTGATCTGAAATGGTCAATCCCTACATGTTGACTAGGCTGCCTTTACATAATTCCACTTTTTCCTCATTATTTACTAGTCATGCACTAATACATTACTTTGAATGCATTTAATATGTTTATACATATTTATATGTTGTTGTTTTTTTGTACTTTTTTTATTTACAGCTAAAGAGAAAATAATAATGGAATAACATGCAACAAAAAGTTGGAAGAAAAGATCTTCTCACCGTTCAGTGGTAGGACTTGCAGTACAACTTCTGCTTGTAGATGTGAAACTATCTAGAGTACTTTCAGGCTCTTCTGACCTATTGCGAGGAGTTCCTTCATCTTTAAATGCCAGTTCAGCTTCCAAATCCATTTCTAGAGTATCTACACATGCTAGCAAGTTAGGCTCTCCATCTGCAGTAAGATCTCCACTGATATCTGGATATTGAGTAAGGTCTTCATTGTCCCATTCTAAATTGGCCATAAGTTCATCTTCACTAAGGGCTAAAATGTCTGAACTTGCTTGAGTAGAAGTAGATCTTTCTCGTTTATCTAATATACTAACAGGTGTGCTACTGTCTATCATAGGAGTATTAAGTTTGTGCTCGCAAAGAGTCTCATCTAGTTCTTCTTTTATGTTATGAACAGGAGAGACAATTGTGTCATTAAGACATGATTTAACTGGAGTGACCACCTTGGGTGAATCCCATTCTAATGATTCTGCAGAACCTATACTTCCATGTCTGTAGCTCATCAGCGCAGAGTCTGATAGCTCAGAGGAAGTACTGTTCTTGATTGTGGTCAAACTGTACAAGCCCGCAAAACAAGCACGTGCTGTTTCTTCTGACTTAACAGGATCATTGTCAGCAACAAGCTCTTCTGAGTCATTAACCTGGTTATTATGATCAGATGCTTTCATTAAACTTGACATTCCAGGTACATTTCTGTTACATTTAATGGTTTCGAATTCTTCATCCATCATGAGGCAGTTAGTTTTAAGTTGATCAATTTCCTTTTGGAGTTGCTCCATGCATGTCATTGTAGCTGTGTCCATAGTTTCTTTTAATGAGAAGTCTATACTAAGTTCAGAACACGTACTATCAAATGACCCTTCTCTAGGAAATCGACGGCCCATGGTGTCATAACAGCCATTATCAGAAAATCCCAAAGAGTCAAGAGAAATGTCTCTGTTGATTTTGGAGGTTAAGGAGGGGGTGGAATCCATACTTGCTGGTGGATCTGAGCGGGGAATACTGCGGCATCTGGCAGTACTTTCTGCCCCCTCGGGTGCTTGGCGCCCACTTTGTTGCCATTCAGCAAACTGACAAGCAGTTTGAACCTTCCTTGGCTCGATTACATTTCTAATTCTTTTCCCTGGAGTTGCTGGCAGGCTCGCACCTTTTCTTAGTGGTAGCTGTAAAAATGACTAATGTTTACTATAACAAGTAAAAAAAAATAATAATACATTGAGTTTATTTGTTAAAACAAAACATTAGAACTTAAATAGTTGCCATAAGATTTGGCATAAATCTATGACTATGAAAAGGGGATTTAAAACTGAAAAGTGAATAGCAAAATCATACATGCTAATTTTATCAAAAATTAAAATTACTGGAAAAAAAAAAAAAAAAAAAAAAAAAAAAAAAGCGCACTTACTGTCTGATGGTCTCCTGGTGATACAACACTTCCAATTCTTTTGAGCAGCCATCCAGGATTATCTGTGGGCAATGTGCGGGGGTGTTCTCTTGCATTCAAAGGTGAGATAGGTGCATGCCGGGCTCTACGCCAACTCCAAGCTCGGCTACTACCTAAGCTACTACCACGATGGTCATGGCGAGAGTGCTGGGGAGTTGACCATGGGGGCCTTTGTCGGCGAAGGCTATGAATTGATTTTTCTGCCAACCCTCCCTCAGAAACATGAGTATCATCTTCTGCAGAGTCCTATTATAAGCAAAATGAAAAATATAAAATTAACATTGTGATAGTGACACAAAACTAAAAGTACAGCTACAAATTAAGCAAAATTCATTGTGTTCAGCAATGTGGGTTTATGTGAGCAAAATGCAAAGTATGTTTGTATATTTTTAGAAAAGATCATCAAGAGAAGAAAAATGTACTGCTAACTTTCTAAAATTGATTTGTTGGGATTTTTTTTTTTTTTTACTGTATTTCTGTGAACTTTTCTCTGAAATAAAAGAATGAGGATTGAACTGCCAGAGCAACATAATAGAGAGTATAATCTGTCTTCATGTATTACATGCATAAATTAAAGCTAAGCTAAGCTAAGCAAAAAAAAAAATAATAATAATAATAAAATAAAAAACAGTGGGGGATGTATGAAATGAACGGTGAAAAGGAATTGAGTTATACTGACTTCGGAGGGGGAGGTAGAGGCACTCTGGTCTGCAAGATATGGGTTCCCCTCAGCACTGTCGTCTTCATAGAGAGGATTGCTTGGTCCAAAATACCGAGTCTGGTAAATACAACATGCGCACACATACGTTAGTCTTAAGCAATGTAACAAAGATTAAAATATTATAGAATTGCATAATATATTAAAGAAAAGTATTACAATACATCAAAATTCATCTGGTCTATTCTCTCTTTCTCCCCACCTACTCTTTACCTATACTGTTTTAAATTTTATACATACTCTGCAAATAATACATCCAGGTTTCTGGTTGAAGTATTAACTCATTTCTTCATCGCTTTCATTATTGACTCATTAAAGCTATTATAGTACGACGAAAATTCACATCACAACAAGATCAATTGTGACTATAATATATAAATAAGGAGTCTTTTCTTTCTCAAATCTTTCTAGTTGGGGTATAATGTTAATTTAAAGAATACGCTGTTTTCTAAAGAAAGGGGCACACAATTGAGTGCAGGTGAGTGCTATATAGCCAGCTCTGTGCTTAAACACATGGAGATCTTTTCATTCACTAAAATATTGTTACAATGAGGAAGACCAAAAAATTTTAGGGGGTTTATTTTATTGCATATTCTAAACGAGAACATTGTCCTGAATCAATATATATATATATATATATATATATATATATATATATATATATATATATATATATATATATATATATATATATATATATATATATATATATATATATATATACGTATATATGAATTTCTAATTTTAGAATACGTATTTTTAATTAATTTTTGAAAGTCATGAAATGCTGTCACGGTCGATAACTTTTTCCTATTTCTACACTCACAATTTGTTACCTGTGACGTCATTTTCGATTTTCAAAAATTTATCAAAAATACTTAAAGAATTTAAAACTTAGAACTTTACATAGCAATTAATTCAGGACAAAGTTTTAGAATTATGAAATGAAATTATCTTTTTTTTTTTTTTTTTTTTTTTTTTTTTTTTTTTTTTTATCTTCCTCATTATCACTGAATTTACAAAAGAATATTGAAAATTTATTGTCAACATTTTAATGACTGACAATAAAAGAAAGGTCTACAGGTGTTCCGTGCACCAGCACTGAGCCTCTCTCTTTGGAAAGCAGCATTTACTTTAATAATTACAATAATATGATAAATTTAAAAGAGAAGCTTAGGATAAAACAGTAAGGGCCTTACCATAGTTAAGAGAGTCCTAAAGTTTAGTGAAAATCTTGCTAGCACAGAGATAAAAAAATAAAAAAGTAATAATAGATAGCTTTCCTCACTAAACTCCAAGTGGTAACAAAGTGTGTTATGCCTTCGTCAGTCCTTAGAGACTGCGAGAGAAACTATGAATGATCTATAATGATTTGAGTCTGTAAGGACTGATGAAGGCATAATGCACTCTGTTCTTGGAGTTTAGTGCCAAAAGCTATCCAATATGTATTAGTGAGATATATTAAGGAAAATAAACCATTGGTGTTAGGCAGGTTAGGTATGACAAATTTGAAAGTAAAGGATAGGAAAAACCAGCAAGAACCTTATCATAGTGAAAAGAGTCTCATAGTTCAATGAAAACCTTGCTAGCACAGATATAAAAACTAACACATTGGAAATATTTCAACAATAAACTCCAAAAGAGATAGAGTGTGTTATGCCTTCATTAGTCCTTACATAGTTTCTCTTTGAGTATGTAAGGACTGATGAAGGCAGAACACACTACATCTCTCTTGGAGTTTATTGCCAAAATATTTCCAATGTGTTAGTTTTTTATATCTGTGCTAGCAAGATTTTCACCAAACTATGGGACTCTCTTCACTATGGTAAGGCCTTTGCTGGTTGCTCCTATCCTTTACTTTCAAATTTATCAATATGTGTTACTTTTTATTTATTTATTTTTATCTGTGCTAGCAACATTTACACTGACCTAACTCTTTACTCTACTCTGACCTACTCTTAACTATTGCTAGTTTTCTGCTATCCATTACTTTCAAATTTAGCATACCTATCTGCAAGGGTTAACAACAATAATAGTTCTTTAGTAAGTGTGGAAAAAGAAGAAGAAGAGAAAAAAAAAAAACTGAGTATAGGGTCACATTAAAAAGTGAAAATTACCCAACAGGTGACAAGAAAAAGAAATTTACACTTTGTGATCTCACACCTTGGCAGAAAATTTCTGCCCGATTGAAATGTATGCCTTGGCTGAGTGTAAAAAAAAAGAAGAAAACACACACAAAAAAGTTCTCTTGCACAAGTGAAAGAATGAGACTAGAACCTATTTTTAAAGCAATATGCACCAGTCATTTACCATGTAGTTCCTGTAATAGTGGGTTTCATTCTTTCACAGGAGCTGGTATATATAAATAAATGTTATTTACCTCGACAGAGCCATAGTGAGGTTCATCACCCGGCTCAAGGAGCTGTTGCTCACTTACAAGGGGCAAGCCTAGGGCACGTGCAGTGAAAATTTTTCGTCGTGTTCGCGGTGAGCTGGGACCTGGTGAATCTGGACTCGGAGAACGAGGGCGTGGCCAGTAATAATGGTAAAGTTTGTAGCATACCAAACCTCCAACACCTAACAAGAATATCACACTAGTTGCCTTCACTGAAACAAAAAGTAAACAAAACATTGTCAAGAGTGTAAAATACACACACACACACACACACACTCACACTCACACACACGCAAAATACATAATTTTTAAAACTATTATATTAACATGCAATTGCATTAAGAAAGTTCATTTAAGAAAAAAAGAAGAAGAAAATGCTCTTACTGTCATTTTACGATTTATATTATGAAGCATTAAAAGATAAGTAATAAAATGGAGTATTTCCAAAGGTATAAAACAATATAATAGCCAGTTGAGATACTTAATACACTTGGAGACTATACTAGGGAGTAATATGATACCATGGGGAAAATAAAATATAATTCACTGCCAAATCTGATTTATACATGCTCTGCTTGCAGTATTTTTTTATACATAATTTATTTATATAGTGACTATTGTAAATCAAGAAACACTTATTTGACATTATAATATTTTGTCATAATTAAAAATAATCTCTCAAGAACTTTCCAAATTTGAATAGCTCATCTTATCATAATAATCATCCTTTACAATATTATGGAAAAATAGCTAAGTCCAGAATTGTACAGGCATATATATATATATATATATATATATATATATATATATATATATATATATATAGGCATATTTTAATTATATAATATACTTATATTGCTGCCCTAGCTGTCTTCCTCAATACAAATTTTGGGATAGGGGAGCAACCCCTCCAAAATTTTGACCTACATCCGCATTTACAAGAAACATTTTACGGGCAAGACAATACATGAAACAAAATTTTAACGAAAACGTTTTCTAAAATATTGAAACACAATATAGTAAAATAGAAGTTGAATGTATTTGCATGTATGGCAAATTTTTATTTGTAAAAAAGTGTATAATTGCTTTAAATTAATTAAAAATAATAATACTAAAATAATAAAATTTATATGCTTTTCTCTATTATTATTATTTGTCATTATATGTTTTATAATAATTTCTTTTTGATTTAGCGCACCTTTAATAATTATTTTCACTTAAATAAATGACCTAGCATATAGGATACTACAAAGATTGTTGATATTTAGTTGGCAGCAGCTGCTTTGCTATATTGATCTCAAGGATATAAATAAACGAGGTTGTATGATATGTTATATAATATACTTTAAACTACAAAATGAAATGAATGAACATTGAGACTACTATGTAGAGAAATATAGACCCATGCAGAGAAGAGAAAATAGTAATACCGGATTTTGTGTTCTATTCAGGCAGAGAATAGCCTGATTGTGGGAAGTAAAGTTATAGCTGAACTAGCTCACACAACCAGTAAGATTTCAATATGCTTTCAGATTTATTTCAAGGGTCATTCATTACATCACTCCAATTCCTTCTATGTTTGTTTGTTTGTTTGTTTGTTTGTGTGTGTGTGTGTGTGTGTGTGTGTGTGTGTGTGTGTGTGTGTGTGTGTGTGTGTGTGTGTGTGTGTGTGTGTGTGTGTGTGTGTGTGTGTGTGTGTGTGTGTGTGTGTGTGTGTGTGTGTGTGTCATACATCAAATTAAACCCCAGTATTTAAAATATAAAAAAATGTCAACATCAAATAAATTGGTCGAGTGGTTCCGTCACAAGACACAAATGAGAGAGAGAGAGAGAGAGAGAGAGAGAGAGAGAGAGAGAGAGAGAGAGAGAGAGAGAGAGACCTCGCACTTAAAAACAAAATTTTCATAATGCTATGTTGCAGTCCTTACCAGGTGGAAAAGCTCAAAAAGTGGAGTTTTTGATCATTTGCGTCGACCACTCGATAGATTTTTTTAGTGTAGACATTTTTTAAAAATGTTTTACACAGGATTTTAATTTCATGAATGAAAAGTATACATTTTGAAAGTCATTATACGGCTTATTTGAAGTTAAACAATAAAACAATAAAGACTGAATGAATACCCTCTATTTTTATATACATTTCCTAGTGTGGAATTGGCAATAGAATAGACCAATGAAATCAGAGAGAATAATGAAATATACGACTTCTTATTTGTGACTTATCGAGCGTGTATATGCTCCCCCCCCCCCCCCCCCCCCCAAAAAAAAATGTTGTGAAAAAATGTTGTTCAGGGACTCAAAACTACTGAAAAAAATCTTGCAAGTTTTAGCCTAATCACATAATTTTTTGCATTTTTTGGGCATTTTGAAATTTTTCGATCTGGTCCCACCCCATTTCTCCGTGTACTGTACACTGCATGACGTCATTGTATTTTTTATTCATCCTATACTGTAACGAGAGTAAATTGACATGATTAAAAATTTAAGTTTTTCCATTAAAAAAAATAATAAATAAATAAATAAAAAGGCCCGCGGACCGATTTTTCTATAATTAACTCAACTCGCCGCAGCCCCGTTCAGACACTTTTGTCTAGAGGTGTGAACATTTACGGAGAAAAATTCCTCGCAAAAACTTAAAAAACTACCCCTCAAATTTTCCTTAAAAAAAAAAAAAAAAAAAAAAAAAAAAAAATCTTATATGGATTTCCCCAAACAACTTTTTTTTTTTTTTTCAGGCATTTTGGGGGGGGGGGGGGGGAGGGAGGTTTATAAACGCCCGAGAAGTCACAAATAAAAGGTCATAATGTATTTTTTACACTTACACATACAGACACAATTCAGCTACATATAAATTATTTGAATAAATTAGCTAATTATAGTGAAAATCTTATTATATGACTCATCTAATAATTACAATATATTATAATTATTATTTCATTTAAGTTTGAAATTCCTAGTAATAATTAGTCAAACGCTTACATGAAAACAAGGTACAAACCAGCTGCGTAAACTTATGGCATCAATTAAGTTACAATATTTGCTCTTCATTATAATCCATGTGTTAATTACTTGATGATCATGTTATCGTTCTATGATGATTGTCAGCTGCTACAGATATTAATAATAAAAATATTATGTAGGTTGCGCAAGGTTAATCCAATCAATACCTTCATGAACAATATATAGCTGCCACTGCCACCAAGTTTATTGTATTTTTCCAATATATATAATGTAAACAATATATGTATACATAAAATACATTATATACATATATAATTTATAAATATATCGTCGTATACGATATTTATAATTAGAAATAAGCAACTGGCAAGGTCCACAAGAGTGTTAATGCTCTTCATTTTTACTTGCTCGATCAGATGAGTTAATTGAGGATCGATACATATATTTTTTTATGTGAGTGAAATAAAATCAATGAGACAATTGCCATGGTGAATGTAGGATATTCGCATCGAGATATAATTGGGACGCGGGGGTGGTCGGGTTGCAAGCAGCTCGATCTGCAACAGACGCAGCCGAGCAGGTTGCCATGGAGACCTCGAATTGGGTCACTTGTCCCGTTCCACGATTTGCGCGAGTCTCAATGAACAATATCGAACAGCAGTGTGCTAAAAGCGAGCGCATCGCTATAGGGTAGCTTGCAAGCAAAGTGGTGCAGTTAGCTATGTCAAGGTTACTAGATTTACCTCTGCAGCTGTTATTGTTCTTGCATCACATAAAATAGTGTTGTTCGTTAACCCTGTTTTCTGCACCAAAAAATGTGCATTACATTTGAATACCCATAGTTGATCGTCATTTTAGTAGCAGAAAACAGGGTTTACGAACAGTATTATAATATCTACGTACGTAGGTAATCAATCCTAATGTTAGGTCAGTGCCGTACATGCACATTTCAATCTTTTTTCCGCCTGTAAACTATACACAATGACTCGCGGGTATAGACTAATACAAAATACAAGTGTACAGTTTTCAAAATTATATTGATTTGTTTTTCAGCGTGCAAGCTCCACAATCATGGTCCAAGTAAAATTTGATGGTTAAAGAAAATATGTACTGGATAAATAAGATAATACAGAACTGAATGGTCAGCAGTGTGAACGGATAAATAATTTTAATCCAGTCACGAGTATGTTTGGCTACAATATGTCGTTGTCATTTTGCGATTTGGAGTAAAAAAAAAAAAAAGTAAAATAATATGCTTTTTATTTTTAGTATTTTTCAATTTTACTACAATTGCGATAACGTTTGCAATTATTTGATACTTTTTTTATTGTATTATTAAATTTATTGTATGTAATAAAACACACACACACGATGAAATCATAGTGCATATGTGTGTACTGAGTCACAAGACAAAGTAATTCATTTGTTTGAGCATCATTTAAAAAAAAAAAAACTCATCATTTTATACAAATAATAATAATATTCATAACTACAACACACGGAATACTATGAAAGTCTCAGTCCCAAAACATAAATCTAAATTATACGAATGGAGAGCCCATATTACATTACAGCAAAGCTATGACAGTTTCCCATCGATACTTCGGCATTTAAATAATGCCGATACATTGTTAAAAAAATCTATTGATTTTTTTAAATAACGAATATTGTACTCTATCCGAATACTTTGATACTAATTTAAAAATTGATGACATTAATGTACTTATGTGTACCAACACACTCAAATTTGGAACCTTTTACGGACTAAATAATTGTGACATTCTGCATAAAGCATTGCTAAATAATTGCTATAAAAGATAAGACGTTTGTAAATGAAGTTAATTTGTGTGTGTGTGTGTGTGTGTGTGTGTGTGTATATATATATATATATATATATATATATATATATATATATATATATATATATATATTAATGAATGTTAGTTGTAAATAATGACTAGGCCAACGCTTGTTGAAACAACTAATGTTACTATGCGCTGCCTGAGTCAATAGTTTTTTTTTTATTTCTTATATTTCAATGACGGAGGTAACAGAAAAACGTTGCACGCAATGTTTGCTGGCAAACCTTATATTATGGCGGAAACAAGGAAGAAAAAGACCCAATATTTCAAATTAATCCGTATCACTCATATTTCAGGGACATCATTTAGCCGGTTAAATTAAAAATGCATGTGCTAGCAAAGGACTGTCTACCCCCCCCCCTCCCCATTTTAATAAAAACAAATGAGGTGACTACTACTTCAAAACGAACCTTAATTCTAGTTTGCTTATTGAAAAAAAATGTAAAAGCGTTGTTTCTTTTAATGTGTTTACCATCACAATCACAACCGAGAGCAGGGATTTGCAAAAGGGTCTTAATCTTATATGAACAGAGCAAATGAAAATACAACACGTTAATAAATAGGCATGCAAGAAGAACATGCGAAAGTACACCCAAAGCAGAAAACATTAATCCAAGAAGAAGAAAGAAAGCGTCTATGTAGCAGCGCATAGCCCATAGTTCTAATTATTCTAACTAGCACTTAACCAACAACAGAGATCTGGAAATACCCCGAAAATCCTATGTTGTTGTTTTTCCTTCTCAATTTTTTTTTAAAGAGAATGGTACTTTTTGTTATTGTATTTTGATGAAGTAAAGCAAAATTTATATATAAAAAAGATTAATTAAATGTTAAATTTTAGCTATAAACATTATTTTTGTAATCAGTAATTAGTAATCACTATGTGTGTGTACTGTACCACACGGCATTTTGATCAAATAAAGAAACTGACGAAGTTTAAGAACAACTAATTAGATAAAAACTATATTATTTTAAAGGAAAAAAAAAAAAAAAAGAAACTCACCAATTAGGTAACAAAAAATATAAATCAAATGTCATTTTACTGAAATAAAAACATAAAAAAAATGACAGCATGTTCGTTACGGTTTTGTCGAATAATACAACATGTACAGAATCAATTTTGTTACATTAATGGAGTGCAATAGTATAGTGTTTATGCTATTTTATATTATTATATTGGAGAGGGAAAAGAAAAAAACTTTTTTATTTTTATTTTCCTAAGCCCTGGTATAGCCATATAAGTTTTCCTATGCACAAATGTCATAATATATGCTTAACAGTGGCATAATCTCCAGGCAACAAAGTTATATTTGTAGCGTATACAAATTTATCAACATATAATTGTAATATATTATTATAAATCAAAATGTAAACAATTTTAAGAAAAGAGTAACAGTGACGTAAACTTTAACTTTGCCTACAACCCTGTGAGATTCTAGTAAACTGAATAATAAACTTTAACAAAAGTTAGTTATAGACCTAGGACACAATATAATATGTTCACTGAATATGTTACATATCGATGATTTTATATCAAACTTCTTAATCAGATGTTGCTACTTTATTGATCACTTATTCGTTATGATGCATTGTTTATTATATACAACAAACAAACAAACAAACAAACAAACAAAAAAAAAAAACAAAAAAAAAAAACGTAAAATCTTAGGATTTAAGAGTTACAAACACAATGACTTTTTAACACTTTTAAAACCGTACTAACCCTTTTTTTTTTCTTACCTAATTGGGTAATTAAATGTTTGTAATTCCGTTTTATTAGCATATATTATAAAGAGCCATTTTTGCCCTCAAATATTATGTAATAAAAGTAAAGAGCACCACAATCAATTTATAATCATGCCCATATTTATATAAATACGTTCAGCTTTACTTTTTGGTACTGCTAATTACAAAATGAACCAAAAAAAAAAATTTTTATCTCTATAGAATGAAATGACAAATATAAAAAGCTAATATTTACCCAGAGAAATAAAACTCTGGCTTAAGTAAATGTATAAATTAAGCATGCAAACTACATAACAACTACACAGTGACCTTTGACCTACATATTGTTGTTATGCAACTTACCCGATTCAAAGACGAGAGCCCATGTATCGGAGAGTCTGCATATTTCAAATCCTAAGGTACCAGCTAAAGCAAGCCAATCGGCATCCAAAGGTGGACCCTGAAAGGCACAGTTGGCAAGTGCATCTGGAGATGGAAATCCACCGGTGAGGGACGCTTTTTCATGTCGACAGTAGATGGAAAACAAGAGGCCGCACCATTGTGGATCAACGTTGAACGAGACCATTTCTGATACAGTCGTTGGTCTTGATGTGGCTTCTTCAATGGCACTCCACATAGCCTGGAGTGGCTTCCGGTGAATTCAGGGAAGACGTTGACGTAATGAGTGCGTTGTTATTGTTGTCTTTGCGCCAGTATGCTCGATGAGGTACTGGTAAACACACAGGACACACATCGGCATAATCAGATGATATCCTTCGCACTACACATGTTAAAAGACTATTATAAATAATTGAGATAACAACTGGTTGTCGAGGAGGAGGAGGTGCACTACCATTCATGTCCTATTTATCATTGCCTGCAACCCTCCTCTCTCCTTTTAAACCCTTTTCAGCTATGCCACTATCATATCTTGTTTTGTAAAGTAGCACGACCTAACCAACTGGCAAGTGCGCAATCTATTTCGATGGGATGAACGAAGCACGCCGCTCGCACTTGCACCAGCCTCTTACTCTCTCCTCCGTCCCTCCCTTAAAAAGTACCGCACTTCGTCCGCATGAACCCACCAAGCATGAGCACCACCAGCTTAAGCCCACCATCAACCAACCCTGTTACGCTTATATTTTACCAAAACAATCAATAGCACTTCCAGTGGCGACTCCAGGTGGTCTCCATGTAAACTTAGAGTTTCTGTCTGAGAATAAACTAAAAATACTATGATGAGTGCGCGTGCTCAGAGTTGGCCGAGAACACCGTATTATATACTAACATCCCCAAAATTAGCACGTGCACATTACACACACAAACATATTTATGTACAAAATTTCTCTTAGTCATAGACAGACAAAAACTCCACATTTGACGAAGACCCAAACTGACATTTCATTGATTAACCAAACACTTAAGACGTATAAATTTTCATTGCTATGGAAAGGTGATCTATTATTATATGAAACAATCAAATGTCATAAATCATTGCTCATGCACGTAAAATGCCAGATACAAAGGTTAAAACAATTTACAGGTATAGGTGAGGCATGTCATGACCTAATTATCTAAAGGACTTTCATAAATCTAGTTTTAAACTGACCTCATCAATATGTTTCTCATTGGAACGTTTTATTGTTATTATTTATTTACTTATCAAAATAAAAGTTGAAGTATAAACGATAGTAGCATAACATCATGTGAACATGTTACTGTTATTACTTATGTGTGTGTATGTGTACTCTACACACACACACACACACACACTCACTCACACACACACATATATATATAATATATAATACATTATATATATATATATATATATATATATATATATATATATATATATATATATAATATTCAAAACGGAATAAATCGATAAAATAAATGACACAAAAATACACCATTCTTAACCCCTTCAACATATTCAACTTTTGTAGCAGCTATGTATGATACCTAAAATCGTTGCATACATCAAGGGGCCAAAAACCAAATCTAATACGATAAAAGAAATCACTTTTGAAATATAATTTCGGAGGAAAAAAAAGTATCTAGATCAAATTGCAAAGGATTCAATGGAATTTTAAACACAACATTTTATCCCTTAATGAGTTCCTATGTCATGTTTTTTTAATTGTGTATTCTTTTCTTAATCCTAATCAATACTTTTTGATAAAAAAATACTTTATTTTTATTTTTATAATTTTAAAATAATTGTTTACTGTGGATTGTGTTTAATTTTGCCGTACAAAAAAAGTCGTGATTTGTTACATTCTCATGTCAGAGATCGATCTTTCATTAATTCATTATTAAATAAATATTTTTGTTGTATATTTATTTATATTATATAATTTTAGGAATTAGATTTTTTCGAAAAACTGTCAAAGTATGTTAGTCAATTACTCAGCTCTTAAATTAAACTTGAAAATACTTTTTGTAATCAAAAATGAACCAAAAGATGTGAGTCGTTGAGTAAACATTAAACATTATTAAATATTATTATTATTAAACAACTGAAATAAAAGCAATAAAAATTTATAATTTATAGTAATTTAATTAGTAATAATCAATAAAAATTGCAAATAATAATAAATAAAAAATTTAACTTGCAAACTAGGGATTAAAATTCTGCAGGTGGGTATAGGAAAAAGTTGCAGCCTGTGACGTCTTTTCGTGACTTTCAAAAACTAATTTTAAGACTTAATGAACTCAAAGTTTAGAAATTCACATATGTATCGATTTAGAACAATGTCCTCTTTTAGAATATGCAATTAATTTACCTCCTAAAAAGTCTTCCTCAATGTTGATCATTTTCTCTTTTTATTACTATACTAATAATTATAATTATTAGTATTTTTATTAATTTACTGTGCAAAGAGATGATCCATAAATTAAAAAAAAAAAAATAATAAAAATCAATCAATCTCATCGGAACATTTTTGCAATGAAATCTTAATTTATAAATTATGTATAATTAAAAAATATTATTTTATTTGAAAATTAATTTACATTAAAATTAAAATCAAGTATGCCCAAGGAGATGGGAAGAACTATAATCTTCTATAATCTAATAATCAATCTTCTCAAACAGGTTCCATTTAGCTTTAAGAAACTCTCTAGGAACCAGCCTCCAATTAATTATTTGGAACCTAAAAAATACCTATTGGAACTCATTTTCTTTTTACACGGGATATTGACTACAGGAACAACTGTTTTGAGGCTGAATTTAAGCAATTTTGGTCATATCCGCTTCCTTTTCCCCGTACAGCGCATGCGTAGGAAGTAGAAACGGAAGCGGATGTAAGTGACATCATTTAAAGTCAGTCTTAAAACATTTGTTCGTTTATTAATCAATATCTAAAAATTCATTTAAACTTTTTATTATATACTAAAATTAATAAAAGAAAATAGATTATTCTTAAAATATGACTGCACTCTAGGATTAATTTTTATTTGCAGCATGCTAAGTTTGCAAGGCAATATTGAAAATTCTTTACAGAGTTGCAGTCATGAACATGAGTTTAGGCTGTGTTTTAGCATTCGTTTTCTAATGTGCTATTTTATCACGTTCAAGGTTTTAAAATTTCTAGCAAAATTGCCACATTTATCAGACAATCGCACTATATTTACATTATATCGGTTAATTACATCATTGTTAATGTCCTTGTTGCTGATAACATTGAAAGCAAATAACGTCATGTTGGTATGATCATGTTGGTCTAATATTCCATTGTAATTTATCAAAAGTATTAAATTTGCTACAAAATGTGATTCGTCTGTGATCAAGTAAAAAAATATACTTAATAAGCTATTGAGATAACAAAGTCTAGCAACTTAAAGCCAGGCAACTATTTGAAATTTTACAGAACGACTTGTAAAAATGATATTAATTAAACACATAATAAAAAGAAATACCTGATGGCAGGTGCTTCTGATTTTTTCGATGAATGAACGGGAACAGCAATGATGTACGTAATGTGTTTACCGCGTTTTTTTCTACGGATTTGCGAGTGTGAGACGGTGACGAATTGTCACAATTACTTGATCTCATACTCTCCCGCACTAGCAAAATGTGAATGATGCAATTGACGTAACTAACAAAACCTTATAAGTAAGACAAGCAGCAAAGAGTGGGGAGGTGCTCATTAAACTCGCACTATCAGTGACGAAGATAAGTTCGCTAACTCTCCTATGACACCTGTGTTGCTGTGACCGCTACCCACAGACACCTTCTCTCACTTTTGCCATGCTCTACGTGCTGAATTATTCAATAGCCTCAGCTGTTCATTGTTGACTTTCCGTATTCTGAGGAAGGGGAATGAAATCATTATTAGCCTTTCTTTAATTTTAATAAAAAGCGATACCACACGTATGTCAAAAGTAACACTTGAAGTAAAGTAAATATTAAGTTTTATAAGGACATCATTCTTATTCGCATTTAACTAAAAAAAAAAAAAAAAAAAAAGGATACACTTTCAAAACATATAGCCGTAATAATTTTCCTACATCGTTACTGATATTATTTAAATATTAAATGAGACGGAGGGGGGGGGGGGGGGGGGGGGGGCAAATTTTGGCTAACAATGTTCCACAAAATAAATACGACACATAGGAATAGAACATAAGAAGACTATAAGAATTGAAATAATGCCAGTAAGGATTTCTAACGAAATCTATTCTTATAAGATGGCTTTCATCATGGCATACTTTGTAGGGTATGTTTAAGTTACAATATTGTATAACAATACCAATAAGCAAATATAGGTTAACTTAAATGAACACCACATACACTTTGTATGCAAACATTTTACAGCATTTTTAATTGAATTTTTTTTCCTTGTTTTTCTAAATTTTTTACATTACACGGATACATTATTATAATATTGTAGCTGTATATGCATGTATAAAGACAACGCGATTTGCTTATCAATAATATCATGTAGTACTGTACAGCAGTACAATACAGTATAATAACGCTGCGAATAGCTTACGTGCTTGCAAGAAGGACTACGAGCTGAGAGTGCCAGATAGGGGTTCCACCCTCGCTTTCTCACTCACGTGTTTTCCCCAACGATAACATGACTTAGGTCATCGATCTTCATAAGTTTTTCCAACTTCTGCCGATAAATAGAATTCACATGATGTGTACTACGAGCGTAGTATACAATGTTATACTTATAATATATATTAAGTTTATCAGTGCTTTAGAATATACTGTGTGTGTGTGTGTGTATATATTATATATATATTATAAATCAGAAACAAAGCAAAATTAATGTTAAAATATTAATTAACACACACGAGCGACAAAGTTAACTACAATTATATACATCACGGAGCCTTGAACTTCAATGTCTGACTTTATATTCAAATATATATATATATAAACAAAATACAAAAAGGAATGTACCTCACCGATTCTCAGGCGTATTGCCAAGTTTAAATCGACAAAACAACAAATAAATGCTAAGGGTGAAAAAAAAAAAAAAAGTAAATAGGTAACGACTTTTTGACTTTGGTATACGTTTATAAACCAAACACTGTTTCAGACACTATTAAAAATTGAGACAATAGGGTTAGGTGTAAGAGTGGACTAAACATTTAGTCAGGCCCTAATATCGTTTCGCCTCACGCTCTGTGTGTGTGTGTGTGTGTGTGTGTGTGTGTGTGTGTGTGTGTGTGTGTGTGTGTGTGTGTGTGTGTGTGTGTGTGTGTGTGTGTGTGTGTGTGTTTAATAAACGTGAATTTTATTTTTAATTTCAGAGCAAGATGTTCACTTGGACCACTAAGTAAAAAAGGCATACACTTTAATTTTGTCTCTGTAATAAATTCACCCTTCACCAAAATTTGACCAAACTGTGAATAATTTTGACGGCATAGCGACTGGAAAAATAAAAATGTTAACATAAATATTTTGTAGCCAATTTCATATTTCATTCCTGAAATATCGAGCTATTTGGCATGTGAGATCACTTTTTTTTTATTTATTTATTTTTTAACCCTTGAGTTCCCATTTGACAGAATTGGAAGCATTAAAGGCATAGAAAACTTTGAAACAACATGTTCTAAACACAAAATGGGATCGACAAAACTGATGATATTTTTTACCAGAATGTCAATTTAGCCCCACAAAAGAGCTTTAAAAAAATGTAAAGTATGCAATTTGCGTGAATATTCCTGCTTATGACGTCATTAGCAGGCAAAAAACTAGTATGAAAATGTTGTGCGGGTTGCATAAATCAAAATTTCCTGATCACTGCTACGGTGCTACAGTTGGGTTTGGAGACCAACTAACGTTATTTATGTACTTCCTATCAAGTGTTTTGTGATGTAAATGTTTATGTTTTCATGTTTTCTATGCCTTTAATATTGCACTTTCAAAGAAGAAGAAGAAATAACGCATCATCAGTATTTTGAGTGTTATGACGATAGGGAATGGAACAAGACAGAATGGCGTCACAAACACGTCACTGATTGGCACGTAGCCAAATGTGGCTGAATTTTCTGAATTAACATAATTTGATTATGAAAAATTTCCAAAATACATATATAGAAGCCATACTTGATTTATAAATTTACAATGAACGTCACAACAGACATTTATAATATCATAAATAATCATAAATAAATATTATAAAATTAATTATAATATAAATTTATAAATATTACCTTATAAAATTGTCAGCAAACATTGTTGGCTGAATATTTCTTTGTCAATCTTAATCAGTCATTCATATCATACAGATATGATTATTACTAGATTATTTTTTTGAAAACCAATACACTTCAAGTAGGAAGGAAGTATATAAGGAAGAAAATACTATTTCCAAAGCGTAAGAAATAATAAGCAGGAAACGGTAATGTTTCGATACAAGATTAGAATATTAATTTTCCAAAACTTAATCTTTTGAACCCAACTCGTTATAGGCTGAGAACATGTATGCAATATAGCAAAATTTATTTAATATATATGCAAAATATTTGCATATAATATTTATATTACGAACAAAAAGTTTGCTTGTTTTTCATATACAGCCCAAAATTCAAAGATAGCACTATCACAGCTTTTTCAAAAGTCAGCAGGACAAAGAGAACAACACTACGTATATATATATATATATGGTCTGGAGCGGTTAGCCTATTTCTTTCATGTTCTTTGGTTCTTTGGTTCTGTAAATTTATTTAAAACTTTTTTTTTTTCCTTTAGTATTTTGTACTTTAATATGGTATTAATATGACAAGCAGTTCGTGATAAAGGAGGAAGCAGGGAAGCACTTAAGTGGCTCAAGTAGTGATTATAAAGCGAGGTCCCGCACCACGGGAATCAATTAAACTACAGGATATGTCATTGTGACGAGATGAGTTCTCACACTGCAAGTCTTTTGCTGTTAGCGTGGAATTGCAACGTATTTCATATGACAATTTTACTTTGCTATTACGCAACAATTTATATAAATTTACATTAAGTGTACGGTACATAATAATAAATACAAGCACAAATCAAGATAATATCATGTATGCACTTACTTGTTAGATAAAAGTTATGAAATTCGATAAATGCATACGTATAAAGGTCTAATGTGACTATGTAGCAATAAGAAATATTTTAATTGTAGCTATACAAATAATAACACAATGAGCTACAAGTATAGAATCAAATTATTACAATACAAAGCATAATGATTCTCTAAAATCCTAGTATATGAAACGATATTACAATAATAAAACTTCCAAATTTACGTTTCAAAAGTCATTTTTACCATTCAAAAACTCGCGCTAAATTTACAGATTATTCTTATGAGAAAAACACGCGCTGGAATAAACGGTAAAATATATTATCGCGGTCCTGTGTACACATACAATAAATAAAAACGAAGTATTCTATCGTAAGCTTGGATACCAATATAAATTATTAGTTTAGTTATAAACTGATCACAATTTATCATTGGAGAATAACAATTGCAAAAGAATAAGTTGTATTATATGGTTTGATTTTTTGTGTGTTTAAATATTAGGAACATTCCAAGTTTAAACTTTCATACACAAAATTATAATTAACACACACATACAAATGCTATTATTCAATACGGAAATATGTCATCTTCCGCATTACACAAATCAGTATTAGTATAAAATAAAAAAATAAAAACGAAAATTCTTTCATAACTTTACATCTTCGTATGTAACGATATTTATTTACCTATACAAATGAAACTAATATAAGTTCTGCCAAATAATCGAAGTTGACAATTAATAAACGGAGAAAGTATACATATTATTTTACTATTACAGCACATGTATAACGAACTAAAAAAACAACAACAAAAATGTCATGAATCATCAAGAAAATAAATCGTGAGATTAAATGCAAGTAATTATACAATATTAATTGTAATCAGTTAGTCAGTTTGTCTGACCATAGTGATATAGTTTCATGCGATGTTTTATCTGATGGGATCTCCCCACAATACAGGCATATCTATTATAAAATTATAATATTGTACTGTACTTTTAAATTGAATTGCACTCCAAGAATGAGAATGATGTAATAGATATAAAAATACACACAATTGTAATGAAGAAGTTTTTGTTAGTTTTATTTATCGTGAATGGTACTAAAATTGGCGAGTTTATATTTCCCTCTTTCTCTCTCTCTTTTCCAAATTAAATCATTGGATTATTTATTACGGGTCAATTATTTGTTCACAATACTTCAAAAGGATACGTACTAACAAATTACTTTCTCGACTATAAATAATATTTTTATAATAATATAGCATTTATGGCTTGATAATAAACATACATGGATCTCAAATTTAACCTAGATCGAAAATTGTAATTCTTATACATAGATAGATACACACACACTATTGCATGCAGCATTATATAATATAATATATAATGAGTCAGCAACTCTGCAGAGTAAGAGTACAAATTAATATCATAATACAATAATCACGAAATGCATTGTTTGTTGAGCAGAAAGTGTGTATACATACAAACATCCAGTATGTAATGCAAACTGGTGGACGTGACTTGCCGCACCGACACCAGTAAAGCAGAAGTGTTGGAAATTGTAATCAAAAAGTCTTTAATAGCTGAAGCACCGTACAATTGTAGAAACAAATAACCTTGTAATATTGAAGTTTGATAAGCTCGGTACTCCTACACACACTTCTCTCTCTCTCTCTCTCTCTCTCTCTTCTTTTTCTTCGTCATCGTCGTCTTTTACAAATTTATAAATTATGTGGTATAGTTCAAAAAGATGATATACTACAGTGACAGTGGTAATGCCAATCGCTATTTTACTATTATGGCCGTGTACACTTTGAAATTTAATTAGAAACAGCATCTTCAAAAAAAGCAGTCACTTTAAAAGGCTAAAACTTCATTCAGCAACTGCCTGCATTGAGTTTCAGAAATATACTGCAAAACATGCAAAACAAATGTAAATAAAACAAATTATAGAATTTCGTTTTATTCGGTAAGGAGTTTTATGTTTTATGTTTCATAATTTCAACATTATCCATTTGAAATTCATCGGCAAATCTGATTTTAATTTACTATTTTCACTTTTGGGTGTAATAATTATTATTTATTTAATATTTTAGGTGTACGTATGCTGAATGCAGTGACAGACATCCATTGCAGCAAATTTTATACTTTTCATATTCCTATATTATATGCAGCAGTTTAGAATATTTAAAACTCTATGTTGTAGTATAGAACACCCAACCCCTTAATTCTTAAACAAAATAATGAATCAGTTTTTTTTATTGAATACAATAACAACCTTACTATTAACAGGGGTAAATAGAATTTGAGGGTGAATCTAAAAGTATATATATATACGTTTCTACTGTTATAGCTTCACTTGCTATAGCTATTATTATTCGGGCTGGTTCGCGAGCTACGAGTGTCAAAGTTCACGATCAAGCAAGTATTTTCAGTTCAGTAAAAAATGTTGGCTCCTTAGGTAACAAGACACCTAAATGAAAGGCTGACTCAAACTTGCACCTCAGGCAAATGATAAAGTTCAATGAGATATTTGCATCGTGTGGCACAGCACGTCGGCATTGCTTAACCAGCGTGACCAAACAGCACTCAGGTGTTGCAGTTGCCTTGCATATTGTAAATCTTAATAGTATAACATTGAAAACGGTGACAGGCAAGAACGTTTTAAATTATTTGACATTTTAGTTTTCAAAAGAAAAATGCCTCCAGACTGCATGTTAACATAAATGTATACAATAAAATTTACAATTTCTTTCAAAATTTGAGACATACATTTAGGACGGACGCCGGTTGCTTTTTAATAATAATTACAATACTTATAGACCAGGAAACGTAACTCAAATCCCTATAAAAGTGGAAAAAAATTAGGACAAGTCTGAATTTTTCAGGGTTGGTAGAGATCATTGCCCCAAGCTTTCTACCAAAAGTTACCAAAAATTGTCCTTGAGCTTTTCCGGAAAAGCGGAAAAATCTGCTAAATCGTAACTAATAAAGATACCTTAAAAATTCAAACGGATTCTTGTTCCTCGGATCAAAATACATTGGAAACACATATTTTCAAAAAAATTATGCCAATAGTAATGGCGGTAGAATTTTCCAAAGTCGTCACTTTACCACTTCAGCTATTTTCTCCACATTTTCACAATTTGTATAAAAACTTGAAACTATAGACCATAATGATTAACACAGTTTATTGTAAAGAATGTAACAAACAAAATGAGATACGATTTATTAAAATATCTCAATTTATAACGGAGTTATGCCCGGAAAAGCAGGAGAATCTATAGGTAAAGCATGCCGCGCAAACCATAGGCGCTTGTGCTTTTCCGGGCATAACTCCGTTATAAATTGAGATATTTTAATAAATCGTATCTCATTTTGTTTGTTACATTCTTTACAATAAACTGTGTTAATCATTATGGTCTATAGTTTCAAGTTTTTATACAAATTGTGAAAATGTGGAGAAAATAGCTGAAGTGGTAAAGTGACGACTTTGGAAAATTCTACCGCCATTACTATTGGCATAATTTTTTGGAAAATATGTGTTTCCAATGTATTTTGATCCGAGGAACAAGAATCCGTTTGAATTTTTAAGGTATCTTCATTAGTTACGATTTAGCAGATTTTTCCGCTTTTCCGGAAAAGCTCAAGGACAATTTTTGGTAACTTTTGGTAGAAAGCTTGGGGTAATGGTCTCTACCAACCCTGAAAAATTCAGACTTGTCCTAATTTTTTTCCACTTTTTTTTATTTTTCTTGGCCTATTATTATTTTTTAACAAGTCGATGATATTGGGGCACGCGATGCAAGGTACCACATGATTTGTCGAGCTCGTATGGCGTGCTCAAGAAACGTGCCGCTGCGTGTATGACGTCAAATATGATGCTGTATAATTATAATATGATGAATCTTATCAGCAAATCAACAATATGTAGGTAACACAAAGCTTGAATAAACTGCCATGCATTCATTTAATTTGTCATTAAACCAAGAAAATTTCAACTAAAAATATGAAAGAGTTAAACGTTATTCAGTTACTATGCGTAAATAAAGATTGTCTCCATGTCAATATTAGAAAAAGTCCAAAATTTTACGCATACATTTAATTATAATTATTTATTACTTCGTAATCGCGTATTTGTGATTCAAAAGAATGCAAGTATCAGGAGTTCGGACCCGGACCCGGGTTTGACAAAAACCCTAGATTTTGCGGCGAGTTTTTCGGATCCGGGACCACGGACCCGTCAAAAAGAAAGACGGGTCCCAGACCCAACATTTGAAAAATACGGGTTCAAAAACACGGACCCGACTTTTCGTTGAGTTTGAAACAAAAAATGTTGATTGAAATATTAAGAAATGCACAAAAACAGGAGCAAGTATAAAGTGAATTTGTTTAGTTATAGACACTTTTATTATTTATTTTTTTCCCCACAGAAACAGACATGCATACAACACAAATTTTAATTTATTCAACTATTTGGAATAATGAGATTTTTTATTTTATTTATTATTATTATTTATTTATTTATTTTTTAACTACGCTGTAGAGTAGGTTTTAGTCTAGTTACTCTAGTATTCTGATGGTTATGCAATTTCAGTAAAAAATTATTTTTGAACTCTTAGTACCTTTAAAAAAAAAAAAAAAAAAAAACTAACTATTATGTCTATTTAAATTTCTTTTTTGGAAAAGAGTCTAGGGTAGGGACGTATTCGTTTTTCTTTGGGACACAGGATATTAAATAATGTCCTATCAGGAATAATGCAGAATACACCAATTATACCTCAATTATGTTCCAGAGAAAAAAAAAATTAATTTACGCCGGAATTATAAATCTTGTAGGAGCTGCATTTTTTTAAATTATTAATGTTGCTGACCTACAGTTTTTATTATTATTATTATTATTATTATTATTTTATTTAGGCCATAATTATTATTATTTAGGCCATAATACTAAGTGTCTTATTTGGCTAATTGACAAGATGTAGCAAATTAAACCGTTGATTTTTTTTTTTTTTTTTTTACATTCATTTGCTGTATTTTTTTTAACCTGCTGCAATTTTTTTAAATTCTATTTCAAATAAAGTTTTTATCGGCGCTTATAGAACTTATTTAATAAAAAATTAATATAAAACCCGGAACCGGACCCGGAAAAAAATCACGGGTCCGGGACCCGGGTCTTCGGACCCGAGTTTTTTTTTTTTGACGGGTCCGCGGACCCGACAATTTGTTTGACGGGTCCAAACCCCTGGCAAATATATATTCAGACAATCAATTCGATTGTCTGTTAAAATGTAGCACACAGGTAATTATATTTATGTATCCGAGTGCAATCATAGAAATATTATAAAAATAATAACATTTTTTACTTCTGCGTTCGTCTATTTGAAGAAAAACAAATATTCACGAGGTGCTGTGGCCGCAACCGGAAAGCTTAAAGGAATAGACCGGAGAAAAACATAAGCATTTATATCACAAAACACTTGATGGGATTTACATAAATAACTTTAGTTTGTCTCAAAACCCAAGAGTAGCCCCGTAGCAGAGATTAGACAATTCGATTTATGCAACCCGCATAACATTTTCATACTAATTTTTGCATGTTTGTGACGTCATAAACATGAATTTTCACACAAATTGCATACTTTACAGTTTTTTCACGCTCTCTCGTGGGGCTACATTAACATTCTGGTAAAAATTGTCATCAGTTTTGAAGATCCCATTTCGTGTTTATTCATTAAAAAGCTCATGTTGTTTTATGCGGTCTATGGCTTTAATTACTTACCGGTATAATTACCAGAATTTAACAGGCAACCGGAAGTTGGTCAGTGGATTCCGCTAAAGGAATACTTACTTTTGGGTCTGGACATGAGACATTTTTATTCTCACTTGCTTGCAATTTTCCATAACACTAATTACAATTTACAAAAGAAAATTTATTTATAGTATTTCGGTTTCCATTAGCCTATTATATATTGTACGTAATATGATAATAGTTTATTGAAGAAATTTTCTTTCTCTTTTTCTATAAAAATATATAAATGTACAGAGAAATATTATATAATATAATACTGTAAATATTGGAGTATGATTACATATTTTCATAAATATATGATTTTCGCAACTCGCTACCAAAATAAATCAGTGAAAAAGGTATTGGGGTTAAAAAATATATAAATACAATATTGTAATACTTTATTTTGTGGCGTTTAAAATGCACAGAACCATTTTTTTTTAAATTTAATATATATTAGAATATTAAGTCATTCATCAGAATGTGTTTAAGTCTGTCGGATGTGACAGTTAAGTAAGGCAGGTACTAGCGTGAGAGGTTGCAGGCAACTGGTTAATTTAAAATCATTGTTATGCAATACATTTTACCTAAATCACGAAAGACACTGAGATGAGAGAATTTTAAATTTGGCAAAACATTATAGTGATGTACTTACAGTACGTACAATATGAAAAGGTCATATAATGTCGCGAGGAATGACTACAGTTGAAATAGCCTTTACAATGAAACTATTGCTTCCCTTTGCACGTATTATTATTGCTGTTACCTGTACAAATTCGTATATGAAAAGAAACTCAATTTTAAAGCGTCACCAGTGCAAAATCAACAACTTAGCAATACTGTTTACTGTGGTGTCTATTCATTTATTTATTTGTTATTGCAGTTGATTATTAACGTGTCAAAAATAAACATTATTTGAAAATAACTTACTGTAACAGTTTTTTTTTTTTTTTTTTTTTTACCAAATAGTTTTGCAATGCCCATGTAAATAATAGTGCTCATTTTTCAATTATATAGAGTAGCGGTCATACAAAGGTTAAGCACGTGAATGAATTTGGGTTTGGGTACCGTGTACTGCACATAATGAAGAGGTTAACATTAGATGTTAACACAGGCTTGAGTAGACAGACATCAAACTGTAGAACAAGCTTTTGGAAGTGACGTAAACCCTGATCTATTTTCAAACTGGGCAGACAACCATTTTTTCTTTAACCGCTTCTTAAATGAAATTGTTTAACCTCTTGCTCAAAATTTTCAGCTTAAAAAGAAGAAAAAAAAAAAAAAAAAAAAAAAAAAAAACTTAACTTTTGATTTTTTTTTTTTTAAATAATAAATATTGTTATTATACAAAAAATATATATATAAACCGATTACAAAAGCCAACACATAATCTTCAGAAAAAGGCAAAAAAATAAAAAATAAATAAATAACTTTTCTTTCTGATTCGCTCTCTCTCTCTCTCTCTCTCGATTTTGTTATAGTTTTTTAGCTTTAGTAAGTAAATAATACATGCAAAATTTTGCAACTTTTTTTCTTACACAATTACAAAACTATATTATTTATTTAAGGGAGCATAGGTTGCCGACTTGGGGCATTAGTCATAAGAGGAACCTTAACCTTACTATCACAATAATCATTTCTAAGCAATTTATATATAACAAAACAAATAATCTAAGCATCAATAATTATCATCGAATTTACATATTTTTTTTAAATTATTATTTTTTTATTTTTTTTTTTTGCGAAAAATGTTTAATTATATATTTTTTTAAATTGAACAAAGTTTCTAAATTTGATTTTAGTGTTTGCGCTTAGATTTGAATTTCCACATTTTCGCACATTATCTCAATTAATGTTATCTTCAAAGTGGAATAACTTAAGGGAGTAGGTGACGGACTGATATCTCACAAGCTGAACGATGGAATGTTACTTAAAAGTTTAGTTATGTTAAACACATGAAAGCAGGATCAAATTAAAAATAATATGTTAATGAGAAATTTCAATTTTTAACGCCAACTTTCAAGACAAATTATAATTAAACTTTTATCGCAACGTTTCTTTCATTAAATTGTATTTGAAAATTGTAGTATTTGTTTTGGATATATAAATAACGTAGAAAGAATTAATTTGACGTAAACCAAAAATAAGCTAAACAAATGTACAGAGTCTTGTATTGCTGCTTTTGATTGTAGGAGATTGGAAAATAAAGAATTTTGAATTTGAAAATTACATTATTCTGAAAATAAAGTTCCTCGTTTGACTAGCAAGTCAATTACCCTTTACGTTAAATATTTGATCGTGTTTGCATGTGTTTGACAATTGACATACGTTTAAGCATAACATTTCATCTTTACTTCATGATACTTTTATATTTCGTGACTGTTCAGTTGTTCCAATGTCAGCTGGTTACCTACTCTCTTAATTTTTTAGACTATACTATTAGTAACTATATACTTCAAAACAAAGTTATTTTAGCCAAGAGTAATCACAAACGATACATTTTAGCCTATGATACTTTTACATTCTAATTTGTTCTTCACATGATTGAAAAGATTTGTTAGAAAAACACATAGATTAGGGAAAAATGGGGAATGGGAGACAGTAACGAGCTTAGACTGACAGGGACTCCGTGGTGTGTATTTTAGAGTTTACGTTTTATACTGGAAGTCTGTGAAATTAAAAAATAATACAAATAAGGCAAAAATTCAAGGCACATGTGTTGCAAGGGAATATACACAATATAAGTACTTTACCGCTTTACCACGAAATTTAAACTTTAGAGCAAATCCTTTTAAATTTTAGAAATCATAGCTATTTAAAGTTGTTAATTTGAGCTCAAGCTCTTGAATAGAAATAAAGCACATATTTTAACACACAATTACAATTTTATTACTGTATGGAGATTCATAAATATTATATATGAAAATAAATGAGAAAATTGTTAAAATAATAATAATTGTGTAAAAGAATAAAGAAAAAACAATGCAGAGAAAGGCAGAAAAAAAGTATAGATTTTTAACTAAATAAAGTTTTAAGTAACGGTAGTGATTTTGCCTGCACTTTTTTGTTTTACTGTGTGAATGAAATATAGTCTCTGCACACTGGGTACTATGCAATAATAATCTACCTCAGTCAGCAGACTACAGACGTCATTTCACCAAAATAAACATTTCACTGTACTATATACTGTAGTGTAGATGTGCTCTAATGAACCAGTTTCATTCTGTGGTATAATATTATTATTACTGTATAGAATAATATACATTCATTGGATCAGGTAACAGGGGTGACTAGGACATGATAAAAAAAATAATCAATAAATCAAATGGAATCAATAAAATAAAATCTAATATTAGGAGCAAAATCAAAAACTAGGATGGTATATGGGTGCAATTGGGTATAAGGAGCAAAAAATGACAAACTATTAGTGCAATGTATTTTGTGTGCAAGGATCACAGATTAAAAATACAATTTTTAGGGACAAAATATACTAATGTTAGAAAATGCTCATACTTAAGTCGAATTGCTTGGGATCAAAAGGGACTTGATAAAATGTAGTTTTGGTGCAATATTAATAATATGGTGCATGAGTATAAGCCCCCTACATCATCAAGTGTAGAGTTTTAAAAACAAATAATAATAAAAAGGAAAATAATAATAATAATAATAAACAGCTTATAAAAAGACAAGGAGAAGTATTTGTAAAATGTAATTTAATCATATGTTTAAGGAGAAACGAGCCACCATGAAAACAGTCATAACACGCTTTTATTGAATTGACCGTACTATTGAGTGTACTGTGCCTATGTCTTCCTATAGAGAACCTTAGAGAACACAAAACATTTGAAGCAGAGCACACAAATTTGAAATAATGTTTTTACCGTGTCTTTAGCAGAAGCATGGTTCTTAAATTTGACAATTTGCTGCTTCGCTCCTTATATGCCGGTCAAATATTTTTTATTAACTTAATTTTAAAACTTGTAAAAGTGTGATGATGGTATGATCCCAGCACATACATATTATCAGTTTACATTTGGGTCCTTGTATTGCAAGGGCACAATTTTTGTGTGATGGCACAGGGTGTGTGCGCATAACGTCATTCTGAATGCTTGTCGGTGCTCGTCTTGAGCAATGAATAACATTGCTCAGCATACGACAAACGTAATTTTTGGCTATTTTCTTTGGAAAATTAGTTATTTTTTGGTTATTTTTATTTTTCTTGCATACATACTTGAAATGCTAATTCAACGTGTTAACAGCATCAATGCTCTCAAAAATATTGCAAAGTTTTTTTAAACTGGCAAAATGAGTCATTGTCCCACACTAGCTCATGATATTTAGTGCTCACTCATGGCGTTGACTTTAACATGAATGAAACCACCTTATAGCTGTATTTAATTAAGATAGCCTCTCATTTAATATTGCTAAAACAAAGGGCCTTACCTGAGTTTAACAGGTATCAGAAGTTGGCCAGTGGTAAAGTTAAAGGGATAGGGGTTATACTGGCATATAATTTAAACAGTAAATGTGCCAGTATATAAATTAAAATTCGATTATACTGTACAATCATCTCTATTCAAAAACGTGGAGGATAAAAAAATAATAGGTACATTTTTGAAATGGTGAATATGAATACAGTACCTATATGAATATTTATGTGTGTGAGTGTAGCTTATATCAATTAACATGAAATATATGTTCAGTCGTAACTCTATACTAGTAGGTTTAGGATAGGTGTTACGTCAGATATGTATGTGTGTACAGTCTTTTTACTAAAAAATGATTTCTATTGGCAAATGGGAATAACATGTATTTAAAGGGAATTTTGAGTCAAACAAAATCTCCATCTGATTGCATTGTATGGTCATAAGCCAATAGAAACAATTTTTTTAGTAAAAAGACTGTACCGGTGGTACATAAAGCATAAGGATACTGTCATGGCATACTGCAACATGTATATCGATGGTGTTGCGGCTAAACCACGCTTCTACTTTTAGCGTGTTTCCTTACTTTCACACATCTACGTTTATCGCGATAGCCATGAAAACGCGTATCTACATTTATCGCGACAACAGGTAAACACATTTCTACACCTGTTTTTCTATGTAGAAATGTGTTTACCTGTTGTCGCGATAAATGTAGATACGCGTTTTTTTGGCTATCGCGATAAACGTAGATGCGTGAAAGTAAGGAAACACGCTAAAAGTAGAAGCGTGGTTTAGCCGCAACAGCATCGATATACTGTACATAGTGAGTAAAATGACAATTTAAAGGCTTGCACTGAGAAGTGTCTTTATCTCTGTACAGTAATTAGAAAGTACGTATATTCACTACTTTTTTCATGTTAATTGAAAATCTATAGTAGTGTACCAGTTACAACTACCTACACAGTACCTAATAAAAATTAGAGGACCCATGACTAAAAGATAAGGGAGGGTAAAATTACTGACAAATGTGGGGGGGGGGGGGGGGGGAGCTTATTATTACGAAAGTAAATATATATATTAATTCAAAATTTTGCAGAGTATGATATGTGCAGTATGTATGTATACATAGTCCTGTATTTGTTAGTTCTTTCCTTACACATAGGATTGTACCGTAACAGTCCCACATGTACAATGTCTTAGAACTGCAGATTTTGCAGTTATATTGTCGGGTTAGAGCACAAACCGTGTATCTACACAAGCAACAAAGATCAAAACAATATACAAAAAGTTAAGAATTTCAAGTTTGCTGCTTTTGTAGATACACCGTTTGTGCTCTAGCCCCACGATATGACGTACCTATATAATATGTAACTGCACGACAATGCAACGGCAATGAGGAAGAGAAACCGGGAGTGTAATACTCGCAGCCCTGGTATACAACTATTGTATCATAATTAAGTGTTTGGCAACTATTTGTGATTAATATGAACTATTATTACGCAGCTATAATATAAGCAGTAATCAGGCAGAGGACCGCTGTTACAGCATATGTATTAGGATTGTATCATGGAGTTGCCTTTTATATTTGAAATACAGTATGTGATAGTTACTAAACATTTATGCATGTCATACTTACAAAATGAATATGTGTACATACAGCAAGGCTAAAGTACGGATACTAAAAATTCCCAAATATTCTACATAGCCCCATAAGATATATACATATCAGGGCTTAATGTAGAAAATTTTCTTTTACCGGAGCTATCAATGCTAAAAAAAAAAAGCTCACGATAGCTCAGGAGCTCCCATAAGCGCAATGTTAAATTTCAATTTTTTTACCGGAGCTCCGGATAGCTTCGGCTTAATTTAAGCCCTGATACATATAAACATTTCTTTGTTGAGAGGTCACGACTCACAATTGCTACTTAAATGCATTCTATGTTAATGATATTTACAACAATAGAGAAATAATTTGGTTAGAGTATGATATAATCTTCTAGAGGCTTTAATTGTGATTAAATATCATATGTATGTACATAAAATGCATATACATATGATACAGCTCTGGACAAAAGTTTCCAAATGGGGCAGTGGCGGCCGCAGCGTTCTCTCATAAAGATAGCATAGTGTGGTTGCAGGTTACCTATGCAAATCATTTGGGAACTTTTGGCCAGAGGTGTACATATCATATGTATTATGTATATACATACTTCATATGTATGTACGTACGTACCAAATCCAAATGAGAAAGTTGTCGTTAGTAAGCCTTACAAGCCTAATGTAAGGCAGCTTTGAATAAATATGTACATATGTACATCATACATATGCATACTGTATATACATAACTGTAGTACATACGTACAAACGTTCATACATACATTATACATTTGTATCAAAAGTAGATAGGTATGATAAGATGTGTACTGTCACAATACATTATAATGTATGTATACATAATTACATACATATATGCATATATGATATATTATGATATGTATCAAAATCACTCTCTGGCAAAAATTATGCATACATACATACATAGATCTTTATACCTTTATGTACCGGTACAACTTTAAGTTACATCACCGCGATATACATATTTTCAGCGTCAGCTTAAAGTAAATTATTTTTTAAACTTACCAAGAGGTGAGATATCTTCAATATCAAATCTTAAAGACCAGTTGCATTCTGATGAAGTTCGCCCATCAATGCAGCTGGATACAACAACAAACCATTCGTTGCCTCGTTCATTGTAAAGCAGTTCCATTACCAACAAAACATGCTTTGCAATGAAAAATATTTACTCGTGATATTTTAAAATATGTAAACCATTATTATGATAATGCTAACTTTATAAATAGTTGTACGAAATTATGTATTGTCTTGTCTGTTGCTAGTTTGGGCCGTTTTGAAAATCTGATGTTTTCCAGAGAACTTTTACTCAAAGAAGTACAAAGTTACGCTCAACGCCACCGCACTCTCGTGTTAAATAGACCTAACTCTCAGAAAGGCTTACAAACAATACTACCACCGGGCCAGCACTGCAAATGCAGTGCAAATGTTGAGAAAATCTTACTAGTATTTGCGGTGCTGACAAGGTTACAATGTAGCAAGGTCACGTATTCGAGTGCGGAGGCGTTGGTTACGCTTCAAACAAAAACAAAACAATGAAATCAAAAGAACAAGATACGAACCTTCTGCCACCAACGATTAATCGTTTACTCTTACGATCCGGCAACCGGCAACGATCACTACGATCAGGCTACTACGTATGTTTGTTTTTGTTTTTTGTAAACAGTTTTCAACATGATTGAAAGTAATATTTATGTATTTGATGGTATTTAATCAGAGTTTTTCTTCTTTTTTCTGCACTGCATGTTCAATTAAAACTTAAATTATAATGTGGGCAAGAGTGTCGTCATTTATGCAAGATGAACATTCAGAAGAACAACATGAACAGTCGTCTGAGACAATAACATCCCACTCAAACCAGCAAAATTCTCAGGTTGATTTTATGTTATATGTAGCATAAATATGTATGTATGTACATTATGATGTGTGTATGTATGTCATAGATATGCCTAGCAAAATATGCGAAAAATAAAACATTTTATTTATTATTTTTATTCATGTATGTATGCATATGTTTACGTACATAATGTATGTATGTAATATGCAAATTTCGTGTTTTTAAGTTATACATATGAGCTATGTACAGCATACATACAGTATTTATACAGGGTCGGACTCGGTCGGACTGGCACTCAAGGGGCCTCGTTCGCCCCTGGCACTCTGGTTACGCCCCCTTTTGAGCCTTAGGGGCCCTCCAAACAGGGGGGGGGGGGGCTACGTCCGCTATCACGTACTTGCTTTTATGGCTAGTCCGAGCCTGAGTATACATACAGCTCTGGCCAAAAGTTCCTGAATGGGGCAGTGGCGGCCGCAGCGTTCTCTCATAAAGATAGCATACTGTGGTTGCGGGTTGCTTATACAAATCGTTCGGGAACTTTTGGCCAGAGCTGTACATATGTATATACATCCAGCTCATATCGGATAAACTTGTCATATGTAACATAACATACATACACCATATGTTGAAGGCATATATTGTATACCGTACTGTATATCGATGTTGTTGCGAGCAAAATGTGTAACTCGTTTTTTCACTTGCAAAGCAATATGTGTAAGGCGAGCGCCATCTCCATTACGTTCGGTAACGACCTACACATTTTGCTTAGCTTGACAAAAAATGAGTGACACATTTTGCTCGCAACAAGGTCGATATACACATATATTTATACATGTATATGAATTAATTTATTTTTGCCCCACAAATTTTGTTATTAAAGAAATACATATTTGTGAGGCAAATAAATTGTGCCTGTTGTGCAAAACAATTGTTCATATGCATACATTATAATTTGTGTGTAGGACCATGTAAAATTATTGAACGCAAGCAAAACACATTGATGTTTCAGGGGCCTTTAAACGCCAGTGAACAAGAGTGGCGACCAAGATTTTCATTTTCTCTTGGACTAGGAGAAATGTTGTATAGCTGGGGATTTCTCCGTCGTAAGCCTAGCCAATCTGACTCAACTTGCCATTCTCCTGCCAAAATTGGGGGTGCTCAGAGCTGTTCTCCTAATGAAAGCATTGAATTGAGTGATTTGCATAGTTTTTCTGTGAGTTTATTTATTATTATTATTATTTCATATTATATGATTTCCTATTTTGTATATTTTACATTAAGCTATATACAATTATCCAAAACAAATAACAGCTATATATCCGCTGTAATTTTACTGTAACTTATTTTCTCATACAACTTTTTAAAGCAAAGAAATATGGGAGTATAAATATGTAATATGTATTCATATAATTATGCGTAAAGTATTTTTGAACTTAAGCATCTTATTGTTACAGACTAAAAATCATGAAAAAGTTGTTAATTAACAGGTGGGTAAAAAATTAACTTTACCGTATGCACAACAACGTAATGTACAGCTTTGGCCAAAAGTTTAAGAACGGGGCAACGGTAGCTGCTGCGTTTTCCCATAAAGATAACATAGGGTGGTTGCCTATACAAATCGTTCTCAATTTTTTGGCCAGAGCTGTACATATTTTGTTACCTTAGATCCTGTTCAGAATTAATATACTATTATTATTATAATTAATAAGATTAAAAAAATATATATATATTTAGAAAATAGTTGGTAGAGATTAGAGCACGTTGAATTGAAAATTAATAAAACGCGAAAATTCTCTAATTTAAATAGTAAATTGGGACTAGGGATCAAATATTCTAGCTTGAGCTAGTTAAAAAGTAGACGTTAATGGGATGGAGGTATAGTGTCAAAATAAAATGCGATGTGCCTATAGCATCTCACGTTCTCACACTACGTCAAAGACACAACATTATAAAACAGCATCAGACTTACTCTTTGCCTTAGACCGGTTTCGTCCTTTACCTAGGACTCATCAGTAAGGCTCGGCAGAGAGCTCTGTACAGCTAGAGATGGCTCACACCACATCTGCTAACTGACTGAGCTGAGGAAGCAAGTGGCAGTCGCGTTTTTATACGCGATGCCCCCGCAGCTGCACGCGCTGATTGGTTAAAATCGCGCGCGCAAACTCGGCTTGCTGTTTAAAACCTCTCCTCCTCACACTGTAATATAAAATCGTGTCTAAGAGGGGTGTAAGACAGGCAGCCAGCAGGCAATATGTGTCCTTCCTCACTTCCCAGAGTTCCCCAACTCTAGAAAGATCGCGAGAGCACTACGCCTACCGACTGCACAGTATCGTGATTCACGCTAGTTACATCGCTTTATATGTTGACACTGGGGTAGGAAAAGCAAAAAGATGATAGAGTAGGAGAGATAGAATAAATATTATGCGCTTTGGCATATATAGTTTAATTAATTTAGTACGTGCTCTTATTGACGTTGGCAAGTAAAAGGGCCGAATAAAATAAAAATGAAAGAATATTATTTACAATAGCTTAAAATTAAAACAAAAAGATTGACTTGGCGATAATATGCGTATTAGGAAAAAACCATCGCGGTTAGTATTAATAAGATTAAAAAAAAAAAAAAAAAAAAAAAAAAAAATTTAGAAAATAGTTGGTAGAGATTAGAGCACGTTGAATTGAAAATTAATAAAACGCAAAAATTCTCTAATTTACTAACCGCGATGGTTTTTTTCCTAATACGCATATTATTATTATATATAGGCTTACCTAATATACATTTGGGTACATGTTACCCCCCTCCCTCCCAAATAGGGTGAAGTATGAATGTGTGGTTACACGATTATGATGAAATCCAAATGCGAATGTATTTTATGGCTATTACTGCTGTGATCACAAATATTTTGATCAAAAACTATAGTTCAATGAAATTGAAGGTTTCAAAACCCAAAACAAGATTGTGCTTTCTCTTTTGAGCAAAACTATACTTGTATTCAAGGGGGAGGGGGGGGGGGGGGAGCCCAAAGCAAAGCAAAGCAAAGCTATTAGTATGCAATACATATAATTTTGTATTTCAAATATATTATTGTGATTTATTAAGTATACTGTAAATCTAATAATGAAGGCAACACAATTTTTGGCTGATTGATTAAAATTGATTATATTAATTAAAGACTGATTGATTAAATGTATTAGTATTAGTTGATAAAAAAGTTAAGATAAGAAGTTGGTTGATATGTTTATCACGCAATGGCTCAAGTTTTTCAACTAATATTTTTGTGGCATTATTTTAACCAAAATTGACTTGCTTTAATCCAAAGAGCACCTCATTTTATTATGATTATGATTATTATTATTATTTTTCAGTGCAATTGCCTTATAAAAACATAATTTCCTTATTTTGGAATTAATTAAATACTGTACTCCAAGTTCTGATTGTTTTTTACTTTTTTTTATTCATATATTGTGGCAGATTTAATAAAAGTAAGCTAATTATGGGGAGGGGGGTCGAATGCAAATATTGTTTGTTACGTATAATAAACTATAATTGCAATCCTTTAGCAATTTTATTACATTTACAGTTGGTAATAGTATATTCGAAAAGAAGGCTGAATGTTGGGTTTTGAAAGTTTCTTTCAGACAAAATAATAATAATAATAATAAATAATAAAAAAAAAATAAAAAAATACGTTGCAGTTGATGTATTATAATATGATATTATAGGTTACAAATATAATATTACCTGAATCCTAGGTAAAGGTCAAAACTGGTGTAAAGTCACTAGTGTGACGCTGTTTTATAATATTGTGGCTTTGATGGTTGAAGTAGTGTAGGAACGTGAGATACTGTACTAGGTATATTTTATTGACACAGTATTCCTATCCTTTTAAAGTCTATTTTATATCTAGCACTCATTAATGCTAGAATCTTAGATCGCAAGTCTCAATTTACTAAATAATTTAGAGATTCTTTGCGTTTTATCAATTCAATGAGCTTTAATCTCTACCTACTATTTTCTTTAAAATAATATTTGTTAATAATTAATAAAATTAATAACTTATACAAATAGTATGAAGTAGGTATATATAGGCCTATTATTAAAAAAATATATACCCTATTAATAATAATAATAATGATTTTATGTTTTGTTTTTGGTACCTTGAATCTAGTCAAAACTAAAACCTAAAATGTTTGCATTGGGTTTTCATCAAAACTATTGCCGCATTATTTATTGGAGGATCATTGTTCCATACTATACTGTAAGCATATATGCTGGCTGGCCTTGATGACCTACTAGTAAGTGCATGGTGTTGAGTGGGGATGTCTCCGTGTGCATGAATGTTACCAGTGCAGTGGAGAGACAGGCTAGCCAGCAGCTAGATCATAGCTCATTGATAGTAATGATAAATTTAATCACAAAGCATTGTTTATTATTGTAGGGTGCTCCAGTATCAAGTACATCAAGAAATAAGACTGCTAGAAGTGTGCTGACACCAAACAGCACCCTATTGCCAACACTCAACCATTCCAATCTCTTGTGTGAAAGTGGTACTTTACGTGCTGTTTCGTCTGTCTCCAGTCTTTTTGATTCTGCTTCTGTGGCTTCATTTTTTTGGGAAGAGGTATTCAGAAATAAAATTACTCTATAAGTATAAATTATATTATAAGTCATGCATCCCCCTGCCCCTCCCCACCCCAAATCAAATAAGATTTGAAAAATGAATTGAAGTGTCTTCCTACAAATATTCATTGTGTGGATCCTTAGGTATGCATGTTTGTATTACTTGAACATTTCATTAATGTACTGTATGGTTTCTATTATAATCTGTAGTTTTTGCTTGTAGAAAACTATCAGCTAATCCCAAAGCAGAATTTTTGTATTATTTAGAATATCCCCCTTGTTGCATCCGAAGGGTGTACTTGCATTTTAAGGTCGTCTTTCAAAAGGCGTACTTATGGTAGATGTGCGCGCAGCATCGAACATAGCCAAATGCAAGTACCCCCATTGAAAGCAACAAGGGCATTAAGTTACTTGCAAAATGTAACAAGCTTAAAAATATTTTTAATTTAATACTTTATATTTTCACTATAATCAAGTCTGTCATTGTATAAAGTACAGCTCTGGCCAAAAGTTCCCGAACGATTTGCATAGGCAACTCGCAACAACACTATGTTATCTTTATGAGAAAACGCAGCGGCCGCCGCTGCCCCGTTCGGGAACTTTTGGCCAGAGCTGTACATACTGTTCATAGGCCTATATTAAATACAGTATGTATTCATAAAAACATAGATTGATTATCTAAAATATAGTTTACTCTAGGCCAATTCTGTTGTGCTGCAAAAGCAAAACTGGCAGGTTGTAATTCTGTTTTACTCCCAGCTGAATTGTATGGGTGTGAAACATATGCATTGCAGAGTAAGCATTTGAGATTATTGTAGTGGGCAAAATAAAACATTTGGATAGCGTGAAGAATGGAAGTGTAAAATCAAGTTCTGACTGGCCATAAGAGTAGGTCAGTGATAGCAGATGAGCCCCCCCCCCCCCCCCCTCGTTTGGGCCTCCAAAAGGCATAACCAGGTTGTTACAGTCTAACAAAGTGTGACAGTTTTGAGGCCCCTAGGGGGTGTTACAACCCTTTCACATAGGAGGCCCCTTGAGTGCCAGTCCGACCCTGAGTGTGTTGAACAAATGTGGGATGGAAAAAAAATAGAATAATCAAAACAATGTATTAAGTTGTTCTCAAAAATGTGTTGCAGATTGAAGATGATGAATTGGGATTAGGCCATCAATTTATTTCTCTGGATACCAACTTCCCAATGTGGTGTGATAGATGTGGAGATCTCTTATGGGGGTTGCAGGAAGAGTATCTACGTTGTCAGAGTAAGTCTAGAACTCTGCAAATATGTGCAAATTTTAGGAGAATTAAAAAAACTGATAGTTATAAAGCTATTAAATTTTTCTTTCTCTGTATATACAAATTAGAAATGCAACTTTACTGGGTTGTGCAACATTTTGGTTAAGGTTACAATGTTATGACAAGGTTGCATAACATTTTATTGTTATTGTGAAGAAGCATAAAACACGTTCAAATCTGTATTATAGTATGCTAGTGTGCTTAGGCATACTAAAAGCACAATAGGAAAGAATGAAAGTAAAAAGACATCTCGTACAAGCTGTGAGGAAATTTGTGGTAGCCTAGCTACCATTGAGGGGACGGGGAAAAGTATGTTAATAATGTACATTCACCTGACAGCTATTAGGTAGCACTTGCTACCTTCATGTGCCAAGAATCCTAAATAATCTCTTATTTTTTTCTCTCTCCCTCTCTGTCATTGAAAATGTCACATTTAAAATACTGTCAGTTCCTTATAAATGATGTGATATACAGTGACATTGAGATCAGATCTTAAAACTTTATAGTTACCGAACTGTGCCAATTGATAGATCAAACTACCTATCCTTTAATTCTCATATTTTCATAATACTAAAATGCTGTCTCTTGAAACTTTTCAAAAGGTAATTTAAAAATGTAACGTATTAATTAGGGAAATCAACTTTGTCATACTGGATAAATAAAAAATTTTGATAAAACAAAAAAAGTTTGAAAGTTTGCGGAACATACTGTAGCTGACATTTTCCCTCTCTCTTGTAAACAGTGTTCTCCTCTCTTTCCCCAATTTGTCCAATCTATCTGTGTTTTTCCATAAAAAAATATTTTTATTTGTTAAGTTCTAATTAGTCAAAACATGTAAAAATTAAAAAGCAATTTCTGAATTATACACATCATGTGGCTCATGTACTGAAATTATTTTGATATCTGTGTGATAGGTAGATAATAGTTTACAAATTTAATGTTATGTTTGTGATATTAGTATGCGATTTTTTTATTGTGATTTTTATGTATCTATATCTATATTTTTTCCCCACTTCCAAGTATATGGTCACTAATCCACCAACCGTACTTGTCCATGAACCATGACTTTATGCTAGAGTTATGATTTTTTCAGAATTAAGTCACCTTAGCATAGGTACTTCAAAGCGCGTGTTGAAAAAAATCGGAAAAAATTTTCGCGGGAAATACGGCGCCTTCTAATTTTCCAACTTAGCCAAAGGTAGGGTTGCTTTTTGTCACATATCTTTTTTTCCAATACAGATATATAAAAAATGAAAAATGGGGTTGATTAAGAATTAAAAATCGTATAAATGACCTGTGTAACGCAATGACCTTGACCTTTATTTTAGGTGATTTTTTTCAAAAAGTAATACAAAAATACAAAAAAAAATATACGCTCGGTCCTTCTTATGACAAATTAATATAGCAGTAATATGCGCACACATTTCACCTACAAAATGGTGTAAAACAAGTTCTGGAGTTATGGATACAATTAAAGTTCCAACTAAAAATGTAGAGTAACCTCAGCGCGCAGCCATACTTATTAACACTGTTATAAAGCGCTCTCACTTGACACAAAGTGCGTAAGTTTACGCTAGGTTACGAAATATAAAATTTAAATATATTTAAAACAAGTAAAGATACTAAATTATAGCAAATATTTAATGAGAAATTATATTTCATAACAAAAAACAAATTTAATTATAAGGGATCAGATTTTTTTAATTTCAGATCATCGATTTTTTTCCTATATAAAAAAAAATATATAAATGAAAAAAGAGGATTACTAAAAATTGGATAAATATGAACTTCCAGCCTTTTTTGATGAAAAACTGAAATTTTAATAAGAAAATTCAATTATTATTTTTCGCGAGATATAAATATTTCGAGTGTTTTTCTTTTATTACAGCAAGTCAAATTTCTGACGTTTTATATTTTTGTTTCATACTTTGATATTATAGTTACTTTGTCCCTAAACAATAAAATCTATTTGTCGTATTTTTTATTTATTAATAATATATTCTTTTTTAAAGAAAAATCATAAACAATCGGCCTAGAAAGCTGATGTTACGTATTACGTCGCGATTAGCTGAAGTGAAACTAATAAAATTTTAAAAATGTAATTTTCCTTTGAGATAATGACTAATAAAGGAACAACTGTTTTAAGGCTGTCTTTAAGCGATTACACTCACATCCGCTTCCGTTTCGAAGTACTGCTCATGCGTAGTAAGCAGAAACGGAAGCGGATGTGAATGAAATCGCTTAAAGTCGGCCTTAAAACAGTTGTTCCTTTATTAGTCAATAAGGATATTTGTGCTAAATAATCATTACTTTAATCAATTACTATTAATTATATTGATGAGAAAGACTGAAAAGTTTTGGGGGTAATTTTATTGCATTACTATCCCGAATTGACAGATATTCGAATTTCTAATTTTCTAACAAAGTTAAGGTTGGTAACTTTTTCTGATGCACACAAACATAAGTTGTCACCCATGACATCATTTTTCAATTGTTAAAAATTTTATATACAAAAACTTTTGATCAATTAAAAAATTATAAATTCGTCTATCAGTCGAATGAAGACAATATTCTCTTAAAAATATGAAATAAAATTGCCCACAACAATTTTAATTGACTTTTTCGTTAATATTTTACGAATTAAAAAACAAAATATACAACTCGCAAAAAAATTATCTTTGAATGTCCTGCATTCAAATTTCAGGTTTTCATAAAAAAAACTGAAACTTTCTATTTATTATTTTTTAGTGATCACTAAATTGATCACTAAGTAATCACTGATTATTTATATTTTTCTTTTTAGGAAAAAAAAATCGATGATCTGAAATTAAGAAAGTCTGATCCCTTATAATTAAATTTGTTTTTTGTTATGAAATATAATTTCTCATTAAATATTTGCTATAATTTAGTATCTTTACTTGTTTTAAATATATTTAAATTTTATATTTCGTAACCTAGCGTAAACTTACGCACTTTGTGTCAAGTGAGAGCGCTTTATAACAGTGTTAAGTATGGCTGCGCGCTGAGGTTACTCTACATTTTTAGTTGGAACTTTAATTGTATCCATAACTCCAGAACTTGTTTTACACCATTTTGTAGGTGAAATGTGTGCGCATATTACTGCTATATTAATTTGTCATAAGAAGGACCGAGCGTATATTTTTTTTTGTATTTTTGTATTACTTTTTGAAAAAAATCACCTAAAATAAAGGTCAAGGTCATTGCGTTACACAGGTCATTTATACGATTTTTAATTCTTAATCAACCCCATTTTTCATTTTTTATATATCTGTATTGGAAAAAAAGATATGTGACAAAAAGCAACCCTACCTTTGGCTAAGTTGGAAAATTAGAAGGCGCCGTATTTCCCGCGAAAATTTTTTCCGATTTTTTTCAACACGCGCTTTGAAGTACCTATGCTAAGGTGACTTAATTCTGAAAAAATCATAACTCTAGCAAGTCTAGCAAAAAGTCATGGTTCATGGACAAGTACGGTTGGTGGATTAGTGACCATATTTGCATTGAATAGTGACTTATTTGATGTGCTTAGAAAGTAAAAAAAAAAAAAAAGAAAGAAAAAAAAAAAAAGCAGCTATATTGCACTGGATTGATTGTTGTATTTTTGCACTTAATTTTTGCCATGTGTGGTTCAATATGTTCTGTATGGAAAAGTTAGTAAATTCAGTAAGTAATTTGCACTGTGCAGCTTTTGCGACACCACTTTACAACTGTTCTTGTGCTAGATGTTATTATTTAATAAGTACCTTGCATGAGAATTGTTGGTCAAGTGATAAGCATACATATCATTGAGAGCAGTAGCTGTAATAGAGAACTGTTTTTCTGCTCTCTCCAATGGCTGAAAATATTATTACAGCAGCCCTTTTTTTTTATCTTGCTTCACTCCAATTCTCATACAAAGTCTATGTAATACAATGTAATAAGACTTCACTTACATCAATGTAGTACTTCTACACACACACACACACACACACACACACACACACACACACACACACACACACACACACACACACACACACACACACACGCACACACACACACACACACACACACACACACACACACACACACACACACACACACACAGACATACTTACCAGTGATGTAAAAATTACACGTTGCTTTACCTGTTGGTAATATAATGCAATATATGACTATCGTGTTACGGCTATGACAACAAATAATTAAATAATTACTCATTCAAGGTCATATCATATTTATATTAAGTATTTTGCTAATTTCCTTGCAAAAAAAAAAGAAGGTGGAGTTTAAAATAAACAGTTTTATTTCATGTTTATAAATAAAGCAGAGATAGGAGCCGAAACTGGTTTTGGTTCTTGAAACAGCCAAGAACTGCTTTCAAAAACCATACCAGAGAAACACTTTTCTAACTACCAGGTTTTAAGAAATATTACTCTATTTTGCAAAACTTGCAACAAAGGGCAGAAGTTACACATTCTATTAAATATTGAGTAATGTGCATGATGGGGGGGGGGGGGGGGAGGCCACAGGGGGAGTTAGTGTTTTGCATGGTTCTCATAATGGGGGTAAAGTATCAGGGTAGTAATTTTTTTTAATCAATATGCACAACAAAAAAAAAATAAATAAAAGTCACTGTGAACTGTGAGGTGTGGGGTGCTGCATGAATCTCACATTCATTCATTCATGTATCAGTTTTGAAAGGGATTTTTTTTTAGTAACATGCATGATATGGGAAGAAAAAATTGAGCTGCAGTATTTTAAACCAATTCAGTTACTGACGAATGCTTGTTGTAGAACCTCATTATAACATGAAGGTTACAGAGATGTAAGATACTTCACATCACTGACACACACACACACACACACACACACACACACACACACACACACACACACACACACACACACACACACACACACACACACACACAATACAAAAACATGTTATTTATTTTTATAGTTTTAAAATGATGTAAATTTATTGTTATTTACTACAACATAGTTCAAGCATGCAATGTATTTTAAAAATACCAAAAATACAATTGCAGCCCTCATTAATAAGTCTTCATTATTTTTGTCATATATTATTTATTTATTTTACGAATCGTAAGAAATGTAACCTATATATAACGTTCCTGTATTACTAATGAGAGCGGCTAATAAAGATCTTAGAAATTAGAATTTGTATTTTATTGTTACTGTCAAAGGGTAAATTATTTTATTTAATCATTAAAATGCATTTATATTATATGTGTGTGTGTATATATATATATATATATATATATATATATATATATATATATATATATATATATATATATATATATAATGCATTTCAAACAAGAATAATTGAAGTAAAATGTATAATTAACTCACCTGCAATTTTTATTTATTTTTCATTAATCCAATAATAATAACAATAAAATGCTTTATAGTTACAATTATTATTATTTATTACTTTTATCAAGTTTGTAAAGTAAATAAATATTTTTTTGGTAAGTAAATGAATGAATGAAAATTTTTGAAAATAGAAAGGCTGGCAAATTGAAAGTGTATTTTATTAGGTGTTTTTCAGATTGTATGTTATTAGATATAGGCCTACTGAATAAACTATTTTTAGAAAGAGAGGCTTATAATTATTCTATATAAATGGAATATTAAGTATCTAAAATATTTGCATGTTGTTGTCTTAATGTTTTCTAGTTGGAATCCGTAATGTACAAAGTGATTAAAAAATTGTAAGCAAGTAAAATAATTTTGTGTGATTTGAGACTGCATGATTATAAATGTATATTATCCTACAGTTTATCCTATGAGACTTTTGCTTGCTTAATTTGCATGCTGACTGTTGAAAAAGATCTTTCCTTCCATTTGTTTACATAGAAATTATAATATGAAGTATTAAGAATCACTGCATATTTTTTGGTCAATACCTACCTTACCTGCAATTATCTGATTTCCTTGCATGATAAGTAACATGAAATGTGTTGATTTTTTTATTATTATTATTATTATTATTATTATTTGCCCTACTAATCACACTAATATCATTTGGTAGCCCTAAAGACATTAAAAGGTGGTGCTTCAGCTGCAAAGAATGTTCTTATGAATTATACAGAACGTCCTTGCTAGAATTAAAATTCACCACATCTACTCCATAGTTATGCAAGTCTATACCATAATATTATAACAACTAACATAAGAGCTAGTACAAAATCTCTCTCTCTCTCTCTCTCTCTCTCTCTCTCTCTCTCTCTCTCTCTCTAGCTCTCTTTTAAAATACAAATCTTGAGTTTATTCTGCAATGTTTGGTAACATGTCACTCCATTGCACTTAATAAAACTGTAAATACCATGAATTGTAAAGAAAACAAAAAAAAATCTGACAAGTGATATTAATTATAAATAGCACAATTTAGTTTTACTCTGTATACCAATGAGTTTGTTGCATAAAACCATAATAGCATTGATTTCATAAAATTATTATGTAGGCTACTTATAATTTCATAAAATTCACCTCAACAAAATATTATTTTTATAATGTTCTATCTGGAATGTCTTTCAATTAATAATTTTGATAAATTTTATATAAGTATTACTAGTTTAGTAAAACACTTTGGCAAATCAATTTTATTACTCTAGTTTGAAGCTCTTCACTTGTTGATTCTTCCCCGTCTCCCTCTTCTTATCATAGTAAGGCACACACCCATACTCCATCTTGGAGTTTAGTGCCTTAAAAGGTATATATCCAATAAGTGATATTATTATTTTTAATGTCATGTGCTAGCAAGATTTTCCTGTTAAAACTACGGACTCTGTTCACTATGGTAAGGCCTTTGCTGGTCTTCTGTATCCTTTTTATTATTATTATTATATAGTAATGATTTAGAATTTTTTTAAATAAAATCAAGCTACTAAACCTTTATTATTGATGTATGTGCCTAATTTTTATTTATTTATTTATTATTATAATTTTGTGTGGATTGGATTGCGAGAATTATAGTTAAAAGGATAGCACATGCCAATAAAAATATTGAGAATCGATAGGGGGAATTCAACCCAAGCCAGATGAAACCAGCAAGACACTAAACTTTCTTCAATAAATATATTCTTTTGGGTCTTTCATAATACTACTTTGCAGTCTGGTTGAATAATTTTTCATTTTGTGATTATTATAGACCGTGTTTGGGGAATTTAAGTTGCGCCATTTACCGGGCTATAATATATAAAAAAATAAATCGTATTGTTTCTAACTTTTGCTCTTTCTATAAGGTCAAATATGCCAACAGGATTGACAACTTAATTTCACATAATTTGCATTTGACAGAAATTGTTAATAGCCGTGAACGTTGATGTTTTTTTTTTTTGTTTTTTTTTTTTTTCTTCTGCAATATATCAGTTCATAATTTGTTAAACAATTAATGATCATAATTCCACGCTCGCTTCGTCATGTGTCCTTAAAGTCCTTAGCGTTTCTAAATGCAAATAAAATCATTAAGAACTATCACAGGGTTAAATTTTCGTACATCAAATTAATTAAAGCCCCAGATCAACATTGAAAAAGAAGAAGAAAAAGCCAACATAAAAATATCGGTTCTGCGTCACAAGAAAAAAAAAAAAAAAAAAAACTAGACATGTATTCCGTGTATCCCCCCCCCCCCCCCCCCTCCATAATTACGAGGTCTCAAGTTAATTGAAAAGTTATCCTTTATTTTCAAATTTCTTCAAAGTATCTCAACATGGGCACCGTTGGTAGCACGACAAACTTGCAAGAGCACCTCGAGCTCTCGCCGCGTAGTCATGGACTAATTTGTAGTAAAATACTTCAGCTCCATCACGTTGCGCACCGGTTTTTTAAAAACCTTGTTCTTTACACAGCTTGAAAAGATGTTAACCAAAGAGCGTCAAGTCAAGGCAAATCTAATGATTAAAGACCTAGAACACCTGCTCTAACAAAAAAACTTGGCTATAATATCCTAAAACACCTAAATATCAACGTTAATTTGGCCTGAGTCATTGATTTCTAATTTATTTTCCATTTACAAAATGACAGCTGCGGGTTTGTGACGTCACAGCTCACTAGTCCGGCCACGCGCGCGGAAACAGGCGAGCTGTGACGTCACAAACCCGCAGGTGTAATTTTGTGAATGGAAAATAAATTAGAAATCAATGATTTCGGCCAATAATTCAACGTTGATATTTAGGTATGTTAGGATATTAGACATGCTTTTTGTTCAAGGTGTTCTACGCCTTTAGTGAAAACATAAGCCTTTAAGCTTTATAAAAAAGTGCAATGAGTTATGGTCAGGGCCAGGTTTTCTTAACCGTTTTTGGATTTGCCGCGACTCGCCAAATTTGGGCTTCTAGGTCTCCTAGAGAGCTCGAGGTGCTTTTGGACGATTTCCGTACTACCAACGGGTGTCCATATGTGAAGAAACGAAGAAACCTTCAGGAAATGTGAAAATAAAAGTTAGCTTTTCAATAAGCTTAGGACCAAGTGCATTTACAAAACAAAACGGAAAAAAAAAAAAAAAAAAAAATGCTGAAAGGCATTTTGGAAGAAGAAAAAAAAATACACTTTCTTTTTCATTTGTGTCTTGTGATGTGACAAAACCACTTTGACCGATATTTTTGGTGATGTGATGACATTTTTAAATGTGTTAAAAGGGGCTTTAAAAGACTTTATGGACACCCTGTATATTGTATTTTATATAACACGTTTACCTTTTTAAAAAAAAAAAAGATTTATTGGTAGTAGTGCCCTATATGTGGCACTTAATTATTAAATAATACACATTAACATGCTACTGCCCTGCGTCACTAGTAACAAAACACCTGAGAGTTCAAGTGCAGGGTGTCGCGCACAGGTTACTATTATATTAAACTCTTGAAGTTGTCACAAAAGTGGCTCTCGCTATTTAAGTGGCTTTAAGTCCCGATTTTCGTACTCATAAATCGTGATAAGCTATTTGGTCCAGCACATAACTTAATACGACCTATTATTAGCTCTATATTCATTATAATAGTATATAATATAGTGTTTTTTTCTTCAATTTTTATATATAATATAATATATTTTTCTATGTTTGTACGTGTTTTTGTATTTGATAACGTGTGTTTGCCGTGCTACGAAAGGGTTGCGCGCGCGCGAAACGCGAACAAGCGGGAGTAGAGGGTAAAATAAAAGTGGTTTCCCCTCCGGAATGAGAGTGGCAGGTGAATATGTAGTGGAATCAGAAGCACGTTGCCTCTCGTAACGCATGGTGGTCGTTTGGTGCGAGTGTGCAGACTCAAAAGAAGTCAGTGTCAGAAAGTTTTTTTTTTTTTTTTTTTTTTTTTAACTCGTAATTTGTATTGGTGCTCAGAATAGAAGTCAGCGGCAAAAGTTTTTTTTTTTATATACAGTATATCTCGTTTTCACCCACCAGCTCTCGTCCGTTTACGTCTAGTCTCCCAACGCGTTGCTTACAAAGCTGCTTTCACTTCGTGTGGCTTTTATCGCAATTAAATATAAACAAGTAATAATACGTGTTCAAAAGTTTCAAAGTTCATGTGGAAAAGTAATTGGGAATGGGGTTGGCAGAAAGTGCCCCTGCCACCCCGGTAACAACTCCAACTGGGGAAGGTCGAGGTACTATTGGATTAGTTAAAAGACATTTCAGTAGAGGAGGTGGTGCAGAACTAACGCGTTCTCCATCAGCACCAGCGCACGTGTCTCTCTCAGGTTTAGCGATAAAACCTGGCACAACCCATGCATCTAATAAAAAGCAAACAGACTTGGCAGACGTGCCAGAGATATCGTCGGATATTAGACAAAATAGTGGACGAGTTACAGCACTAGCTGACGGCTCGTGGGCCTTTTTTAAAGGCAGGAAAGAATCCATAGATACTCCTACTGAACCAGGTAAAAAAAGAAAAAAATATCATTATATTAAATTCATTATTCAATCATTTTTAATACACGCCTCTACACAATGTTTATTAGGTATACGTATAAAATATAAAGCTATTAATAATCTCTACTTCTTATATATAAAATACAACACTTTTTTTTTCTGGCTTTATATTTATTTATTTGCTATTTATTAAATTAAACTTAAAAACTGTAATCGGAGCCCGCGTTCAATTGTATAGCCAACAATTTTTTTTAAAGTCACTATATTGATAAAAGTTAGTGAAAGTAAGATGAATAATGTGACGTCACACATTGCAATTAAGTAAAAAAAAAAAAAAAAAAGTAATAAAGGATAAAATACATTGAAATAACTAAAGAAATGGTGTTCGTCTTAATTGGAAGTTAGGTTGAATTTATTTTTGCATTGTTTGAAGCGTGGCATTGAAACACTTTTTTTCTTCTTCTTTTTCTTCCCTGCGACAGAAGTCGAGTCTAATATCTGTGTATCGGAAGGTGAATGACGAATAAAAAGAAATGTGATACGACTTCTTCGTGTTTTGCAAGTGATATGGAGGTGGGATCAGGGTGGGATTTTGTTATCGGATTACCAACATAACCTTGTATTAATAATAATAATAATAATAATAATAAAGCATGTTGTTGGGTAACTTCTCGTGCCCCGTGATTTTTTTCTTTCCACTGTTTTTTTATCTATTATTAAATTAGCTTCAAGTTGTATTGCTATCATTTTGCTCTGAATAAAAATATGTGACACTTCGATTTAATTTATATTTATATACCCTGATCCTGAATAGGGTGATTGACTATTATGTGTTTGTGAATGTGTGTACAAACATACATACTACACATACATGCACATCACTTAATTAGAGACGATGATTTCTAGGAAGGATGGGGGGTATTTATTATTGTTGTTTTTATTATTTATCACTATTGGTAAAATTATTAATATAAAACATTATTTATTTATGTATCTATCAGAAAGGCATTATTTAGCATTTTACATAATTTCTACTCTGCTCAGGGGCGGATACAGGAATTATTTTCGGAGGGGGCTGAAGACAGATAGTGAAGCTACTTCACCCCGGGGGGGGGGGGGGGGGGGATAAATAGCGCCGCAGGCGAAAATTTTTTCGGGCCACGCCCCTTTTTGAAAAAAACGCAAAATTAGTATACTTGGCAAAACTTACTATGGAAATTCTGAAAAGCAAATTTTGAATTTTTTTAACCAAAATGTTAAATTTTTAAATAAAAATTAGGACTTAACTGCTCGATAAAATATCTGTAGTAGAGGACAGGGTTACATATTTTTTTATTTATTAAAGTAATTAATTTTAGTTACTTTCTTGAAATGATTACACTCAACAAATGAATTTTTTTACACTAAAATAAAAAAAAAAAACTAAAAAAATATTACATGTGGGGTATTATAATAAAAAAGAAACAAATTATATTCTATATATTATAAATTCGTCAAAAATTTATGTATTAAAAAAAATTATATACCTATAAGCTTATCTCTCGGGAAGGCAGCGAAAATTTTAAATTTGAAGAATGGTTATGATATGATATGATGTATTTCAGTGTTGCAACATATTTTATTATGTTAGACATAGTTATTATATAACTCGAGTTAATTCCTCTCAAAAAGTAAGCATTTTTTTTATAGTATAAAAATTTGAGTGCAATTTATTTTGTCAAAATCTTAAAGTCGATTTACATTATTTTTTTAACCTGAGATTCAAAACATTTAAATATAATGCCTACGTAAAATAAAAAAAAAAATATATTATTTTTGTTTCAAAGTAAACTTTTTCATTTGCTTTGATACGTAGTGTAAAAATTATTAAAAACAAAAGTCAAATTTTTTCCGGCCGCTTTCTCGATTTTCGATAGTAAACTGTTATGAATAAAAAAGTCACGATGAAATTAAACATTGTAGGTACAATAGAATTATTTAACAAAATATGAACTTATAAGGGAGGGGTAAGACTCTTTGGTACGAAATTTGAGTGGTATTTTTGATAGTATAAAATAGCAGTTCCGCAATAGTACATAAATTGAACCATATAAGAGTTTATGGAGTCTTGGCCAAAAATTACCCATCGTTTTTGCTAGGTCTTCAAAAAAAATATATTGACTGTTTTTCAGTGATCAATGATCATATTATTCATATGATATGTACTTACAGTATATATGTATATAGTTTAAAAAATAAATGCGCATGATCACTGCACTCGTACGAAAATTTAATAAAAAGTTATGATTTCTGGATTAATGATATAGAAGATAATCTCGGACTATGGAAAAGAAAATTTTTAAATTTAGACTTAAAAATGAAGCAATCTGAATTAAAATATATATATATATGTTTCTTAAAATTAGTTTAATTTTTTTTCTTTATTTTTTAACTTTTTTTAGTGCGTATAAAATTTATATCTCGGCACAAATTTCGGGGGGGGCTTCAGCCCCCTTAGCCCCCCCCCTGGATCCGCCCCTGACTCTGCTTGATTACATGGTTCCATAGACATCTAGAAAGCGATCAGAAATAATTCATAGTTCAATGACAATTAGATCGTTAATTAATTCTTTTGTTCACACTCATTAAAGGTTATAATATATACATGCAAACATTGCAAATTTCTAATTAGATTTAAAAAATGCAAGTTAAAGGGAAACGAGCGTAATTCATTCTTAAATGAAAACATTTAAATATGTAGTTTAATTTTATCTAAAGCTTATTGATTATATTACAAGCTGGATCGGACGTGCAAAACAAAAATGTTTTCAATTGTAAATTATTTTTAATACACTTAATATATATATACCTATAAATATAAATAAATACTATAGAAATATAACACAATAATATACGTATACATTATGCATATAATACGAAACCGAAAGTTGAAAATTGTCCTCGAATGTTCACAAGCTTATGTAATTATTAATTTGTTAAATCTTTTGCAGTTTTAGGCATTTCTGCGTCCTTGAATATAACATGCGCGCGCTGTGAATCAAATACTAAATGGTTTATTTTAGAGAATCGTTATATGTCTAAATATAAAAAGTATTTGCATACAATTAAAATTATTATTTGCAATCTCTTTTATTTTAATGAATATGCTGTTGCGAAGAGTTCAGAGTTCATTATAATTTATTAATGTAAGCTATTACGTATCGTAACAGATGGTTATCTTAAGTCTTGATTTTTATACACCTTATATAAGGCGTATTGATTTTGAGACACAGCCATTTATATTATTTCATATTACTCTTGAATACAAGCATTATAATATAATACTTTACCATTTATTTATAAATATAAATAAAAAAAAATGTTAAAAAAAAAAAAAAAAAAAAAAAAAAACGAAGAAAAGCAAAACAAATAAATCGCAGCATATTTTAAATTACATAATGCATGTAATATTCTGTAATATAAAATTAATTGATATAAATTGTAGTATCTCATCATTAAAAAATAAATGCTATACTGAATTTCAAATCAAAAAACAAAATATATGCAATATGGTCAAAAATTGCAATATGAAACAATAATAAAAATTAAGTAAAACGCAATTATAGCTTGATTATGAATATAAATTATGTTTATAATTATGAATATAAATTGTTATATAGCAATAAATTGTTGATTTTTTACTTCTGTTTGGCTTGCATTGCTTGCACGGCAATCTCTCACCTGTCAAGCACTCCCGAGAGCGCGCAAATGTGTTTCCGAATGGGATTTTGCGATTGCTGCGTGGGGTTTAGAATCTCGCGACCCGTAGTCAGTACTAATTTTGTTATGTTTACTCCACTTTCATGCAGGAAGATTACAATTACAACAATTCAACCAACTTTTTTTTTCTGAATTGTAGAATGATATTACCTTTTTGAACATGAGTTTTCTTATTGATGGAAATGAAACCCCACCTTTTGTAAAATGCACAGGTAATTTCAATTCATTTTATTTACACAATAATTGAATAACAGTTACACGTTTTTTTAATTAATAATTTTATTTCTTATTAATTATCTATTTTTCTCTCTGTCTCTCTGTCTGTCTGTCTCTCTCTCTTTCTTTCTTTCTTTCTTTCTTTCTTTCTTTCTTTCTTTCTTTCTTTCTTTCTTTCTTTCTTTCTTTCTTTCTTTCTTTCTTTCTTTCTTTCTTTCTTTCTTTCTTTCTTTCTTTCTTTCTTTCTTTCTTTCTTTCTTTCTTTCTTTCTTTCTTTCTTTCTTTTCTTTCTTTCTTTCTTTCTTTCTTTCTTTCTTTCTTTCTTTCTTTCTTTCTTTCTTTCTTTCTTTCTTTCTTTCTTTCTTTCTTTCTTTCTTTCTTTCTTTCTTTCTTTCTTTCTTTCTTTCTTTCTTTCTTTCTTTCTTTCTTTCTTTCTTTCTTTCTTTCTTTCTTTCTTTCTTTCTTTCTTTCTTTCTTTCTTTCTTTCTTTCTTTCTTTCTTTCTTTCTTTCTTTCTTTCTTTCTTTCTTTCTTTCTTTCTTTCTTTCTTTCTTTCTTTCTTTCTTTCTTTCTTTCTTTCTCTCTTTCTCTCTCTCTCTCTCTCTCTATATATATATATATATATATATATATATATATATATATATATATTATAGAGAGAGAGAGAGAGAGAGAGAGAGAGAGAGAGAGAGAGAGAGTGAAAAGAAAAATGAGAGAAAGAAATATTAAATAAGTTAATGATAAGATGACAAGATATATGATATGATAAGATGCGTCTTACAGACGCAAGACACAACGATAAAAAAAATTTTCGTACATAATTGCATATACTGTACACATAATGCGCATTCATGTGGACACTTATCATCTTATCATTAACTTATTTAATATTTCTTTCTCTCATTTTTCTTTTCACTCTCTCTCTCTCTCTCTCTCTCTCTCTCTCTCTCTCTCTCTCTATATATATATATATGAGAGACTTTGAACTTCGAGCGAGGATTCATATGAAACAAATAAATTTTGTCTTACCTTTAAGACGTGGACTATAACTCTCGCTGATTTAATAATTAACACATATGTTAAATAGTTCACAACACACTATACACATTAAAAGTTCAAGTTCATAAAATTAAAATGTCAATATAGCTATATGTTAATAAAATACTCTTGTGTATTTTATTAACATATAGCTATATTGACATTTTAATTTTATGAACTTGAACTTTTAATGTGTATAGTGTGTTGTGAACTATTTAACATATGTGTTAATTATTAAATCAGCGAGAGTTAAAGTCCACGTCTTAAAGGTAAGACAAAATTTATTTGTTTCATATATATATATATATATATATATATATATATATATATATATATATATATATATATATATATATACATATATATATATATGCGTCTGTAAAGTTTGTTTGTTTGTTTGTATTATTAATTGATATTTCAATTTAGTATAAAAAGCATGGCGATTAAAATTTGTAAAATGTGTTACAAGAATTATATACAAATTTCTATAAATTGAATTAATTTTTATTTCATTTATGTACGCAGTATATGCTTTTGAATACCGCACAGTTACGACAGTTACATTGAAAACGCTCTTATATGTTAGGAAGAAGGAAAAAAAAAGTATTTCTTTTAGAAAGATATAAAGAAAATTCTTTTTGTGCTAACTCTGTAATGCAATAAAATATTCAAATGTGCTAACGTTTGCAAGATTCCGTATACTTTATTTGCATGTTATGAATATTAAATACTCATCAGAAGAACTTTATAAAAATTTGAGTATGAAAAAAATATAATAATTTCTGGTACTCTTAATATAGGATAAATTATCAGGGAAATACAATTAAAAGATAACAAGTTAATATATTATACTGTAATATATATATTAAATATTATTATTATAATATATATATATATATATATATATATATATATATATATATATATATATATATATATATTATATATAACATATAACATATAACACATAATATCCCCATATTATTTACTCGAACTTGAGTCTCAACCTCAACTTCAAAGAAGTATTATACCGCGGTAATGTAATACTTACCTTAAATTTGAAGACGTTTGCAGAATAGACATTGGACATGTGTTCAATACCCATAATACATTATTGAACACACAAGTAAAAGAGCAAATAGCACGCATAGAGCGCTGAGTTTGATCTTATTATTACCGCAGTATATAAATATGCATGGAGCTCAATTTACTGATTTGCCAGTAGCACACTTTTCTTTGAAAGTCAAAATAAATACACAAAATTTGCATTTCATAAACACGTGTACGTTTTTTCTTAAATCACGTCTGTTTTTAAAATAGTATTTATATACTGAGCATGTAGGGATATGTGTAATTTTCTTCATCGCGATCAGAAACAAGCGAGAAACTAAAGTACACAGAAACTTTTTTTGTATACAAGAGTATTATAGGCATTGCATTAAACAGTCTTGCCCTACTACTGGTAAAATAAATAGCATAGTCGCTGATTTTTCAACATTTTGTGCACATATAGGCGTAGAACACCTTGAAAAAAAAAAATCTTATCTAATATCCTATCCTAACATACCTAAATACCAACGTTGATTTGGGCGGAGTCATTGATTTATAATTTCTTTTATTTTCGCAAAATGGCAGATGCGGTTTTATGACGTCACAGTTCACTAGTCCACGCGCGCGAAAGCAAACGCGAATAGAAAATAAATTATAGACCATGATAATGACTCCGGCAAAATCAACGTTGATATTTAGGTATGCTATAGGATATTAGACAAGTTTTTTGTTGAAGGTGTTCTACGCCTTTAAGTATTCATAAAGTGTACTTTACTTATGTTTATGTATTCGCCTACAACGTATTTTAAAAATAATATAATACAATTTAAATTTTAAAATAAATATTGTTTATCACACACAAGGTTATCTTTATATTGAATTTCACATGGCTAAACTGAAAATTGGGGCAGCAGGGACGGAGAAAGCAAACACTTTTGATGGCGGCGCGATTGGAAAAATTTGCTGGTTTAAAAACTATACAAATTATCAAAAAAGCAACTATGTATAAATTTTAACAAATAAATTTAACATTCTAAGGTTTTGGTATATTATTTGTTGAACCAGCGGTAAGGGAGATACAGTCCTCCATGAGGCCTAAAGTAATAATAACAATCACTCAAACAGTTTTTACTGTTTTTAGTGCTCGAACTTGACAACCTTAAGTTTTTCTTTAATTTCATATCAAAATAAGAAGGAAAATAAGAAGAAGAATAAGCAAATGAAAACTAAAATTATTTTTCAAATCTTCAAATTAATATGGAACATTATATTAAAAATTGAATTTTGTTACAAAAAAATTTAAACTCCATAATATTTCGAAACAGAAAAATAAATAAAATAAATACTAATAATAATTAACAAATTAATTTTCAAAAACCCAAAACAACCCAAACAAATTTTCTAAAACCTGGAACCAGGTCAACCAGGACCTAATAATATCCATTATAAATTATAATATTATTGATATATTTTTGAGTACATTAATTTTAAATTGTTTTGATATAATTGTGTTATGATATATAATATGCAGCCTTTGTGCGTGTAATGATTTTGGATTTGATTTTCTCTACTTTATAATATATACGTTGAAGATCGGCTTACAATTAAAAACTTTCTGTTTGTACGTAGAAGAAATTGAATATTTTGAAATTTATAACAATTCAGCAATACTACGTTATGCACTGCATATGCTGCGAATTTAAGTTTAATTATTTATTTTAAAGATTAATATATACAGCATTCATATAGGTACCTATTATGCCACAGGTATTATGTTGTTTGCATTAATAAACGAGTTTAACAAAATTGGTCAGCTAATAATGATATTAGCATATAATATTACATAATATTTTGCATAATATACTCTTTTACAAATAATCACTTGGCATATATAATTGTGTAAGTTGATATTCAGTATAAAGCAGCACTGAAGCGAATGTAACAGGGAAAGCGCTTTTTATGCATTAGGCTATCTATCTGTTCTGTATTACATTATACCTTATGCAAATGGAGAGGGTTAGCATTATAACAAAATGCTCTAAATATATTATTTCAGAATGACGTAAAAATAAAAAACTTAAAAAGAACTCTGTATATTTAAATAATTATAATATTGAAGACTGTATAATGTAAATATAATGTAGCCCCCCCACTCTCTCTCTCTCTCTCTCTCTCTCTCTCTCAAATTTATTTATAAAATATCATTCATATAATTTACAACTTTACTATGTGATGTATAAAGATTTTTTACTTTTTTCAATACCACACAGACTTTATGTTATATGGACATGAAATCAGGAATTAAATCTGGATGAAATCAAAATGGATTGCACTGCGTGTTGATGCAAACTTATACGGTACAATAAATTTATTCACACGATATTATGCACTATATTCCTTGTTATTATTTTTATTTTCTGATGATGCTATGTCGAGATGAGCTGAAATGTTCAAGTTTATTTGAGGCACTGGCAGTAAGCAAAAGACGTTAGTGGTGGGCTGTACAGACCAACACGTTGACGACGACCTATTTCTAGAGAAGACGAGAATTGTGCGGTACGTTAGTCTTACGTATACTTTTTCTTAGTATAGTTATAAGAAATATGCAAGACGCAACAGTAGATAATAGGTGTTCAATATGAAAGCTTAAAAGCTTATTCACGCAATTAACAACTAACTGTAATTAAAAAAAAAAAAAAAAAAAAAAAAAAAGAAGAAGAAGAAGAAAAATGTAATATGGCAAAAGAGGGTCAATTTTTGTGACATCAAACATAGATATGTACCGTTCCTCAGTGGTCCTGCGACCATCAAAACCAAGCACCTGTGTTTATCTGGCTTATTGCCCTCATGATCAATGTTACCGAGTTGCTTGTATTGTCGAAGGTAAGTGTCAAGTAAATTTGCTTGACAATATAATATGACGACTTTATATAATGTTCTTGCAAATATAAAATTTAGTATTAAAAAAAAAAAAGTTCTTATATATATATATATATATATATATATATATATATATATATATATATATATATATATATATATATATATATATATATATATATATATATAATCCGTATTATCGTAACTAAAAATAAGCACGCGTGTCAGATGGCAATTATAGTAGTTTATAAATCTAAAACCATTCGTGTAAACATCTTAGCTCTGACTTATTTTTGAATGGACTCGCAATAAAAACAATTTTTAAATGAAACTTATACTCAATTGTTTATGCATTTATTCATTCATATCTGCTTTAAAATATTGCAATGGACATTTTTATATATAATTATTATATTACTCCAATGACTAAATTAGATGTAAATTGCCATTTTACTTTAATTTTGCCATTTACAATTATAATTATATTTTATAACTATAAATATATAATAATATAAATGCGTTTAATGCATTTATAATTATGTAGTCATGTTATCGTATTAGTAGTAGCACTTAAAGTTTTATTTAGATATCAAAGTTTTTCATTTATCTTAATGTAATAATATCGTATGGTATTGTTATAATATAAAAACGTAATTTATAAGTTACACTTAAAATAATCATTTCATTTTAACATTGTAGTCACCTAGTTTACTAATTAAAAGAAGTCACGAGATAAATATACCATTTTTATCCTACATCATGTTCATTTGCTCCAGCTCAAATTCAGAGGTATAAAATAATCTAAGTTTTTTAGTTTGGCGCAAAGATTTGAGGGTTAAAATATTCGATGTTGATCATACTGTGCAATACAGTAAATGAGAAACATTTTGAGAAGGCAGAATTGGAGGCTTGGAGACTTTACATAAACCTTAATTACAATGGTGCTTTCATTGTAATATTGGTCCGATTCCAGTCCATTCTGGCTTTAAAAGAGTTTAATTGTGAGGCGCACATTGTAGACAGCAGTAATATAAGACGAGACAGGTCAAGAGTCATGCCGCAGATCTTACGGCAGTCTTTGTTCTCAGTGAGAAATAATGAGATTGCGTTTTAAAAAAATGATGCGGAATATTTCAAAACAATATGGCATACAGGTAAAAATTATACATTTAAGGATTCATTCAAAAATATGAACAAAGTTATTAATTTTTAAAGTGTTCATTTAATTAGAATTTTGTTTCTGTACGTACTGTACGTCATACATCATTTTGCCTGTTTTGGGTTCAAATTATTGCAAAATTATATAAAAAAAATATTTTACTAACTTTACTGCAAGGAGATAAATAGGTGCAAATTTTTATAGAAAATTTCAATTCAATAAATTTGAGTTATATATATATATATATATATATATATATATATATATATATATATATATATATATATATGATAAAAATTCATTGTAGTCTTACCTTCTATAAGACCCTGGGCTTTCACTCGCTGCTTGTTTTGACGATAAAAAATAACACACAACACCATAAAAAATTATCACTTATATATAAGTTAATAAAAAGACTCAATTCACAGTTTTTTAAAAAAATTATATATACATAGCTATGTTATATTTACACCAAATTGTAACGTTTTCGAGTGCGTATGTAGAAACATACAGTGTCTGCACTCTTCTTCTGCTTACTGACTCTTGCTCACGAGGCGCGCCGACCTCCGCAACGGGGGGAGTGGCTCGTCCTCGTCAGGTGTTATTTTATTGTTTACATTTTCACCTGCACGATCACGTGGTACAGTCTTTTTACATGAATCTATAAGTGGAATCCAAATAGGCGGCAAATCAAAACTAGGTTGACTGATTGTTTCATTATTTCTTCTTGACATTTCTATTGCTTCTAATATTTTTCTTTTTTTATAATGACTTTCTCTTCCTATCACCTTTGTTTTCTCCCATTGAATTTGATGGCTGTTCTCCAGTGCATGATCTACAAGTTTTGAATATCCTGTATCTCTTTTCTCTATTTTTTGCCTCTGTTCATTCACCCTGATGTCCAAAGGACGACCTGTTTCTCCGATGTATTCTTTCTCACATACACAGGGTATAGAATATACTACATCTTTATTCATATTTTTCTTCATGTCTGGTTTTGTACGTGCTAAACTTGATTTTAATGTGTCTCTGGAAGAACAAACAATACGAAGATTGACTCCCTTACCAGTGATCGTGCAGGTGAAAATGTAAACAATAAAATAACACCTGACGAGGACGAGCCACTCCCCCCGTTGCGGAGGTCGGCGCGCCTCGTGAGCAAGAGTCAGTAAGCAGAAGAAGAGTGCAGACACTGTATGTTTCTACATACGCACTCGAAAACGTTACAATTTGGTGTAAATATAACATAGCTATGTATATATAATTTTTTTAAAAAAACTGTGAATTGAGTCTTTTTATTAACTTATATATAAGTGATAATTTTTTATGGTGTTGTGTGTTATTTTTTATCGTCAAAACAAGCAGCGAGTGAAAGCCCAGGGTCTTATAGAAGGTAAGACTACAATGAATTTTTATCATCATGTCACCTCGCTTGATATTCAAATTTTCAAACATATATATATATATATATATATATATATATATATATATATATATATATATATATATATATATATATATATATATATATATATATATATATATATATATATATATATATTATAATTATATAATCTCTCTAATAGAGTGCACTAAAAGTACCTTAAATTTTGTTTTATAGATTGTCACTACACGTGCCATCCACAATGTCGAGACTTGGTGACCCTCGATTGCCGCGGTACCCAGGATGACACAGATGGCAGCTGCAGTCTTTCTCTCAGCGAGAATGGTGCCACCTCTGTCGACCACACACTTCTTTGCCCACCATCCCTACAAGGTGCCCAGGTAAAGTGTATTTCATTCACAGTAAGCTTTAGTTTTTTGATCATATATATATATATATATATATATATATATATATATATATATATATATATATATATATACATATATATATATATATATATATATATATATATACAATATATTTATATTTATATATATGTGTGTGTGTTTGTGCGTGTGTGTGTGTGTGTGTGTGTGTGCGTGCGTGCGTGCGTGCGTGTGCAATTGTGTTAATATAGTCATCACTTTGAAATCACGGCAGTTCAAAATGACACTATAATAGAACTTAGATAAAAAAAAAATCTACTTGATTTTTAATAAAACTAGCATCTGAAGATAATTTGGTTCACTGCGACTGTTACATCGCGGCAAGTTATCAAAACCATTTAAGCGTATAGGAAAATTAGGTCGTGTGGTCAGATAGCAGATAACCCTTCCTATTGAAAAATTGCCCTTTGTTCACTTAATATTTTTACCGCACCTTTCCTTTCTTAGATCCTTTGTTTCCTAGACGAATGTATTTTTGATAGAGGACTCGGAGAAAACTGTGATCAAAAATTTATTTGCATCGCAGTTAATATCAAGCATATCGATTCAGTTAATCTAGGTGATGCTTTAAAATTCTGTGTGAACCGCAGATTTATGAGATTTTTAAGGACAGAATCATTGATTTTAACATTGCGTATAGAATAGAACTTATTGGAATCATCGTAGGCAAAATGCAACCCTCACAACTTCAGCTGTTCATGGTATATACGCATTCGCACAACGCATAAATGATTGAATTATAAGTTTTGGGTCATTTGCAAATATTTAAACACAATTGTTACAAGTTTTTTTTAATGTCATATACTTTCTTGAATTGATATACACAAAAACAACAAATTAATTGATAGACATAAGCAATAAAATTAATTACAGATTCTTGTATAGATTTTAATATTTAATACTCGAATCATTATCATATAATATAATGCTGTTGAAATTTCAGTTCAAATGGTATTATTCTACTCCTAGTGCAGTTATGCATGCACCCACCAGATGGGGATTACGTGCATATAATTATACACTATTTGATAGTGTTTTGCACAACTTTTTTTATGCAACCTTTAACGTAAAGTAAGCCTTTTTGTATACTTTTAAAATAAATTTGTCATTATTTCAATTCTTCTCAACCCGTATAAAATATGTTACGCAGTTTTTATAAATGCATATTTAAATTTCTTAAAAACCCGCATTGCTTGTAATTAACCGCTTAACCGGTTGCATAATCATTATATACCGCACGCATAGTATGAAATGCTCGTATTAGAAATTCCCGTGTTTTCGAAGTTTGAATCGTTATAATACATAAATAAAAAGTTACAAAAAATTGAAATTACTTTTATCGTGCGGCTTATAAATCTGACAATATATTTTATAAATTTCATATTTTTATCGCAAACAGTTCGTTCACAATTCATCAATTAGTAAACTAAAACACCCTGTTTTCGAACGTTGTCCAAAAATGTGTTATTAAAATTGTTTTTCCCATGCAACAACAAGCAATAAAATTTTCAAATTAATATCATAGAGTCAAGAAATGTTGCTTATTCATAATTTACAGTTGAAATTTTTTTTGCAAGCAGGCCCTTTGTCAAAATTTGCAAAAAACGGATCTCGCCTTCTATTAATATGCTTTGAAGCTGAAAATATTATTTTAGGGGTGCAATTTTGAATCCCTTAAATGTTCTTATGCTAATAATGTAAATATCTTATTTCCATAATATTAAATGAATTTTTAAAAATTTGATGTACTGCTGGTTGCGGTAATCAGGCATTTTATGTACTGCTTTTTGCGTAAATACAGGGGTTATAAATTAATTAATTCATAAGTTTAGTTAATTTTAAAATAATTTTGTGTATTGCAAAGCAACCTTTTAAGAATATGAAATTGCACCCCTAAAATAATTTTCAGCTTTAAAGCATTAATACAATGCGAGATCGGCTTTTTCCAAATTTTGACAAAGGGGTTGCTTGCAAAAAAATTTCAACTGTAAATTAAGAATAAGTAACATTTCTTGAATCTATGATATCAATTTGAAATTTTTATTGCTTGTTGTTGCATGGGAAAAATAATTTTAAATTCACTTTTTTGAACAAAATTCAAAACAGGGTGTTTTAGTTAATATAAATACTAATTTGTGAGCGAACTGTTTGCAATAAAAATTTGAAATTTATTAAATGTATTGTCAGATATATAAGTCACAGGACAAAAATAATTTCAATTTTTTCTGACTTTTAATTTTTGTATTATAACGATTCAAACTTCGAAAACACGGGAATTTCTAATACGAGTTTTTTCATTCTATGCGTGCGATAGGATAAAATACTATCTCTAAAGATATTATATAATATTCTATAGCTTTATAATATGCATAATATGCATTTATTATATGCGTATATATTTTATACTTAAATTATATATTATATAAGTATAAAAAAGTAGCTCTGATCCGTAGTAATAATAATATTAATTCATGAAAATTGCTATTTGTTCAAAGAAAATGTTTATTTCCAATAAACAATACCATAAAAAAACTCCAGAGAGGAAAAACATTAAGGACTCTTTCGGTATGATTGTGCTACCGAATGCTATATTATTAAATTGGAAGTACTTTTTTTTCCCGCATATGATATTTAGTGTAACAGAAAGCTCTACGTTTGCCTAAGCACCTAAAGAATCTATGAATAGGCATATCTTATACGTGATATTTGCGTAAAATCAATAAAATTTAGTTTAAAATTTTGACTCTTTTTTAAGCAATATGTTTTTATATTCTAAACTTCGAATTGATAGCAACATAAATTTATTAACACCATAAATTTTTCCAATTATTGCTTTTGTTTGTTATAAAAGTTATGTATGGTGAAAACGTATTGGAAGATAATTATTGTATTTTGATTGCCCTGCATTTAAAACTCCATTTACTATTATTCATTTATACTTGTAATGCAAAATACATCTATGTTGCAAATTAATATTAATATATACGTAACAGAAATTTGTTATATTTATAGGTATTATTATATATTTTTAGAGTAATAGTTGTCTTTTAAACAATACAAATAAGTAATTCTGCCGTTGAACATCTTATTATATTAGTCTATAATATGTATAGTATACTACTTTACAACATAGCATAAATTCTGTTGTTATATAAAAATGTTGCTGCATTAAGGTAGAATTATTACGTATTTGTTTTTATCTATGGTGTGTGTGTGTGTGTATATATATATATATATATATATATATATATATATATATATATATATATATATATATATATATATATATATATATATATATATATATATAAAATATATTATCAAGCTGACATCTCATTATGTAAAACTAGAATTTGTGACTTCAATTTATGTTCAAGATTTAAGTTTTGGCAAGAACAGAGAAATATTGATGTTATTGCTGGAGCGTGACGTACCCTCGTCTCTCGTGACATTTCTCCGAAAGTTGAAAAGTTACTTTCACGCGATCGTCATTTTGTTTTTGCATTCAAGCCAGGTCAAATCGTTATTATGTCCCCGCAACTTTGTCATTTGATTGACATTTTGGTATGTGTGTGTGTGTGTGTATATATATATATTATATTTTATATATTTATATGTATATTATATATATATATATATATATATATATATATATATATATATATATATATATAGGACATTCAACCTTTTATAAGAGCGAAGGACCTCACAATCGTTCCTTGTATGTATACAAAATCCCAAAAAGCCAACTAGATGCCAACCAGCATTACATTATATAGCCTATAATATTGACTGATGTATACAGCCAAAACCAAAACCTTAGGCAAAAGTCGATTAACTTTAAAACACGCTACGATTGAGATCACTTTGGCAGATAATTGGATAAAAACTATACAATATGTTGTTGCCTCTTTCAACAGTATAATTCTAACTATACACTTCGTTTCATTTCATCCCCTATAGCTCCCACTCCTTCTACGTATTTTATTCGAATATCAATAGCTGCATTATATCAACCGGCCAACTGGAATTGTAGCTTTTCTTATTATACGTAGCAAATGTTGATCGAAAAATATAAACAATCACACACTTCGCCGTTTTATTATTATTTTATTTAGATGAAATTATTAATGATTACAAATAGTCACGAGGCCTTACTGTGGCGTTATCGTTAAATATAGGTAACGTAGGTATAGGTTGGTTGGTTGGTTTATTATCTCATTTATATCACTTTTATTATTTTTTTTTTATGCATAGTATACACTTTGCAGATTGCAGAATATAATTCTATTATAATATATATCAGTATATTTTATTTATTAGACATTAGTAGTTTACAATTACATATATTTATATCACATCAAATAAATTTTTATATCAATTTTTGAAATATAAACTAGAACAATAACATAATATGTTTTACATTATACATATTATGAAGTACGTACGTACGTACGTACGTGTGAAGAGTTCTGATATTCGTATTTAATTTATTCCAGCAACTTATCATTTACGATTTTAGTATTTTCATCAAAATAATTTTCAACAGTCAACACTATAATACTCTTTGGTTACTATATATATATATATATATATATATATATATATATATATATATATATATATATATATATATATATATATATATATATATATATATATATAATTTTATAAATATTTTTAATATCTTTGTAAGTAATATTTGTAAAAAAAAAAAAAGTAATAGATTTTTGTACTTTCATAGTATGAACTGCACTCTCTAGGACTTTTGAATTGTAATTCAATTTAAAATAATTAAATAATTAAAATATTTTTAATATCTTTGTAAGTAATAATAAAATAATTAAATAATTAAAATATTTTTAATATTTTTGTAAGTAATATTTGTAAAAAAAAAAAAAAAAAAAAAAAGTCATAGATTTTTGTACTTTCATAGTATGAACTGCACTCTCTAGGACTTTTGAATTGTAATAGACTGTAAAATAACAGTTGCTTTTATTTCTATAATTGTGAAAATCCCAATTAGTTCGATTTAATTCAGGCTTTCTTTTATATGATATAATATTGTATAAAAATACTATAGTCACCGTTAATAGTTTTAAAGTTTGAAATTGATTTTGACTAATGCTATAAGCATCTAAATTTTTTATGGTCTATTATATGCTCCATCTGGTTTTGTATTATATATTTTTAATAGATGTTTCGAATGTTGAAAACTTTGAGCAAAATTGCATGATGATAAAAAAAAAAAAAAAAAAAAAAAAAAAAAAAAAAAAAAAAAAAAAAACTTTCTTGATAAAATATATTTTGACTTGCCTTCTGTGAAGACACTGCACTTTACACTCCCTTTTTTCATTATTTGGAAATAACACTAATAAAATTATAGTCCCTGTTACATAAAATTAAAAACACTCAATTCAGTTTTTTAATTTTACATAGAGCTGTTTTTTTTTACACAAAATGTTTAACATTTTCGAAGCATACATTGTATTTAATTTTCTGTCTTCTTCTTCAGGACACACTAACTCTTGCAAGAATTAAAGTTTTCTGAGGAAGAAGACTGTCAAAATAATTATATCATTATATATATATATATATATATATATATATATATATATATATATATATATATATATATATATATATATATATATTATATATATATATATAGTATATAGTCTTCGGAAACTTTAAAAATTTTGTGTAGTTAACATAGCTATGTCACCTTAAAAATTTTAAATTTAGTATTTTTAATTTTATGTAAAAGTGACTTTAATTTTATTTTATTAGTGAACACTTAAAATAATGAAAACAGCAAGTGTAAAGCCCATTGTCTTATTCACAAACGGTAGGACGAAATATTTTATCAGGAAAGTTTTTTTTATCACACACACACACACGTATAATTATATAACATAACGTACAATCACACACATTGACATTTTGTCTTATACTTCTATGCTACAGGTGTCGGATGTAGAGGTGCCAATTAGCAACTCTGCGCAAGTATTGGAAGAGGAGGGATGGAAATCTCTTATCGATGAGCACAATGCTGCTTTAACACACCCTGGTCTAGAAATGACTATGGTAAGTTTATTTATTGATCTTAATATTTCTTATTTACATTTAATTTTCTTATTCAGTTATGTAAGTTCTACTTTATAGTACAATACTAAAAAAATAATATATTGTATTGTAGTATATTATTATAAAACAATTGTTAAAAAAAAATACAAACGTAATATGAATATGTGCATGTATATATATATATATATATATATATATATATATATATATATATATATATATATATATTATATATATATATATAATATAATATAATATAATATAATATAATATAATATAATATAATATAATATAATATAATATAATATAATATAATATAATATAATATAATATAATATAATATAATATAATATAATATAATATAATATAATATAATATAATATAATGCAATTATTATATAACAGTCGTGAAACAACATTTCAGCTATTTTTATGTAACTGTGATGGTAGATTTCTCAACAAAAATAGTTTTTTTCAGATCTACGACTATTAAATTTTATTGTAGTTATCAATATATTTTAATAGCACTTATGAATTTTATTTATTATTTGCAATATGCACATTATATTGAGATTATATTTTGTTTGTTCATTTTTGTTTACTGATCCTCTCGTATGAAAATTTTTGCTTTACATTAGTTTTTTTTATTATTTGTAGAATAGATCTATAAAACATGAGTTAATTTTATTTATTAAAATTTATTAGGTATTATACTGATATAGGGTACTACTTTTATAAATATTATAATTAAGGAAGAGAAATCAGGAAAACATTTCAGCAAAGTATATTATTCTCCTAATATATTAGTATGCTATAGAAATAATTATTATCGTACTTCTATATTATAAAGTTTGCTAATTCACATTGTCTTTAAAGGAAGTAGATTTTTGTGAAGACGTAATCATGTTAACTATATATTATGTAGGTTTTATACTCAAAAGTAGTATATCCGATTGAAATAACACTCATCAGTTTTCGATGGTTCGAGGAGCTTATATAATATCGCACACAAGATATAAGCTATATATAAGTTTATAATAATTCAACTGTTAATTTTGTTACAATATTTCCGGGGTGGGGGGATATAATATAAACGGAAATGCATAAATGAACAGATTATCCGTCATTATTCTTATATAATTTAAGCATTAAAATCTACGCTATTATATATTCTTGTGTGTTATCGAGATCCTCTGAAATATTATGATTTCGCGATTGAGCACGTGGTCCAGAGTCAACATTGCAGATGTTAACGAGGCTAAGATCCACCAAAAACAAGGGATGCTGGGACAGTGTAGCATATTTACGCGTCGAACAAAACTTGGAAAGCGAGAGAGAGATCAATATAAGAGAGAGAGGGAAAATAGGAGTAGAGGGGCAACGCAATGGTGTGTGTGTGTGTATGTGTGTTTGTGTGTGTATGTGTGTGTGTGTGTAAGAGAGAGAGAGAGAGAGAGAGAGAGAGAGAGAGAGAGAGAGAAATAGTGGAAAAGGGAAACGGAAAAAGAATAGAGATTAATCTATAGTTGTGTCCGCTCTGCGGTCCTTCGTGAAAACTAAAGGCTTTTTACTTCTATAATAAAGTGATCATAGCCATCAAGTTTAGTTGTGCATACAAAATTACAGGCTGAGGACCACAGAACGAATATGACACTTCTTGCCTCAGCTCTACTAGAACGAGGCCTCACTGTGGCAGATCTGCCGTCTAACCTCTTTCTTGGAGACTGGGTAAATATCAAACAAATATAATATGATTTTTAACGTAAATTAGTTTACTAGAGTATTAATGTGTGTGTGTTTGTGTTAAAGACTTTTGAAACCTACGATTTGTGCTGTGCGGCGGTGTTAGTGTCCTTAATTATTAATAATAATAATAATATATATATATATATATATATATATATATATATATAGTGTGTGTGTGTGTGTGTGTGTGTGTGTGTGTGTGTGTGTGTGTGTGCCATGTGTGTGTTGAAAACCATCGCCGAATTCGCTCAATGACCGAAACAAGTGACCACGTCGTGTAGTGGCTTTTAACAAAAGCGAATAAGTGTTCATTCTGATTTGACCAGTTCATGGAGTGGATTTTTTATAATTGCCACGCAGCGAGGCCAAAAATGTTTAATGAGCAGTTTTAATAAATATGAAATATGCTGTATTTTATAAAGTTAAAGGCACTTATTACATTACATTCCTATTACTTAATTGCTATCTTATTTCAGCTTAACATCATAGTGTAATCATTTTAAATATTCAACTATGGATTTATTAAAAACAAAAATTGAAAATTAATAAAATTGAAAAAGAAATAATATTCATGAATTTATCGATATTTTACTGAATCATTTCTTGTTCGCATTTAACATTTTGACCTCGCTGAAGCGTGGCAATTACAAAAAAATCCACTGTACGAACTGGTTAAATGTATTATTTCCCAGTCCGCGATCTGGTCAAATCAGAAAGACCACTCGCAAAGTGGCTTTTGTTAAAAGAAACAGAGAGAGAGAGAGAGAGAGAGAGAAAGAGAGAGAGAGAGAGAGAGAGAGAAAACTCACTCCCCGACGTGGTCAAAATCACGATGCAAAAGTGCTGAATTTTGGAGCTTGGCAAAAACGCAAAACCCCACGACATGGTCACTTATTTCGTTGTTAAAATATACATAAATTACTTGGGAAAAAAATTACCCGGCACCGTTTGAATCATCCTAAGAAGTAAGATAGGTTTTTGTAGCTAGAGTTTTTGTATAATTATAAAATTCATTAAAAATATTAACTATATAATATACTAATTCGTTTTGACAAACTGTTGCAAAGGTACATTTTACCTAATACGTATATATATATATATATTAATTTTCAATTTTTAAAAATTAATATCTGACAATGAGTCAAATCCCATTTCCCGTAAACTTATAATTTTCATATCTGAGGCCTCATGAGTAAATATAGTAATTATTTGAAGCGCATATAGTTTCAATTTGCTTCTGATTTTAAGGGTCCTTCAATACCTTGATAGCCAATTACATTTTTTTAATACCCTGGCAAATCTTAATATTATTAAACTTTATTAAAAAACTTAATTTTTTTTTTAGAAACTGTATATATTTTTTTGAATTCTTAATTTTATTATATATTATTATTTATATCAGAGTTTCTACGTACATAAACTTTTAACGATGCAGAATGTCAAACAATTTTGTTATCATTTTAAATAAATATCGTATTTTATTTTTTTATAATTTAATTAAATGTTTATCTTGATATTATATATTATATGTTATATATATAACTATGCAGTATAGCACTATTTCCTATACGTGCCATAAGTAGTATAATTTTTTTCCCGAGGCTATGCTTAATTTTGGTATATTATTTAATCTCAAAATGGTTTTAATTGAAACACAATAAGACTGTCTGAATAATAATGCACCAATGCGATTTTCCAGACAGATATTCTTAGTACCCATCATGCCCCGGCTTCTCCTTTATACGTTTTTCATATAGTTTTACATATTATTATACATGTGAGTCATTTCTGTGTGCAGTACGTGTGAGTGTTCGATTTGATCTTTACTAAAAAGTGATTGGAAACTAAAAAACTACTTTAATAATAATAAATAAAATAAAGAAGAAGAAGAAGAAGAAGTTGTGAACTAATTTTTAACTACAGTATGCTGTCAAACCTATTTCAGTTTATTGAAATTCACAAAAGTTTTTTATAACATCTCGTGAAGATCATCTAAAGTTCTCACGCTTGAGTATTCATTATTTATATAATCTCCTCCTACACGTAGATCTACAAAATGCAATAAAATCGTTTGCTTTGCTTGTATTATTTTCATTATTGTCTTACATATTTGCATCAATTGATATGCAAGTTTTAAAATTGATTATCTAAATTTATAGCGTGCAAAAATTTATGTTATGAATACATATAATTTATCAAAATATTTGCTATAAGTTATCATACTGATTTATAATTCATACACATAAATATATTATTCATTTACACGTGTTATGTTCCAAGATGATTTTTTTTTTGTCGTTTTAGTTTTAACTTTTAACTTTTAAGTGGATTTTGCGGGCTTAGAATAATAAAGGCTTGCGGTTTCGTTCGATTATATGAATTTTTAGAGGAAAAGTAGCCCGTCAAATTATGTTGCCTAAAGTATGCTTTAAAACTTAAAAATGGTGTGGTTATATAAAGGCGAGTCTTCAATGATATTTTGCTGCTAGGTAAATTTGCAATGTTCTTTTTCATCACAATATTACCTTATACAAAGCTGGCAAACATAAAACGAGAAATTTCCTTTCTTTGCACATACAAAAGCTGCAAAATTCAATGCTTACACATAGTGCCTTTGGCTATATTCATTTAAAATTTAACTGAGTAACTTGTACAAACTCATGTTACTTTACAATGATGAATTTATTATTATTATTATTATTTATTTTTTTGAAAAATATTAATATTCTGAAAACTAACTGATGTGTAGGCTAAAAAATGTGTAGTGAAATATTTATGTTTTCTTAAATTAATCATTAGATTGCTAATTTTATGATCAAAGATTACGAAAATCAGAAGAAATATATATACAGTATATAATATACTGTATATACATATGCAACATTAGCTATAGCTATACTCATGTATGTACAACTTGTATAATTGTCTAATATACATTTCCTAAAAAAATTATAAAATGGCTTTGGGTTATCTTAAGGCTTAGATTTAGACTAAAAGAAAGCGCACTTTAAATTTCTCTGGCATTTTTACAGCGTACGAATCGTTGACTGAATAGGATATCATTGATCGCGACTTTCAGATCGATTATGCTGAATAAATAATAAATCCCTCTTTTATTCAAGCACCAGAAACATACAAAGATTTCAGTACAGGAGTCTGAAATGGTATTGCAAATTTTTAATTTGTTGACTTAAGAGCTATACATAGAAAAAAAAATAGAATGCAGCGACAAAATCATTTATCAATTTTAGCTTGTACAGTATAATATATATAGACTTTCCACTTCAGATATAGTTCAGAAAGTTTTATTGTGTTGTGTTCTTAAAGTATAATAAAGTTTATAAAGTACTTTGCTTCTTGGAAGTAATATTTTTCAGCATACAGTAAATTTGATTATAAATATTCAATTTCTATAAACCCATTAAAATGTTATATGCAATCAACCTCAATGTTTAATATAAATATTAATCATCAGTTTGAACAGATCTTTTTGAGTTTCAGTTTATTCTTTCAGTTTTTTTTTTTTTTTTTTTTTTTTTTTAATTTGTTTGAAAATAATTAAAAGAAATTCCAATTGCGTGCGATAAAAATCAGTTGCCAATCGTCAGTAAAGGATTTTTTTCCCTACACCTAACACTTAACCTGAAAATGTATATATAGTCTGTGTGTCTATATCTAACGGCCGTTAAATATAAATTACAAATTATATACGATCATTCGTTTCATTATTTAATTATATTTATTATTATTCTTTGGGGTTGGCGTGGAAATGGTTTATTCATAGTTTTTATAAGTTTATGTAATAATGAATAAACACAGGTTTATATGTATACTTACAAACATAGGGATGAGGTTTTGTGTGTCTTACTTAAGGTTTTATGTTTTGTGCTCAGTTTTTTTGCTATAGGTATTATATAGGTGGGTCTGATATTATTACCTGTACCTTGAATTTATGTCTGTTTGCCGCATAGCCAATATTATTTAAATTTTTATTATAATTGCTTTTGTTTATTATATTAAGTGTAATGATTAATGATTTTAGCTTATCTTAAATTTATGTTACTTTATGTTTTATTATTTTTTTCCTACTTGAATATAGGAAGAAGATGGCGAACACTTCCGTGGATTTATACGTGTTCACATGAACCTGTGTAGACCCATCAGCGTGGTAGCAGGCACCAGGCCACCTTCCATTTACGACATTCTCAAAGAAGATCAAACCATCGAGAAGACATTAACATCGTTTTATTTACCTCGTGATACAGTAAAAGCATTACACATAACAAGGTGAGTTTAAAAAAATTTAATGCGCATCAATATATGTGTGTGTGTGTGTGTGTGTGTGTGTGTGTGTGTGTGTGTGTGTGTGTGTGTGTGTGTGTGTGTGTGTGTGTGTGTGTGTGTGTGTGTGTGTGTGTGTGTGTGTGTGTGTGTGTGTGTGTGTGTATTATATATATAAATATATATTATATATACTGTATAATAATACATCTGTGTGTGTGTGCATGTGCGTGTGTAATCATTTGATCCAGTTAAACATGATCACAATAAGGACATATAGTATAAGTTTTGAATTAAGCCTAAAAGAAAAGAAAAATCTGCTGAACATGAATTGAGCATTCTTCGCCCCGTCCTCCTCCTCCGTTGAAAAAGATGTTGAAAATTCAGAGCACAGACAATATTTCAAAAAGTCAATTTACCTTTGATTTTGCTATCTTTCGCCCTTAGGAAATCAAATCAATAAATAAATTTATACCGAGATATTTTATTTTATTTTTCACGCTTAAGTATTATAGGGCTCGTTTATGTTTGAAACTTTTTCATTCACTCATTTTGGTTAAAAATTAAACGACAGACGTCGTATTTGAAACAATGAAAACTTTGAAAAAAAAATGTAGGCGATAAAATTTGATTCATGGGAATTAAAAAAAGTTTTTTTTTTTCCAAAAACATGAGAAAGCTTACGATCAAATTCATGTTCAGCATACTTTATCTTTTGTTTTGTTTTCTTTTGTTTTATTATTTTTTTGCTGCATATTTCAGCATTTCTGTCTAAATGATGGTTAACTGCTGACATTAAGATTTCATGAATACTGGCAAAGCCATAATTCAACCACAAACGTTTATAATATTATTGTAAATCAAATTATTTTATTAATTGATAAAACTATCCAAATTCAAGTTAATAATCCAGTTAGTTTGAAAACTTTCTTACAAATAAAAATATTATTATTATTATTATTATTTTTTAATTTGTTATAAATGTTTTGCAATTTGATAAAGATATTTAAAGGTTATATCACTTGTGCATATGCCATATATATATTTCTATGTAATGTAAATTAAAAACATTTATTTGCAGCACAACTACTACCAGTGAAGTAATTGTTGCATTACTAAAAAAATTCAAAGTGGTCGATAATCCACGCAAATTTGCGCTTTATGAACGTTACTATGAAGGGGGAGAGACTGCAAAAGGTAAGATTTACTTACACCTTTCCTTTTATATATATATATATATATATATATATATATATATATATATATATATATATATATATATATATATATATAATATATATACATATATATATATACACACACAAAGATATCAAATTTAAAAAAAAAAATTATCACACTTTTACAAAATGCTATATTAAAAATTAAGCCTGTTTGAAAAATAGAGGTCAACCTACGTGCAATAGCAGTAATCTTAACAAATTAGGTTATTGTTTTTTACACATGGTCTAAATATTAGATTCAGAAATAAAGAAAGCTAATAAGACTTAACTTTTTTTATTATTTGTTGAGTAAAATGTATTTTAATTTGCAGTGAAAATGCGACGCATCGCTGACAATGAAACGCCGTTGGTATTGGCATTACGTTGGACTAAAGAATCTAACTGCAACAAAATGTTTGTTCTTCAAGAAAATGACACAGGAGATATACTGGTAAGGCTAATATTATATATATAATTAATTGAATTTATAAAGTTTACTTATCCATATGTTAATAAAATATGCAATGCGAGGCATTTTCTTAATAGAGATCATGTAAAGTTTTCAATATCTCCCCATCTTCCCTCCATAAAAAATATGCCAACTTATTTAAAATAGTATACAAAATTAATGGTTAAAATAAATTAATTAAAATGAAAAAAAAAAAAAAAACAAACAAACAAACAAAAAAATAACACGCAAGAAATCGAATGTTGTAATTAACTTCACTCTCTCTCTCTCTCTCTCTTTTTAGTGGGAAGCTTTCACATTACCAGAATTAAGCAACTTTTTGCGAATTTTGGATCGTGAGGAGGAAGAGTACAAACGTTTAGTTCGTCTGAAATATCAACAACTAGCTGCAAAAATTCAGGAGGCTATGGATAGGTTTTCTCCACCTGCATCGACGAGTGCGGCTTCAAGTGAAGAAAATCATACGACTTTGACTGAAAATGACAATGTCTCTAATATACCTAGTAGCGAGGAAGATATATCCTGATGAGGCATGGATTAAAACAATAATATTTTTTAATTAATTTGATTTCATTTACAGTTTATTTCATTTAATTTATGTAACAGAGAACATACCAAGAGAAAGAGAAAACAAAATTTAGCTTTGGATCCGCCTATATATGGTATCGGTAAAATGAAACTTCTATATATTAATATAGTCAAATTTCAACCAAAAGTATAGTTTTTATAAATATACGCTTGTCTAATAATTGAAAGCCACTTGATGGCGTATATTTGCATTACTGTCAACTTACACTACACGACTTATTGAAGTTCAAAATAAAATAAATTTTATTATCTACAATGTCTGTATTATCTAGCTATATATTATATTATACTATGCAAACTGCAAGTTTTCATGTCAAAATGCCGTAGTCGTTTTACTTTCCACTTACAAATAAAAAAGTTAAACTACTCTGTCTATACAAAACCTCCTATAGTGCCTATATGTGTGTGTGTGTGTGTGTGTGTGTGTGTGTGCGTGTGTGTGATATATATATATATATATATATATATATATATATATATATATATATATATATATATATATATATATATATATATATATATATAAGTATTTTACTAAAACAAATTTAAATCTTAAACCTTGCATATGAGCGTCTATACATATAACTTGCAATTGTATTTTATTAAAATAGAGTTTACATAGTTTTATTTACATGTTTTTTGCGGGAATTGAAATATTGAAGCATTAAACTAAAAAATTTACACACTATTAAATTTTATAGTGAGTTTTCAAATAGTGTGCTACACAGTATAGTATATACTGTAGTACATAATAAATTAGTGTGTGTGTGTAAAGGTGCTCAGGATATCAAATCTAATGTGAATTTTCGATTCGTAATTCCTTCTACCTCTACCTCTTATTCGTCTTCTTCTTCTTCTTTTTTTTTCCTTTTTTTTTTTTTTTTTTTTTGAAAAACTTGCTTAAACTTTTCCGCGTGGCATAAAAATTTCATGAAGTTATATAGTCTCTCAAATAAGAAAATACAATATACGTTCTCTAATTTTTAGATGATGCTTTTAGTAGTAATTTTGACATTTGTTATCATTTGCTACTAAAATAACAAGACTTATGTTGCATATTAATTAAGACTTTAGTGTTATATGTTAACTTAATTGTTATATAGTTAATATAGACTTCCTGCATGCGTTATGCGAGCGTTGTCTGCAGCAATCGATCTATTTGAAATATATTGTAACAACATAAATAGAGGTTCTGTCACAAAGATGCTCTAATTATTTTTCTGGCAAACTTAATTTTTAGCTAATTCCTTTGTCTTAACTTATTATCCAACCTTGATGTATGTACTATACACTCGACTCCACATCACCTTATTTATTTCACCGATGTAAGGTGATACGGAGCCAAGGGGTCAGTTTAGACAAAGGCCTCAAGTGGGTTTTGCGTTAAATGTGTAATTATATGCGTATTTTTATTCAATAAATTACGCTGTATAGCTTAGTAATTGAGTTATTAAAAATATTCCAGCTACTTTAGATTTATTATACCATCTATATGTTAGATGTCATAAATTCAATTGGTGGAAGTTTTTAATATTTCGATATTGCCATCATCTGCATAGAAAAACTAAGTTGTATTTTAAGTTCTGCTTTAACTCTCTCTCTCTCTTTTGTGTGTTATTATAATGTCCTCTCTCTCGCTCTCTCTCTCTCTCTCTCTTATTTTGTGTGTTATTATAATGTCCTTTCAATGTATTATCAAAAAAAATCACATGTAGGCTATATGTTTTGATTTTATTTATAAATATTAACATAAAAACCTTCAAAATAAGCTGAGACTGTTAAAAATAAATACGTATATAAAATCCATTGTTTGAAGTTTTATAATGACTACGGGATATTGCAGTTTTCTTTCAATATAGGTGTTATTGTTAATAAGCTCTTGTTGTGTAAGGAGCAACCTTATTCTTTCAGGAATTAGAGTTAAATTTAAAACAATGTTAACTATACTTGAGATGTTATATAGCTACGAATAAAGATATATTTGTCATTTTTAAAACAATGAAGTTATTATTTATTTCATCGTGAGTTCTTTATACCCTATACTGTTTGCATGTCTTGGGGGCAACTGGTAGAAATATTTTATGCTAAAATAAATTAATGTTTAAAAGCGTTTATTGAAATTTTTCTATCATTAGGGCTCAAAAATTATAGCTGTAACTGGAGGGGTTTCGCAAGAGATATAGGAAATTAGTGTGGAAACGCACCTTTAATCACGTTACCTGTGTTGGCTGTGACTCGCTACGCCGGTAACCTCATCCACTGCAGAGCACGTTTAAATTTTTCTTTATATTTAATACGCAAATTATTAATACACAATTATATTTTCTTTTGACAGCAAGCAAACTTTTCAAATAATAATAAAAACATGCACAACTTAACTTTTGTCAAGTTGAAAAAAGTGAAGATTTATAATATCACATTATAATTAATAATCATCAAACATTCAACTAACACTTTCTATCGTATAAAAAACTGGCGAGGTTAAATTTATTCATCCTGGTAAGGCAGGGTAGTTGAACGTGGCTTTTATGCTATACTTAGCTTTTGAGCTGATAGTGAAAGCATTTTGCATTAATTGAATTAGATTTAAGATAAATATATCTGGCGGTTATACAAGCAACGCTTGGGTTACAGTGCTTTTTTACAAACTATATATATATATATATATATATATATATATATAATCTTAATTAATTGATATTCAATTAAGCTGTCGCGCGACGCGCGACTTTTGATAAAATGTATTTTATTTCTTTACTATCGTTTACATATATGTCGTTATTCCATTGTATGTATAGATGATAAAGGATTCATAAGATCATTGCAATTACCTTATAATAAGGTACCAAAGTCGTTCTAATTTATTTAGTCAAAATTCTTTTGTCATAAAAAAATAAGCCGAAAAATCGAAACCAACCCCCGAACTTCTATTTGATCCCTATACAGTCAAAACAGATTTAGGATAAAAATGAAACAACTGCAACTATTTCCGAAAAAAAAAAACTGATTAATAATTTAGCTACATAACGTAGGTAAACCTTAAAAGTGATAAAAAATTATAAAAATCTGAATTGCGATGCTACCTATGATATATTTTTTTAATTATTTTAATATGTAAACTTTTGGCCTTTATACAGGCATTGAAGGTCAAAGAAAGGTCAACATTAGGGCTGTATGATAATATTAAAAATATTTTCCCCATCAGATCACGTTTTCTTGGTTTATGGTCATTTTTAAGTTTATACCTATACGCGATATGGCAAAATTTTGAGTTACGTTTTTTTACGGGAATTTTGAATTAAATTGTTAATAATAATAATAATTGCAGTTTGTTTTATTCTAAACTAAACCTGTTTGGACCATCAAATAAAAGTTAGAAGGTTGGGTACGGTTTCGACAATGGCGACAGCGCCTGCAATATTGTCAGTATATGCAACCTGTTGTACACATATGTTATGCGGTCTGCCTAGTGCCTACAATACAGTTGATAACTTTCTTTTTCTTTTAAAAACTTGGAAATATTGAGATAGCACCTATATAGCTAATTGCACATTTTAAAATTATTTTGAAAAAAAATAAATAATAATAATAATAATAAAATAAAGGTCGCAAACCAACTGAACATTTTTAAATATATCATGTTTTCTCGAAACTCTTGTTTATTTTTTCATATGAACAAAACTATTTGAACATTTTGAAAATCACTGGACTTATTTCAAATGTCTCAAAGTTAAAAAAATATATATACCACATAACAGATACACCCAATGTGTGATTTAATTAGTGAGATAAAGTGGATTGGTGAACTGTCCTGAGATACCTCCGACTTGGCACGGGTCACTACCATAGCACTGCCATAGGACTGGACGGAGACATGAATAGATCTTTCAAGCCTAAGCACCTCTTCTGTAGTTTAAACTGTGATACACTATGGTGACTACGGCATAGGCATCAACGTATGGAGAACACGATAGTCCAGTGCATACCACGGCCTCTGAAAAGTCTGCATATACCCACTAACAAGTAAAGTATCATGCCTATCATGTAAATGTAATTATCGAAGTCATGACCTCTCGCTTGTTAAACCAGTATGCATACCCCTGCGCCACAAGACTCAGTTTTTTTTTTTTTTTTTTTTTTTTAAATCTTGAACTTTAAAATGTATTGCATATTTTTATTACCATGCCTAACATATATATTTAAAAAATTGAAACTATTTAACAATTATGAACAGGAAAGAAGTTTAACTATAAATAATATTACTAGGATGTATTTTATAAAAAGGGAAACATTTAATACCAACCAACATAATAATATGGCACATGGTGACACCACAATAGATGACTTTCTTTTTCTATTGTGAGCAGTTAAGAGAGATTATAGTAAAATATCAGGTTGACAAAGATGTTAGTTTTTTTTTTTTTTTTTTTTTTTTTTTTTAGTATGTATATAAAATACAGAGAGATTAAGGAAAATAAACCTTTGCGGTTATGTATGATAAATTTTAAAGAATAGGAGACAAAAGCAAATGCATTACCATAGTGAAGAGAGTCCCATAGTTTGGTGACAATTTTGCTAGCACAGAGATAAAAAGCTAACACATGGATATATTTCAGCAATAAACCCCAAGAGAGATGGAGTGTGTTTTGTCTTCATCAGTCCTTACAGACACAGAGAGAAACTATGAATGGAGGACTGATGAATAAGGCAAAAACACACTCCATCTCTCTCTTTTTTTTGGAGTTTATTGCCAAAATATATTCATGTCAATCCATGTGTTGACCACATACATAAAACAACATGTGCTTTTTAATGAATAAACACGAAATGGTATCTTCAAAACTGATGACAATTTTTACCAGAATGCTAATGTAGCCCCATGAGAGAGCGTGAAAATACTATAAAGTATGCAGTTTTATGTGATTTATGTTTCTGACGTCAGAAACATTAAAAAATTAATAAAAAAAAAATGTTGTGCTGGTTGCATAAATCGAAATTTTCTGATCACTGCTACGGAGCTACAGTTGGGTTTTGAGACAAACTAAAGTTATTTATATAAGGCCCATCAAGTGTTTTGTGATATAAATGCTTATGTTTTCTTCTGGTCTATTCCTTTCAGGGTTTTTTTTATCTCTGAGATAGCAAGATTTTCAACAAATATAGGACTCTCTTCACTATGGTAAAAGGCCCTTACCTATCTTTTTCTTTAAAACAAATATAAACATATATTTAAACATATATAATAAGAGGAATATATATCAATTCCTCACTGTGTAATAGTGCAATTGCAGATCATAAACTTAAACTTACAATGCAGTCACTGAGATATAAAATTTTACAATATTGCCTTGTGACAATATAATGCAGTCATATGAAGACTTAAATTTATAATGTAATGCTCCAAATAAATACATGTTAATCTATAAAGGCAATATAATAGAAATAATATTAAATAATATAACAATTAACCAACAATATAAATTTACCATCTCTGTGTCTTTTAAACTTTGTTAAATAATGTCCAAAGTTGTTCAGAGAGAGGTCCAACTGAAAACAGCTTCAGAAATGAGTTTTTGTTGTATATTATTGTTGGCGCATTATCATTAGGTATAGTATAATAGCATTTAAAATTATACATATATGAACCACAACATCCATAAGAACTTTTAAAACACAAAGTATAATATAGACAGTAGACAGCCATAAGTCATATTTCATTACTTTTTTTATCACCAACAATATAAATAGCTATAGGATCAACAAGTGTCCTGAAGACATATTATTTTTACAAGACATATACAAACAAAATTTCAATCACTCTTATAGAAATGCTATTTGAGAGTTAAAGACTTGAATTACAATGTAGCATAAAGATTCTACTCCAATTAGAAGAATATACTACAACAATGGGACAACTTAAGCTTAAATTGAGATATTTACACACATATTTTTGTTTTGACCTAACAGCAGTTATTAATAGGTATGATTATATAATAAGAATTACTTAGGAACTCAAGTCTTATTCCTTCATTGAGCATAAAAGTGTTTTTTGCAATTATATAGGCCTAAACTGATCGTCTAAGTTCTCTGTCATATGATCAAACTCATAAAATAGGTCAAATTATACATTTAGATTTTTTTTTTTAACTACAAAATAAAATACAGTTGGCTAAAAATAATTTATACAAACAAATACATACAGATTCAAAAAAACTTTTCCATTACAGCATTAATAAATACTTCAGCCATAGAATTCTTGAACTCCTTATACCATTTAATAACATTGGTGCGCCGTAGAACTTTTTTTTTATACGATATTAAGGAATCCTGTTTTAAAATAGACGGAAGAAAGGACCAATCATTAACATACAGCAGAGGTGCTCCATGTGATTTGAGAAGTCTTAATGGGGTCAAAGCTGATGTATTATCACATCTTCCTGGCGTTACTTTATTTTCTACAACTGGTACACTTCCCATGGAGAGAGCTTCATAAATACGATAGCACTCTGTGTTAATGCCTACAGGACTCAATGTTAAATCTGCTTTCAGTAAAGATTTTATGTAAGTTTGGAGAGTTTCATTTGTTTCACGAGGTTGCCACCTAAAATAATGATATTAAAATGATTTTAGTCTTTGCACTGAATCAAATGACATACAATAACTTATTAGTTGCCTGTATAGTTATATACAGTATTATATATATATATATATATATATATATATATATATATATATATATATATATATATATATATATATATATCCTATATATAGCCTATAGGGTGTATGCATTCATGTTAAAGTCGACACCATGTTGGATAACTCAATAACATGGGTGGCATAGGACAAAAAATCATTTTGCCAGTTTAAAAACACTATGCAATATTTTTGAGAGCATTGATGCTGTAAATATGTTGAATTAGTATCTCAAGTATATGTGAGAAAAATAGCAATAACAAAAAATTAACCAATTTCCCAAAGAAAATTGGCTTAAATGAAGTTTGTCTTATGCTGAGCAATGTTATGCGCTACTCCAGTATGGCCTCCAAGCGCAATAAATATGACGTCATCCGCATACACCCTATATATATATGCCTATATATAGGATAACCAAATTAATAATTAAGGAAAGAAATCTAATTCGTGATACTCAATTGTTGAAAAGATAATATAATAGCATACAGATACATTTGAAAAATTAGAGAGTGGGAAATAGACAACTTGCATGCCATTTTTTTTTTTTTTTAGGAAATATAGTTATAAAATTGGTATACTGTACATATTAAAAGTTCTTTAAAAAAATGCTCCCTTCATTTTAACAATAATTTTTGAAATTCAAATTTTATTTGAAGTAAAGATGGTGGCCATTACACCAAAAGACAGTTTGCTTTTTTTTTTTTTTTTTTTTTTTTTTTTTTTTTTTTTTTTTTTTTTTTTTTTTTTTTTTTTTTTTTTTTTTTTTTTCTTTTTCATGGAGCATTATTAAGAAATTTTTAAGACCATACAAATTTGGCATGCAAGTTGTCTATTGAACTGTCATTTGTTACTTGAAATTAAAGGCAAATTTAGGACTGGGCATAATTTTCTCTCTCATGCAAGGCGTCCCTGTTAATTAAAAGCTCAATTTCCCATTCCCCAATTTTTCAAATCTATCTATGTGTTATTCTAAAAACCAAATTAGTTGAAATTTAGTAAGAAAAGAAAAGAAAAAAAAAAAAAAAAAAAGCTTTAAATCTTAGTAAGCTACAGTAAAATTTCAGTAAATTGTGACAGGAAGACAAAGTTGTCTGCTAGCGCTTATTTGATGGTATTTTTGGGAATACTCAGTTTGTGTATATTTCACTATGCCCCTTTCTCTCAAGTCATTTAATATCAAGTTAAAAATTACTTACTTGTCACGTCCTGTGACTAAGCAGCTATCTTGGATTTTTTCTGATGACTTTAAGATGTACATTAACCTTTCTCTGGAGGAATTTTTGTAAACGGTGCCCAGAAAATTACAAGAATATGGACGACTAGACGCTACATCGACACGTTTTGGTTCCACATCAGGAAATCCTCTATACCTGAAAGAAAAATGAATGCGATTTTTTTAGTAAAGAATATTTGAAAATATTGCATACTGTAACAATAGGATATTTTAATGCAGAAAAGTCTACAATTACATAAACAAAACAAGTTCTTCTACAATAAAGAAAAGGATAGAATAAACAGCAAGGGCCTTACCACAGTAGAAGTTCTATGGAGAGGTCGAAGTCTCGCATGGCACAGTAAAAAAGTTCATTTTATAACTGAGAGCATTCGTCATATATCAATGACATTATCAATCAAAGAAGAAAATTACTTGAGCACATCACTAAGCAGTATCTTGTCTTGTACTGCCGAGTTGTGCTCTTGCTGGTTAGGAGTTGGTATGGAGGGGTGGGGGTGGAGGGGTGGGAGTGGAGTCATAGGAATTAGGGAAAGAGTGTGAGTGAAGAAGTAAGGGAAGAGGTGGGGAGGGAGCGGGAATGTTTTTAAAAAAGGAATTTTATTAGCGAATGTTAAGTCCAGGCAGCCCTTGGGCTTTTCTGGATCTTAATACATGTTGGTATGCCAATTCATATTGTCGTAAAGTTGCATAGCTAGCTGGACCCGGTATTTTACAAAGTATTGTGGATTTATAGCACATTTGGAAATTTGATAAGCCATGAGAGGCCGCATGTTCAGCCACAGGTTTTTCCATCTCATTGTTTTTTACGGATTGCCTGTGGCCATTCATGCGGTCTCTCACTTTTTGTGTGGTTAAACCTATGTAAAATGCTTGACATTTTTCCGGTTTGCCTGTCGTGGGGTTGGTGGTGTGTTGGGTACAATCAAGTTTGTAAATGACATTTTCTGATGTGCAAGTATTATGACCCTGGATAGGGTATGTTAGGTTGGTGACGGGGCTTATGAATGTTTTGCTGGGTATTTGCGTAATGCAGGTGTCGCATCTCCTCCCTCTGTTACTCTGTTTGCCGTTGTTTTGACAGGGCAAGGATCCACTAGGTAGAGGTTTGGGTTTTGGTGTGGGATCAGTATGGGATACGATTGCTTTAATGTTCGGTGGTTGACGGAATGCTATTTGAGGTATTTTGGGCAACAGTTGGTTTGTTTCGGTGGTGGCTAATAAAGGTGTGCATATTGTAACATTTGTCTGATTTCTTTTTCTAATTAGCGCACTAATTACACACCCTATATTAGCCACCACCGAAACAAACCAACGACAGGCAAACCAGAAAAATGTCAAGCATTTTACATAGGTTTAACCACACAAAAAGCGAGAGACCGCATGAATGGCCACAGGCAATCCGTAAAAAACAATGAGATGGAAAAACCTGTGGCTGAACATGCGGCCTCTCATGGCTTATCAAATTTCCAAATGTGCTATAAATCCACAATACTTCGTAAAATACCGGGTCCAGCTAGCTATGCAACTTTACGACAATATGAATTGGCATACCAACATGTATTAAGATCCAGAAAAGCCCAAGGGCTGCCTGGACTTAACATTCGCTAATAAAATTCCTTTTTTAAAAACATTCCCGCTCCCTCCCCACCTCTTCCCTTACTCCTTCACTCACACCCTTTCCCTAATTCCTATGACTCCACTCCCACCCCTCCACTCCCACCCCTCCACCCCCACCCCTCCATACCAACTCCTAACCAGCAAGAGCACAACTCGGCAGTACAAGACAAGACACTGCTTAGTGATGTGCTCAAGTAATTTTCTTCTTTGATTGATAATGTCATTAATATATGACGAAAGCTCTGTTATAAAATGAACTTTTTTATAACAAAACACTATGCCATGCGAGACTTCGACCTCTCCATAGAACTTCTACTGTGGTAAGGCCCTTTTGCTGGTTATTCTATCCTTTTCTTTAATATTGATCCTAACCGTGATGGTTTTTTCCTTAAATTGATCTTCTACAATAAAGTTAATTTTTGTTTAAATTTGCGTGCATCGGCAATTGTGGACAGACATTTAAAATTGGACGTACATGCAACTCCCATTTTTCTCATGAAAGAAAAGCATTGGGTTGTTACAGGTTGCCTATTCTTTATGTTTTAACCTTTCTCACACTCTTGTGTCCCGAGCTGAACATACATATGACAGACAAAACATTAAAAAAAAAAAAAAAAAAAAAAAAAACTAAAAAAACTAAAAAGAAGAAGAAGAAGAAGAAGCTGACATTACATAAGCGTGTTGACTTACGTAGCAACCCCTAAAGGCCATTGGAAGAATTCTTTGTTGTCAATCAGGGGGCAATCATATGTCACAAAGCATACTACAATTGGTCCTCCTCGTGATGCCATATAGGGAAGAATCCATCTGTTCTCACATTGCTCATTCCCAAGCATGATTAATATAGTTCCTTTTAAGTGCTCGAATGCAGGCAATGAATCTAGCCATACTTTAGCCTGCTTAACTTTATCTGGTGATCTACCATTTAAGATCAATACCAAGTGTGAGACATATGGAGGAGCAGTGGTTGGTACAAGACCAGGCCCAGTTCGGAATGTAAACGATAAGTCTTTTACAGTTAATTTGCCAATCTGCATTAACAAATCATTTGTTTTTGAAAGATGAGCTCCTAAAATATGTTGCCACAAGTAGTTTCCAATTGAAGCTTTTCCCCATATTTCCACCTCATTGAGAATTCCTTCATTCTGCCTATTGATTATTTTTTTAATGGCTGCGTTGTCAAGTAGGTTGAATATATTGGCATCAACTGAAAAAAAAAAAAAAAAAAAATTAAATACATATTGCATATTGATAACAAAAATATAGCCTATATTCATAAAGGATGAAGATAAAGGACTATAATATAAAATACATTGGTATTATATGTCTATATAAATGTATGTATTATAATTATGTACGTAGTTAATTTCTTTTGTATGATACATATATTATGTGTATCATATATGTATGCAGGGATGGATTGAAAGCCACCGAGATTTCAAAGATTTCACAATGGGCCGTGGTCAAAGTCAGCCACCGTCATGGGCTGTCTCTCTTTGGCTATTTCAATATGGGCCGTATAGCGACCCAATTCATCCTATATTTGTACATGCATACTATTATAGAAACGGTCTTAGATTTAGATTTAAGTGAACAAATACAGACCCAGCTGCGGTGGCTCACTGTTTTCCCACAATAGTTTTTTTAAGTTCCCACTAAATGATTTACAAGTGTATCACTGTTTACCAAGTTCATTGGTACTGTATAGTCCATTCCAGTCCTTCACCGTCCTAGAGATGAACAAATACTTTGCATGATTAGTATTACTTAACATTCTATTGTATTTCTTATTATGATCACCCCTGCCCATATACGTCCCTTCTGCTGTAAGTTTCCCCCTCCATTCCATCCATCCTTTGAACCCTGTATCAATCTTATACATTGCTGCGAGTCTCCTCTCCCTCCTACGCCCCTCTAGGTGCTCCCATTTTAGTTCCCGTACCATATATTTGTGACACTATATCATAATAGTATCACCTTCTTTTCTCCACCTCATATTTTTGTCCAACACCCTTCTACATATAGATGCTCTCCTTTGTACCCCCTCTAATTCCTTTCTTGTCTTTCACTAAATATGGATCCCATTGTGTGAACGGACAGGCATTAAAATCTCAATCATTGGCTTTTAGTACTGAGATTTTAATGCCTGTTCACACAAAAATCAATTATTGCAAATGAGCAATAAATTCGATATTGCATGCAATCAAATATACATATGTACATATATATTTTCTGTATGATATGTATGTATGTATCTATGTATATACATATATGGCACATTTATACATATATGCAGCAGTGCAGCTATAGGGCCGCGCCTTCAAAGGACTTATAATATACCAATTCTTACCATTTTTACGGGTTTTTTCGAACAGAAAACTTCTCTCGTTGTACAAAATGTAGCATGTCAAAACTATGCCAGTAACATATAAAACTGAAAAACAAAAAAATACTCTCTTACAAGAAAATTTAAATGTTATTATCATTATTTTGGCTTGCAATTTGTAACTGTCAAAGATATGTATATTATACTCTCGTTCAGCACTTTAATTGAGACAGAGCGATAACGAATATACAATACTTCTGCAGCAATGTCCCTTTTAAAGTTGCGGAAGCTTATATCAAATGCACACTTGTGCACACTGTGAAACAAGCGTCACATTGGTCACATTGACTAAGAAAAATCAATCCTGTCAGCAGAAGCAGCAACAGAAGCAGCTGGGAAACGAGGGGTTTAAATCGGCACGCCTTGTTTGACGAGAGTTGATTGGTGGATGTACTGTTGAGGTACTTCTTCACATATCAGCATTTTTTAAAAAATTTACTGCGCAGAAAAGAAATTTTACTCTATAATTGATAGCATGTGCGCATTTTGTGTTGTAGCTTTTGAGAGTAATAAAATGTTTGCAACTAAAGAAACAAACAAAAACAAGAAAGAAGAATATTGATTGATTTGTATGAGACTGAACTTGGATATATATATACAAGAACATATGATTTTCAAAAATGTAGTTCATATTGCATCCACCAGGTGTCACTGTGGTAGTGAAGCCTGTGTGCGAGGCTAAAAAATCAGAAAATTATGCAACTTCAATCTCAACAGCTGTTAAATTATTTGACGTTTTTTTTGGATTCAGATTCATATCAGGTCATATGGGCACTCATGGGTTAGATGGTTCAAGGTTCAAGGGTTCAGGGTTCCCTGAGGGATCCATGAGTCCAAGCGCTCCATGGGTGAGAGCAGAGCTTACGGTTGGTCAGAGTGGCAGTGTATGGAGTATTTAATATGTATGTATATATGTATGCATGTATGATCTAGTAATTAAGATATGCATACTTGATATACGATGTAATAACTGTAGCGTAGCATATAAATAAGTGCCCGAAAATGTTATGCCTATATGTCAAAGTTCACTAGAAATTCCTAATCGTATAAGCCATGCCATACGTATGTATATCGTATAATGGCTTTACATAAATCATACTTAAAGCCCATATGTACTTCAATAAAGCTTTTCCAATGTGTTATTGTAAGATCATGGTATGTATGTATGTATGTATGTATGTATGTATGTATGTATGTATGTATGTATGTATATAGCAGGTATACATACTCGATCATGATTTTGTCAGTTATATTGTAGTGAGTCACTATGTATTCGTATGTTACATAAACTGTACGTACGTATGGTGTCTTCAAAGGGTTTTATTCAATATGCTCTATATACTTTGCAGTTGCAGACCGCTTATTATCTTTACTCAAAGTGCAGAAAAGGAAGTGCCGGAAGAGGAAACCATGTGATGGTAAAAGTCGGAGGCAGGCTGCTGCTGCCACCACCTTTTGTCCCACTTTTACTGAGTGTGTGCTTCTGTTTACTCAAAATGCGGAAAAGGAAGTGCCGGAAAAGGAAACCACGTGATGGTAAAAGTGGGAGAAAGCTTGATGCCAGCAGCAAGCTAACCTTGAGCTACCTGGAGCTACCTCCCACTTTTACCATCACATGGTTTCCTCTGCCGGTCACTTCTTTTTCCGCATTTTGAGTTAACAGAAGATGTCAGTGCGTCTGTTTACTCAAAATGCGGAAAAGGAAGTAGCCGGAAGAAGAAACCACGTGATGGTAAAAGTGGGAGGTAGCTCAAGGTTAGCTTGCTGCTGGCATCAAGTTTTCTCCCACTTGTACCATCACGTGGTTTCCTTTTCCGGCACTTCCTTTTCCGCATTTTGAGTAAACAGAAGCACACATTGTCACGTGTATGGTGTCCTCTTCTGGAACTTCCTTTTCCGCATTTGGAGTAAACATAAGCGGTCACAGTTTCTTTCACTCCACTGCTGTGTTCACATTGAGCTTTTTCTAATTGGAATTGTTAAAAGTGAGCTCTGTAATGCATGTTACTTTAATCAAAAGTAACAATTCATATTATGCAAAAAACTCAGATCAATGTGAACAAAGCACACATTTCTCCATCACCTAGAGTGTTGACTAATAAAGAAACGTTAAGTTTTTAGAGGCTGACCATACGCGATTTTGCTCACATCCGCTTCTGTTTCGACATACTGCGCATGGATGATAAGTAGAAACGGGAGCGGATGTACGTAAAATCGCTTATATTCAGCCCCAAAACAGTTGTTCCATGCATTATAAGTCAATACCTTATACCCTCTATCTAATCTTGTTTTACCATACATACTTTTGAGAAAATTCATACCAACATTCACAGTCAGAAAATTTTAGCCAATCAATTAACATGTCTCCTAGAAAAGGATAATGAAATAATTGGTTTATTCCTTTTTGTCAAATATTCCCTCTGTACAGTACTCAACAATTCATGCAACTTCTGCACTGTCACAGATGAACGTATTTCAAAGAACTTTATTCTTCGTTTTTTGAGACAAAAAGCATAAAGTTTTTAGTAACTGTTTGAACTTTGCAATAGACTGTGTATAACATATTAGAATCCTTCATTAACTTTAAGATATATCAAGGAAAATGAACCATAGCAATTGGGTATGATAAATTTGAAAGAAAAGGATAAGAGAAACCATAGCGCTGGTCTTACCATAGTGAAGAATAAAAGTCCCATAGTTTGGTGACAAATCTTGCTAGCACAGATAAACAAAACTAACATATTGGAAATATTTTGGCAGTAAACTCCCAAGAGGGATGGAGTGCATGTGTTATGTCTTTTATCAGTCGTGACAGACTCGGAGAGAAACTATGAATGATTCTATTTAATATAGTTTCTCTCTGAGTCTATCATGACTGATGAAGGCATAACACACTCCATCTCTCTTGTAGTTTTTTGCTGAAACTTTTCCAATGTGTTAGTAATTTATATCTGTGTTAGAAAGATTTGTCACCAAACTATATATGGGACTATCTTCACTATGGTAAGGCCCTTGCTGGTTTCTCCTACCCTTTTCTTTCAAATTTACCTTTATTAACTATGTGCATATAATAATATATTTACATGTACGTATATTGATACAATATATCAAATCAATTGTATAATATTGTTCGCCGATATTCAAATATTGTTACGTAAAAGGTTTATTTCTAAAGTTTCTGTTGCAACCCTAACTCTGATTCTAAAATGTGATTATTTTTAGAATATTGCTGATTTGTGAGGTGGTCTGGCTACCAAGATGCACATCGCATATCCAACTATCTTTGGCAACTGGTGCGGGGGTCTTACAGTGTCCTAATGGCCGTCTTTGGAGGCAACTCTTATCAAGCAAACAAGTTGGAATCTTCTTACAGAATAGGTATATATAAAGCTGTGTACTGGTACTGTATAAGCTAAAAGATTGTAACTAATATTTTTTGGTAGAGATACTTTTATTATGCACACACACACACACACACACACACACACACACACACACACACGCACACACACACACACACACAGGGTCGGACTGGCAATCAAGGGGCCTCGTCCGCAAAGGGGTGTAACACCCTCTTTAGGGGCCACAAAGGGGGCATAACACCCTAGTTACGCCCCTTTTTGGGCCTTAGGGGCCTCAAAACAGGGGGGGGGGGGCACGCCCGCAATTGCGGACTTGCTCTTATGGCCAGTCCGAGCCTGCACACACACATTATAAATAGCAGAATTTGTATTGAAAAGTTTAATTAAAATTAAAACCACCAATTGTCAACCTGACTTAAACGTAAAACACATTCGCTTTTAATAAATAAACTATAAATGAATAGGACAGGAGAAACCAACAAGCGCCTTACCTTGATGAGGTTCATCTTGGGGAAAATCTTAATGGCACAGCTTACACAAATATTTACAAGTTAAAACTAGGATGTTTTGAGGGCAACAGCTAGCTCTCTTCTTCAGTTGCTTAAAGTGACTACACTCTAAGCAACTGAAGAAGAGAGCTGATGTCCTCGAAACGTCTTAGTTTTAACTTGTAAATATTTGTGTAAGCTGTACGTGCCATTCAGATTTTCCCTGAGCTACGGACCTCATCGTGGTCATAAGTCGCTTGTTGGTTTCTCCTATCCAGCCTATCCTATTCTTTGCGTGATTATATATTCAAACCAAAATGGTTTTAACCTTTTCTTATTAATTATCCAAACTATAAATGAAGTTAGAATTATATCTAGGAAATGAATTTTTCATTGTAGCTTACTGTGTCTCAAATACCAGTATCTGTCTATATCCAACAGTATTAAGGGTTGTATATAGATGGTTTGTATCTCAAATTTTAAAAAGAAAACTTTGAAATTTTATGATACCATTTGAAACTTAATTGTAACAGCTACCTATGATAAGATATTCAGAACCCGTGACGATCACATAAGAGAGAAAATAATTATTGAAATTAACATAGGCTCTTATGGGACTAAAACAAAAATAATAATAATAATAATAAATAAATAAATAAATAATAAAATAATAAAATGTAGCATGGTGACCAGCAATTTTTTTTTTTTTTTTACATTTTTGCAGATACCATATCCTAATTAAGGTACTACTTTAGGGTAGGAGTGAAATTTTTTTATTATGACTTTGAATTAAGTTCAGGCTGGTGTACCCAAAAATGAAATAAAAAAAAATTCTATCTTAAAAACTCTCGTCACAACAGAGCGTCAAAGTATCGCAAATGCCCCGCCCCCTAATGCTAATGAAGCTATATTTGGACCCCAATTTTGACCCACTTAAAATTTTTTTCAGGGGTTAAAAAAAATACTAGCTTGTTTTTCGTGTTGATTTTTAATGAAAAATGATTTTTCAGATTTTTCTAGAAAGAATCTGCAGAGAAAAAAATTATCGCAAATTGACCCATGTTAATTTGAATATGCAATCTTCATTAATTTTTTTCTCTATAAATGTCTCGTAAAAATTGTTTAAAAAGTCAAATTCATTAAAACTTGATCTATATAGAACACACTAGTATTTTTTGTTTAGAAGTTGATCAAGAAAAATTTTGCACTAGGGGAGCTTGAAGTTTTGTATGTTTCACGTGTTAAAGGGGGCGTATCCCAACGACTTTTAATGCTAATTTATGGAAGATTTGATTTGAGCCGAAACTTTTTGGAGTATAGAGAATTGTTCCTTGATTCATTATGAACCTAAAAAGTTATATTAAATTAAATTTTACGACAACATCGCTACCCTAAAGTAGTACCTTAATCACTGCAAAATTTCAGATCTTTCTTTGTAATTTTTTAGTCAAATCCTGCAGTACCTATTTTTCATGCCTTAAAGCATGTGAAAAGATCCATTATAGTTTCCATAGCAGTTGTTGCAAAAGTAGGTTTATTGAGCAAATGCAAACTGACAGCTCAACAATACTCAAAGTACAATACTCAACAATACAAAGTGCTAGCAGACAACTTTGTGTTCCTGTCTACATTTAACATGCTTTCTTATGGGGCTAAACTTGAGTAAAAATTATTTCTCAGAATTGAAATTTTTACTGTAGCTTACTGAGTCTCACAATTTTTATTTTCTTGGATGTCAATCAATTTAGTTAAAAACTATTTTTTTCCATTGACTCGAAAAAAAAACAAAAAAAATAGTAAGGCCAAGCAAGAGTAAAAATTTCAACTCTGAGAAATGTTTTTTTACTCAAGTTACAGCTGCCAGTTGAGCTGTCAGATTGTTTATTTTATCACTGAACATACTTTTGCAACGTCTTATATTAAAACTATAATGAATCTTTTCACACGCTTGAAAAGCATGAAATCAGTAAGTGCAGGATTTTACTAAAAAATTGCCCGATTGCACCATGCTAGATTTTAAAATATGATTTTTTGAAGTTTTAGTACCATAATTTAAGAGCTTGCGTTAATTTCAATAATTATTTTCAATATTTTCTCTCTTAACTGATGATCATGGGTTCTGAAATTTTTATGATAGGTAGCTGTTACTATTAACTTTTAAATGACATCATAAAGTTTTGAAGTTTTCTGTTTAAATTTTAAAATACAAACCATCTATAGGCCTAAACAACCCTTAAAGCTGTTGGATATAGACAGATACTGGTATTTGAGACTATATGCAAGCTACAATGAAATAATTCCATCTCAAGTTATAGCAGCTTCATTGCCCCATAAGAAAGCATATTAAATGTAGATAGGAACAGAAAGTTGTCTGCTAGCACTTTGTTAGTATTGTTGAACTGTAGGTTTGTTTATTTTCTCTCTAATGGTGTTCTTAAACCTTGTTCTTTGTGCTCCAAACCTTGTAAAAATGACAATCTCGTAATGCTTTTTAATTGGAATTGCGCATTTTTTTGGAGCAAGGGAACAGGGTTTACAAACACTAATGCTGTTCGTAAACCCTGTTCTCTTGCACCAAAAAATGCGCATTCCATTTGAATAACCATAGGCGATCGTCATTTTTGGTGCAGAGAACAGGGTTTACGAACAGCATTATTATTACTGAACCTACTTTTGCAACGTCTGCTATTGTTGCAACTTTATCAATAGGCAACTTCACGTAGCAGCACTTGTCATTGACAATGGTGATCATTAGTTTTATGTACATTTTGGCCGGGTATATAGGGCTTACCATGTTTAATTGAGGGTTTAAATTTTTGAATTTCTCACTTCAGATTTATTAAAACTTTGCACATAACTGCAGTATGTATAACTCAAAAAGTATTTAGAAAGTACACAAACCCCAGTGAAAGGAATGGTGTAATAACTGTGCTCAAGGTCAACTCCAAATGAGGGTATAGGATCTGCCACTCAATTTTTAAAATATGTATGAAATTAACATTTTATTACTATATTTGAAAAGTCGCCAATAAGATACTAAAATTTCTGGTGGAATCCAGACCCTCTTTTAGAGTCAACTTTGAGCACATAGTTTTCACCCCGTTCCTTTCACTGGAGCTGGTTCACGTCCTAAATACTTTTTGAGTTGTGCTTTTTACTTTATGGTGATATGCGATCAAATGTGTTTAAACGATTCTTAAGCAAAATATTCAAAAATTAAAACCTTCCATTTAACATGGTGAGCTCAACATCTGGTCAAAATTAATGTGAAATTATTGGCGATCCTTGCCAGTGCCATGTTCTGATTATGAGAAGTTGTCTATTGACATCAAATTTCTGTGCTATGTAAACCATCTGAATAATGAATGAAGATTAGTTATAGTGTTTCCTGTTTGCGTTACTTTTTTTTTTTTTTTTTTTCCCCATTAGATTAAATGGGTAGTCAACAATGGCTTTTTTAATAGTGACCATCTTGTTATGAAACCTCCCAAAAACACAATCTCGAAATTTTAATTAATAAAGCACTGAGAGCAAAAGCCATTGCAGCAACCTCAAAACCTACATCACAGCTTAAACTTGTTCTCACGCTACTTTGACGCAAGTGTGAGTTGCTATAATTTTTTACTCTGGCTACTTGACGTAATCTCTTAGGCATATTAAATGTTTTTACTGCTACAGATATGTAGTAAAATACTTTGTGTAAAAATAAGAATAACTTCTGCTCACGCCAAGCTAGCATGAAAGCAAGTTTATGTTGTGACTTAGGTTTGACGTCGCTGTAACAACTTTTTCTCTCAGCACATTATAGGCCTAATTATTCTTTTGAGATTGCATTTTGGGAGATTTAATAGCACGATGATCACTGTATTGATGTAGGCTTTCACAGTTCGATGTATGTGATGCATTGCTAGTCTGTGAGACTCTAGCGGCATAACCGTGGCGGTTGTTGTTCTTCTTCTTGTCTTCACGACGTTTTGCGTCCGACGTTGGGCGCATCTTCAGGTGTGTATGTCTGTGTGCTCTGGCTCTCTCCCTTATATACCTGAGAGCGGAGGCGGAGCGGGTGAAGTGGCACTCTTCTAGCGCTCCTATTGGTCGGTTGTTGTTAACTGCGCCGCGCCAACCAGGTGTTTAGGTATATAAGGGAGAGAGCCAGAGCACACAGACATACACACCTTAAGATGCGCCCAACGTTGGACGCGAAACGTCGTGAAGACAAGAAGAAGAACAACACCCACCACGGTTATCCCGCTAGAGTCTCGCAGACTAGCAATGCATCACAATGATCACTATTAAACAAACCATTGTGGACTAGCACTTTAAACTTTCATAAAAAAAAATAAAAAAAAAAAAAAAAAACTCCCCTCTATCTTTATTTAGCTTCTCTGCATGTAGTGTATTGTACATTGTACTTTGCCAGTTAGCCCTCGTGGGAATAAATTGAGTTTTATTTTATACGTCTTTAAAGCAGGAATATAAACTAAATTATTTGTGTGATTTTATTGTTTATATTCCATGGTTCAGAGCTGTAAATATTTGTGACTCATAACTAATTTAGCATATATATTCAACTACAGCATCTCTGCAGTCCTGGTTTTTAGTGTAGCGCGCGGGTTATCAGAAATCATTTTGAACTTTTGCGGTAAACAAATAAATTAATGTACTGACAAGGTGCTGCATAGTTAAATATAATAAATCTACAATAGCTCGCAAATATACAGCTCTAAACACATATCGCCCTTGTTCCGTCCAAAGGGCGTACTTGCATTTGGCTACTTTCACACAAAGGGCGTACTTGCATTTGGCTACTTACAATGCTGCGCGCGCATGCGCCATAAGCTTAACATGTAAAACCATGTGCAAGTACGCCCTTTGTGGGAATGGATAAAAATGCAAGTACGCCTTGTGTGAGTCGACCTTGAAATGCAAGTACGCCCTTTGGACGCAACAAGGGCAATATATATATATTTTTTCTATCAAACCTCTAGGTGAGGTACAAATATATATGTGTGGACGATATCACTTGGAGTCGGCCTAGAGATGAATTGACCCTTTATTGGTCAGTATACAACATAGTAAGTAAGTTGACAATTCCATGTCATGTATTATTATTTTCTATCTTTTTGTTTTCTTTTATATTAACTTATAGGGGAGCAGGCGTCTCGGGGCTAGCTTTAGGCTGCTTCGGTCACACCCGCCTCCATTTCGACAACCTACGTATGCGTAGTAATCGAATACGGAGGCGGGTGTGGACGATATTGCTTGGAGCCGGCCTCGAGATGACTTGCCCCTTTATAGGTCAATTAGTATGTAACATAGTAAGTAAGTTGACAATTCCATGTAAAACCTTATACAAATGTAATTTATTATGTTTGATTGTAGGAGAGTGGAAATAAAGAATTTTTGAATTTGAATTTTTGAATTTTGAATATAATATATTTTATAATGATAATTGAACAATAAAGAAAATCATAAGATTATTTAAACTATACTTTTGTGTTTTTCCCTGCCATTGATCCCTAAATGCATAATAAGCTCCTATAGCACATAGTAAATAGCAGTTTTTGAACCAAAACCCCCTCTAAAACTTTAACTGATGAAATTTTAACCCTTTGGATACCACAAATATTTAAACTATGCACGCTTTCAGCACTGCAACTGTTGGGGATTTTTAAGAAGAAAATATCACTAAAATTGTAAGAAAATTTACTAAAATTTATCACAAATTCATTTTTATTGGAGCTAACTGATTAATTAAAAAATATTAAATGACATTATAAGTATTTTGAACGCAACTTATTGGTTTGAACTTTGACAAACAATCATAATTACTCACACTAAATTCAGTAATAATTTTATTATGTTTTTTGGCCACCTAGTGGCGGTAAAGTTTTAAAGAATTATTTGTTTGGTCAAATTTTCGTTTTTTTGCAATTATTAAGTTATTTTTTGTTGATCTTGCAAAATTACTGTCTGAAAATTTACTCTATACATTTAGAAACAAGTTTTATATGAAATTAGGAGTGAATAAGTATGTTATGACTGCAAATTATGAAAATAAATATCACGAGTGACTTTTTTTTTTCACAACTTCATCTTTATTGAAAAGGTGGGGTTAAACTTGCTGCCTTACACAGCTGTTATATTTTTCAGTAGAACGAAAAAATAAAATTAAGCATAACTCCAAAAATATTAATCTTTATTCTAATAAAAATAGTGTAAAGTGTAGATTAAATATGTGTTGTGAAAATCGCAAAGCAGAATTAGCCTGAAAGTCCTTTAACGTGAATAAAATGACATTTTTCTGATCTGACTTCGTACCGTAGGAAGGTTTGAAACAGTTATTTACTAATCTTTTTTCTGTGCAGTTTAGTGTGTTATTGCATTTATTTAATATTTAAATGGCAGTTTATAACTTGATTCAACATGATATGACGTTAAATTTGTCTTAAACTTAAATAGTAGACTATAATTTTCGTCAGTATGTAGGTATTTTTTTGCTAGTTGTTTCACGCTATGTATTTGTTACGGCCACTTTTGCAGAATTAAAGTGTATTATCACTTAAAAATATGAATTATTTGCATGTTTCTAAACTGGCAATATCTATTTGGTGTCATAACTGTAGAAAATTCATTATGATATGCATAATAATACACATCAATCTTATCATACAATGGCATCTAAAATGAATGAGTACCGGTAGTATAATGTGTGTATGCTGTACTGTATGTATATGCATACACGTATGGTTGTTTGTGGCCTTATTAGCCATTAAATGAAATTATATTAACACGTTTAATATGTATGTATCTACATTACAATATATATATTTATTTCCAGTCTCCTACAATCAAATAATCAAATATGTAATAAAATAGCATTAAATTGTTAAAATTAACTAAACAAACAAGCAATAGCAGAACTACACTTGTTTAGGTTATAATAGAATTGTAAACTTACATAAGTTTACATATATATGTATGTATATATGTACTACATAATTTTCTTCATATTTATATTAGCAGAGAATATGGTAAAAATGTAATATGCTGCAGGCTCTGATCATTCATATTATTATTATATTGCTCGCTTCACAAAAACCTTTTTTTTATGCATTAATTTAAAGTCTTGGGTTTATAAGCCTGGGTTATTTCTGATTTTTGTTAACCTTTTATTATATTTAATAATAATTTTTTTTTCAAAATTTTCAGATTCCTATGACTAATATAACATTATGAGTCATGAGAGAGGCCATGAGAGAGGACCTCCTGATCCATGGTCAGCAAAAGTGAGCCCCGCTTGAACCATTGAAGTGCTACCTTGAGTTCAGCATGTTTGACATCAAGAGCTATGCACATACTGCTGGTAAGATTATTATAGTTACAGTATTTATGTACAGTAATTTAAGTATGTGTGAAGGTTATTACATATGAGATACGTTCATTTTTATTTTTATAAATTTGGAAAACTCAACAATAATGTAAATCTCAGCCATTCTTCATAATATGAAAAATAAATAACACTAACTTTATACGATAGCAAATATTATGTACCTATGTATATGAATGCAATGCGTCACATAACTTGTATTGACTTGATTGACTTATGAAACGGCATGGAAATTTAGAGCTATATAAGTCTACATCTGATACACATGTAATTGCTATACTGCTCATAATGCAAAATATATTCATGTAATACCATGTCAATGGTTGCGCTGTACACGCATGTGTGCAGAATCGTGCAAAATATATATAAAGGTGTCAGATGCAAAAGCAGGCATTCTACATACTATAAGCATCAGTTTCTCTCAATAAGCAGGTGAGAAATAAACCATGCAGCAAATGTTAAATGTCTGCTTTTGCATCATCTGACGCTTTCATATATTTTATTGTACCGGTATATCAAAACAAATGCCATATCCTATAATACCATTATGAAGCTATAAACATTCTTAAAAGCATTTCTCTTTATTGGCTAATTGAGTTTAAGCGTTGTATATTTCCAAAAATAAAACGATGTGATTTTACTTATGTTGTCTGCTGAGAATCTTTTTTTTTATTATTATTATTTTTTTTTTATATATATACGATACTTAAAATTTAAGCAATACTTTATGTTTAGAGTTAATGTACAGCTGGCTTGACTAAAACTTTCATATATGTGTGTTGCAGGTTGATAGGCCGGCTTAGAACTTATTTACGAGGAGGCCAAATGTGTATATAAAATAAGTTTATGTTTCCATATATATTTTTTCCATTGCGTTGTACGAGAGAGCCAGCTAGGTTGAAATTTATGTCTAATCTGTGTGATGGTATAACAACAAGCAAAAACAATTATATGTTTATGTTGTGATGTTTTCATAACAATAAACTGGAAATATAAAAGCTTGATGTATGTACTATGTTGTTCAAGAAAATAAAATAAATCGTAAACACAATAATAAAACTTAAACTTATTTGTTATACGTGCATACACTTAAAAAAAATATATAAACACACAAAATCTATATAGTATATTCTTTATTATATATGATAGCATAATATTACCATGCAATTTAAGTAATGCATAAAGAAAATAAAGCCATTATAATATAGTGCATAGGGTGGTTGCGGTTTGCTTATGCAAATTATTTGGGAACTTTAAAGCCAGAGCTGTACGCACCTCTACAAATTGGGGATATTACGCTTTACTTGTATTTTATGTCTTCCAACAATAATTTATTATAATATATATATTATATATATTTTTTTCTTTGTATAACTTAAAACTCCTGCAATTAAGGTCTTTAAACATATCTTATAGAGACTGCAAAATTTGGGGTTGGATGCATTTATTAAATTTTAACTATTAGAACTAATACAATCTATCGTAAATACTTATAACAAAAAGTCAAATCTCTTGCTAGATTATAATTATTAGCTTAAGCTAATAATTAAAAGTGGACCCCATATGTGCACTATATAAATTACAATTATATATTAATTATTTTAATGTTAATATAGGTTGGATTAGTATATCTCATAAGTATGTGAGAAAAATAATAAAAAATTAACCGGTTTCCCCAAAATACGAAGGTTGTCATATGCTGAACAATGTTATTCATTGCTCCAGTATGGCGTCCAAGCGCATTACATATGGAGTCCTGCGCATACACCCTATACTCGTGTATAGCTTCTAGCCTCGTATGCCAGGCTCTCAAAATGCTACCTCCTGCGCGCGCAACCATTTCCACGCACCACATACACGACATCTCGATCAGCTGTTCTGGTGTATATGTATGCATTTTCAATGAGGTTTGATTTGTGATGGCTGCTGGGTGGAGGTCTGGGTGCAGGAGCTGAAAGCAGCTAGCAGCAAGCAGCTCAACCAGGTCAACAAGTTGATTTGAGTTGATTGCTCTGTCAAACTCAAACATATTTTGTATATCGTAAGTATACATGCTTAGCTGAAGTGTGTAGAGTGCTTTTGACGTTTATTTTACACGCATACGGTTGCAAAAGGACTGCGTCCATTTGAAGTTTGAACGTATGTATGTAATGTAGTCCGTACGTGGTGTAGTTTTTGTATATGCATGCATTTTACGTGCAATGTACTTCTTGTCCAATTAAGGTTATTTTTTAAAAAAAAAACCTAAAAATTCAAGTACATATTATGTATGATATGTATGTATCATATATGTATCGCAGATAATTAATGCATGAGTATAATATGTAATTTAATTGAATGAATTCGTGTGAACGTACGGTATGATTCATCGGATTCATACATGCATATGACGCGAGTAAAAGGAATGAAACGGAACGTATATATTTTATAAAATATTATATAATAAATGAGTATGTATGCATACATATATACATATTGGAGGCGTATATGTATGATACATACATATTTACATATTATTATGTATGTATGTATGATGCATATTATCGTATGCTAATCGACGATGCATGTTATGCGTTATATGATATTTATTACAATTTGCGGAATTAACGACACGTTGACCCTTCATTTAGTAAAACACAATATACAATACAACATAATGTGTATGAAGATTTAACAAGCCTAATCAAGTGTGCAAAATGTATATAGGTATGAATGTAATATGTTTTGCATTAGTCTGCGAAGCCTATATGCGCTATGCATAATTGTCTGCAACATAGCCAATGCTTTGTAGGTATTCTGTTAAGTTGGGTGACTTTGGCCAGCTGGCAGGCTCAGACTGGCCATAAGAGTTAGTCCACGATAGCAGACATGCCCCCCTACTCCCTGTTTGGAGGCCCCTTACACTCTAAAAGGGGCGTAACCAGGATGTTACGCCCCCTTTTGAGGCTCCTAGAGAGCGTTACACCCCTTTCGCAGACAAGGCCCCTTGAGTGCCAGTCCGACCCTACCTGCTGGAGTGACTTTTGCCAGATTTTCAAAAATTAGATACTCCCTAACTATCTCAAAGAAATGTGAAACAAAACTAAAGTAAAGTTTGATTTTGCACTATCTTTGAGTTTTTGTTTAACATTTCTATGAGCTTTAGTAAGGGAGTACATAAAATTTGGCCAAAATCACTCCGCTGGGCGGTGTGTGTGTGTGTGTGTGGGTGCGTGCGTGCGTGCATGTGAGCGCACGTGTGAATATATCGCTACGTTAAAACTAAACCCAACAAAAGTAAAAGCGGCAAAGTTGAAACTCTTATCTTGTATATGTATTTTTTAACTTAGTTGCTTTTGCAGATACCTGTACAGTTTGTGCTCTAAGGTAGTGATATACAGGGTGTCCATAAAGTCTTAAGCGTTTCTATATGCATGTATGAATGTATGTGTGTGTGTATCCACACACAAGTTATAATCTTAAAATTAAAGGCTTCACATAAGGCATATAGAACTAAGATTTTAAGTTAACTTTTATATTGTTAGTTCCCATACAAGGAATCAAGCTGTATATTGTGGACAATTATGCAAACTTAAAAGCTTAAATTAAAGGCCCAGCATACAAAGCATGTGTACGTATATAGAATTAAGAATTAAAGTTTTATATCTGTATTCTTACATATATTGGGAGACGGAACTAAAATTGAATAACCCAAATTCATTTTAATTTGTAGTCACTGCAATTATTATGACTATATTGGATATACCGCGAGGAGTTATATGAGCGATACAGTATTAGTTTGCAAAATACTCTCTTGCTGTTTTTTGGATTACCGTTACATTACTGACCATATAGATAGTTTTTAATTGTACCTATTACATTCAATAATTTGATTATTGTAGACTTTGTTGTGCTTATTTCATTTGTAAGTACGTATTTCCTTAATATGGCTTAAAAATTAGGAGTCGGTTCTGATATCCCCTCGGCTGGTTAGATATGGAATTCAAGCTATAAAACAATCATTTGGATCAGCAGCCAAATGAAACATTTACATAATGTTAAGAAAAAGACTGCAATTGAATGAAAACAGTTCATTTCTTATTGAAAATGTTACTAATTTTGGTACTGTGCACAATGTATGACTAGTTCTAATGTAAACTCTGGGTACCTTCAATTTTTTTTTTTTATTTTACAATGTTGTTGATCAAAGAAAATGTTATACTTTGACATTTTAAATATAAAGAACCCGCAAGTTAAATAGAACTGTTTTTCACAACTATTTTTAATGGAAATATTTTTTATTGCAGCATGCTTCCAGTGAAGTAATAAAATTGTCTCTGTCTTGCAAGAATATTTAACAAGAAGCCAACGAACACTCAAAAAACAAAAATAATAGTAATAATAATAAAAAAAATAAAAATAATAATAATAAAATAAACCAATGCCCCAAACTAAACATGAGTTTAACATTCTCAAGAGATATTTTAAGAACTGTCGTTGCTCAAATTTGCCAAACTATTGGCTGGCATGCTATTCATGCAACACCTCTTGAATTGATGGTAGACTTTTTGCATAGAAATTTGGAAGAAATATGCAAGGTGACCCACAGATATACAGAACAATGTAAGTGTCAAATTAAACTCCTGCTTTGCTTGTATACATTATTTCATTTATTTGTGGGTCCATTCAAAATTATGGGTACAAACTGATTCTCATGCTTATATAAAATTTCATATTCATGGTTTGCTAACTTTTTACAGCTTGTATAATAATGGGTTGGACTTAAAGCACATCAGTAGATATGCATATATTTTTTTACCATGTCTTGTACATATTATAATGTATAAGCATTACATATTGATAGTGGTTTTACATTGTTCCTGCCTTTGTGTGTGTGTGTGTGTGTGTTTGAATGTGTAAATGTGTGTGATTGTGTGCAGGTGTGTTTGTAGAGCTACAGTTCCTAATTTTAGGAACTCTATACAGGGTGATAAAGAACTCTATTTGTACTTACTATGTGGCTATATTATTTAACTCCCACTGGTGTTGGGTGCTAATTCACAAGAGATTGATTCTTTCATATATACAAGTATGTAATAATAATAAAATTACTGTTGTCACTGTAGCTAAGCAATAGAGGAGGCTAGAGATTTAGGAATTTATTGCTAGGTAAAAGATGATTTAAAGTATAATTAAAAAAAAAAAAAAAAGCATAATAATAATAATGGTGCAATATTTTCAATGCTTAAAATATATTTAATTGCAGGCAGATGGTTTTCAATAGAGATAGCATGCAATCAAATATATTGCAATATTGCACTGTGCGAGCAGACCATTAGAGTAGAATATAAATATCTGTGGTATTCACAGTATAAGTCCTGTTCACGTTCAAGTAATTTATAAGCCATAGTAAGGTCCCACAACAAAATTGTAATCATCACCCTGTGCTCACAATCTGCATAATTATACAATAGCCATGCTGCCATGCTTTCACTAATACCTTCATATTATCTTATGATGATAACTACAATTTCATATAGAATTTGCCTAATTTTAAATGTTTGTGGAATTTTTCTAAATCTTAGAGCAAATGAAACAATTTTTATTTTATTTTCACAAACTTATATACCTAATCTAATCACACATGGCCACATTTGTCAGCTGCTTCCAGAAAACATTGCTCATAAGGAAGCACTATTAATAAATTACAACATAAAAATAGAGAACATTAAAAAAAAAAAAAAAAAAAAAAAACATAAGCATGGAACATTGTTTACTCGCATAGTACTTGCTTTTATGTTTATTGTCATAATTATTTTTAATTATTATAGTTGTATCATTTTATCACAATATATAGCATACAGTACACAATATTAATAGTTTATTAAAAATTACTGATTTAATTTTTTGTTTGTTTGTTTTTTAAATATAGGGTATGCCTATATATAGTAGTAAGTAATGTAGCAGTAAAAGATATTTCTTTTATTGAAGTTGTAAACTCTAATAACATATTAGTATTAGCTCATGCTATCACTTAGTAGTTTGTCTCATAGCTATGAAAGTCAGCTACTTACATTGAAATATCATTACTTAATTGCGGCATCCTTACACAAACAGACAATATAATTTGATTTTGAGTTAGTAATAGTCAGATTAGTTTTGTGTTTATAATAATTAGAATAAAAAAAGTTAAATAAATTACTAGAACAGTAAAAATAATTTACGGAAAGAACAATAATATATATTTCTACTCAGTATTTTGTACTGAAAACTTTGCACTGAGCTTTTATGTGCAAACAATAAATTGCTTGGATTAAAAGCATGTTGGGAAAATGGTTGAGTTGAGCAGGGTGGGACATAAAACCTATTTCATTTTCTTATCATTTTAGACGTTGATTGAAATCTTTTCAGCTATGTGTTAAAAAAAAATAACAATAAAAAAAAATATATATACATATATTATTGCAACAACCCTGATAATTTTATCTGTTAAATTAATCGAATAATAAATTTTCGGTCATTACATCACATTTGATAAGAAGAAAATGAATGTTTTAGAGTCGTACATGGAAAAATAATAATAAAAACGTAACAAATGTAGAATAAATTATACACTATCAAAAATTACTCCAGATTTCTTATATCCATATTTACAGATGTGAAATTTACAAATTGTTAAATCTTAAATCTGTCATTTCCTTTTAACAAAAGCACTACAAAATGCAAACCATTTAAGAAATTAACCTTGCATATTAACAGCCTATGGTTGGCAAGCAGTGTCATATTTTTCTATGTAGTATCTCTTCTTTGCCTTTGATTTCATTGGCACGCACAGGGACATT